>JAZHRO010000028.1:6000000-7200000 GCA_037157565.1 Thalassia testudinum
ACTCCTACAAACAGGTCCCTCCACAGTTAATGGAGAGGAATCCTTCTCCGACGAGGAAGGGAGGGGGAATATTCCCTGATCCCCTAGAGATCTCCTCCTAGTTTTGGAAGGGAGATTCTCTGAGGAATCCCCTTCCATCTGAGCCCAATCACAATCTTTGATTTCTGTCCAATCTCTCCTGCGAACACACAAGAGATTTGGAATCCCAACTACCTTCCTTCTCTAGCGAGATGTCGGTGGCAGAAGGCTTGCCCTCCAAGCACCAGAAGCTCGGCCAGCACTTATAAAAGGACCCCCGACCCTCTGCGAATCTCTCAGATATGTTTTGGCCGTAGAATCCTCCAAATTTCATCCCCTCTCTACGACCAAGTAGACCGCAAGCTCCAGCGATTCTTCCTCCTCCCTCTCGTCGCTCTACTGCCATACCAGCAGCAAGGTTCACTCCGCCTCATCCGCCCGTGTCGCACCACACCAAGTGCACGCCTTCCTGTCCTCCTCCTCGTTGTCGTTATCTCCCTCAGGGTCGTCTTCTCCAACGATGACACAAACGAGCCATCCGTCTCCGTTGCCCCCCTTCACTCCCAACAATCCAGATAAGCTCCTCATCTTCCACTATTTCATTTTCCTCAATTTATTTCACACAACACCCCTCTACCGTCACTGTCCACTGCCATCTTCCTCATCTCCGGTCCCCCTCTGGCGAGATGCCTCCGTACTCCGTAGCCCCACACATCTCGCCAACCACCGCACAACCTCTGCCATACTCCATTGAACATCCTCCACTCATCCACAGACTGCCTACACCGCCACAACTGCCCCCCGACCTAACCCATCCGTCCGACCACAGAGAGACCTAGGCACGCACGCATAGGCCACCCCACGACCTGCCACCTACCGCCTCACCTTCGCCGTGACACGGCGAAGGTCCTCCTATGGTTTGATAGAGCTGTAAGCTTCGTTTTGTGTTGAGCAGAGTTTGAGCTTCAGCCACCATTAGCAGTGACTCGAGGAGGTTGCAAGCTCGCTCCAAGCTGAAGGACTTCAGGATTCCAGGTGTTGCAGATTCAGGGAGATCTCGCGAAGTCATCTATTCCAGCAGGTGGTGCCGCGAGACCTGCAGCTGCTGCAGTTGGAGGAACGGTCTGTGATAAACGCCAGTTTATCATCATTCTTATGCATTAAAACAAACCTAGCTCTTAGGATTTTACTCCACAAACAGGTTTTTGGGCTGCATTTAGGCATAAATTAGGATAGGCATGCATTGCATTTTTTATTGTCATTTTAATGTGTTTTTGTGAGTGTTAGGGATGTACAGATGCACAGATCCCTAAAACCCTAGCACTCAAGAAGGCAAATGGTGAAGGAGAAGCCCAGACTAGCTGGAACTCAGCCTAATGCAGCTCACCTCAGCTTGATCCAGCTCACCTCAGCTTGATCCAGCTCACTGCAGCTGGAACCTAGCTTACTTGAACTAGGGTTAGCTCATCCCAGCTCCATTCAGCTAATCTCAGCTAGATGGCAGCTCAAGAGAGTTCATCTTAGCTCACCCTAGCTCAAGTCAGCTCAGATCCAGCTCAACTTAGCTGAGTCTAGCTCATCTCAGCTGCCACTAGTTCACAGGGAGCTCTAGCTAGCTCAGCTGAGTTGACAGGAGTTCACCCCAGCTCAGATCCAGCTACATTCAGCTCCACTCAACTCCAGCCAGCTGAAGAAGAATTCATCTCAGCTCAGGAAGCTCAAGTCCAGCTCCCGGGGACTCATCTTAGCTCAACTCAGTTGAGCTAAGCTACCTTAGCTGCCTCAACGAGCTTGATTCTCCTCGGGAGCACCAGACCTAGCTCACCTCAGCTCATTTTGGTAGAAGCTAGCTCACTTTAGCTTGGCTTAGCAACTAGCAAAGAACTAGCAAGCTAAGCCAGCTAGAGTAGCCCCATGCCAGCCTCTTCAGCAGCAGCCAGCTCCAGCTCCAACTCCAGACTTCTCCTCAGCTCCTTCCTCCAAACCCTAGCTCCAACATCTTCTCCTCTACTCCTCCATTAGCTAAGCTAGCTTAGCTTAGCTTAACTATGCTCCAACGTCCTTGGCTTGTACCACCCCGAAAACCAACCTACCAACTCCACCCAACTAGCTCCACCTAAGCTCCACATAAGCTAACCCACTTGGCACCAACCTAACCTACCCACCACCTCCAAAAGACACCTAAAAGTGGCGCCAAAAACTACCCATAACCACCCCTTAATTGCGCCACTTTTCCCTCCAAAATCCCCCCTCATCTCCACCACACAATCCCCCTTGAATCCATCTCCACCATCCACCTAACTCCCCTTCTAGAAGACCCCATGTTGGCGCCAACATGGGGGTGTCTCTCCACCACCAAAAGACACCAACACCACCATAACCACCCCGTTTAACACCCCTTGGGTTGGCGCCAACTCACCCTAGCCATAGGATCACCAACCACCCTCATCCTTCCATCCTAGCCCTCCATTTCAAGGGGCACCTTAACCCCCCATCCTATTATATAAAAAGCCACCACCTACCACCATTTTGGGGCATCCTCCCTTAGTATATTTTTCTACCTAAACCACCTATACCTACGGCCAAGAAGAAGGAGTAGAGAAGGAGATTAAAGGGGCACATCACCAGCCCCTTTGGTGCCTTCTTCTCCCCACTCTCTTCAACTTGAGCCACGCCAAGGAGGAGGACTCTTCCACTTCAAGGAGGACGGCCAGGCAAAGGAGAAGGACTTAGGGTGGACGTCCACCCTTGGAGAGAAACTTAGGGCACGCCCCCCTAGGGCTTGCCTTGAAGGACATCACCTTGGCAGAGCACTGCAAGGAAGGAGTTGAAGGACTCTTTTCAAGATTGGGAGCCACCAACCTTGGAGCAAGAAGCCCTCCTCTTCACCATCTATCTAGAGGATTTGTGTTTTCTTTTCTTATTTTCATTTTTCTAGTAGTACAAGCTTTCCTCTACTAGGCCTTTTGTAAAACATCTTATCAATTATCTAGTTGCCTTCTTTGCAATTCTTTTTGTTTGCATTTCTATTAGCTTATTTTCAGCATTCTTCACCCCCTCTCCCTAACTATTCTAGGCCTCCACTTGCCTAGAGTGAGCTTAGGGAGTGGCTCTACTTGCCACATAGAAGTATTATTTAAATTGAAGTGTAAATCACTTTTCCTGCCATCAGTTTGCATGTTGCCTTAGCTTAAAAACAAAAAAAAAAAGATATATTGAAAAAAAAAAATACCAAAAAGAAAGTTGAGATTTATATTCCTAGCAAGAGAATCAATTTTGCAACCATATTACCTCCTTGGACGACCCTAGATACTTCCCTATCTAGGATTATAAATTTAAGAGCGAAAGCGGATTCGCGTGTTACAACGACATTAAAAACCCACTTTTACAAATCACGCGTATTTCGCTATCACTTTTTGGCGCCGTTGCCGGGGAGGCATGGCTTTGCATTAATTAATTTTCTCTTGCTTGAAGTGGATCTCATCCCCTTCTCTTTCTTTCTTTTGTGTGTGCAGGAACTACAGCGGGAAGGCGGGAGTCTGGAAGCGAGAGCTCAAAGTTCCTTTTCTTCCCGCGAAATTCAGGTTGGTTCCTCTTTCTGGTCACATAATTAATTAAAACTACCAAAAATATATTAAAGTTGGATTTCAGGATCCCAAAAAACTTAATTAAGTGGAGTGGTGCATTATAAAATCCATTGTTTGCTTGTATGCTTCTTTAACACCACTCCATTGCAAGTATTGGTGTTCTGTTTTTCAGGTCCAGATTTTTGTCCGGACTTGAAAAATCGATTCCTAACATCATAGGCCTCATAAAATCATAAAATTTCATAAAGTGATTCCCAATTAAGTTTGGAACATCTGTTCCAAATTTCAGATCAATTGGATTTGTATTTAATTTTTAAAAATTCGTGGATTGCAGAGGGGTCACACCCTTTAATCTTCCTGTTTTGCTACTATCTGCGAATTTTTAGAATTTTTATACTCATCCAATTTTTGTGAATTTTAGTTTTCTAGAATCCTTGTGAAATTTTACACATCATATAAAATCACAAAAATTTCTGAGGTCGGTGGTAATACTGAAAAGTCCACAATACCCACGGGTATCATTTCTGGACTTTGACACCAGTATAATTAAAAATTTAAAATAATTATCAAACAAATTCTTAAAATCTTTCAAAAATCTTTTTTGGAATCCTTGTTTGATTTTCTTCAAAGTAGTGGTGTTGTTTGACTTTTTTGGACCACTACTTAATTCTGAAAGCCTAAAAATAATTCATTGGTAGTAAAATTTCTGTCTTAGGGAAAATTGGCTTAGGGTTTCTTCTTTCTTTTTAGAGACTCAATTAAAGGAAATATACAATCACACATATAACTTGAATTTCCTTTGATTGTGAACTTTCAAACTTGTTTGAAAACTTAAAGAGAAAAACCCTAAAATTCATTTAATTAAATCAAATCCTAAAAGACAAAAATACATAAAAATAGTGTGACAACTTGATTTTCATTGGAGCCACTCTCCAATTCCTGCACACATACAAAAAAAAATCAAATAATAGGGCAACAACCCAATAAAAGCCCTCCACATTCCGTGTGCACTATAACATCCTAGACCTAATTGAAACTTGTAGCAACTTGACCGCTAAGGCTTTATCAACTTAGGCTTTCTATTTAGGTCTTAAGTTCTCTTTAGTTAATACCAATTCTGTCATCTGTATCTGGTGTTCAGGCTGAGGGGTTGTGTCAAACGACCAGGCGCGGGTTTGTACAAGCACCTGGGGTCTTCCCTGGGAAACGTTTGGGCCCAAACCTCCCCTTAAGCAACTTGGCTAGATTTGTTGATAGAACGGGTATTCACTATTGACTACTTATTTCCTATATAGACCAAGTCTTAGGTTATTATTAGGGAGTCACATTTAAGTTAGGTCTAGTTTTATTTGTTTGAATTGCACACTTTCTCTCATCTCTTTCCCTTCTCCTCCCCTCCTGTTCTTCCATTTTATGGACGGGCGACGGTCTCAAAATCTGCACTTGGAAGGACCATTTGATTTTGCCCGCCACGCAAAAAGACCACTTTTTCTGTCTTCTTCTCCTGAAAAAATGGAAACACAACAAAATAGGTCCACTGACCCTTCCACGTCCATCTCTAACCCCACCACTAACCCTAATTCTAACCCTTCCACCCAAAACCAAACCACCAGTAACTTCCCACACTTGGAGCTCCCTAATCTTGAGTTGCCCCACACACAACATCAAGACCCCCTACTTGATCTTTTAAAATTGATGGCCGATCAGATTAATAAATTAAATTCCAATCAACAAACATTGACTAGGAACATCCGAAACCTAGCCAATCCAAGGCCAAACCCACCACCCCGTCAGCAGCCTGTTGTTCCTCTAAAAGATTTCTATGATCCGTCTTATTATGAGGAACGACCAAAGGTGGTCATACCGGAGGGGGACTTTGAGATCAAGCCTGCGGTCCTGAACCTAATTAAACACTTTCATGGCCTTCCTAGGGAAGACCCTTTCAGCCACCTTGAAGAGCTAACTCTTCTTGCACAGACAACCCATTCACGAAATGTGCAAGAAGACATATGGCTGATGCGGCTTTTTCCATTATCTCTTAAAGATAAGGCCGCTTATTGGTTCAGGACCATTGGCCGACCCATCACAACATGGCCTCAACTCAAGAGCGCCTTCCTCAAGAAATTCTTTCCCATAGGTCGTACCAATTCCTTACGAAGATCTATTACGACCTTTCACCAAAAATCTGGTGAAACTTTCCATGATTCTTGGCAAAGATTTCAAGACCTTTTAAGAAGTTGCCCGCACCACGAGATTCCTTTATGGCAGCTCGTGCAAATCTTCTATCATGGATTAGAAGATCAAATCCGACATTTTGTCGATGCCTCGTGTGGCGGCAACTTTTTAAATAAAGATGCAGAAAGTGCCTATGACCTGTTCGAAGAAATGAGTGAAAACTCATTTAATCAAGCTTCCATGAACACATTTTGCAGAACCCAAAACCCGCAGTTCGGTGTTCATGAAATAGGCACTCAATCTATCCCTGTCACCCAAGACGATCTTCAATTGATTGCTCAAAAACTCGACCAGATGCATATTAATCAAAAGAAAATTGAGGAAAGACTAGCCACATCAACTCAAGCTCCACACCCACATCGAACCCAACCTAACTTTCCACAAAGAGAAAATTTGCACAATCTCAACACTACCCCTGCTGATTATTCTGAGGTTGCCCATGATTCACTGGGGAACTACAACTATCCAGATCTTAACCCCACTCAAAATATTTCTGCCATCCAGGAGCCCTTTAAAAATTCTTCCAATTGGAAAAATTACCCGAACTACTCCTGGAATAATCAAGTTTCCTCCCAACCATATCATTTTAATGGGTATGGGTCGAATCCAAACTTCCATCCTGGGCCTTCCCAACAAGATATCAATGCCCAGATGCTGCGAACCCTGCAGGATATGCAAACAAAAATGACGGAATTAACCCGCAACATCACAAATCTGAACAATCAGATTGGGGTTACTCCCACGCAAAGACCTGTAGGACATCTTCCGTCCCAACCCATACCCAACCCTAATCACCAAGGAAACCATTATATGGGCAGAAATCCACATTATGCACATCAGCCTCCTCCTAATCCACCACCTCAGCAGCCACCCAGGTTTCTGCAATCACAGGCCCCCCCACCTCCTCTAAATAATAATCCGACTGCACATGCAGTTACTTTGAGGAGTGGGAAAACCACCACTGACCCCGGGCCTTCACATGAACCTGGTAAGATACCTGTGCAAATTGACTCCCCACCTCCCCATCAGGAAGAAAAAGAAAAACAAAAATCTCAAGACAAGATTCCTGTCCCTTTCCCACAAGCTCTCTACCCCACCACCAACAAAAAAAAGAAATCTGAGCCCACTACAGAAGAACTCATGGAGCTATTTGGGCAAGTTCATATCAATATTCCTCTCCTAGATGCCATCAAATATATACCTGCCTATGCTAAATTTTTGAAGGATATTTGTACTCCTAAAAGGCAGGCTAAAAATCTAGGACAGGTGCATCTTTCAGAGACAGTAAGCTCTGTCATACAGAGTAAGCTGCCTCCTAAGATGAAAGATCCGGGGGCGCCTTTAATTTCTGTAACTATTGGTGACACTACATTTAATCGCGCCCTCCTTGATCTTGGTGCCTCAGTGAATATTATTCCCACGAGTTTATTCGAAGAATTTCAGATCGGTGAATTAAAACCCGTCGAGGTTACCCTGCAATTAGCCGACTGATCTACAATCAAACCTCGTGGGATTATCGAGGATGTTTTAGTCAAGGTCCAGAATTGTGTCTTCCCTGCAGACTTTCTGGTTCTTGACATTGAGGCACCTGAATCATTACTGGACTCCCCAATAATCCTTGGACGCCCCTTTTTGGCCACTGCAAAGGCAAATATCAATTGCCACACAGGCAAAATGGATATCAACTGTGCAGGCCAAACTATCACTTTAGATATTTTTAAATCCTCCAGGAGATTCCATGATGATAACTTCTTTGAGGACTCAGATACTGAAATTTCCAATATGGTGGAGGAGACAATGTTAATAGATACCCTTACCGACCATAATTTTTTTGAGGACTCTGATTCAGAATCAGTGGTCGGCGAAATCTGTGATCCGGAAACTTGTCTTGACCCCAAATTTATTCCTGATACCCCCCCTAACCCACCCACTATTCACGCACCTAACTTTTCCACACTAACTTCACCCAATCCTCACCATTCCTTCCCCGACCCCTTTCTTACGGACCTGCCACCAACCCCGCCTGAGTTTGGCACCCAACTTAATTTAAACCCATGGCCAGACTCGGGCTACACTTATCATTTTCCATCCAACTTTGATCCCAATATTATTTCTAATCAATTTTCTAGGGATCTATAAGACGACACCTTTTTTGCGGGGATCCAAGTATCCAATTATTTACATGATCTTACGTCTTCCGTGCATACCTTCACGCCCGGCTGAATGGCGTAAAAAATAGCACTGGATGGGAGGTAACCCATCATTTTTTCTTGCTTTCCCTTTTTTTTTTTCTTCTTTTTCCAGGTTTTATTCCTCCTAAACCCGACCGTTCTTCACTAAGGTGATCCCTTTTCCCTCCTAATGCATGAGGACATGGCATATCTTAAGCATGGGGGGGTGTTTTTAAATTTTACGATCGATTTAGGATTTTCAAAACCTAAAAACATGCATTTTTGTTTAATTTATTTCCTACTTGCATACCCAAAAAAATAAAAAAAATGTTCAAAACTCTTTGAGGAAAAATTTTGAAATCGGGACTAAGGTCGAAAAATTCACTTTTGGTACAATGGATTTAATCTTTAACAAACCAAGGATGAGGATATCGATCTGATCATTAGAATTCCAGGGTCTATTTTAGACAAGATCAGATATCTTTCTATAAAATTCCACCTGAACTCATAATAGTTCAGGTGACTTGATCCTATTTTGCAATATGGAAATTATTTGACTTAGCTTCTGATTCAAAAACTTGCATGTTTTGAGAAACTTCTTGTGTCACTCTTCACACACAAGCCAACACTTAAAAATAACTAAAAATTTGAAAAACTCCCTTGTTTGGACTTAGTGAAGGTCTGAAGCAGATCATTGGTTTGAGTTCCCACCGCCGAGAAGGAGGAAAATGCCTCCTTTAAGGACGCGATGTCAACATGTTACCGCCTCGGCGTTGCTCCATATCTATATTTCATATCTTTAGACGGAGCATTAAAGCGCATTTTAGCAGCTCAAGTGTCTTGGACGGTGCTCTACCTATAGTGTTGGAGCAAGAGCTTGAGTTTGTTTGGAGCGCCCCTTTTCACCGCATTGTGTTCTGGGGTTGTGAAGTCCTGGGTGGTGTCATGGACAGTGCTATCTCGAAGCACTGGCGCCAGAGCCCCCTCGAGGAATGGTAACGGGAATGATGATCCCAACACATCTGTTGTAAGACTAAGCTAAAAATAAGCATGGGGGAGAAAAAAAAAAATATATATATATAAATAAATTAACACGCCCTTATAAATGTTGGCTTTTCACAAGCACAGGCACAAGGTTTTAAAGGATTTTGCAAGTTGAGAATCAGATTCATGAGCCAAAAAAATTCCTAAAAACAAACATTTCAAGTCATCTGAATTAACAAGGGGTTAATTTGAGAATTTTTTGGAAGATATATTGATCCTGTTCTATCTAATGGTTGAATCCAAAAACAAATCCCGATGTTTATCTTTAACAAATCCCGTACCTCCAGTGTTTTGAATCTACCAAGGTCCATTGATCTCTTTTTCTCCTCCAAAGTCAAAAAAATTAGATTTCCCAAAAATTCCATTTTAAGTTTTGCAAAGATACTAGCAAAAGATAAGCATGGGGCTGTGATAAACGCCAGTTTATCATCATTCTTATGCATTAAAACAAACCTAGCTCTTAGGATTTTACTCCGCAAACAGGTTTTTGGGCTGCATTTAGGCATAAATTAGGATAGGCATGCATTGCATTTTTTATTGTCGTTTTAATGTGTTTTTGTGAGTGTTAGGGATGTACAGATGCACAGATCCCTAAAACCCTAGCACTCAAGAAGGAAAATGGTGAAGGAGAAGCCCAGACTAGCTAGAACTCAGCCTAATCCAGCTCACCTCAGCTTGATCCAGCTCACCTCAGCTTGATCCAGCTCACTGCAGCTGGAACCTAGCTTACTTGAACTAGGGTTAGCTCATCCCAGCTCCATTCAGCTAATCTTTGCTGGATGGCAGCTCAAGAGAGTTCATCTTAGCTCACCCTAGCTCAAGTCAGCTCAGATCCAGCTCAACTTAGCTGAGTCTAGCTCATCTCAGCTCCCACTAGTTCACAGGGAGCTCTAGCTAGCTCAGCTGAGTTGACAGGAGTTCACCCCAGCTCAGATCCAGCTACATTCAGCTCCACTCAACTCCAGCCAGCTGAAGAAGAATTCATCTCAGCTCAGGAAGCTCAAGTCCAGCTCCCGGGGACTCAGCTTAGCTCAACTCAGTTGAGCTAAGCTACCTTAGCTGCCTCAACCAGCTTGATTCTCCCCGGGAGCACCAGACCTAGCTCACCTCAGCTCATTTTGGTAGAAGCTAGCTCACTTTAGCTTGGCTTAGCAACTAGCAAAGAACTAGCAAGCTAAGCCAGCTAGAGTAGCCCCATGCCAGCCTCTCCAGCAGCAGCCAGCTCCAGCTCCAACTCCAGACTTCTTCTCCTCAGCTCCTTCCTCCAAACCCTAGCTCCAACATCTTCTCCTCTACTCCTCAATTATCTAAGCTAGCTTAGCTTAGCTTAACTATGCTCCAACGTCCTTGGCTTGTACCACCCCAAAAACTAACCTACCAACTCCACCCAACTAGCTCCACCTAAGCTCCACATAAGCTAACCCACTTGGCACCAACCTAACCTACCCACCACCTCCAAAAGAAACCTAAAAGTGGCGCCAAAAACTACCCATAACCACCCCTTAGTGGCGCCACTTTTCCCTCCAAAATCCCCCCTCATCTCCACCACACAATCCCCCTTGAATCCATCTCCACCATCCACCTAACTCCACTTCTAGAAGAACCCATGTTGGCGCCAACATGGGGGTGTCTCTCCACCACCAAAAGACACCAACACCACCATAACCACCCCCTTTAACACCCCTTGGGTTGGCGCCAACTCACCCTAGCCATAGGATCACCAACCACCCTCATCCTTCCATCCTAGCCCTCCATTTCAAGGGGCACCTTAACCCCCCATCCTATTCTATAAAAAGCCACCACCTACCACCATTTTGGGGCATCCTCCCTTAGTATATTTTTCGACCTAAACCACCTATACCTACGGCCAAGAAGAAGGAGTAGAGAAGGAGATTAAAGGGGCACATCACCAGCCCCTTTGGTTCCTTCTTCTCCCCACTCTCTTCAACTTGAGCCACGCCAAGGAGGAGGACTCTTCCACTTCAAGGAGGACGGCCAGGCAAAGGAGAAGGACTTAGGGTGGACGTCCACCCTTGGAGAGAAACTTAGGGCACGCCCCCCTAGGGCTTGCCTTGAAGGACATCACTTTGGCGGAGCACTGCAAGGAAGGAGTTGAAGGACTCTTTTCAAGATTGGGAGCCACCAACCTTGGAGCAAGAAGCCCTCCTCTTCACCATCTATCTAGAGGATTTGTGTTTTCTTTTCTTATTTTCATTTTTCTAGTAGTACAAGCTTTCGTCTACTAGGCCTTTTGTAAAACTCTTTATCAATTATCTAGTTGCCTTCTTTGCAATTTTTTTTGTTTGCATTTCTATTAGCTTATTTTCAGCATTCTTCACTCCCTCTCCCTAATTATTCTAGGCCTGCACTTGCCTAGAGTGAGCTTAGGGAGAGGCTCTACTTGCCACATAGAAGTAGTTTTTAAATTGAAGTGTAAATCACTTTTCCCGCCATCAGTTCGCATGTTGCCTTAGCTTAAAAACAAAAAAAAATGATATATTGAAAAAAAAAATACCAAAAAGAAAGTTGAGATTTATATTCCTAGCAAGAGAATCAATTTTGCAACCATATTGCCTCCTTGGACGACCCTAGGTACTTCCCTATCTAGGATTATAAATTTAAGAGCGAAAACGGATTCGCGTGTTACAACGACATTAAAAACCCGCTTTTACAAATCACGCGTATTTCGCTATCAGTCTGCTGCGTGCTCGAGAGAAAAAAAGCTGTGGAACATTAGTCACACCTCGGTAAGCAGTGACCTTGTTGAGTAGTTTAAAGTGATTTTGTGTTATTGTCTGGTTGCCTCCAATACATTGGGGTGAGGTCCCTCCTCACCTATGCACGCACCTCGTCCGTGACTTCATCCCGCGGACCTGGTGACTCGACCCAACTACCCCCCTGAGCACTCCTCATGCACCACACCCATGCCGGTGCACTAGACCCAGGTGCGCGATCCGACCAGATAACCTGACTCTAGGAGAGCGTACAGAAGAGAGATTCAGAGAGAGAGAGACGTGCGAGAAGGGTAGGGGAGTAGGTTTTGTTGCGTGATGCTTGTGTGCAGGAAGAGGATGCTAAAGAAGGAAGAAGGGACTTAGCCACTGCGAGCAAGGAAGAAGAAGAACACCTTGAAGCAGAGGTGCGGCAGACCAAGAGAAAGAAGAGAGAGATCAAGGGGCAGACAAAGAAGCAAGAAAGCAAAGGAAGAAGAGGAAGAAAAAGAAGAAGGCAACCTAAGAAGAGGCAAAGCCAGGACTTAGCCACAAGAAGAGAATCAAGAAGAGAAGGAAATAGAAGAAGAGTAGAAGCAGCTAAGGAAGAAAAAGAAAAGGAGACCAGCAGAAGAGAAGAATCTGAGAAATAACTTTATGACGTCTGATGCAATATCAGACGTCCATTCTTTTTAAGCAATTTCTTTCCATATCATTATCATGTCACTTCTATTGAACTAGTCATTTCTTTTTATTTAAAAGTTGTGTTCTCAAGTTTTGGAATACTCAGATTGCTCCCTGTGTTCGACCTCGGATACTCTGATTTTCGAGTTATAAGTTTTTATTTGTTTTCGCGGAAAGTTCATCTATATTACAATGAGATATTTGCTAAAACAGGATCTAGCCGCGTTAACATTTTGGCACCGTTGCTGGGGAACAACGGGCACTTCTAAAGCTTTTGATCACAACGTCTGATCCAATATTGACTTAATTCCTCTCTTTTGTTGTGCTTGTCACAGGGAAAGTAGAGAAAAGAAGAGCAACTGCAAAATAGCCACACCAAGGAACAGGTAATTTCGTTAGCCCTCTCTCTTAACCCCCTCAAAGTCTGAAAAGGAACAAAGAATAATCAACCTAGGGCTACCTATTTCAAACCTAGTAATTCATCAAAGTTGCTTGATTTTCATTTCAACACATCTTGAACTGCACATCCAACTAAGGTAACTAGGGCTAAAACTTTCTTGATTGAGCCCTAGAGACCAATTTTTGAGGCAACTAAATTGGACAAACTAGAGCCAACCTAAGGATTGCAAAGCTAAGGTTTTTAGAAACACATCTTCTCTTAAACAAAGAAAAAAGTTTTTCCAAAAAGAGGTGTGCCAGAACCTTGTTTGAAAAGATCTATACAAGAGAAACCCTAAGCAAACCAGGCTTTTAAATCCATTTAAACCCTAAAAGAAAGGACCCAAAAGCTCTCAATGGAACAAGAGGTGAAGTTGATCCTTTGGATCAACCAACCTTAAAATTAGGTCACTTTTTCACTCAAAAGACCTAAAAGTTCAAGTGGAACCTTAAGCACCTTGATCTTAAAGTAAAAAAGGTAGACTTAAGAGGTCAAGGTCCCCATTCTGGTCTACTTGGAATCTCAATGACAAGAGAGGTCGGGTGGGGGAAACCTTTAACTCGTGGGGATGCTCTACCGTGTAGGGGTCTTTACGGGACTCTCCCTCTCTGGCTGCCCAGGTACTTCTCAAGTGGACGACCTTTTTTGACTAAGGGGTATCATCTGCCCCGAACCTCTATAGTCACCCAACAATTTTTGGGTGTCTCGATTGGGTCTAGCACCTTCTAATCTCATCACATCCTTCGGTGCATGTTCGATAGGAGGTCCTTAAGACCATCCTTAAGACCTCCTTTTGAAATTCACTCTCATCGAGGCCAAGCCTCGATGCCCTTGTTTGTGCAGCAACCTCACCACATAAATCTTTCATCTGATTCAGAACCAAGTTCTCCTTCTTCTCCCATCATGGCACAACCCATTGAAGAAGAGAACAACCTTGAGCACCAGCTTCAACGCCTGAAAGATCTCTTTCAAAACTTTGTAAACCCACCACAGTGACCAATGATGCGAGATCACTATAATCCCGCTGCGGTGGCGATCGAGCCTCTAGTCCGAATCCCGATTGGAGGTCCTGATTCTGAACTGAAGCCCAATATAATTCATACCATACCAAAGTTTCATGGGCTTAACTCCGAGGATCCATTCCAACACATTAAACAACTCAAGCATCTGACCCAGACCTTTGGGTCAGATCCATAAAACTAGGATATCCTACTCATGAAAATGTTTTCTTTCTCCCTCCTGGACAAGGCCACCCATTAGTATCAAACTTAGACCCATCCGATCAACACATGGGAGGAACTTCAGTTTGAATTCTTGAAAAAATTCTTCCCCATTGGCCGGACGAATGCCTTGTGCCACCAGATCACCCATTTCACTCAACAAACGGGAGAACCTCTTCACGAAGCATGGGACCGATTCTTAGATCTCATGCAAAATTGCCCCCATCACGGAGTTCCTAAATGGGAACAAGTCTAGTCTTTTTACCAGGGACTCCGTGAAGACATTCGATTATTCATCAATGCAACGTGCGGAGGAAACATCATGGGTCAACATGAGGACATGGTGTGGGAGATTCTCGAAAACATGTGCGAGAACTCCATTAATAATGACTCCATGGGCTTATTTGACAGGATGAATGCCCGTGCATCGACGAATCTGAGAGGGGCACATGAGACGCAGGACTTGTCCACATCCGTCGACTTGGAACTGAAGGCCAGTTGGTTGGACAAGGTTTCGATCATAGAAAAGAAGGTGGACGAGCTAACTCGGCATTTGCAGTGAGCCATCTCTGCGTAGAACTCTTTTGCATGATCACCTTTGGCGAGGGAAATTGTGCAAAACATCTACCACCAATCTGCTAAGGGGATGGACCCGTATCCACCCCCGTCTGACTCTCGGACCGGAGTGACCTCCGATCCATTCTACTCGAGTTGGGGGAACTTTGAACCCTCGTATTCAAACTTTCCTGAGGTTCCTCATACTTCCGAAGACCTCAACGCCATCCAGAATGACCCATTCTCCAATACCAATAACCCTGGATGGCGAAATCATCCCAAATTTTAGTGGATGGGAAATTCTCAGACTCAAAGACCACTGTATCAGCCCTATCCACAAGCCCCTTGTCCATATTAGCCGCCTTAGCCTCAGCCCAATCCCACCTACCAATCCGGGCCAAACCAGGATCAAATGACTCTTATCCTTCAAGCACTGGCTGACATTCAAAAGACGAATGCGGAAATGCAAAAACAACACAAGGACGAGATCACAGAGGTTCGCAACCAACTGGGCAAGATGGCAAATTCTCGCCAACCTGGCACCCTTCCTTCGCAACCTCTACCAAACCCAAATAACATGCCGACCCAGAGGCGCATTATGAACCCAAATTCAAGCCACACACATTTGATTTATTAGGCCCCTGCTGCTCCATCACCTGATGGGATGGAAGCTTCGACATCTTATGGACGATTTCAGCAGCAGCCACCCCTCTTACCAAACCCAAACCAAAACTAGGCTGGATTAAACTCTGTAACGACACGTAGTGGTAAAACAACCCAAGACCCACATTATCCGAACCACCCCAAGCCTGGTAGTAGCCAAAACCCTAGGATAGTTATCCAGGATACCCCTGTCCCAGATAAAGAACCTAGACCTATTCTAGAGGAACCAACTAGGATTCCATTTCTTGAGGCCTTGACCAAAGAAAAAAGGATAACCAAACCCGTGGCCCTCTAGGAGGATCTGGTCAAGCTCTTTGAACAAGTCCAGATAAACATCCCCTTGATGGATGCAATTCGCCACGTATCGGCTTACACAAGATTCCTGAAAGATGTATGTACACCTAAACGTAAGCCGCGAACCAAGGATGGGAATCCGATCGTACTGTCAGAGCAAGCCAGCTCTGTCATCTTGAGTAAACTCCCACCCAAGGCTAAAGAACTAGGAACCCCCCTGATTTCTTGTAAACTTGGTGAAACCCAATTTGACAGAGCCTTACTAGATCTAGGTGCCTCCATAAATCTAATACCTACATCCCTCCTTGACCACCTTGAAGAGTCCGAACTTAAACCAACTGAGGTGACATTGCAGTTAGCCGATCGATCCATCAAGTCACCTAAAGGAATACTCGAGGACGTCATTGTTAGGGTACGGGATTTCTACTTCCCGGTGGACTTCATAGTTCTAGACATGGATGCACCTGAGAATCCAAGGGACACACCAATCATATTTGGGAGACCCTTTTTGGCCACTGCTAGGGCCAACATAAACTGCGAAGAGGGCCGATAGAATTAAAATTTGGGAATCAAACTCTAAAGATTGACATTTTTAAGGCCCAACAAGGGATTAATTGTGGAGTTATAGAGCAAATATGTGATATCAGAGCCGTGGTTGATGAATCGCATACAGAGGACAACTTGATTATTCCTTATCAACCACTATAAGATCAAAACCGGCAAACAGAGGAGTGCGAACATGTTCTAGACACACCCATAACTCCAACCCTTATTCCTGATACAAACCCCGAACCACCCGCTGCTGCTGACAATTCTGTCATGGAACTCAAGCCCTTTCCCGAGCATCTGAAGTACGTCTTTTTGGGTTCCAATCAGACGTTTTCTGTGATTATCAACTCTCGACTCGCACCTGACCAGGAATTCCATTTGATTACTGTTCTCCAGCAACATCGTAGAGCCATTGGATGGACTCTCCATGATTTAACTAGCATAAGCCCTTTGTACTGCACACATCGAATCTACACAGAAGAAGGAGCATGACCTTCAAGAGAAATGCAGAGACGTTTAAACACTAACATGCAGGAGGTCGTGAAAAAGGAGATCATAAAGTAGTTAGATGCAGGATCATCTACCCGATCTCCGATAGTCGTTGGGTGAGTTCAATACAGGTGGTGCCTAAAAAGGCCGGACTTACCATCATCACGACTGAAACCGGAGAGGTCATTCCTACTCGAATAGCTAACTCATGGAGAGTCTGCATTGATTACAGAAGACTCAATTCCTCCAAGAAGAAGGACCATTTCCCACTACCGTTTATTGATCAGATCCTCGAGAAACTAACAGGAAATAGGTTCTTCTGCTTTCTTGACGGGTACTCCGGTTACAACCAGGTGGTAATCCATCCAGAAGACCAAGAAAAGACCACATTCACCTGTCCCTTCGGGACGTACGCATTTCGAAGGATGCCTTTTGGTCTCTGCAATGCACCCACAACCTTTCAGCAGTGCTTGCTTGCCATATTCTCAGATATGATAGGTGATTATCTGGAAGTCTTCATGGATGACTTTTCAGTTTTTGGAGCATCATTTGACGATTGCCTCCAACACTTGGTCCAAATACTCAGGCGATGCATCGATGTGAATTTGGTTCTTTCCTGGGAAAAGAGCCATTTCATGGTGCCTGAGGGAATTGTCCTAGGACATCTAATCTCGGAGAAAGGCATCCAAGTCGATCGAGCTAAGGTTAACCTGATTTCCAAGCTCCTTATGCCTAGCTATTTTAAGTACATCCGATCCTTTTTGGGGCACGTCAATTTTTACCATTGATTTATCCTTGATTTTTCAAAAATCGTGCACCCCCTGACCACTCTTCTCTCCAACGATGTGCCTTTCAAAATTTCCAAGGAATGCACTCAAGCATTTGAGATCCTTCGTGACTGAGTCACCCAAGCCTCGATCCTACAGTCCCTTGATTGGTCTCAACCCTTTGAGATCATGTGCAATGCATCTGACTTCGCTATAGGAGAGGTTTTAGGGCAAAAAATTGACGGGAAACCCGTGGTCATTTATTACACTAGCAAAACACTGGACGAGGCTCAGCATAACTTCATGGTTACATTAGAAAGAGCTGTTAGCTGTAGTATTTGCCCTAGAAAAATTCAGATCATACCTTCTAGGTTTCTGTGTTATCATATACTCAGATCACACAGCTGTGAGGCATCTCCTTGCGAAGAAGGACGCGAAACCTCGATTAATCCGATGGATCTTGCTGTTGCAAGAATTTGACCTCGAGATTCATGACAAAGCGGGAAAGCAAAATGTGGTAGCTGATCACTTGCCCCGCCTTCCTTCTAAAATAATTAACCCTTCCGGACCCATCACAGAACACTTTCCTTATGAGCACCTCCTGACTATCAATACAGGCCTCCCATGGTTCGCAGATATAGTGAATTACCTAGCATCACATCAAATCCCGTCCTATTGGCCGAAGGCCAAGAAGGACAAATTGCGTTCTGATGCCAAGTATTACCTATGGGAAGACCCGTATCTATTCCGCATTGGTGCTGATCAGATAATTCGACGGTGTGTCGCGGAAGTAGAAATCAAAGACATACTCTCCTTTTGCCATGACCAGGCATGTGATGGACATTTCTCAGGACACAAAACCGCATCAAAAGTCCTCCAGTGTGGCTTTTACTGGCCCACAATTTTCAAGGATGCATACGATCACTGTAAGGCATGTACACGTTGCCAGAACTTGGGCAACATGAGCCATCGAGACATGATGCCTCTACAGTCGATCTTGGTATGCGAAATTTTTGACATCTGGGGGATCGATTTCATGGGACCCTTCCCTATCTTGGATGGCTTCGAATACATCTTACTCTCCGTTGACTATGCGTCCAAGTGGATAGAAGCCATTCCTACCCGAACTAATAATCGTAAGGTTGTTATCAAATTCATTAATCAAAACATTTTCTCAAGGTTCGGGATTCCACGAGCGATAATTTCCGATGGAGGGACCCATTTTACAAACGCTCAGTTCAGGTCACTGATGACCAAATATGGAGTGTTGCATCAAATCTCCACTCCCTACCATCCCCAAACTAATGGTCTAGCGAGCTATCAAACCGTGAGATCAAGAAAATCCTTCACGTTATTGTTCGACCTGACATAGAAGATTGGTCTTCTCGGCTTCCAGAAGCATTGTGGGCCTATAGGAATGCCCACAAGACCCAATTAGGAATGTCTCCCTTCAGACTGGTGTACGGGAAGGCATGTCACCTCCCCGTCGAATTGGAGCATAAAGCCTATTGGGAAGTACGGAATTGCAATTTAGATCTTTCTATGGCTGGAACACACAGAAGTCTTCAAATAAGCGAGATCGATGAATTACACCACGACGCGTATGAGAACTCATGATTTTACAAAGAAGGGGTTAAAGCTTTTCATGACAAACACATTTCTAGAAAGATCTTTCATCCTGGTCAAAAGGTTTTACTCTTTGATGCCCGACTCAAATTATTCCCACGAAAGCTACAATCTAAGTAGGTTGGACCCTACCTAGTCCGACAAATCTTTGGAAATGGGGCCATTGAAATCAGCCCACTCAGCCACGATTCCAAACCCTTTGTTGTGAACGGACAGAGACTCAAACCATTCATTGACATGACCAATACAAATTTGGCTGAGTCATCCTTTACCCTCCATTCTCCTTGAGCTCATTGCGCCCAGCCGATGGCGTAAAACTCAGCGCTTAACGGGAGGCAACTCATGATTCTTTGAAAAACCCAAAACCTTTTGTGACATTTCTACGCAGAATTCATATTGCACTTTAGGGTTCATCCATTAGAACAGCCGACTTCACCTCAGGTACCCCTACCCGAGATTAGAAATCGTTTGCAACAATCACTTAGACCCGTTCGCTCACCCAACACCTGTCCTAATGCATGAACTAAGCTAAAATCAAACCCATCTAATTTACAATGGGGACATTGCAAATCTTAGGCATGGAGGGGTATGAAAGTGCAAAATGTCAGGAAAATTCATATCAAGAAAAGGTTTCAACTCAAAAAAAAAAATCTTGGAAAAGAAAAAAAAGAAATAAGGAGGGGGGAGAAACAATTCGGGCCATACAAAATGAGAGGAGGAAAAGAGCAAAATGCCAAAAAAGGAGTACAAAATGAAAAATAAAAAGAGATAGTCATTAGTAAAAGATTAAGGGATTAACCGAAGTTCTAGACCAGATCAAGAAAAGAGAAAAATAAAAGAAAAGTGCTAAGGAGACATAACAAGAGATTAGTAGGAACACTGGTCTTAGGAGTGTTGGGCTAGATTCTTTAGCTTAATAATTCACGTATCTACTAAAATCTGGATAATCCTCAAGAGGTCGGGGAAAATGCAAAGCTTAAGTATTAGGTCTAAGGCTTAGGAAGTATTCGGCCTCGTTAACTGACTTTTGGTTTACAGGATTCGATAACCTAAGCACCCCAATTCACACACAGTCGAGTTCAGTGCGCATAAATATCGAAATCACGCAAAAAGCGTTTCAATGTTCTCAAAAAAGTCACCTAGATTAGGAGCGGCCGATCAACACAAGTTGATTTGGACGAGTTCCCAGCGTGGTGAGGCGGGAAATTTCCATCGAAGATGCGTAACAACATATCATCTCCTTGGTGCTTGTCTCTTAGGATATTTAAATATCCTACCGGGGGCATGTAAGCACTCTGCTGGTTCAGATATCATGGGCGGCGTTATCACTAAATGTCGATCGCCAGGGTCTGAATTCGGCCACGGAACACCATGGGTGGATTATCTCGAAATCTCGAAAGCCAGGGTTCTGGGGGTTGCCATGGGTGGTGCTATCTCGAAGCATCGATAGCCAGGGACCCTTGAGGATTGATGATGGGGACGAGGAATCCGATACAGACCGTGTTGAGAAGCCAATCCGAAGCTAGAAATAAAAAGAAAAGAGAGAGAGAAAACTCCCCAAACAAATAAATCTTCTATCTCTCTCTTACAAAAAATGCACTGCAAACTGAACCTAAGCTAAAAATGTCTCGAGCAGGGTGCTTTGACTGCGGAATCCATCAAACCCTAGGTTAGTTTCTGCGGACCTTAAAAACCCTTGCGGAGGACTGAGGCTAAAGAGGGTCAGGTCCGGATTTTGGTTGGTACTTGAGTACCTCTAGGCTTATTATCGGCATTTTGACCTAATCACAAAAGAAAAAGAAAAGCACTTATCATAACTGATGACAGACACTCAGGGTCAAGAACAGAAGTTAAAACCTTGAAATTTTGCTAAGGGACTAGCAAAAGATAGGCATGGGGGTATGATGGCATCATCAGCCCTAACTAGCTCATTTTAATCCAAGAAAGAGAATAAAAGCTCCTGCATAACTTAGAAGAAGGCTTAATTGAAGGAATAAGTGTTTTGAGAAGAAAACATGAAGTAAAGGGTAAAACTGTAATTTTACCATTGCAGTACATAAATGGGATTTCTCAGAGACAAAACATAGGTCAAATGGTATAAATAAAATAAAAAGTTGGTTGATTCAATCAAAAATGGGTTCATGTGCAATCTAGGAATTAAATCACATCTTATAACCCTAAAAAAGACCCGCTTAATTCAACAAGGTTTCGGTCAGGATAAAAATCAAGTAAACCCTCTAAAATTCATGAAAAAATATCCCCAAGGGTTTAGAACATTCAATTTGGCCTTTGGAACCTAGTTTGACCTAGATTGGTGTCCTAGCTCATCAATTGACCTAATTTAGGTTTTTATGAAAAATGTCCAGTCAAACGTGGTCAAACCTAAAATATAACTTCACCATTGGATTCCTTAGATCCAAATTAGGTTTTTACCAAAATTTGGACCTAAGGGGAGGTCATCTTGACCTACTTTGCAAATTAGTACACCCAATTAAATTTTGGCCCCTATCTTTTGAAAACTATTACACAAACCCCCCTAGATTCCTCGCAACTCTTACAAACAGGTCCCTTCTCCATTAATGGGGAGGAATCCTTCTCTGACGAGGAAGGGAAGGGGAATACTCCCTGATCCCTCAGAGATCTCCCAGTTATGGAAGGGAGATTCTCTGAGGAATCCCCTTCCATCTGAGCCCAATCACAATCGTTGATTTCTGTCCAATCTCTCATGCGAACGCACGAGGTATTTGGAATTCCAACTACCTTCCTTCTCCGACGAGACGTCGGTGGCAGAACGCTTGCCCTCCATGCACTAGAAGCTCGGCCAGCACTTATAAAAGGACCCCCGACCCTCTGCGAATCTCTCCAACTTGTTTTAGCAGTAGAATCCTCCAAATTTCATCTCTTCTCTCTCCGGCCAAGTAGCCCGCAAGCTTCGGCGATTCTTCCTCCTCCCTCTCCTCGCTCTGCTGCCATACCAGCAGCAGGGTTCAATCCTCCTCATTGTCCCGCGTCGTGCCGCACCAAGCGCACGCCTTCCTGTCCTCCTTGTTGTCGCCGTTATCTCCATCAAGGCTGTCTTCTTCGACGAGTCGTCTGTCTCTGCTACCCCCCTTCACTCCCAACAATCCAGATAAGCTCCCCGTCTTCCACTCTTTCATTTTCCTCAATTTATTTCACACAACATCCCTCGACCGTCACTGTCCATCGCCACCTTCCTCACCTCCGGCCACCCTCCGGCGAGACGCCTCCATCACTCCACAGCCCCACACGTCTCGCCAACAACCGCACAACCTCTGCCACACTCCACTGAACATCCTCCACTCATCCACAGACCGCCTACACCGCCACAACTGCCCCCCGACCTAACCCATCCGTCCGGCCACAGAGTGACCTAGGCACGCACGCCTAGACCGCCCCATGGCCTGCCACCTACCGCCTCACCTTCACCGTGACACGGCGAAGGTCCGCCTGTGGTTTGATGGAGCTGCAAGCTTCATTTTGTGTTGAGTAGAGTTTGAGCTTCAGCCTCCATTAGCGGTGACTCGAGGAGGTTGCAAGCTCGCTCCAGGCTGAAGGACTTCAGGATTCCAGGTGCAGCAGATTCAGGGAGATCTCGCGAAGTCATCTGTTCCAGCAAGTGGCGCCACTAGACCTGTAGCAACTGTAATTGGAGGAATGGTCTGCTGCGGGCTCGTGAGAAAAAAGCGGTGGAACATTAGTCCCACCTCGGTAAGCAATGACCTCGTTGAGTAGTTTAAAGTTATTTTGTGTTATCGTTTGGTTGCCTCCAATACACTGGGGTGAGGTCCCTCCTCACCTATGCACGCACCTCGTCTGTGACTTCATCCTGCGAACCTGGTGACCTGACCCAACTTCCCCCCTGAGCACTCCTCGCGCACCACACCCACGCCGGTGCCCCTGGACTCAGGCGCGTGACCTGGCTCGATAACCCGGCTCTGGGAGAGCGTACAGAAGAGAGATTCAGAGAGAGAGAGATGCGTGGGAAGGGTAGGGGAGTAGGTTTTGTTGCGTGATGCTTGTGTGCAGGAAGAGGATGCTAAAGAAGGAAGTAGGGACTTAGCCGCTGCGAGTGAGGAAGAAGAAGAAGAAGAACACCCTGAAGCAGAGGTGTGGCAGACCAGGAGAAAGAAGAGAGTGAGCAAGAGGCAGACAAAGAAGCAAGAAAGCAAAGGAAGAAGAGGAAGAAAAAGAAGAAGGCAACCTAAGAAGAGGCAAAGCCAGGACTTAGCCACAAGAAGAGAATCAAGAAGGGAAGGAAAAAGAAGAGCAGAAGCAGCTAAGGAAGAAAAAGAAAAGGAGACCAATAGAAGAGAAGAATCTGAGAAATAACTTTAAGACGTCTGATGCAATATCAGATGTCCATTCTTTTTTAGCAATTTCTTTCCAGGTCATTATCATGTCACTTCTATTGAACTAGTCATTTCTTTTTATTTAAAAGTTGTGTTCTCAAGTCTTGGAATACTCGGATTGCTCCCTGTGTTTGACCTTGGATACTCTGATTTTCGAGTTATAAATTTTTATTTGTTTTCGCTGAAAGTTCATCTATATTACAACAAGATATTTGTTAAAACACGATCTAGCCGCGTTAACAACTAGCTGCAAAAGAGCTTGTCTTGGTGCAATTCTCTCAAGGCCATTCTCCACTTGCAACAAGTCTTCAAGGCGATCGTGTTATTCTTTAAAAAATTCATTTGTTTTATGTCTTAATTTTCTCATTAGATTAATTTACATACTGAAATTAAGCAATATAATTGTTGGAGACTTAGGAATTTTATATTTTGCTTACGCCTGTATCTTTATTTCTTTTCAATATCTTGTAATTGGGTTGAGGTAACCCATAATTACCTCACGTTTTAGTAAATTGATTCCCTTCGAATTGAGAGAATCAAGTTGAAATTCCTAAGTCAGGTGACTTAGGTAGTGGAGTACCCAAGTGAGGGGAACCACTATATATCTTGTGCATTTTGTGGTTTGTTTTGTCTTGCAAATTTTTTTTACCACACTATTCCTCCCCCATTCTAGTGTGCTTGTGATTTACAGATCCTACATTTTGAAGAACAAGCACCTTGACAAGTTGCCTGGTTAGTTCAACCAAGTGCTTGTTCAGATCAATAGGTTGATGATACAAATCAAACCCAATCAGTCTGGTGGGTTGATAGATATGAATCAGTAAGTGTGGAGCCCACCAGATACTTTGAGGCTCAAAAAGATGTGGAAATGAAAATCTAGGGTTTTGCTGAATTGGCTCAGCCTGATTAGAGTAGGGGTCCTCAAAAGAAAATGGATCTGTAGAGGATGTAGGAACCCTACTGATTGGATCAAAAAAGGATAAGAAGTGATTAATGGTCTGATCAATGTCTGACACCTGGTCAAAAGATGGAGTTGAATCATATGCAACTGGATTAGAGAAAGGTGAATCAGAATAAAAGTTGATTCTGAAGGCAAGTTGGGGTTGGGATTAGATTTTGGAAGGCCCTATATGTGGATCGGAAGATGTGACTTCTTTGAGGTCCAAATCATTGGCCTCAACATCAGAATCAAAGAATAGATCATGGATGTTGAGGGAGCAAACTGGCTTGTAATCATCAGGAAACAAAGGTTCTCTGAAATCAAAGTAGGATTCGAAATCATTGAACAATTTGTGAAAATCAATTTTTGAACCTTATTCCAGATCGTGATTTCCACCGTAGGATAAATCATGATGCGTAGAATAACCAACCTGACTTGGATCTAACCTAGTCTCAAATTTCAAGCTTAAAGAGGTGTCCTTTGGCATAGGCTTAGGTTCTTGGCTCCTAGGGTAGACCCAATCAAGTCCCAACTCTTCCAACTCCTCAATTTTTGTATCTGATTGCACAACAATCATAGGCCCCAACTCACCTGAATTAAGCTAAAACTTAGCTTAACATGAACATTCTGCATGCATACGCATCATATTCTGCATCAAAGTTGATATATGTGTTTTATGCATTAAAACTATGTTATTTGAGAGGTATTAATAATTACAGGTAATCCAGGGCTGCAAATGATTGATACAACCTTATGAATCTATTCAGAATAATGATGGGAGTCCAACGCATCGAAGATCGCATCAATCAAACTCTCGTAGCACCCTAGGGAGTCCACAGAAGAGAAAGAGCCAAGGGACAAATTGAAGAAGATCCAGACCTCAGATGACAAATCCAACCATATGGATGGATCCGGATCAACATTCGCAGTCCAACGGTGTAGAAATTAACTTAATTGGAGGCCTACGTCATCAGATATAAAAAGTAGAAGAACGGATGGCCACGATGTTGCCACGTGGCACCATCGGAGCTACCCCTCGCCACTCCCCCAACTCCTGAAGGCACCTCTCCTTGCAGTGCGGGCTATTGGATCTTCATCTAACGGCCATGAAAGTGCCACGTTGCCACCCAGAGTGGATTAGTATAAATATAAATAAGCACATATATATGATAAAGGCCTTGCACAGCACGTTGGCTCACGCGCACGTGCACGTAAGTGCGGGACATGGGTTCGAGCCTTGCACTGCGCAAAATTGATGTGGCATCGAGGGTGGGCGCATGCAGGCGCATATGTGTGATTGGAGGGTCGAAATGCATCCATGTGGTGTGATGGCGCGGGTTGTTGTGAGATCAGGAAGGTGAGAGAAGCATGCGTGGGATTTGAAATCGGACGGCTGAGATGATGAGGCTGGATTTGAAGATGAAATGTGAAGGCGTGGTCGGGACGCGTGATTGCGTGGGTTGTGAGAAACTAGGAAGGCGCGTGAATCACGCTTAGGATTTGTGAAGGCGCGGTGCTGCGGCTGTTATGGCGGGATTTGAAGGCATGCAGCAAAAGCAAAAACACAAAGGCGTGGGAGAGCGGGAGCCGTGTGATCTACATCCGAAGTTGCACAGCGTGCCATGTGGTAGCATCAGAGAGAATCGAGGAAAGAAGAAGGATTTGCACGAGATATAAAAGGACCAAAGGCCCTCCTCCCTTGGAAAAAAAAATAACTCTCAACTCTCTCTTCATTCCTTTCTTCTTCTTCCTTCTTCCACCTCTCTCTCTTCTTCTTCCCATCTTCTCTATATTTCCGTCTGATGAATCTGTTGGGTCACCCTGTCGGATTGTCGCTACTCATCTCAATCTCTCCAAAACGCCACCACGAACCACTCGTGGTGCCCTTGTTCTGTTACGACAGTAGTTTGTTTTATGTTTTATTCAATACATGTATCCAGTTATGTTTAATCTATTTTTGTGATATAAATATTGTGATTGATTGTTCCTTTTATTTAGCCTTTATGTTTTAAATAAATGCATGAAATTAAAAGTGCTCTCTGGCTCCCTGTGATCGACCGGGACTCCCAGTTCCATTAATTTTATTTGTCGAGACGTAGTTCGCGCTATACTAGATGTATTTATCTTTTACGTGATCTATGCCCCGAACAAATTGGCATCATTGACAGGGAGGCAAGGTGACTTTTGATTTCATCTCTAACATACTATTTTTGTGTGCTGGATTAAATCGGAGAAGTGGCGAACGAATCGACGAGGGTGCTGCGGAAATCAGGTGCACACATTCGTATTGGAAATTTAGCGAGAAAGTAAGTCTTATATTCAAAATTCAATAGCCATGTTTCTAATGCTCCAAAAATCCTGAAATTTGGACTAGAACTTGATCTTTAAATTATATTTCCAATGCTTTTTTTCCCAAAAATAAATTCCTTCTATGGAATTTTAAAAAATTCATAGAATACATGTGTCAGAATGCTCAAAAATAGAACTATTGTGAATTTGAAAATCAATTTTGACCAACATACAAATCAACTTGACTCAAAATTTATGAGGTTTGAAAGATAATTAAATTATCTTTCAATATCATATTTTTACAAAATTTTTGGAGCATATTCGGTATCATTTCCAATAGAAAAACCAACATGGGGTCTAAATCCCAAATTTGACCCCTTGCTAGTTAAAATTCATAACTATTTGTTGGAAATAATAAAAATTCTGAAAAAATACTCTCCGTAAAGCTTATTGTAAAGGGAATCTTTTTACCAAGTTTCAAATTGTTTGGATTCCATCTTAACTTAGAGTATACTTTTGAATTGTGGTCTACAATTTGAGAAAGATCTTAGAAGTGCATGAGCCACTAGGACCACATTGACTAACTTGGACTCCGATGAGCCCAAGAGTTAGTTGGTGAGGCGAGTCACCTTGTCGACCGCCAACCATCTGCTAAATTGAAGAAATAGGTTAAAATTCACAAAGAATACATCAAATAACCTGCATTTGGCTTGAAACTACCGTGTAATTTCAACCTCTCTTGCAAAACCTAGTGTCTAAGGCTGCAGGGTAATGGAACTAGAGGCGAATGCCTAAGGAAGAACCTTCCTCGTAGTCCCCTTGTAACCAACTTGGCCTGGTTAGCCTGAGAGGTAGGAATTCCTTGCAGTCAATCTCTCGATGAATTTTCATCAACTTGAACTTGAACGAAAAATCTGGTCAACTGATTTCAAGGACCAATTTGATTATAAGGCCCTTGCCTTGTTCTGCCACTAATCCCTTGTAACTAGTGTAAGGTCACTAGGACCCTTCTGGTGTCCTTTGATGATCTTAATCATGGACCCATACTCCTCATCGTACCATTATCAGGGTTCTCCCACCCGAACCTCTTATGGGTGGGAGATTGTCCTCATTATTCCTATACACAGGCTCCTCAGGCCTGGGACATACCCACCTCAACCTCTTGGACATCCACATAGATCTCACAGCGCTTAGAGACACTCTCCATGCAGGATTGAGATCTCATCATGATGACTGATTATCTTGATCAATCCCACCAAAGGCAGGCTCCTACATTTCACAAGAACCCTCAGATCGTCGAGCTGATTCAAATAGTCCAGGAAGCAAAGGAGGTCAGAAAAAGGGAATATGAAGACTTAAGAAAAGCAATTCAGGATGAATGATAAAGAACCCAAGACATCACCTCTAGGGGCCCCGAATTCAGAAAGAATGTACCGCAGGTGGATGGTAAGCCACTCAAGGTTAAGGAATCAACTGCAACCTATAACTGCACTAAACCAACCCACCACCCTTCTGATTCCCCAGACCAAATCTATTACAACCCTTCATCTTCCTCGAGACTCGCATCTGAGGCCACATCTACATAGATCACCACTGGGGAGCCATCAATAGACTCGCAACTACTTCTCAGACTACAACAAACAAAAACAAAGTACAAGGACAATTGTGAGATATTACGTCAAATCTAGATCACTACTGATCCAGGACAGAGACAGACTTTGATTGCAACCGAAGAATCTCTGATGGAAGCCATTAAAGAACTAGAATCTGTGGCTACGATAAATCAACAAACTCGCACACTTCAAGATATACTCCTTTTGCAGTACCAAGTTTAGACTAGCCTAGAGGATTTTAGGGAACTTAAGATGACATTTAAGGATTCTTCGACTCACATGCTTGATGTAGATGATGTAGTTGATTTTCAAGTGAGAGATGAGATATCAGATGGAATTAAGGGAAATGTTCTTGGCATATCTGAAAAGAAAGTAGTTGAGAGCCTGTTGAACGTTCGAATTGCTACGCTTATGTGTTTGGTTTTGGAAAACCTGTCGCTGTAGTTTGAAAGCGAAGAATTTGTATTTAACAAATAAAATTTATACCGAAATTGAAATTCCTGGTCGAACACAGGGAGGCAGACATTTGATTTAAAAACTAAGCATTTCTTTTTATTTGTCGCAGAATAATTCAATTTAAAACTATCTAATTATTTACAATAAATAGAAGAGAGAGAGAGTAAGAGAGAAGGAGAATATTACACATAGAAATCAAAATGAGATGTAGAATAAACAGAGAATTTATCAGTAGGGGGATTTGTTCATTACAACTAGAAAGCATAAAACAATTGCACTAGAAAGCGATAAATTTACTCTAGAAAGCATTAAAAGAATGGAGGGAGAAATGTCCTCCTCGACGATTGCTTGGAGGACGAGAAAAACTACATTAGAAAGCAGTAAAAAGAATAGGGAGAGAGAAATCCTCCTCGACGGTTGCTTGGAGGACGAGCCGGACGGGACGACGCCTGGACGAAGGAGAACGAAGTAGGATGAAGGAGGACGAAGCAGAAGAACGGGAACGGAGCAGCATGCCGTCGTCGTCGCGGGATCCACTTCCAAAGGGGGAAGAAAATTTGGACTTTATCTCGCAATAAGCATCCCAAGTGTGGGACAAGCTTCTCTTGAGCATTGGAGGGGTAGAGAAGAGAAGGAAGGGATGAGAATTTCGTATGAAGGGGGTCTCCTTTTATAGTTGTAAGGAGTGGGTGCAAAATGGACATTACAACTTCAAAATAATAAATGAGGGGTCTTTAGTGATGGATAAAACTGTCGCTAAAGCCCTCAACGTGGGCGTAGCTTCCGCACCCACGCGCGCCCGCTCAGTTGCTCGCGCGCGCAACGCCTACGCACGTTCAACGATCCTCAGCCGTCCGATCGTAAGATCGGACGGCTTAAGTCGCGCCTTCACTCGCTACATTGCGCGCCTGCCTGCGTGCAATCGCGCGTTACGTGCGGGCGTGCGTGAGCGTGTCATCTTGATTGAGCGCGCGCGGCCGTTGGATCACGATCTTGCGGTCGATCGGAGGCGTGCCACCACTCCAATTTCAGCGTGGCGAGGCTCGAACGCCCGTCCCCGCTTCGCGTTAGAGCACTCGACCAACGTGCTGGGGTCGCGTTTATGTTGAGCGCCCGACTTCAGCGTGGGCGCCTCGTAGCCGTTGGATCTTGATCCAACGGCGGGGTGTTTGCACCTCAAAATATGCTTCCAATAATGCCTTCTTGTGCTATTTCCTAGCATTAACTATGCATATTAGGATTCTATAGTTGCATTTGTAAAAGCACTTGCATTCATGCATTTAATTAAGAGGAGAGAAGATTGAAAATAATGGCTTGCATATTTACATTTTTCCTCAAGTGCCTCATTGCAAAATCCACATCTTTTTTATTTTCTCCTCTTGATTTTCTTTTTTCTCTTCCCGCGGTTGCACTTCTCTTCCCGCAGCTGCATGCATTTACTCCACATCATGTCTCCCTGCCAATGCCGCTCCCTGCAGCTGCCAATCCCGCGCCCTCTCCCTGCTGCAGCCAGGCACGCTACTCTCCCCTCCTCTATAAGAAGCTACAGCTTCTTCCTCACGAGACGGACACGCTGCTGCAGAAGAAAAAAACTGCAGCCACCACCTTCTCCTCCACCGTCCTCCCCTCCCAAACGTTGGCCCTCCATCGAGGAGGCACCCGGCGAGCAGGAGAACCCACTGTGGTGCACACCACCACAGTGGGAACACCACCGCCCAGCTCTTCAACGAGCCGATGGGCGTGGTGTCTTCTTTTCTTTTCGTTTTCGTCTCCACGCCATTGCTGCCACTTCAAGCTCCGAAGCTTGAAGCAACAGCAGCAACAGCCAAACTGCGGCAGCGGCAGCAGCAGCAGACCCCCCGCCTCCTCCGCGACCTTCCCCGCAGGCGCTCAGCCCTCCGCGCGTGCCTGCAGGGCCTCCTTCGCTCCGTTCTACGTTCTGTCGCCTCTGCCGTGCACCCGCAACGGGTCGCTGCGCGCACTACAGCGGTCGGCCAGGCCCTCTCGCCGTCCCCTGCCAACCCCCGCGCCCCTCCGCGACCACCTGCAGACCTCCTCTGCGTTCGCTTCCCCGTGCCATCGCCCGCTCTCCGCCCTCGTGCCGGCCTGCAGAAGCCCCACATCCTCTGCGAGAAGGTGCGCTTGCACCCGCGACGTCCAGACGTCCACCACCTTCTACAGACGGCTTAACTCGCGGCACTCGCCCGCTCTCTCTAGCTCTCTCTCGCTCCTGCGTCCGCTCCCTCCCGCTCTCTCTCCTTTTCGCTTACTCACAGCACACACTACACCAACGCACACACACATCTTCACCGACACTTACACACACCCACACACACATAAACATAGTATAAGTATATATATATATATATACGTATACATATATATAGTAACATATATATATATATATATACATATACATACATATATCTATATATATATATCTACATATACTTATATATATATACTTATATACATATATGCATATCTATATACATATATATATACATCTATATAGTAATATATATATATATACTTATATACATATCTATATACTATATATATATATATATACTTATATACATACTTATCTATAAATTTATGTATACATACATATATATATAATATATATATATATAAATATATATATACGTATATATATATCTATATACATACACATATACACCTATATATATATATACACATACTTATATACATATATATATATATACATATATATCTAGATACGTATACTTATATACATATATATATATATATCTATATATATATATATATATATAGATATATATATATATATATATACATATCTTTATATACATATATATATATAGCTATATACATACATATATACATATATACATATACACCTATATATATATATATATATACACATATATATATATATATCTATATATATCTATTCATATATACCTATACATTTATATATATATATAGATATATTTACTTATATACATACACATATATATATTTTCACGTTATTTGCCATACGCTGTATTGCGGGAATATCTGCACCAGTTGCTGATATTCCCCGATACACGCATACAAAAAGCGTGGACCCATACATCATCAATCATCCATCCACACTCCACATGGCACCCAGTCGAGTTGGTTGCGTCTCTCTAGACGTCGACTGACTCGACATAGTGCTACACTCCATCGTCACCTCGACCCCCACCCCTTTATATATATTATATATATACATACTATATTTACTTTCTGTCTGTTTGCTTCTCTCTTGGTAAAAAGATAAAAAAATGTATACAAAAGAGAAAAGATAATCTTTGACTTGCAGGTACCCCATCTTGCGAGTAGCAAGACTTGTTTTGGAACTCTGTTTTCGCTAAAAGCCAAGGACACAATTTTGAGGGTGTGCCTCAAGGACAAGGATTACCAGAAAAAAATCTAAATAAGAAAAACACCAAAAACAGAATAAACGAACGGAAGAGACGCGTTTTAAGGAAAACGTAGAAACTCGACTTGAACCCCACTTCCCTAAGTTCGACTCTAGGTGTAAAAGTGACAAGATAAAATCAATTAGGCTAGGTTAAAAATTTTGTAAAGAGATGGTTTGGTCCGAATTAGGTTAACCACTATACAAATTTCAACGATAAAATCATCATATTAACAACCTGTCCGGGCCGAACGATCATCTTTTCTGGCGCCGTTGCCGGGGTAGTGCGCCTTCAAGTAAGTTTTTGTTAAATTCCTTTCAATTTTTCTCTTCTCTCTTCACGAGTATTGTTGTTTTTGGTGTGCAGGTGAACCTGGTGGAAGGAGAAGGAAAGCAGATGAAGCCGAAGACATGACCAGATCCAAGGCGGGAACGAAAGCGTGAAGACGCCGACACTGCATTAAAGCTTCTCACACGTTGTCGAACAAGTAGGTTCTCTTTTTCTTAGCAAACTAGGGTTAACTTGCCACCTCAATATAAAAAAAAAAACTGAAAACTAAAAAACTAGAAAAACTTCTTGAGATTTCTTGGGGCAAGTGGATTAAAATTCACTTGTTTGTTTGTCTTCACTCCCACTGCCCTGGGATTTCACGCCACACTTCGCATAGTGAAAATCCGAGAATCTTGATTCTTGGATTTTTCACCGTGGGAAGTATTATTTGAGGCAAAGAAAAAGATTGCTTGCATCCCACTTTTGCCTCATTTTCAATTCGGGATCACATTTTTGGTGGGGAGACTTGGAATTGAGTTAATTCCAACCCCATCATGACTTTTCAACTTGCCTGAGATTCGATCTCGAATACTTCAACACCAACAACTTTATTTTCTTTATCTATTGGTTGAGCCTTATGTGGACATTTTTCTTGGTGATTGGGAGCACTTGAATTGAAGTGTTTTGGCTCCCTTTCACATTGATATAAAACTGATTCGTGCATCCACACATAGAAATCTCCATTTAGGGTAGCCCATTGCATTTTAGCATGCATTAACTAACTAATATTGAAGAAGGGTTTCTTGGGCTTAGAAAGAAAACCTGTATTTTTGCAAAAACTTGGAGATTGGTTGAATTGGTAATTCAGCAAAACCCTAAAATTCATACTACTTAAGGCTGAACTTTAAAAACCATTCACCAATAAAAACTTCAATTCGGGGAGATTTCCCCATTGCATGCTTGTTTTACACACTCTGAAAATCAATCACTTGGGCATTACCCGTAAACAACGCCATTCACATTCCAGAAACACTTGATCCTAAGCCCCTAAATAAAATTGGTAGTAACTTGACCCTTGCTAAGGATTGGAGGTCTAACTACCTGCATGTAGCGGCTACATGCTGGTGAGAGTTCCCACGTGCTATCGGGTGTCTAAGACTGGGGCAAACGTGGCCTGGTGGTTCCGTGGTGCTCGCATTCGGTTCCGTAGTTCGTGATAGTAGGTAACTTAGATCTTTAGGTCTAACGGTACACTGTAGAGGTTAGGAACTTGACTGTATTGATTTGTAATCAAGTGTACCTTTGCGGCGTTATTTTTCTCATCCCTTTTCCCTTCTCATCTCCCTAACTCTTCCTACGGTAGTGCATGTTTGGGAGGAGGTCACAAAACCCTGAATTGTTTGAATTGACTAATAAATCTAGAAAAGAAGCCGAATCGCCCTCCTCCTCCACAAACATGGTTGCACGCCCACCCCCAAATCCTGAGGGAGGAAACCGCCCTCAGAATCCACCAGGTGGTGAGCCGTAGATCCCATAACCCGCCTCCATGCCCAAATGGAAATGTATAATGAGCAAATCGAAGCCATTCGGGAAACATTGGAGGAAATGCAGAATCCTCCCAAACGGGAGGAGCCTAGGTCTCTTAGCTCTTATCAGAATCCCGCTGCTACAGAGACCATAGGACAAATTCGGGTCCCCATGGGCGGGGACGACTTTGAATTAAAACCAAATATAATTGGCCTAATCAATTTTCACTTTCATGGTCTTGCAAGTGAAGACCCATTTCTCCACTTGGAAGACCTAACCCGACTTGCTGAAACCGTTAAACCAAGAAATGTCGGGTTATCTATAGTCCTCATGAAGATGTTCCCGTTTTCATTGCGGGATAAAGCATCGCAATGGTTACGCACCCTTGGGAGAACCATCCATTCTTGGGAAGAGATGCGAACAACATTTCTCAAGAAGTTCTTCCCAATCGGACGAACCAATGCACTTCGCCATGCTATCAGCTCTTTTACGCAACAAAACAGCGAACAATTTCATGAGGCATGGGAGAGGTATAACGACCTCCTCAGGAAGTGTCCGCACCACGGTCTGCCTAAGTGGCATATAGCCCAGATTTTCTACTACGGGCTAAATGAGACTTTGAAGCAGATTGCAGACGCTTCCTGCGGAGGGAATTTATTGAATAAAGATGAGAATGGAGTATTCAAACTATTTGAAAATATGAGTGAAAACTCAGTAAACAATGCCTCCATTGTTGCCTTTAATCCTACCATCCAGCCTCGAAATGTCCACGAAGTTGACACAGGACCCTCCCATTCATCCACTGATCTATGCCTTATTGCACAAAAACTGGATGAAGTCTCCATCGTGCACAAGAAGCTGGACGAGCTTCTGGCCAACCCTGCCCGATCTATGGCAAACACCACCTCTTTACCACTTCGTCACAATCCAAATTCTTCAAACACAAGGCTTATCCCGAGAAACCCCGTTAGACCTTCCATATCGAGTGTCGCGCCAAGCGACTCGGTAAGTCATGTAGAACTGGTTTCTGCAAGCCAGTATTTCGACACGGAGGACCAAGCCTCCATGTGCTCGGATGCATATTTACATGCGAACGTGTCTTCTGGCATAGAAGACGCTTGTGCCCTGGGGAACAACCCGTTCTCTGCCACTTATAACCCAGGGTGGCGTAATCATCCGAACTTCGCATGGTCCAACAACCTACAATGCCAAAACCCCGCAGGTGGACCAATGCGACCGTCCGCACCCGTCATCCCAAGGCCCAGTTTAATCCTATGGCAAATCTGCCATCAGGCCCTTGCGTACCACAAACTGAACATGCATCAAGCCCTCTTGACAAATTGATGCGAATGATGGCGGAAATGTCAAAACGCCATGAAGAGAACATGACCTCTCTTCAGCACCAATTGGCGCAGCAGAATGCTGAGATCAGTCAACTATGCATGGCGACTCGATCTCAGGGCACTCTTCCCGCCGAACCCATTCCAAACCCGCAAAATTTTGTACCCCGTGGTCCTTAACCACAGGTATGACCTTCTCAGGGACAGGTTAATCAAGTTCTGCATGCTCCGAGCATTCCACTGGGATTTCAGGCTAATCCCGCTGCAGTGCCGCACTCTTATGTCCCCATTGCGAACCCTCCTCCGCCGTATGATCCCGCTGGACCCGCATCATCCAATGCTATCATTACGAGGAGTGGTAAGCAGACCGTCAATCCACCTCGACTTGATCCTGGACCGTCTTCTTCTTCGCTCTCTCATTCGGGATGCATACCGCATTCGCGAGAGGACGACGTACCCAAACTTGTGCCAGAATCAGTCCCATTCCCTGAGGCTCTACTAATGGAGCCAAAAGGCAAAAAGAGATACGCAGGCCTTTGACAACCAGTGTAATTTGTTCAGGGATGTAGAAATCAAGGTACCCCTGCTCCAGGCAATCGACCGCATACCTACTGTCGCTCGATTTTTCAAAGACTACACAACACCTAGGCGACAGTCAAAGAAGACTAAGAATCCGGTGGTTCTCTCGCCTCATGCGAGCTGTGCTATACTGTCAAACTTACCACCGAAGCAGAAAGATCCGGGCACACCACTGATTTCCTGTAGCATCCAAGGCTGCAGTTTTAACCGTGCCCTGCTTGATCTAGGATCTTCCATCAATCTCATACAGACCATCATGCTCGAAAAATTTTCCTTGGGAAATCTAAAACCCACCCCTGTCACGTTATAGTTGGCAGATCGTTCTGTCAAAATCCCAAAGGGTGTGGTGGAAGATGTGGTGGTTAGGGTCAACAGTCTTTGTTTTCCTATTGACTTTCTAGTTTTAGATATGAAAGTTCCTAGTTCACTTTCTGGTTGTCCGATCATCCTCGGTCGACCTTTCTTGGCCATAGCCCGCGCCCATATTGACTGTGAGTCGAGCTGTATTGAGATTGCCGTTGGATCTGAGAAGCTCAAGCTTAACATATTCAAGGCAGCCAAGAACTCTGATTGCGATTGCATCGAGGATGACACGTCTGACGAGGACATGGCCATCAGCGTGTGTATCGGACTAATTGGGACCTATTTGGACTGTTGCGGATTACCTATAAACACTGATGACTGCCTGACCAACACATGTTGTGATGTTCCCCAATCCCTCCCTTGTCCAGTACCTTCTCTTGGCCAGACTTATGACGAGGTTTTCTCCGCTTCCCATACCTCGTGATCTGAGTCATATCTGGGCTACTCATCGTCGGTCCACACTCATGAAGACTGAATTGCCCTTTCTTCCCTGCCAAATCAGGCGGATTTGCAAATCCACACTGGGACCTTGAGTCCATATACTTCTCACTGGGGCTATTCATTTTTGGATCCATCTATCCAAGAAGCCCCTCTCTTGGCCAATCTGAAGGCCAATTTCTTCCTCCTAACTTGTTCTCCTACCCGTCTGGGACACTCTCATCCCAAGAAATGCCAGATCCTTCCCCATCCACTCCCGAGCTAAAAGTGCTGCCTAATACACTCAAGTATGTTTTCCTGGGACCAAATGAAACGCTCCCTGTAATCATCAGTTCAAAATTAACCAGGGAGCATGAGTGCAAACTAACTAAGGTCCTCCTAGAACACAAGGCAGTTATTGGATGGTCTTTATCAGACTTATCTGGCATTAGCCCCTCCTACTGCACTCACTGTATATATATGGAGGAGGAGGCTCGACCTTCCCGCGAGATGCAGCGATGTCTCAACCCTAACATGCGAGAGGTCGTTAAGAAAGAAATCATTAAGTGGCTGGATGCAAGTATAATCTACCCGATCAGCGATAGCCCCTGGGTGAGTCCGATTCACGTTGTGCCCAAAAAGGCAGGACTCACCATCCGTGTCAATGACAGGGCCGAATCCATCCCTACACGCACTCCTACATCTTGGAGAGTGTGTGTAGATTATAGGAAACTCAATGCTGCAACCAAGAAAGATCACTTCCCGCTACCATTTATTGACCAAATCCTGGAGCGGTTAGCGGGAAATAAATTTTTCTGCTTCCTGGATGGATTCTCAGGATATAACCAAGTGTCAATTGACCCCCGAGACCAAGAGAAAACCACTTTTACCTACCCTTTCGGCACCTTCACCTTTAGAAGGATGCCGTTCGGACTTTGCAACGCGCCAGCAACTTTCCAGAGATGCATGCTGGCGATATTCCATGACATGGTGGGTGACTTTCTCGAGGTCTTCATGGATGACTTTTCAGTCTTTGGACCATCTTTCGACGAATGTCTTGCCAACCTGACTCGCATCCTTAGGAGATGTATTGATGTAAACCTCATGCTTTCCTAGGAAAAAAGTCATTTTATGGTGCACGAGGGAATTGTTCTCGGACATATCATCTCCGATAGGGGTATCGAGGTTGACAGAGCTAAGCTCGATGTCATTGCTGATTTACCTGTGCCTGGTTCTGTCAAACAAATCCGTTCCTTCTTGGGACATGTCGGTTTCTATAGGAGATTCACCAAAGACTTCTCCAAAATTTCTCGACCCTTAACTCATCTCCTATCAACCGACATGCCCTTCAACATGGGCCCCGACTGTATACAAGCATTCACGTAGCTGCGTAATGCTGTCACCGAGGCCCCTGTTCTCCAGTTGCCTGATTGGTCCCTTGACTTTGAACTTATGTGTGACGCTTCAGACCTTGCAGTCGGAGCCATCCTGGGACAAAGACGCGATAGACACCCCTTTGTGGTATACTATGCCAGTAAGACATTGGATGAGGCCCAGCGTAATTATACTACCACTGAAAAGGAACTACTAGCGGTTGTCTTTAGGCTGGAGAAATTCTACTCTTACCTTCTAGGCTCTCACGTTTTTCTTTTCACTGATTACGCAGCCATTCGCCATCTCATGCACAAGAAGGATGCCAAGCCTAGACTGATTCGTTCGATCCTTCTGCTCCAGGAATTTGACATTGAGATTCGCGATAAGGCCAGAGCCCAGAATGTTGTGGCTGATCACCTTTCCAGAGTGGACCCTGACCATATTGGACTTACTCTGCCAATTAATGAAATTTTTCCTGATGAGCACCTATTGGCAATAAATGTGGCAAGTGGACCGTGGTATGCCGACATTGCCAATTACCTTGCTTCTGGATCTCTTCCACGTGGCTGGCCTAAAAACCAGCGTGAGCGTCTCATGGCAGAAGCAAAGTATTATTTCTGGGATAATCCACTTCTTTTTCGGATAGGTGCTGATCAAATCATCCATCGCTATATTCCTGACAGTGAGTTCCCCAGTGTGCTATCCTTCTGCCACGATCAGGCCTGTGGAGGCCATTTCTCTGGGAGGAAAACTACAGCCAAGGTGTTGCAGTGCAGTTTCTTTTGGCCCTCCCTTCACTATGACTCACACACTTATGCCAAGCATTGCACTAGGTGCCAGTCGTTAGGGTCAATGGCACGTCGTGACATGATGCCCTTGCAACACATCCTAGCTGCGAAAATCTTTGACATCTGGGGAATTGACTTCATGGGTCCCTTTCCTCCATCCAATGGCTTCGAATTCATCCTCGTGGCCGTCGACTATGTTTCGAAATGGATCTAGGCTATTCCCGTGAGCCGTGCTGACCATGTTATCTCCACCTGATTCGTCAAGGACCACATCTTTGCACATTTTGGGATCCCTTGGGCCATTATCTCGGATGGAGGAAGCCACTTTACCCATGCTTCTTTTCGAGCACTTCTGAGGAGGTACCGAGTCCACCATTGTATCGCATCCCCGTATCATCCTTAGACGAACGGCCAGGTGGAAGTGTCGAATCGGCAAATCAAGCAGATTCTCCAGAAAACGGTTCGGCCTGACAAGCTAACTGACACACTTTGGGCGTATCGGATAGCCTTCAAGGCTCCCCTTGGTATGTCTCCTTATAGAATCGTTTACGGGAAGCCTTGTCATTTGCACGTGGAGTTGGAGCACCGCGCTTATTGGGCGGTTCGCCAATGTAACCTCGACCCAGACCTTTGTGGTCGAGAAAGGAAACTCCAACTCCAAGAGCTGGAAGAGCTCCGTCGTGAAGCTTATGATTCTGCTCTTACCTTGAAACAACGCACTAAGTCTTTTCACGACAGCCATATTCGACGGAAGGAATTTGAGCCATCTCAGCAAGTTTGGCTCTATAATGCCCGACTCAAATTCTTTCCTGGGAAATTAAAGTCCAAATGGACTGGTCCTTTCCTGGTCTCAAGACCATCCCCAACGGGGCCGTCGAGATCGAAGATCCCAAATCTGGGAGTAAATTTACGGTCAATGGGTAGCGTTTGAAACCCTATCTGACTCATGAACCTGCCCCCGTTGGAGAAACCGTTGCCCTGCTGGAGGGTAACTAATTCTTTGCCTCATTCTGAGTCCATCTGGGGATGTTAAATTCAGTGCTTGTTGGGAGGCACCCTAACAGCACCCACCATCCACCCACCCTACCACCTTGATCTATACCCTGCACTTCAGCTCTCGCTACCTGATCTTTCATCCTTTCTCTACCCTTCCCTGCATGCATATGAGGACATAGCATTGTTTAGCATGCGGGGGTGGATAGGCATCCTTAGGATCTGGGTATTTTAGGGTATCATGCAGTTTCTATATATAAATAAAAAAAAAACAGAGAGAGAAAATGGTGCTTAGTAATGATCTAAAAGTTGAAACAAAAATACAATAAGTGTTTATGGATATTCAACCTCTGTTTTGAAGAATTTCCAGGCCACAAAAGCTTGATTCGCTCAGCCTCGGCTTAATTCACTTAAAGCATTGACAAAATAAATCAAGATCTCTCCTAACTAAGGATGTATTCTTGTACCTGAGACACCAGTACAAGATCCGTTGGTTTACTTTTACTTGAGAGCTTAAGTAAACTTGGTTCACACTACACATATCAGGAAAGACCAGGTGAACATAAGATCCAACCCTAGTGTTCATTAGGGAAGGTGGAGTCCTTACCTGTGCGCGTAGGTAGACTTTTTATCCTAGGCTTTAGTCTTGTGTTTAGGAGCGACTCTTTCCACCAAAAGGAAACTCTCCCACCAAAAAGAAAAAAAAAAAAGTGTGCTCTTTCAAAATGTGTTGTAAGAGATATACTGACACGTGTTACAAAAAAAGAAAAAAGAAAAAAAAGAAAAAAAAAGTTGTAAAAAAAAAAAAAGAAAAAAAAATGAGAGATGTTGCAAAAGAGTCAGTATATCTCATAAATGTCTGTATCCTTTATTTTTCTGTGAGCCACAAAAAATCAGAAAATGGGAGTTAAGTTTTCCGTCATCATCTTAAGGGTCAACCCGAAGACATAGGCTGAAACTAGGACCAACCTTTACTTAAAAATTCGTGAAACCCTGCGATTGAGTCGTAATGTTCATCTGGTCAGTCTTGATCCATCACTATGCACAAACCATAACCTCTTGAGCTCTCGAGTACAGCAAAAACCTCCTGGGTCCTGGAAATCGTACTTAAGGTTTAAATATCAAGAGTCTTGGTTAGTTGAGAGATGATCTATGTCATGTAAGACTTAAAGTACTGGTAGTCTTCTCTACAATTGGTTCTCACAATATCCGATAATAAACACACCTTTATCACCTCAGAAGAAAATTTTCAGCTTAAGATTATTTCTAAATACTATTTTGCTAGGGACTAGCAAAAGATAGGCATGGGGGTATATGCTTGCACCTCAAAATATGCTTGTAATAATGCCTTCTTGTGCTATTTCCTAGCATTAACTATGCATATTAGGATTCTATAGTTGCATTTGTAAAAACACTTGCATTCATGCATTTAATTAAGAGGAGAGAAGATTGAAAATAATGGCTTGAATATTTACAATTTTCCTCAAGTGCCTCATTGCAAAATACACATCTTTTTTATTTTCTCCTCTTGATTTTCTTTTTTCTCTTCCCGCGGTTGCACTTCTCTTCTCGCAGCTGCATGCATTTACTCCACGTCATGTCTCCCTGCCAACGCCGCTCCCTGCAGCTGCCAATCCCGCGCCCTCTCCTTCCTGCAGCCAGGCACGCCACTCTCTCCTCTATAAGAAGCTACAGCTTCTTCCTCGCGAGACGGACACGCTGCTGCAGAAGAAAAAAACCGCAGCCACCACCTTGTCCTCCACCGTCCTCCCCTCCCATACGTCGGCCCTCCTTCGAGGAGGCACCCGGCGAGCAGGAGAACCCATTGTGGTGCACACCACCAAAGTGGGAACACCACCGCCCAGCTCTTCAACGAGCTGGTGGGCGTGGTGTCTTCTTTTCTTTTCGTTTTCGTCTCCACACTATTGCTGCCACTTCAAGCTCCGAAGCTTGAAGCAGCAGCAGCGGTAGCCAAACTGCGGTGGCGGCAGCAGCAGCAGACGCCCCTGCCTCCTCCACGACCTTCCCCGCAGGCGCTCAGCCCTCCGCGCGCGCCTGCAGGGCCTCCTCCGCTCCGTTCTACGTTCTGTCGCCTCCGCCGTGCACCCGCAACCGGTCGCTGCGCGCACTGCAGTGGCCGGCCAGGCCCTCTCGTCGTCCCCTGCCAACCCCCGCACCCCTCCGCGACCACCTGCAGACCTCCTCTGCGTTCGCTTCCCCGCACCATCGCCCGCTCTTCGCCCTTGCGCTGGCCTGCAGCAGCCCCACGTCTTCAGCGAGAAGGCTCGCTTGCACCCGCGACGTCCAGACGTCCGCCGCTTTCTACACACGGCTTAACTCGCGGCGCTCGCCCGCTCTATCTAGCTCTCTCTCGCTCCTACGTCCGCTCCCTCCCACTCTCTCTCTTTTTCACTCACTCACAGCACACACTATACCAACGCACACACACATCTTCACCGACACTTACACACACCCACACACACATAAACATAGTATAAGTATATATATATAGATACGTATACATATATATAGTAACATATATATATATATACATATACATACATATATCTATATATATATATATCTACATATACTTATATATATATACTTATATACATACTTATCTATATATTTATGTATACATACAAATATATATAATATATATATATATATATAAATATATATATACGTATATATATATCTATATACTTACACATATACACCTATATATATATATATACACATACTTATATACATTTATATATATACATATCTATATACTTATATATATATACATATATATCTAGATACATATACTTATATACATATATACATATGTAGCTATATACATACATATATACATATATACATATACACCTATATATATATATACACATATATATACCTATACATTTATATATATATATAGATATATTTACTTATATACATACACACATATATATATTTTCACGTTATTTGCCATACGCTGTATTGCGGGAATATCTGCACCAGTTGCTGATATTCCCTGATACACACGTACAAAAAGCATGGACCCATACATCATCCATCATCCATCCACACTCCACGCCGCACCCAGTCGAGTTGGTTGCGTCTCTCTAGACGTCGACTGACTCGACATAGTGCTACACTCCATCGTCACCTCCACCCCCACCCCTTTATATATATATTATATATATATATATACATACTATATTTACTTTCTGTCTGTTTGCTTCTCTCTTGGTAAAAAGATAAAAAAATGTATATAAAAGAGAAAAGATAATCTTTGACTTGTAGGTACATCGTCTTGCGAGTAGCAAGACTTCTTTTGGAACTCTATTTTGGCTAAAAGCCAAGGACACAATTTTGAGGGTGTGCCTCAAGGACAAGGATTACCAGAAAAAAATCTAAATAAGAAAAACACCAAAAATAGAATAAATGAATGGAAGAGACGCATTTTAAGGAAAACGTAGAAACTCGACTTGAACCCTACTTCCCTGAGTTCGACTCTGGGCCTAAAAGTGAGAAGATAAAATCAATTAGGCCAGGTTAAAAATTTTGGAAAGAGATGGTTAGGTCCGAATTAGGTTAACCACTATACAGATTTCAATGATAAAATCATCATATTGACAACCTGTCCTCGCCAAACGATCACGGGGAAAGGCGGATGCAGAGACTGCCAAGATTGCATGCGGTAGTTTGGGCGGCCGAGATGGCACCACGTGGTGCCATCTTGGCCATCCATCTTCTGGAAGTTGTAGATGATGCCTCGGATGTCGGATTGACTCGATTTTTGCGTCATTGGGTTGCGATCGTCGATCTGAATTCGTCCGTGCGGTCGAATTTGTCATCTGAAGTGCGGATTTTCACCATCCTGGCCCTTGATCTTCTAGGGTTCCCGGGTCACTAACTGATGCTACGGATGCCTGATTAAGGCGATCTTGGAGTCGTTGAACTCCAATCGTCACCCTGATCACATCCATATAGTTGAATCTTTGATCCGAGGCCCCGATAAAATGTTTGCCCTGTCCAAGCACATAAAAGGAGACAATTAACCTCCATTTTATTCAAACTACTCTAAATGCAAGATGATGCATGTTATGCAATATTTATATCATGAAATGCAATCCTATGCTTAAGAACATGCATAAATAGACATCTTAAGTAGTGTAAATGTGTTTACATCATACCCCTATGCCTATCTTTTGCTAGTCCCTAGCAAAAACTATATGCTATTTATAAAAGAATTAGGTTGGATTATTTGGACCTGAGTTATTTTCAATCATTAAGAAATTGACTACTTAGGAACTGAACTTTCAAAGACACAACAGCGCCCGGGTATCAGCCAAAATGCAGACTGCCTCAAGCCCTCGCCTTATTCAAAGGAAAATTTCTTTTTCTCATTTTACTCTTTTCTAATTTTTTTGGATTTTCAAATTTTAGGGTTTAAGAGTGTCTTTCTACGGCCATTCAACTCACCCAAGATTTGATGAGAACCCTAAGTTTTAAGCATCTTATTGTGATTGTGATAGACTCGTTGACCGGTAGTTAGAACGGACTTCGGATTTCTACGCCTCTAGGTGACCTCAAAAAGAATTCTGCCTAAAGGTGTATCTTTACAATCGCTAGCTTTCTCCCTACTTTTATTTTTTTTTTATACATGGTCAACACAAGGGTGAATCCAGTGTATATCTCCCTAGTTTATTCTACTTCTCCGCTTCTTCCTAAGTGTTTTGGAAATTTCTGGTGCATTTACTGAGCTGGGTTCTGGACAACCGGTCAATGAGCAGTTACCACCGACAACTTGCTAGCCATACTCGTGCGGCGAAGTGTGGCTTGTTTCTTTTTTTTTTTCTTTTCTCCTTTTCTTTTTGATTTGATTTTTTTTTCCTTTTCTTTCTTTTTTTTTTTTTAAGTAGGTGGCTTCCCTGGTCTAAGATTTACCTAAAGGCAGCAAAAAGAGAAAGGTCCAGTGACTGGGCTATGGACAACCTACGTATGGGTTGTTACCCACGATAACTTGCCAGCCATATCACCCTAGAAGGTTCATTAGCTACCCAAATTACGTTAGAATAACCGAACAACGAGTCAGTGCAAAGAAAGTGTGTAGATGCTTAAAACTCATAAATTCCCTCAAATCAGAGGGTGGGTTGATAAGTCGTGTACTTATCACCCAAACTTATTTATTCCAATTATAATAGAATTAAGATGGCGAGGACTCAAAGACAAATCCACATTTTAGTGGATACACAAGCTAATTATGTCCAAAGACCTGAAGGGTCTTTGAAATAGTGGCTGGTATGACTAGGTTTTGTTGTTTGTTATAGAAATGGCGTTGTAGTACAGTTAGTCATTGCCATTATTACAATTTTACTCGGAAATAAAAGGTTTCCCGAGGTCGAACTCAGGGAGCAAACTTATAATTCTAGAAGTAGAATGTTTCTGTTACAAAAATAAGAGAGAGAGAGATTGGTCTCTTGGCTTTTTCTTCTTCTCTTCTTTCTTTCTTGCAGTCTTTCTTCTTCTTCTTCTTCTTCTTCTTCTTCTCTTCTCTTTGCTTTGATCGTCTTCAACTCTTCTGTCTTCTTCCTTCTTCTTTTCTTTCTTTCTTTCTCTTCTGTTCTTTCTTTCTTCTTCTGCGGCGTCTGTTCTTCTTTCCTTCTTCTTGTCTTTTTCTTCAGAGCGTTGTCTGATTTCTCAATCAAACGACTTAAGTAGCATCTGCTACAGTGCTCCCTTGATGCTCCCTCTTCTGCTTCTTCCTTCTTCTTCTTCTTCTGCCTTGCTTCGAGCAGCCAAGGCTTTGGCTGCTTCGTCCTTCTTTTTCTTCTCCTTCTTCTTCTGCAGTCTTCTTTCTCTTCTTCTTCTTCTCTGCCTGCACACTCACACAGCTTGATCAGGGCAAAAACCTAACCCTACCCTCCCCTGTGTCTCTCTCTCTCATATTTTGCTCGTAGGATCTCTCTCCCAGAGACGGGTATTCGGGTACGGGTCGCGCCCGGGTCCAGGCCCACCGGCGTGTGGTGGTGGGCGAGGAGTGCAGCTCGGGTATACGGGTCAGGCCAGGTCCGCGGGGGGTGGTCGCGGACGAGGCCGGGTGAAGCGGGTGAGAGGGACCTCACCCCGTGTGATTGAGGTGATAAGCCTTAGTCACTTTTACAATTTATGCAGGTGCATGGCTTCACGCGCTTTTGAGGTGGGACTAAAGTCCCACCCCCAAATCTTGCACCTGCGGTTGAGGGAGCCGTGGTCAATTGCGGCCGTGTGCGAGGCATTCACCCCAGCTGCAGGCCTGGGAAACTTCGCGGGGGCAAGCTGCGCGTCCTGGGACCAACGCCTGGGCGAGATCAAGGCTGCAGCTGCAGGCGAAGAAGCTCCACCTGCTCAGCAATGGCGGCGGAGGAGGGGTGACCTGATCATGGAAATACAGCCTCTCGGCCTAGTCAGAAGGTGCAGGGAGCTTTGCCGGAGTGCGGCGAAGCTCGTGCGGGTGGTGGCGAGGCATGGGGCGAAGTACGGTGGCAACCCTAGGTCGGGCTGTGGCTGAGAGAATGGGTCTGTTCGGGGGGTCTTCAGGTGGCATGTGGCAGGAAATGAAGAGGGCGAAGCTGTGGAGTGGAGTGAGGGGAAGCTTGTGAGGTGATTGGCGAGGAGTAAGGGGGTCTGTGGCAGTGGAATGGGCTCACCGGAGAGGGTGGTCGGAGACGGAGCAGGTGGAGGTGAAAGTTGCGTGTGGCAGTGCGAAAATACAAATTGATAGGGGGAAGTTGAGAGGAGGAGAAGAGGAAGCTTTTACCTAAACTCTGGACGAAGGGGGAAGGGCGGAGGCACCGGCTCGTACCTTCCGAAGCTAAGGAAGAAGAGGACCTGGAAGGGGAGATCGGCGACGAGGAGGCAGGCGGAGGGTGTCGGCGGGTGCAGCGCGACACAGACGAAAGGGTTAGGGGAGCCCTGCTGCAGGTAAGGCAGTAGAGTGACGAGGAGATGGAGGATATGGTCGCCGGAAGCTGCAGGCCGTCTGTCGGAGCTGGAGAGGATGAAATGGGTGGGTATTCTCCGTCAGAGACAGCTTGTTCTCTTCTGCAGGCGGAGGCAGCTTTTATAGAGGCGAAAGCGGAGAGGTGGGCGGAGGGAGGCGACGTGCCTCCCTCGCCGGAGGACAGCCGGAGTAAGGACCCATACCTTCCACACGTTTGCACGGAAGGTATGGGCTGCTGCAGAGACCATGGAGGTGTCCCTGCGACAGCAGACGAAGGGAACACCCTGTTGAAAGGGTAGAGGTCCTCCCTCACCCTACGTGGCGCCATGCTCCGCGCAAAGTCGCCGGAGCATGGCGCTGCTCAGGGTTTTGCATGGAGGACCTAAATGCAAAGAATGAAGAAGACTTAGGGGCCAAAATGCGAGGGTTTCAAAAGTTGAGGGTAAAAAAGTAACAGATGAGGACCAAAATGCAAAGTCGGTCAAGAAGGTCTCTTCTTAGGCTCAAGTTTTTATGCATGACTAAATGTGACCTAAGGATTCTAATGGTGAAATTTATTTTTAGATCAGACCTTGTTTGACCGGTCAATTTACATAAAAACCCAAATTAAATCATTAATTGGGCATGGTTCTCAATGTAGGTCAAAGTTGGTTCCCAAGGCCAAATTGAAGGTTCTAAACCCTAGAGATTATTTTTCTATTAATTTTAGAGGGTTTAGTCAATTTTTTATTTTGCCTCGAACCTCGTGAATTGAAGTGGGTTTGTTTTGGGGTTATAGGATGTCATTTAATTCCTTGGAGTTGTTGTAGCCCTAGTTAGATCAACTCATCCCACTTTCCTTCTTATTAGGTCAGTTTGACCTACGTTTGGATCCTAAGTTACCCTGTTTATAGATTGTGTTGGTGAAATTGCATTTTTACCCCTTAGTTCCTATTTTCTTCACAAACTCAAAATTCTCTGAGTCAAGCCTTTCTATAAGTTATGTAGGAGCTTTTTCTTGCAAATCAAGGTTAGATGGTGCCAGTTTAGGGTTTATGACGAGGGTCCCATCAGTCTTTGTGTTCAGATCTTAATATAGTATTTCCTAAGATTGAAAATTTTCTTAAACTAAAATTCTCTTTCCTAATTCTGAATTTTTTTTTTAATAAAAGAAAATAAAATAAATCTACGGAGCTGACGAATGAATTCAGAGATAAATATCCAACCCCCCATGCCTATCTAATGCAATGTCCTCATTGTATTAAAAAGACATAAAATAGAGTGGAAAAGCGAAGAAAGCACCTGAATTGCATGAATGTCAGGTCCGCTCCGATATGAAAACGAAAAAGAACTGTATATGTGCTGAGTTTAGTGCCTTCAGCTAGGCACACTAAACAAAGAAAAGAAATGAAGAATTCACAAGTGCAGGTCAGAATTAAAATAAACAGAAGAATCCTCCGACCTGTCAACAGAGGTCCACAGATGTGGTGCAGACCCACACCCCATAATCGAGAATATCTTAGGTTCTAGATAAAAATTACCCAAAACCTAAAATCAGAATGCAAGCGAGGTCAGGCCTACGATTTATGAGGATGCAACCCAAGACCAAAAAATCGGGTTACATAGAATTGAAGCTCAAAAGGATAATCGTTGAATGTGTGCTTGAGTTGAACATCCTCGAAACAATTGTTGTAAGGGTTCTGATTTGATGGTTTTAGCTTAAAAGGAACCCTTCGACTCAATCTACCATTTCCTCCGAAATTAACTTCCCAAATCAGAACTTCCCAGCTCCTATCCTCCTCATTCAGCATATCAAATTCCAGGACCTCTTGTATATTCATCACCCCGTCTGAAATCTCCAAGTCTGAATGATGTGGTAGAATCAAAATTGACTTGGGTATAATTATCTCAGAATTAGAATCATCAATAAGCGCAACAGGGTGTAACTAATAATCAGGGCATTGAATTGATTCCTCCAGAAAATGTGACTCTGGATCCGTAATGTGTGCCTTAATAAGATCAGTTTCCTCAGTTATTAGGCTATAAAATGATCTATCAGATTCCTCAGGCCCAATCGTCTCACTGAAATCATATTTAGAAAACTCGCATGAGACTTCGCAACTAGAATCTTCACCATCAAAGAAATCAGGATTTGTATCAATATATGTCCCAAAATCATTTGTCACTTTTTGTTCCAAGGTGACATACGTTTCCTCGTAACCCGGCTCAGGGATTTTAGGTGAAGAAATTAGATCTTCCTTAATTGGTCGCTTTAATTTAATCTGGTTAGTCTCGTAACACGTGTCCCCCCAACAGGTGCCTGAGCGGGTTCTGTCATTGTTTTTCCTGAAGAGGGTTCATCCTGGGAATTATTCCAAGATTGAATCAAAGCAACCACGAATCTCATCCTTAATTTCGCTAATTTCCCAAGTAGAAACTCACCTGGGTTCTTATCCATAACATCCTGGAGCCAATCCAACAAAGACTTGTTTAAATCATCAATCATTTCAATCAGGGGCTCTAATCTCTCAATGCAAGGTATTGGCTGAACTTCTAAAGATTGAATGGTATTCCTCAAGTTAGCCAGAACCTTATCTTGAACCTGGTTAACCTGAACCAAATGAGTTGGTTCAGGTTTGGGCGGGTTTGGGCTCAATGCAGGGAAATTAACGAATTGAGATTCGTTATATCCTTCCTGATAATAGGTCATTTCAGATTGTTGAAAAGATGGTGATGACCTAAAGGTAGTGAAATCAGAGGATGGGTAAAGATCGGTGTATCCTTTTTGATTGTAGATCGTATTAGGTTGTTCATGAAAGGAAGACGATCTATAATCGATGTAGCTCTGAGAAGGATATAAATCAGAATCAAAGTGTTCAGGGTTAGACCCTAAACACGGGGGTTCGGAATTGTATCCCCAATCTGAATTATCTCAACTAACTGATGGTCGATTACAATACAAGTTAGGATAATCGTCATGTTGAGGACAATTCACAACAGGAGGGAAAGAGCGGGAATGAGTGAAATATATGGAAGGATTAATGAGACACGGGAGGAAGAAAGGTGCTCCGCAATACAAACAATCAAACCTGTCCTTAAATGGGCTAGCCTACAGACCTACAGACTCCCAAAACCCGTCTTGAGATAAAGGAACGATTTGATCTACTTCTGTCTGTTCAATCAAACCAGTTAGAAGGAGGGACTGGGGAGAAGGTTCTTCCTTCGGCTTGCGCCTTCGGTTCCTAGTGTACCCCCCAGCCACGATCGTTTGACTCTGCTCCCCTAGCTAGACATCAGATTGAATTGTAGAAACAAACTAATCAAAAATAATCTCGTTCTTGGTTCTGAAGAGCGAGTCCAATCCCTAAGGCCAACGTCTACTCTGTTTTATTTAGGGCTAGGTTTGAATGTGCTTTGGAATGTGATGGGCCCTTTAAATGGGTTGTGCCCTTAATGATTGATTGATTTGTGTGTGCGTGCATAGCCAGTGGTTTTCAAGCAAGATTATTTTTGATGTGGTGAATTTTAAGGTTCAAATCTTGCTTAGTAGCTTTTAGGATTCAACTTGAGGTATTTTCAAACAAGTTTAGTTGGCACACCAGGTTTTGCAAGCACAGGTGAAGATGTTTCCCTTTAAAGCTTAAGAAGAATGTGGAGTGCCTGGTAAATCCCTAAGAGTTGAACCTAAGTGGCAGCTACTTGATGAGTTGATTTTAATTGAAGTGGTGCGGCCCAAACAACTGGCCACAAATGCACCACTAAGTTAGTCACACAAAGATAGTTAACCTAGAATGATTTCTACTCTTTTATGTGTTGCTTCATGTGTACCGGTTCCACAGATCAGAACCCGGTTGAGTAGAAACAAATCAATACGGTTAAGTGCCTTTGAATGTGGGTGTACGTTGTGTGTTTATTGAAAATTGCCTCACAAAATTATCTTTTTGTTTTTTTTATATAAATGAAGGTGGAATGAATGTGAGTGAGAATCCAAACAACCAAACTATTCGTAGGATTTATGCAAACACCTAGGTTAATTGGAATTTGGATTCAATGTGGCGAATGAAATCAATGGAGGGGGAAAGAATGGGGGATAACTTACAAAACCTTCCACAGCACTTTACTCCAATCTACCGCTTTTCCTCGTCTCAAAAGAGTACCTGCAATCAAAATAAGAAAGGAGAAAAGTGAGGTAAATGATTTATAAGTTACAAAACGCGAAGAGAAATCAAAGATCGTCGCCTCCCCGGCAACAGCGCCAAAATGTTGAACGTTTGAGTTGCTACCCTTACGTGTTTGGTTTTGGAAAACCTGTTGCTATAGTTTGAAAGCGAAGAATTCGTGTTCAACAAATAAAATTTATACCGAAATTGAAATTTCGGGTCGAACACAGGGAGGCGGACGTTTGATTTAAAAACTACGCGTTTCTTTTTATTTGTCACGGAATAATTCAATTTAAAACTATCTAATTATTTACAATAAATAGAAGTGAGGGAGAGAGAGTAAGAGAGAAAGAGAATATTGCACATAGAAATCAAAATGAGATGTAGAATAAACAGAGAATTTATCATTAGGGGGATTTGTTCATTACAACTAGAAAGCAATAAATTTACTTTAGAAAGCATTAAAAGAATGGATGGAGAAATGTCCTCCTCAACGATTGCTTGGAGGACAAGCAAAACTACACCAGAAAGCAGTAAATCTATACTAGAAAGTAGTAAAAAGAATAGGGAGAGAGAAATCCTCCTCGACGGTTGCTTGGAGGATGAGCCGGACGGGACGACGCCTGCACGAAGGAGAACGAAGCACGATGAAGGAGGACGAAGCAGAAGAACTGGAACAGAACAGCACGCCGTCGTCGTTGCGGGATCCACTTCCAAAGGGGGAAGAAAATTTGGACTTTATCTCGCGAGAAGCATCCCAGGTGTGGGACAAGCTTCTCTTGAGCTTTGGAGGGATAGAGAAGAGAAGGAAGGGATGAGAATTTCGTATGGAGGGGGTCTCCTTTTATAGTTGCAAGGAGTGGTGGCAAAATGGACATTACAACTTCAAAATAATAAATGAGGGGTCTTTGGTGACGGATAAAACCATCGCTAAAGCCCCCAACGTGGGCATAGCTTCCGCACCCACGCGTGCCCGCTCAGCTGCTCGCGTGGGCAACGCCTACGCATGTTCAACAATCCTCAGCCGTCCAATCGCGAGATCGGATGGCTTAAGTCGCGCCTTCACCTGCTGCATTGCGCGCCCACCCGTGTGCGATCGCGCGTTATGCGTGGGCGTGCGTGAGCGCGTCATCTTGATTGAGTGCTCGTGGCCGTTGGATCGCGATCGTGCGGTCGATCGGAGGTGCGCCACCGCTCCAATTTCAGCGTGGCGAGGCTCGAACGCGCATCCCCGGTTTACGTTAGAGCGCTCGACCAACACACTGGGGTCGCGTTTATGTCGAGCGCCTGACTTCAGTGCGGGCATGTCGCAGCCGTTGGATCTTGATCCAACGGCGGGGAAAGGCGGATGCGGAGACTGCCGAGATTGCATGCGACCATTTGGGCGACCGAGATGGCGCCACATGGTGCCATCTTGGCCATCCATCTTCTGGAAGTTGTAGATGGTGCCACGGATGTCGGATTGACTCGATTTTTGCATCGTTGGGCTGCGATCGTCGATCCAAATTCATCCAAGTGGTCGGGTTTGTCATCTGAAGTGTGGATTTTCACCTTCCTGGCCCTTGATCTTCTAGGGTTCCCGGGTCACTAATTGATGCTACGGATGCCTGATTAGGGTGATCTTGGAGTCGTTGAACTCCAATCGTCGCCTTGATCACATCCATACAGTTGGATCTTTGATCCGAGGCCCCGATAAAATGTTTGCCCTGTCCAAGCACATAAAAGGAGACAATTAACCTCCATTTTATTCAAACTACTCTAAATGCAAGATGATGCATGTTATGCAATATTTATATCACGAAATGCAATCCTATGCTTAAGAACATGCAAAAATAGACATTTTAAGTGGTGTAAATGTGTTTACATCAGAGCCCTAGCCTAGAAAATAGTCAGGAAAGTCCCATGATCGATTTTCAATCTAAAAATCCTGAAACTTGGGAGATAGAGATGGAGGATCACGACACCCAAGACTTGGTACATTCTGAGACTTAGGTATATACACTTAATGAGGCCCATGATTTGGGTTATAAGAGATTTGGAGTGGAGTTGCTTAAAACCCTCATGACAAGCTTAGATGATAAATATATTGAAATCCATGAGGGTAATTTTGAATTACCAGAGAATCCAATCAAAACTGAGAAAGAATCTGCTAAAAACTCCATTTCCGATTGTCAGGATAATTTGAAAAATCCAGAGGAATTTTTAGATTTGGAGTTAGACAAATTTATCACAGATTCTTTCGCATCTTCGCTTTTGGATATCGAGGATTTCACTAAAGTCACAGAGTAGAAAATGGAAGAATTTGAGGCTTTACTGTATTATGATTCTTCACACCTTGGGGAAAATAAATTGCCACCCACTACATTTGAGGATTCACACCACGAGCATAATTTAGGCGATTCGTACAAGATTCCTGATCAACCCAAGGATGAGAATGATTTGGGTGAAAATACAACTGTTAGGATGGAACACAAAATCATATTCGACACACCTACTCTGCAACCACCAACACCCAGATCCAATCATGAAATGGTTCTTTACACCATTTCTGATTACACCACACAGGTCCCTTCATTTTTGTTTCAACACTTTCAGGACCCGTATGACTGGTGTCCCACACCGGATCCCTCATGGCTGCTACTTGCTCCCTATAACTCTGGCACCCAGATTTATTTCTCTTGTAGCACTTGGCTACAACCTATTCCAGGCCTTGTTATTCTATTCTGCCGACCTTGTGGCCTTGGTATTCACGGGTAAATACTCTACATTCTTGGCCCGTTGATGAAAATGGAACACATCTTCCTGTCTATCTTTAGTCTGTCTCCTACAGTCATTGATCCATCTGATGGGTTTCGCCCAGGTGAAGGCGTTAAACTCAACTTCGTAGTTAGGCATAGCATTTAGACTTCGCATTTAGTTATCACAGTTGCACTTATACATATATGCATAGCATATTTCATTTTTGCATAATGTTTTGCATATTGTTTTGCATATTGTGTATGGCAATGCAGTGATGGCATGAACTGAATGACAACTCAGAAGTAGTTTCAGGTGATTTCTATCCACATACACCCTGCCTTATTTCTTTTATTCATGCATGAGGACATGCAAACACTTAGGCATGGGGGGGGGGGATAGTTCATAAAAACTGAAAATTTTCTACCAACGATTGGAGGATTAGATCGTTTTATCAAGAGGTTTTATTAGAGAGTTATTCTTTAGTATATTCCTGGACTTAGAATCTAGTATAATTTCATACTTGCATGTAGATTTTGCAATGGATCCTCTGTGAAAACCAATAGACATTTCTAGTTTGTCGAAAAGAAGCATTGCTTCTTCTCCTGAACACTTGGATAGTAATCAGGGAGTCAGGTGAACTATCTTCTAGTAGATCCACCAAAACATATGTGAGGTGAGAGTAGAGAACTTACTAGTGCTCTAAGGCTATTATAAGGAATCTTTAATAATTGAATAATGATACTTGGAGTTGGGCATAGTTTTTGCTCTTAGTTCTTGTGTACTAAATCTGTGAGAAATTCCATACGAGAGCCACCAAATAAGGCAGAAACACAGAGAGCGGATTCTGATAAAACTATGACTGAGGTGGATGGTCATGACCGTCCTCTATGGAATCCTCGACTAAAGGAGGGCACTAATGTCAAGGTCAAAAATATGTCATCCTATTCATCCCCTACCCGGTGCTGAGAATAGGTACTTCCACCAAATAAGCCACCCAAAATCCTCTTGGTCATCCCAAAATTCCCCAAGAATGCCTCACGTATAAAAGTACGTATGTCGTGTTATGTTGTGCTAATAAATATAGTAGTATGTTGTGTTGTGGCATTGTGCCTATAGATTTGCATACAGAAGAGTTGTTTACTTGAAAAGAAAAAAAGAGAGAAGAAGAAAAGGAAAAAAAAAGTTTTGTGAAACTGTTGCGTAATGTGAGTCAAGTTAAATGTTTTGAGGCAAAAACACCTACCACCCTCACAAAGCACCAAATACAGCCTTAACCTACTTTTTCTGTATCTCTAACCGCCTGAATACAGGTTGAGGGCTTCTGACTTAGTCGTAAGGTTATCAGAACCTAATTAAAGTGTCATGCCGTGTGAGACCACCAAATATATTTGCAAATCTAGTGAGATGTGAGCTCAGGAAGAAAAAGAAAAAAAGAGAAGAGTATAAAAGATTAAAGAGAGCACAGTTTTTCTAGCCTCTCTCTAAGTTGATTTATTCAATAATCTGGAAATCTAAATCCTGAAATACTAGTCTCTAAGTAGTACCAGAAGAGAGTGAGCCACCAAATACAATATAGTTAACTCAGACATCTCCTACCCAAACCAAACACTGGGGCCAAAATTAGAAAATATTTTATAACCTCGAGAGAAGAGGTTCGCCTATCCCGACAAAATTTTACTAGGGGTCAAGTACAAGCTTTAAATGTGTATTGACTCTTCGCTTGGATCCATTGCAGAAGCTACAAAATTATATATTCATAGTTATCTGGATTCTGAATTTTTGGATGCAGCAAAAAGAAATAAATCTTTAGTTTAACTCTTGATAAAATGCATTTAGTCTTGCACTTGCTAGGGACTAGCCAGATTTAGGCATGGGGGTATGATTGCACAGCAATCATAGGCCCTAATTCTCCCGAATTAAGCTAGAACTTAGCTTAACATGAACGTTTTGTATGCATACGCATCGTATTCTGCATCGTAGTTGATATATGTGTTTTATGCATTAAACTATGTTATTTGAGATGTATTAATGATTGTTGGTAATCCAGAGATGCAGATGACCAATCCAACTTATGGATCTGTTCGGAATAATGGTGGGAGTCCAACGCATCCAAGATCGCATCAATCAAACTCCCATAGCACCATAGGGAGTCCTCAGAAGAATAAGAGCCAAGGGGCAAATTGAAGAAGATCTAGACCTCAGATGACAAATTGAACTGTATGGATGGATCCGGATCGATGTTCGCAGTCCAACGATGTAGAAATTAACTTAATCGGAGGCCTACGTCATCAAATATAAGGAGAAGAACGGACGGCCACGATGGCACCATGTGGCACCATCGTAGCCACCCCTCATCGCACCCCCAACTCTTGAAGGCACCTCTTCTCGCAGTGTGGGCCATTGGACCTTCATCCAATGACCACGAACATGCCACGTCACCACCCAGATTGGATCAGTATAAATATAAATAAGCACGTATATATAATAAAGGGTTTGAGCAATGCATTGGCTCATGCGCACACGCACGTAAGCGCGAGATGTGGGTGTGAGCCCTACGCTGCACAAAATTGATGCGGCGTTGTGGGTGGGAGTGTGCAGGCACGTATACGCGATTGGAGGGCTAAGATGCATCCACGTGGCGCGATGGTGCGGGTGGTTGCGAGATTAGGAAGGTGAGAGAAGCGCGCGTAGGATTTGAAATCGGACGGCTGAGATGATGAGGTGAGATTTGAAGGCGAAAATGCGAAGGCGTTAGCGAGATGCACGATTACGCGGGTTGTGCAAAATCAGGAAGGCACGTGAATTGCGCTTCAGATTTGCGAAGGCGCGGTGTTGCAGCTATTATGGCAGGATTTGAAGGCATGCAGCAAAAGCAAAAACATGAAGGCGCGGGAGAGCGGGAGCCATGCGATTTGCATCCGAGGGTGCATAGCGTGCCACGTGGCAGCATCAGAGAGAATCGAGGAAAGAAGAAGGGTTTGCACGAGATATAAAAGGACCAAAGGCTTCTTCCCTTGGAAAAAAACATAACTGTCAACTCTCTTTTCATTCTTTTCTTCTTCCTTCTTCTACCTTTCTTTCTTCTTCTTCTTCTTCTTCCCATCTTCTCTGCATTTCCATCTAAAGAATCCGTTGGGCCACCCTGTCGGATTGTCTCTACTCCTCTCAATCTCTCCAAAAAGCCACCACGAACCACCCATGGTGCCCTTGTTCTGTTACAACAGTAGTTTGTTTTATGTTTTATTCAATACTTGTATCCAGTTATGTTCAATCTCTTTTTGTGATATAAATATTGTGATTGATTGTTCCTTTTACTTAGCCTTTATATTTGAAATAAACGCATGAAATCAAAAGTGCTTTCTGCCTCCTTGTGATCGACCGGGACTCCCAGTTCCGTTAATTTTACTTGTTGAGATGTAGTTCGCGCTATACTACGACGTATTTATCTTTTACGTGATCTATGCCCTGAATAGTATCGTAAATTGGTATGACTTCTGATAGATCAATTTGTATTTTTGAGGAGTTTGGAGAGGTGTATTCATCAAATATCGGCCCAGATTCATAGTCTAGATCCAAAATCTAATTCTCATCACATTAGGCCTCATGGTCATCTTAAATAGGCTCATATCTATATATTAGGTCAAGGGTAGGTATTGGGTCACTAGAATCTGGACATGGTTCTATTGGAATGTCAAAATCACTCTCAAGGATTACCTTAACAGGATATGGTTCAGGAATTATATCCTCAGAGGTTCTGACTCAAGCTTACTACAGGTGTTGGGGAAATCAAGGCAAGATGGACTAGCTTCATGGCTCTCTAAGGCTGGTTCAGAATCAAGAACACTTGCAATTGGATCCTCTTAACTCACATCAAGATTAAGTATGTCAATCTGCATAAAGTTTGAATTTGATTACATTTGGCTTGGGGGCCTACAACAACCTCTATTTTTAAATCTAGGTTTTCGGAAATCATGTTGATCCTCAATGTTCCAAGATGTCTCATCAGTTTCTAAGGGAATATATGGGTATTTTTGATTGATGGCTTCATACACTATATTCAGCAGTTTTCTACGTTCTTCCATGAGACCATGGTGTTCTTCCAAAAGTGGGGGATTTGATCAACATTATAGTACTCATTGCTATGTAATTTCCTCAATTCAATATATTCTAATAAGAGATCATCCCGGGTTGAAGCATGTGTCATTTGTGTTAATATCATTGCAACATGATTCATAATGTGGGTTGTTGTTTTTGAAACATTAACCTGAATGTGCCTAGATGGATCTGAGGTTTTGTAATACTCATCATGATATCTAAGAGTAGACTCAATCATCTTTTCTTTTATGCCCATCTAGGACTCACGTTTCCTAAATATTTTTCCTAAATTGTCAGGTTGCATTTTCAAATCAAGTGGTGGATCAAGATGTAGAATCAAATTTAGGTTCAGATTGAATTGATTAGATCAGATCAGAAATCCCTAAGAAGATCAACTCTAATGAGGCCTCTAGGTCAACAACCTGAGGACCTTTCCTATGTATGTGCTCTAAAGAATAGGTGAGGGATTAGATATGAATTGGACTCAATTAAGGCACCAAAAGATTTTTGGATGACTAAGGCTGTTTCGAGGCAAATGATACCTCTGAATCAAAAATCCACACACATGAGATGTACTTGGGTAGCCAGGAAGGGAGAGCCCCGCAAAGACCCCTACATGGTAGAGCATCCCCATGGGTTATACGGTTTTCCCCACCCGACCTTCCTTGTCACTATGGTTCCAAGTAGACTGGAATGTATGAATTGAGACCTTAAATTTACCAATTTTAGTCCTAATTTGTGCCTTGAATTTTACTTGATTAAGAAGTTAATTCAATTTGTGACCTAATTTGGAGGTTGATTGGCCTAAAAAGTAGGCCAACTTCACATGACCTGCCCTAAAGATGGAGGATGAAATCTGAGTCAAGACCCAAAAAACACCTTGAGTTGATTCTCAGGTTATTACGTCTAAAATTTTAGGGTTCAAGTGAATTGAGAGAATGACTTTTAGGGTTTTCCATGAATAGATCTTTTCAACCAAGGGCTTGGATAGCACACAAATGCGGGAAGATCAATTTCCTTTAATGTATGCAAGTGTGTATTGGCACTTCAAAATCCTAAAGTAGAAACCCTAATTGGCTTTATTTTAAAGTCTAATTTGATCTCAAATGTAACACCTTAGACTCAAACAAGAAAGTGAGTAGTCCAAGATTAAAATTTAAGCGTAAATCCCTAATAGGTACAGGAAATCAGGATACGGAATCTCTAATCAAATCGTCTCACTTCAATCAGATATCCAGTTAATTTCACAAATCAGAAAACGTTGCCTTTGAATGCAAACTACTAAGAAAATAAGGCAAGTGGATCCTAATTGTCTGTTTCCTTTTTCTTTTTCCCAGATTAGGAGGTTGACTAGGGAAGAAGAGATAGTTTACCTACCCTTGGAGTGGTTGATTGTGCGGAAGATCTCTTCGTGACGTACCACACAAAATCACAACCAAAGCAAATGGAGCAAGTTAGTGCTTAGATAAATCAGAAAAGATAAGACTAATGGTGAATTGCACATTGCACGTTGCTCCCCGGCAACAGCACCAAAATGTTGCATGCTTTCGTCGAGTGTTAAGAAATATATGCACCGTAGTATAATCGACAAAATCACACAAACACTTAAATTTATAAACTCATAATCTAATTGGAATCCAAGGTTGTTTGCTAGGAGCAAATGTGGAATTCACGCATTAATCTTTATTTAGAATAAATGAGCATAGTAAATTGAGCATTAGATAGAAGATATGCAATGAATAAAACTTGTCAGATTGATAATTAAATATAATCCAATCTATCTCAGAAACTATAAAGACAAAAAGAATAGAAGAAACCTAAAAAGTGGTAATTTTAGCCACCATTTAGATCCCTCTAATTAAGCATGCATCTCATGTATTCAATTTATTCAAATAATCCAACAGTATTCTCAATTAGATAACTTAGGTACTTAAATGTTCCAATAGTACCGGCAGAATCAAAGGCTTAATCAAACGTCGCCTATTAGAGCTAGGCGACTTAACTTCATCATAGCACAACCCCACAGAAGGCACACAAGAATGCCAAACCTTCCTTCTCTTAAGCACAAGGCAAGAGTTAACTCTCCTAAGAGGCTAAGTGTAAAGCCTCATACTTCAGTACGCACCCAAGGCTAAGGGTTGCTGGTGTAAGCACATTTATTGAGGGTAAAATGCCTATTCATGCATGTTCCTAGGCTTAGATTTGCATTTCATGTTATAAATATTGCATAGCATGCATCATTATGAATTTAGAGTAGTTGTATATAATTTAGGTTAATTGCATCCTTTTCGTGGTCAGGAGAGAAGGGTATTTATTTTAGAGTCTCAGATTGACGATCTGACCATACGGATCTGATCAAGATGATGATCGGAGTTCAATGCATTTGAAATCGCCTCGATCGGAGTCCCATAGTGATAGCGAAAATACGCGGTTTGTTAAAATACGTCGTTGTAACGCGTAAATCCGCTTTCGCTCTTAAATTTATAATCCTAGATAGGGAAGTATCTAGGGTCGTCCAAGGAGGCAATATGGTTGCAAAATTGATTCTCTTGCTTGGAATATATCTCAACTTTCTTTTGGTAATTTTCAATATACCATTTTTTTTTTTGTTTTTGAACTAAGGCAACATGCGAAATTATGGCGGGAAAAGTGTTTACACTTCCAATTAAGTAAACTACTCTAAAGTGGCAAGTAGAGCCTCTCCCTAAGCTTACTCTAAGCAAGTGGAGGCCTAGAATAATTAGGGAGAGGAAGTGAAGAATGCTGAAAATAAGCAAATAGAAATGCAAACAAGATATGCGAAGAAGGCAACTAGATAATTGATAAAGTGTTTAACAAAAATGCCTAGTAGAGGAATGCTTCTACTACTAGATAATTGAAATAAAGAAAGAAAACACAAATCCTCTAAATAGATGGTGAAGAAGAGGGCTTCTTGCTCCAAGGTTGGTGGCTCCCAAGCTTGAAAAGAATCCTTCAACTCCTTCCTTGCAGTACTCCGCCAAAGTGATGACCTCCAAGGCAAGCCCTAAGGGGGCGTGCCCTAAGTTTCTCTCCAAGGGTGGACGTCCACCCTAAGCTTTTCTCCTTTGCCTGGCCGTCCTCCTTGAAGTGGGAGAGTCCTCCTCCTTGGCGTGGCCCAAGTTGAAGAGAGTGGGGAGAAGAAGGCACCAAAAGGGCTGGTGATGTGCCCCTTTAATCTCCTTCTCTACTCCTTCTTCTTGGCCGTAGGTATAGGTTGTTTAGGTAGAAAATATACTAAGGGAGGATGCTCCAAAATGGTGGTAGGTGGTGGCTTTTTATAGAATAGGATGGGGGGTTAAGGTGCCCCTTGAAATGGAGGGCTAGGATGGAAGGATGAGGGTGGTTGGTGATCCTATGGATAGGGTGAGTTGGTGCCAACCCAAGGGGTGTTAAAGGGGGTGGTTATGGTGGTGTTGGTGTCTTGTGGTGGTGGAGAGACACCCCCATGTTGGCGCCAACATGGGGTCTTCTAGAAGGGGAGTTAGGTGGATGGTGGAGATGGATTCAAGGGGGATTGTGTGGTGGAGATGAGGGGGGATTTTGGAGGGAAAAGTGGCGCCACTAAGGGGTGGTTATGGGTAGTTTTTGGCGCCACTTTTAGGTGTCTTTTGGAGGTGGTGGGTAGGTTAGGTTGGTGCCAAGTAGGTTAGCTTATGTGGAGCTTAGGTGGAGCTAGTTGGGTGGAGTTGGTAGGTGGGTTTTTGGGGTGGTACAAGCCAAGGAAGTTGGAGCATAGTTAAGCTAAGCTAAGCTAAGCTAAGCTAGCTTAGCTAATGGAGGAGTAGAGGAGAAGGTGTTGGAGCCTAGGGTTTGAAGGAAGGAGCTGAGGAGAAGAAGTCTGGAGTTGGAGCTGGAGCTGGCTGCTGCTGAAGAGGCTGGCATGGGGCTACTCTAGCTGGCTTAGCTTGCTAGTTCTTTGCTAATTGCTAAGCCAAGCTAAAGTGAGCTAGCTTCTACCAAAATGAGCTGAGGTGAGCTAGGTCTGGTGCTCCCGGGGTGAATCAAGCTGGTTGAGGCAGCTAAGGTAGCTTAGCTCAACTGAGTTGAGCTAAGCTGAGTCCCTGTGAGCTGGACTTGAGCTTCCTGAGCTGGGATGAATTCTTCTTCAGCTGGTTGGAGCTGAGTGGAGCTGGATGTAGCTAGATCTGAGCTGGGGTGAACTCCTGTCAACTTAGCTGAGCTAGCTAGAGCTCCCTGTGAACTAGTGGGAGCTGAGGTGAGCTAGACTCAGCTAAGTTGAGCTGGATCTGAGCTGACTTGAGCTAGGGTGAGCTAAGGTGAACTCTCTTGAGCTGCCATCCAGCTGAGATTAGCTGAATGGAGCTGGGATGAGCTAACCCTAGTTCAAGTAAGCTAGGTTCCAGCTATGGTGAGCTGGATCAAGCTGGGTTCCAACTAGTCTGGGCTTCTCCTTCACCAATTGCCTTCTTGAGTGCTAGGGTTTTAGGGATCTGTGAATCTGTACATCCCTAACACTCACAAAAACACATTAAAACAATAATAAAAAATGCAATGCATAACTATCCTAATTTATGCCTAAACGCAGCCCAAAAACCCGTTTGCGGAGTAAAATCCTAAGAGCTAGGTTAGTTTAAAGCATAAAAATGATGATAAACTGGCGTTTATCACACCCCCATGCTTATCTTTTGCTAGTCTCTTAGCAAAACATTAATTTTTTTGGAAAATGGAATTTTTGGGAAATCTAATTTTTTTTGACTTTTGAGAAAAGGAGATTAAGGGACCTTGGTAGATTAAAACACAGGAGATACGGGATTTGTTGAAGATAAACATCAGGATTTGTTTTTGGATCCAACCATTAGATAGAATGGGATCAATATATCCTCAGAAAATTCACAAATTAACCCCTTGTTAATTCAGATGACTTGAAATGTTTGTTTTTAGGATTTTTCTGGCTCGTGAATCTGATTCGCAACTTGCAAATTCCTTTAAAACCTTGTGTCTGTGCTTGTGAAAAGCCAACCTTTATAAGGACATGTTATTATTATTATTATTATTTTTTTTTTTTCTCTCCCCCATGCTTATTTTTAGCTTAGTCTTACAACAGATGTGTCGGTATCATCATTCCCATTACCATTCCTCGAGGGGGTTCTGGCGCCAGTACTTTGGGATAGCACTGTCCATGACACCACACAGGAGCTCACAACCCCAAAACACGATGCGGTGAAAAGGGGCGCTCCAAGCAAACTCAAGCTCTTGCTCCGACGCTATAGGTAGAGCACCGTCCAAGACACTTGAGCTGCTGAAATGCGCTTTAATGCTCTGTCTAAAGATATGAAATATAGATATAGAGCAGCGCCGAGGCGGGTAACATGTTGGCATCGCGTCCTCAAAGAAGGTATTTTCCTTCTTCTCGACGGTGGGAACTCAAACCAATGACCTGATTCAGACTTTTACTAAATCCAAACAAGGGAGTTTTTCAAATTTTTAGTTGTTTTTAAATGTTAGCTTGTGTGTGAAAATTGACACAAGAAGTTTCTCGAGAACCGCAAGTTTTTGAGTCAAAAACTTGCGGTTCTCGAGAAACAAAAACTAAGTCAAATACTTTCCATATTACAAAATTGGATCAAGTCACCTGAACTATCATGAGTTCAGGTGGAATTTTAGAGAAGGATATCTGATCTAGTCTAAAATAGACCCTGGAATTCTAATGATTAGATCCAAATCCTCATCCTTAGTTTGTTAAAGATTAAATCCCATTGTACCAGAAGTGAATTTTTTGACCTTAGTCCTGATTTCAAAATTTTTCCTCAAAGTTTTCAATATTTTTTTTTTTGGGTATGCAAGCAGGAAATAAATTAAAGAAAAATGCATGTTTTTAGGTTTTAAACATCCTAAATCGATCGTAAAAATTTAAAAACACCCCCCCATGCTTAAGATATGCCATGTCCTCATGCATTAGGAGGGAAAAGGAATCACCTTAGTGAAGAACGGTCAGGTTTAGGATGAATAAAACTTGGAAAAAGAAGAAAAAAGGAAAGCAAGAAAATGATGGGTTACCTCCCATCCAGTGCTATCTTTTACGCCATTCAGTCGGGCGTGAAGGTATGCACGGAAGACGTAAGATCATGTAAATAATTGGACACTTGGATCCCCGCAAAAAAAATGTCGTCTTCTAGATCCTTAAAAAATTGATTAGAAATAATATTGGGATCAAAGTTGGATGGAAAATGATAAGTGTAGCTTGAGTCTGGCCATGGTTTTAATTCAGGTTGGGTGCCAAACTCGGGCGGGGTTGGTGGCAGGTCCGTAAGAAAGGGGTCGGGGAAGGAATGGTGAGTTAGTGTGGAAAAATTAGGTGCGTGAATAGTGGGTGGGTTAGGGGGGGTATCAGGAACAAATTTGGAGTCAAGACAAGTTTCTGGATCACAGATCTCGCCGACCACTGAGTCTGAATCAGAGTCCTCAAAAAAACTGTGGTCGGTAAGGGTATCTATTAACATTGTCTCCTCCACCATATTAGAAATTTCAGTATCTGAGTCCTCAAAGAAGTTATCATCATGGAATCTCCTGGAGGATTTAAAAATATCTAAGGTGATAGTTTGGCCTGCACAGTTGATATCCATTTTGCCTGTGTGGCAATTGATATTTGCCTTTGCAGTAGCCAAAAAGGGGCGTCCAAGGATTATCGGGGAGTCCAGTAATGATTCGGGTGCCTCAATGTCAAGAACCAGAAAGTCTGCAGGGAAGACACAATTCTGGACCTTGACTAATACATCCTCGACAATCCCACGAGGTTTGATTGTAGATCGGTCGGCTAATTGCAGGGTAACCTCGACGGGTTTTAATTCACCGATCTGAAATTCTTCGAATAAACTTGTGGGAATAATATTTACAGAGGCACCAAGATCAAGGAGGGCGCGATTAAATGTAGTGTCATCAATAATTACAGAAATTAAAGGCGCCCCCGGATCTTTCATCTTAGGAGGCAGCTTACTCTGTATGACAGAGCTTACTGTCTCCGAAAGATGCACCTGTCCTAGATTTTTGGCCTGCCTTTTAGGAGTACAAATCTCCTTTAAAAATTTAGCATAGGCAGGTATATATTTAATGGCATCTAGGAGAGGGATATTGATATGAACTTGCCCAAATAGCTCCATGAGTTCTTCTGTAGTGGGCTCAGATTTCTTTCTTTTGTTGGTGGTAGGGTAGAGAGCTTGTGGGAAAGGAATAGAAATCTTGTCTTGAGATTTTTGTTGTTCTTTTTCTTCCTGATGGGGAGGTGGGGAGTCAACTTGCACATGTATCTTACCAGGTTCGTGCGAAGGCTCGGGGTCAGTGGTGGTTTTCCCACTCCTCAAGGTAACTGCATGTGAAGTCGGATTATTATTTGGAGGAGGTGGGGGGGCCTATGATTGCAGGAACCTGGGCGGCTGCTGAGGTGGATTAGGAGGAGGCTGATTTGGATAATGTGGATTTCTGCCCATATAATGGTTCCCTTGGTGATTGGGATTGGGTATGGGTTGGGACAGAAGATGTCCTACAGGTCTTTGCATGGGAGCAACCCCAATCTGATTGTTCAGATTTGTGATGTTGCGGGTTACTTCCGTCATTTTTGTTTGCATATCCTGCAGGGTCTGTAGCATCTGGGCATTGATATCTTGTTGGGATGGCCTAGGATGGAAATTTGGATTCGACCCATACCCATTAAAATGATATGGTTGGGAGGAAACTTGATTATTCCAGGAGTAGTTCGGGTAATTTTTCCAATTGGAAGAATTTTTAAAGGGCTCCTGGATGGCAGAAATATTTTGGGTGGGGTTAAGATCTGGATAATTGAAATTCCCCAGTGAATCATGGGCAACCTCAGAATAATCAGCAGGAGTGGTGTTGAGATTGTGCAAATTTTCTCTTCGTGGAAAGTTAGGTTGGGTTAGATGTGGTTGTGGAGCTTGAATTGATGTGGCGAGTCTTTCCTCAATTTTCTTCTGATTAATATGCATCTGGTCGAGTTTCTGAGCGATCATTTGAAGATCGTCTTGGGCGACTGGGATAGATTGAGCGCCTATTTCATGAACACCAAACTGCGGGTTTTGGGTTCTGCAAAATGTGTTCATGGAAGCTTGGTTAAATGAGTTTTCACTCATTTCTTCAAATAGATCATAAGCACTTTCAGCATCTTTATTTAATAAGTTGCCGCCACACGAGGCGTCGACAAATTGTCGGATTTGATCTTCTAATCCATGATAGAAGATTTGCACGAGCTGCCACAAAGGAATCTCGTGGTGCGGGCAACTTCTTAAAAGGTCCTGAAATCTTTCCCAAGAATCATGGAAAGTTTCACCAGATTTTTGGTGAAAGGTCGTAATAGATCTTCGTAAGGAATTGGTACGACCTATGGGAAAGAATTTCTTGAGGAAGGCACTCTTGAGTTGAGGCCATGTTGTAATGGGTCGGCCAATGGTCCTGAACCAATAAGCGGCCTTATCTTTAAGAGATAATGGAAAAAGCCGCATCAGCCATATGTCTTCTTGCACATTTCGGGAACGGGTTGTCTGTGCAAGAAGAGTTAGTTCTTCAAGGTGGCTGAAAGGGTCTTCCCTAGGAAGGCCATGAAAGTGTTTAATCAGGTTCAGGACGGCTGGCTTGATCTCAAAGTCCCCCTCCAGTATGACCACCCCTGGTCGTTCCTCATAATAAGACGGATCATAGAAATCTTTTAGAGGAACAACAGGCTGCTGACGGGGTGGTGGGTTTGGCCTTAGATTGGCTAGGTTTTGGATGTTCCTAGTCAATGTTTGTTGATTGGAATTTAATTTATTAATCTGATCGGCCATCAATTTTAAAAGATCAGGTAGGGGGTCTTGATGTTGTGTGTGGGGCAACTCAAGATTGGGGAGCTCCAAGTGTGGGAAGTTACTGGTGGTTGGGTTTTGGGTGGAAGGGTTAGAATTAGGGTTAGAGGTGGGGTTCGAGGTAGACGTGGAAGGGTCAGTGGACCTATTTTGTTGTGTTTCCATTTTTTCAGGAGAAGACAGAAAAAGTGGTCTTTTTACGTGGGGGGCGAAATCAAATGGTCCTTCCAAGTGCGGATTTTGAGACCGTCGCCCGTGCATAAAATGGAAGAACGGGGAGGGGAGGAGAAGAGAAAGAGATGAGAGAAAGTGTGTAATTCAAACAAACAAAAACTAGACCTAACTTAATTGTGACTCCCTAATAATAACCTAAGACTTGGTCTATATAGGAAATAAGTAGTCAATAGTGAATACCCGTTCTATCAACAAATCTAGCCAAGTTGCTTAAGGGGAGGTTTGGGCCCAAACGTTTCCCAGGGAAAACCCCAGGTGCTTGTACAAACCCGCGCCTGGTCGTTTGACACGGCCCCTCAGCCTGAACACCAGATATAGATGACAGAATTGGTACTAACTAAAGAAAACTTAAGACCTAAACAGCAAGCCTAAGTTGATAAAGCCTTAGGGGTCAAGTTGCTACAAATTTTAATTAGGTCTAGGATTCTATAGTGCACACGGAATGTGGAGGGCGTTTATTGGGTTGTTGCCCTGTTATTTGATTTTTTTGTGTGTGTGCAGGAATTGGAGAGTGGCTCCAATGAAAATCAAGTTGTCACACAATTTTTTTTTATATTTTTGTCTTTTAGGATGTGATTTAATTAAATGAATTTTAGGGTTTTTCTCTTTAAGTTTTCAAACAAGTTTGAAAGTTCACAATCAAAGGAAAGATAAATTGTATGTGTGATTGTATATTTCCTTTTAATTGAGTCTCTAAAGAGAAAGAAGAAACCCTAAACCAATTATCCCTGAGATAGAAATTTAACTACCAATGAATTATTTTTAGCTTTTAGAATTAAGTAGTGGTCCAAACAAGTCAAACAACACCACTAGTTTGAAGAAAATCAAACAAGGATTCCAGAAAAGATTTTTGTAAGATTTTAGGAATTTTTTTGATAATAGTTTTGAATTTTTAATTGTACTGGTGTCAAAGTCCAGAAATAATACCCGTGGGTATTATAGACTTTTCAGTATTACCACCGACCTCAGAAAATTTTTATGATTTTATATGATATATAAAATTTCACAGGGATTCCAACAAGATAAATTTCACAAAAATTGGATGAGTATAAAAATTATGAAAATTCACGGACAGTAGCAAAACAGGAAGATTAGAGGATGTGACCCCTCTGTAATCCACGAATTTTTAAAAATTAAATACAAATACAATTGATCTGAAATTTGGAACAGATGTTCCAAACGTAATTGGGAATCACTCTATGAAATTTTATGATTTTAGGAGGCCTGTGGTGTTAGGAATCGATTTTTCAAGTATGGACAGAAATCTAGACCCGAAAAACAGAACACCAATACTTGCAATGGAATGGTGCTAAAGAAGCATACAAGCAAACAATGATTTTAAAATGCACCACTCCACTTAATTTAAGTGTTTAGGGTCCTGAAAGCCAAGTTTAATATATTTTTGGTAGTTTTAATTAATTATGTGACTAGAAAGAGGAACCAACCTGAATTTTCGCGGGAAGAAAAGGATCTTTAAGCCTTCGCTTCCAGATTCCCGCTTTCCCGCTGTAGTTCCCGCACACACAAAAGAAAGAAAGAGAAGGGGATGAGATCCACTTCAAGCAAGAGAAAATGAGTTAATGCAAAGCCGTGCCTCCCCGGCAACGGCGCCAAAAAGTGATAGCGAAAATACGCGGTTTGTTAAAATACGTCGTTGTAACGCGTAAATCCGCTTTCGCTCTTAAATTTATAATCCTAGATAGGGAAGTATCTAGGGTCGTCCAAGGAGGCAATATGGTTGCAAAATTGATTCTCTTGCTTGGAATATATCTCAACTTTCTTTTGGTAATTTTCAATATACCATTTTTTTTTTTGTTTTTGAACTAAGGCAACATGCGAAATTATGGCGGGAAAAGTGTTTACACTTCCAATTAAGTAAACTACTCTAAAGTGGCAAGTAGAGCCTCTCCCTAAGCTTACTCTAAGCAAGTGGAGGCCTAGAATAATTAGGGAGAGGAAGTGAAGAATGCTGAAAATAAGCAAATAGAAATGCAAACAAGATATGCGAAGAAGGCAACTAGATAATTGATAAAGTGTTTAACAAAAATGCCTAGTAGAGGAATGCTTCTACTACTAGATAATTGAAATAAAGAAAGAAAACACAAATCCTCTAAATAGATGGTGAAGAAGAGGGCTTCTTGCTCCAAGGTTGGTGTCTCCCAAGCTTGAAAAGAATCCTTCAACTCCTTCCTTGCAGTACTCCGCCAAAGTGATGACCTCCAAGGCAAGCCCTAAGGGGGCGTGCCCTAAGTTTCTCTCCAAGGGTGGACGTCCACCCTAAGCTTTTCTCCTTTGCCTGGCCGTCCTCCTTGAAGTGGGAGAGTCCTCCTCCTTGGCGTGGCCCAAGTTGAAGAGAGTGGGGAGAAGAAGGCACCAAAAGGGCTGGTGATGTGCCCCTTTAATCTCCTTCTCTACTCCTTCTTCTTGGCCGTAGGTATAGGTTGTTTAGGTAGAAAATATACTAAGGGAGGATGCTCCAAAATGGTGGTAGGTGGTGGCTTTTTATAGAATAGGATGGGGGGTTAAGGTGCCCCTTGAAATGGAGGGCTAGGATGGAAGGATGAGGGTGGTTGGTGATCCTATGGCTAGGGTGAGTTGGCGCCAACCCAAGGGGTGTTAAAGGGGGTGGTTATGGTGGTGTTGGTGTCTTGTGGTGGTGGAGAGACACCCCCATGTTGGCGCCAACATGGGGTCTTCTAGAAGGGGAGTTAGGTGGATGGTGGAGATGGATTCAAGGGGGATTGTGTGGTGGAGATGAGGGGGGGATTTTGGAGGGAAAAGTGGCGCCACTAAGGGGTGGTTATGGGTAGTTTTTGGCGCCACTTTTAGGTGTCTTTTGGAGGTGGTGGGTAGGTTAGGTTGGTGCCAAGTAGGTTAGCTTATGTGGAGCTTAGGTGGAGCTAGTTGGGTGGAGTTGGTAGGTGGGTTTTTGGGGTGGTACAAGCCAAGGAAGTTGGAGCATAGTTAAGCTAAGCTAAGCTAAGCTAAGCTAGCTTAGCTAATGGAGGAGTAGAGGAGAAGGTGTTGGAGCTAGGGTTTGAAGGAAGGAGCTGAGGAGAAGAAGTCTGGAGTTGGAGCTGGAGCTGGCTGCTGCTGAAGAGGCTGGCATGGGGCTACTCTAGCTGGCTTAGCTTGCTAGTTCTTTGCTAATTGCTAAGCCAAGCTAAAGTGAGCTAGCTTCTACCAAAATGAGCTGAGGTGAGCTAGGTCTGGTGCTCCCGGGGTGAATCAAGCTGGTTGAGGCAGCTAAGGTAGCTTAGCTCAACTGAGTTGAGCTAAGCTGAGTCCCTGTGAGCTGGACTTGAGCTTCCTGAGCTGGGATGAATTCTTCTTCAGCTGGTTGGAGCTGAGTGGAGCTGGATGTAGCTGGATCTGAGCTGGGGTGAACTCCTGTCAACTTAGCTGAGCTAGCTAGAGCTCCCTGTGAACTAGTGGGAGCTGAGGTGAGCTAGACTCAGCTAAGTTGAGCTGGATCTGAGCTGACTTGAGCTAGGGTGAGCTAAGGTGAACTCTCTTGAGCTGCCATCCAGCTGAGATTAGCTGAATGGAGCTGGGATGAGCTAACCCTAGTTCAAGTAAGCTAGGTTCCAGCTATGGTGAGCTGGATCAAGCTGGGTTCCAACTAGTCTGGGCTTCTCCTTCACCAATTGCCTTCTTGAGTGCTAGGGTTTTAGGGATCTGTGAATCTGTACATCCCTAACACTCACAAAAACACATTAAAACAATAATAAAAAATGCAATGCATAACTATCCTAATTTATGCCTAAATGCAGCCCAAAAACCCATTTGCGGAGTAAAATCCTAAGAGCTAGGTTAGTTTAAAGCATAAAAATGATGATAAACTGGCGTTTATCACATAGCACCATATGCAGTCCGACGAAGATCAACGGCTAAGGGACTAGGTGACATAATTCGATGCTTCAAATGACATATCTGACCGCGCAGATGGATTCGGGTCGACGATTGCAGCCTAATAACATGAAAATTGACTCAATCAAACCTCTGTAGTAGCCCTTACAACAAAAAGAAGATGGACAGCCCAAACTGTGCCACGTGGAGCAACCCAGGCCTCCCAACGCACGCATGCACCACCGCACGTGAGTAGCAGTGCGAGTGCGCACGAAAACAACAGCACGGGTGAGCATGCGCGTGCAGGCGTGCATGTGTACAATGCAATGCCATCACGTGAGCGTGCGCGCGCACGGCAAAGGTGTGACAGCATGCGCCAGTGGCGCATGAGCTGGCCTACAACGACGCATGAGCTGACCTACAGTGATGTTTGCAGCTGTCGCTAATTCTTCGCTTGCTAGTAAAGCCAGCTGTGGGCGTGAGCAGGCATCAATGGGCATGAGATTCCTACAGCGACGCTTCCAACGACGGCCTAGATGTCACTAATGGTCCCATACCTATTTTTGCATCTTCTCCATTATAAAAGGACCTACAACCCCTCCCTTCCAAGCCATCTCTACCTACTCTACTCCCACCTACTCCCAAGCTCTAACAAGCCTACCAATGCTCCGTTAGAGCTTGTTCTCAATCTCCTAAGGCACCTATTAGTATAGCAAACCTCTACCCCACCAAATACTCCTCCAACTTCTCATCCCCCTTCATAGGTCGCCTTGGAGCCATCCTCCCACCTTCATTCTGGTAGCAAATCATCTTCGTCTTCTCACCTCCATTTCGAAGCCATTCCTCAACCCGACGTCCTTCTACATCTCTCCTCCTTTGTCCCGCTCTTCACCTCCTTCGTCCGAGCTTCCGCTAGGCGCTGTCGTCTCGCCAAACATTCGATTCGGGAGATTTCCTCTCCCCTCTCTCTTTTTATGCTTTCGTAGATTATTGTAATAGACATTAATGCAATACATCACATTTGATTCCATCTCTATCTTGTGATTGCTTGTCTTTTATTTCAAAATACAAAAAAATAACAAAACCCTAAAAACCCAAAAAGAAACAAATCGAAGTGTGGTTTTCAATTAAAGTAAACGTCGCCTCCCTATGTTCGACTTGGGACTCCCTTGAAGTTCGGTATAAATTTTATCTAATTGATGTGTTTTGCAACTATAACGACGGGTTACTTGTAACCCTGAATTCTAACTTGCGAAACACGCGCGACCATTTTTGCGCCGTTGCCGGGGAGGCAACGGAATTTACTTTATTGTTTATTGTGCTTCTTTGCATTTACATAACACTAACCCGCTTATCTCTGATCTATAGTCTTCTAGGTACCCTAGCATGGAGATCCAAGTGTGGTAGACTGGAGTAAAGTGAGGGTAGAGTGTTTTGTAAGTGTCCCCCACACCACCCCTACCTTAGTTTTCATTCCATAACCGAATAACTCAAACCCAAATCAACTTAGGTGCTTTACATAAACCCTAGGGTAGATTTTGGTTGTTTGATTGTCACCCCAATCACATCACCCACTGATGAGAGCCACATCATGAGCCCTAACTAGCTCATTTTGACCTAAGAAAGAGAATAAGAGCTCCTACATAACCTAGAGAAGGGCTTAATTTAAGGAATAATTGTTCTGAGAAGAAAACATGAAATAAAGGTTAAAATTGCAATTTCACCATTGTAGGACATAAATGGGATTTCTCAGAGGGAAAACATAGGCCAAATGGTATGAATAAGATAAATAGTGGGTTGGTTTAGTCAGAAATAGGTTCTTGTGCAATCCAAGAATTAAATGACATTCTGAAACCCTAAAACAGACCCGCTTAATTCAACATGGTTCTGGGAAGGATAAAAATCAACTAAATCCTCTAAAATTCATAGAAAAATATCCTTAGGATTTAGAACCTTCAAATTGGCCTTTGAAACCTATTTTGACCTAGATTAGGGCCCTTGCTCATTAATTGACCTAATTTGGGTTTTTGTGCAAAATATCTAGTCAAACGTGGTCAAACCAAAAATCTAACTTTACCATTGGATTCCTTAGGTCAAAATTATGTTTTTACCAAAATTTGGACCTAAGGGGAGGTCATATTGACCTACTTTGCAAAATAGTACAACCAATTACATTTTGGCCGCTATCTTTTGAAAACCATTACACAAACCCCCTAACTTCTTCGCCACTCTTACAAACAGGTCCCCTCGCCGTTAATGGGGAGAAATCCTTCTCCGGTGAGGAATGGAGGGGGAGTACTCCCTGATTCCTCAAAGATCTCCTCCCAGATTTGGAAGGGAGATTCTCTGAGGAATTTCCTTCCATCTGAACTCAATTGCAATCTCTGATTTGCATCCAATCTCTCGTGCGAATGCATGAGAGATTTAGGTCTCCAACTACCTTCCTTCTCCGACGAGGAGTTGGTGATAGAAGGCTTGACCTCCAAGCACCAGAAGCTCGACCAGCAACTATAAAAGGATCCCCAATCCTCTACGAATCCCTCAAGCTTGATCTGGCCAAAGAATCCTCCCAGAATTCCTCTTTCCCCTTTCCGGCCAAATAGCCCACAAGCTCTGGCAACTCTTCCTCCCCCCTTCTTGTCGCTCTGCTGCCATACCAGCAGCAGGGTTCGCTTCGCCTCGTTCTTCCGCATTGTACCAGACCAGCGCATGCCTTCCTGATCTCCTCTTCGTCACCGTTATCTCCCTCTCAGGGCCGTCTTCTCCGACAACGGCATAAACACGTCGTTTGTCTCCTCTACCTCCCCTTTGCTCCAAGTACCCCAGATAAGCTCCCCATCTTCAACTCTCTCTTTTCTTTCCTTCTATTTCACAAAACACTTCTTGATTGCCACTGTCCACCCTCATCTTCCCCATCTCCAGCCGATCTCCGACGAGACGCATCCATTACTCCACACCTCCACACGTCTCGCCACCAACCTGTTCACCTCCGCCATCGACCAGTAAACACTTTCCACCCACTCACAGATCGCCACACACGCTCCACGCTTCCACCGAACAAACCCACTCATACGAATTCAAACAGACCTAGGCACTCATGCCTAGGCCGGTCTGAGCCACACCAACACCCACCTTACCTTCGTCGTGACACGACAAAGGTTCTCCTATTGTCTGATAGAGCTGCAAGGCTACTTTTGTGTCATGCAGGGTCGAGCCCTTGTTCGCCATTAGCAAGCATACAAGCTTGCTTGTTCTCTAGCTTCAGGCCATGTAAGCTTCAGGTTTTAAAATCCCAGGCTGCGCAGGTTGAGTGCATGAGCGAATCCAGCTAGAGAACCGTAGTTGCGGACCCTCCAGCTTCGTCAATTGCGTGAAGACATCTTCCTGCAGGTGCCAACAGAAGCAGGTGAGACTTTTGTTTCCACCTCGGAAATGCAGGACTGAGGTAAGTGGTTTAAATTGATTTTGTGAATCCTGCTGTTTGCCTCAAGTCACACAGGGCTGAGATCGCTCGCCCTCACTCGCCACGCCTCGTACGCGAAACTTCCCCCGTGGACCTGGCACCCAGATCTGACTACCTAACCTAGCACTCCTCACGCACCGCACCCACGCCAGTGCGCCTAGACTCGGGCATGCACCCGGCCCGATTACCCAGCTTTGGGAGAGCAAACCGAAAAGAGAAATAAAGAGAGAGAGTGTGACACGAGGAGGGTAGGGGATAGGTTTTACTGCATGGTGATTGTGCAGGAAGAAGCTAAAGGAGGAAGAGGTGCAGCAAAAGAAGGAAAAAAAGGACTTGGCAAGAAAAGGAGGTAGCCGCAGCAAAGGAAGGAAAAAGGAGAAGAAGAAGAGAGATGCACTGTAGCAGAGGAGCGGCAGGCCAAGGGAAGAAGAAAAAGAAGGAAACTAAGGAAGACAAGAAGAAAAGGCTAGGACTTTGCTGCAGGAAGAGAATCAAGAAGAGAGAATGCAAAGGAAAGAAAAAGAAGAGAAGCAGAAGCGACAAAGGAAGAAAAAGAAAAGGAGAAGACGAAGCCATGGCCACTGGGCAAAGCAAAAAGAAAAGACAGAAGGCCAACAATTTGAAAGCACTGTAGTCTGAATTTTTAAGACGTTTGATACAATATCAGACGTCCAATTCCTTTTTGAGCACTTTCTCCATAACATTACTCTGCTATTTTTGTTGAAATAGTTATTGGTTTTTATTGAAAGTTGTGTTCTCAAGTTTTGGAATACCCAAATTGCTCCCTGTGTTCGACCTCGGATACTTTGATTTTCGAGTTATAAATTCTTATTTGTTTTCGCGGAAAGTTTATCTATATTACAACGAGATATTTGTTAAAACACGATCTAGCCGCATAAACATTTTGGCGCCGTTGTCGGGGAGCAACGAGCAGTTCTGAAGCTTTTGATCACAACTTCTAATTCAATATTGACTTAATTTCTCTCCTTTCTTGTGCTTGTCTCAGGGAAAGCAGAGGAAAGAAGAGCAGCCGCACATCAACCACACCAAGGAACAGGTAACTTTCATTAGCCCTCTCTCTTAATCCCCTCAAAGTCTGAAAAAGAAAAAAGCAAGGAAAAATCAACCTACGGCTACCTGTTTCCATACTTAGTAATTCATCAAAGTTGCCTGATTTTCATTTCAACACATCTTGAACTGCACATCCAACTAAGGTAACTAGGGCTAAAACTTTCCTAATTGAGCCCTAGATACCAATTTTGAGGCAACTAAATTGGACCAACTAGAGCCAACCTAAGGATTGCAAAGCTAGGATTTTTAGAAACACATCTTCTCTTAAACAAAGAAAAAAAAATTTCAAAAGGAGGTGTGCCTAAACCTTGTTTGAAAAGATCTATACAACAGAAACCCTAAACAAATCAGGCTCTTAATCCATTGGAACCCTAAAAGAAAGGACCTAAAAGCTCTCAAAGGAATAAGAGGTGAAGTTGATCCTTTAGGTCAACCAACCTTAAAATTAGGTCACTTTTTACACTCAAAAGGCCTAAAGTTCAAGTGGAACCCTAAGCACCTTGATCTTAATTAATAAACGGTAGAATTAAGAGGTCAAGGTCCCCATTCTGGTCTACCTGGAATCTCAGTGACAAGAGAGGTCGGGTGGGGAAACCCTGTAGCTCGTGGGGAAGCTCTACCATGTAGGGGTCTTTGCGGGACTCTCCCTCTCTGGCTGCCCAGGTACTTCTCAAGTGGACGACCTTTCTGACTAAGGGGTATCATCCGCCCTGAACCTCTATAGTCACCCAACAATTTTTGGGTGTCTCGATTGGGTCCAGCACCTTCTAATCTCATCACATCCTTTGGTGCATGTTCGGTAGGAGGTCCTTAAGACCATCCTCAAGACCTCCTCACTGAGGCCAAGCCTCGACGCCCTTGTTTGTGAAGCAACCTCACCACATAGACCTTTCCTCTGATTCAGAACCAAGTTCTCCTTCTTCTTCCATCATGGCACAACCCATTGAAGAAGAGAACAACCTTGAGCACCAGCTTCAGCACCTGACTGATCTCTTCCAAAACTTTGTAAACCCACCACAGCGAGCAATGATGAGAGATCACTATAATCCTGCTGTGGTGGCAATCGAGCCTCGAGTCCAAATCCCGGTTGGAGGTCCTGATTCTGAACTCAAGCCCAATATGATTCATGCCATACCAAAATTTCATGGGCTTAACTCCGAGGATCCATTCCAGCACATTAAACAACTCAAGCATCTGGCCTAGACCTTCGGGTCAGATGTGCAAAATCAGGATATTCTGCTCATGAAAATGTTTTCTTTTTCCCTCCAGGACAATGCTGCTCATTGGTATCAAACTTAGACTCGTTCGATCAACACATGGGATGAACTTCAGTCCGAATTTTTGAAAAATTTCTTTCTCGTTGGCCAGACAAATGCCTTGTGCCATCAGATCACCCATTTCACTCAACAAACGGAAGAACCTCTTCACAAAGCATGGGATCGATTTTTAGATCTCATGCGAAAGTGCCCCCATCATGGAGTTCCTAAATGGGAACAAGTCCAGTCTTTTTACAAGGGACTCTGTGAAGACATTCGATTATTCGTCAATGCAACTTGCGGAGGAAACATCATGGGTCAACATGAGGACACAGTATAGGAGATTCTTGAAAACATGTGTGAGAACTCTATCAAAAATGATTCCATGGGCTTATTCGACAGGACGAATGCCTGCGCATCGACGAATCTTAGGGAACCACATGAGACGCAGGACCTGTCCACATCCGTCAACTCGGAACTAATGGCCAGTCGGTCGAACAAGGTTTCTATCATAGAAAAAAAGGTGGATGAGCTGACTTGACATCTGCAGCGAGCCACCTCTAGCGAGGGAAACTGTGTAGAACATCTATCACCAATCTTCTCAGGGGATGGACCCGTATCCACCTCCATCTGACTCTCGGACCGGAGTGACCTCTGATCAACTCTATTCGAGTTAGGGGAACTCTGAACCCTTATATTCTAACTTTCTTGAGGTTCCTCAGACCTGCGAGGACCTCAATGCCATCCAGAATGAGCCATTCTCCAATACCTACAACCCTGGATGACGAAATCATCCCAACTTTCAGTGGACGGGAAATTCTCATACTTAAAGACCACCTTATTAGCCCCGTCCATATCAACTGCCTCAGCCTCGGCCCAATCCCACCTATCAATCCGGGCCAAACCAGGATTAAATGACTCTTATCCTTCGAGCACTGGCTGACATTCAAAAGACAAATGTGGCAATGCAAAAACAGCACAAGGACGAGATCACAGAGGTTCGCAACCAACTAGCCCAGATGGCAAATTCCTGCCAACCTGGCACCCTTCCTTTGCAACCTCTACCAAACCTAAATAACGTGCCGACCTAGAGGCGTGTTATGAACTCAAATTCAGGCCACGCACATATGATTTATCAAGCCCCTACTGCTCTATCACCAGACGGGATGGGAGCTTCGACATCTTATGCGGGATTTCAGTAGCAGTCACCCCTCTTACCAAACCCAACCCAAAACCAGGCAGGATTAAACTCCGTAACAACTCGTAGTGGTAAAGCAACCCAAGACCCACATTATCCGATCCACTCCAAGCCTGGTACTATCCAAAATCCTAGGATAGTTATCCAGGATACCCCTATCCCAGATCAAGTATTTAGTCCTATTTTAGAGGAACCAACTAGGATTCCATTTCCTGAGGCCTTGACCAAAGGAAAAAGGATAACCAAACCCGTGGCTCCTGAGGAGGATCTGGTCAAGCTCTTTGAATAAGTTCAGATAAACATCCCCTTGATGGATGCAATTCGCCACGTACCGGCTTACGCAAGATTCCTGAAAGATGTATGTACACTTAAATGTAAGCTGTGAACCAAGAGTGGGAATTCGATTGTACTGTCAGAGCAAGCCAGCTCTATCATCTTGAGTAAACTCCCACCCAAGGCTAAAGACCTAGGAACTCCCCTGATTTCATGTTAAATTGGTGAAACCCAATTTGATAGAGCCTTGCTAGACCTAGGTGCCTCCATAAATCTAATACCTACATCCATCCTTGACCACCTTGAAGAGTCTGAACCTAAACCGACTGAGGTGACGTTGCAGTTAGTCGATCGATCCATCAAGTCACCTAAAGGAATACTCGAGGATGTCATTGTTAGGGTATAGGATTTCTACTTCTCGGTGGATTTCATAGTTCTGGATATGGACGCACCTGAGAACCCAAGGGATACACCAATTATATTAGGGAGACCTTTTTTGGCCACTACTAGGCCCAACATAAACTGTGAAGAGGGCCAAATAGAATTAAAATTTGGGAATCAAACTCTGAAGATTGACATCATTAAGGCCCAACAAGGGATTAATTGCGGGGTTATAGAGCAAATCTGTGATATCAAAGCCGTGGTTGATGAATCACATACTGAGGACAACTTGATTATCCCTGATCAACCACTAAAAGACCAAAACCCACAAACAGAGGAGCATGAACCTGATCTAGACACACCCATAACTCTGACCCTTGTTCCTGATACAAACCCCGAACCACCCGCTGCTACTGATAATCCTGTCATGGAACTCAAGCCCCTTCCTGAGCATCTAAGGTACATTTTTTTGGTATCCAATCAGACGTTTCCTGTGATCATCAACTCCCGACTCACACCTGACTAGGAATCCCGTCTGATTACTGTTCCCCAACAACATCGTAGAGCCATTGGATGGACTCTCGATGACTTGACTGGCATAAGCCCCTCGTATTGCACACATCGAATCTACACAGAAGAGGATGCATGACCTTCACGAGAGATGCAGAGACGTTTAAACCCTAACCTGCAGGAGGTCGTGAAAAAGGAGATCATCAACTAGTTAGATGCAGGGATCATCTTCCCGATCTCCAATAGTCGTTGGGTGAGTCCAATCCAGGTTGTTCCTAAGAAGGCCAGACTCACCATCATCACAACTGAAGCTGGAGAGGTCATTCCTACCCGAATAGCTAACTTGTGGAGAGTTTGCATTGATTACAGAAGACTCAATTCCTCCACGAAGAAGGACCATTTCCCACTATCGTTTATTGATCAGATCCTCGAGAAACTAGTGGAAAATAGGCTCTTCTACTTTCTTGACAAGTACTTCGGTTACAACAGGTGTCAATCCATCCAGAAGACCAAGAAAAGACCACGTTCACCTACCCCTTCGGGACGTACGCGTCTCGAAGGATGCCTTTCGATCTCTGCAATGCACCCGCGACCTTTTAGAGGTGCATGGTTTCCATATTCTCAGATATGGTAGGTGATTATCTAGAAGTCTTCATGGATGACTTTTCAGTTTTTGGAGCATCATTTGACAATTGCCTCCAGCACTTGGTCCAAATACTCAAGCGGTGCATCGATGTGAGTTTGGTTCTTTCCTGGGAAAAGAGCCATTTCATGGTGCCTGAGGGGATCATCCAAGGGCATCTAATCTCAGAGAAAGGCATCCAAGTTGATCGAGCTAAGGTTAACCTGATTTCCAAGCTCCCTATGCCTAGCTCGATTAAGGACATTCGATCTTTTTTGGGGCACGTCGGCTTTTACAGTCGGTTTATCCCTGATTTTTGAAAAATCGTGCTCCCCCTGACCACTCATCTCTCCAAGGATGTGCCTTTCGAAATCTCCAATGAATGCACTCAAGCATTTGAGATCCTTCGTGACCGAGTGTTGAACGTTTACGAATCGCTACGCTAACGTGTTTAGTTTTGGAAAACCTGTCGTTGAAGTTCGAAAGCGAAGAATTCGTGGTCAACAAATAAAATTTATACCGAACAGAATTTCGGGTTGAACACAGGGAGGCTACGTTGATCTATATTTACAATTATATTTTCTTAGGATTTTTGATAAGCAAGGCGATATAATTACAATGGAGCTATCAAACTAAAAGAAAGAGAGAGAGAGAGAGAAAGAGCACATGCATTCGATATTTCAATTGTTTATATAATCAAACTAAATAAAAGTTACACTAGAAAGCGGAAATCAATTACACAATAAAGCAGGAAAATTCTACACTAGAAAAGCTGTAAATAAGAATGGGAGAGAGAAGTTATCCTCCTCGACGATTGCTTGGAGGACGAGCCGGACGCGACGGCGCCTGGACGAAGGAGAACGAAGCAGGACGAAGGAGGATGAAGCAGAAGAACGGGAACGGAGCAGCACGTCGTCATCGTCGTGGGATCCACTTCCGAAGGGAAATGAAAATTGGACTTTATCTCGCGAGAAGCATCTCGGGTGTGGGACAAGCTTCTCTTGAGCTTTGGAGGGGTAGAGAGGAGAAGGAAGGGATGAGAATTTCGTATGGAGGGGGTCTCCTTTTATAGTTGCAACGAGTGGGGGCAAAATGGACATTACAACTTCAAAATAATAAAAGAGGGGTCTTTAGTGACGGATAAATCCGTCACTAAAGCCCTCAACGTGGGCGTCGTGGGCGGCTCGCGCACTCAACGGCTTGCGCACGTTCGTCGATTTTCAGCCGTCCGATCGCGAGATCGGACAGCTTAAAATACGTCTCCACCCGTTGCGTTGCGCTCCCACCCACGTGCGATCGCATGTCCGCGCCGCGCGTTCATTTGCACGTGGATGCTATCGGGCGTGTGCGGCCGTCCGATCTCCATCTAACGCTCCACCCGCGCCCAATCGCCCACGCCTTCCAGCCCCTCGCCACGGCTCGATCCCACGCCTGCCGCTTGCGAAAGCGCGCTCGACCACTGCGCTATGGGGCGCGGATGGTCAAGCGAACGCTTTTAAGCGCGAGCGACCGCAGCCGTTGGATTAAGATCCAACGGCGGAGAGCGATCGAGCGCGGGGCCTTCACAAGATGCAAGCGGCCGTTTGGGCGGCTGAGATGGTGCCACGTGGTGCTATCTTGGCCATCCATCTTCTGGAAATTGTAGATGGTGCCACGGATGTCGGATTGACTTGATTTTTCTGTCGTTGGGCTGCGATCGTCGATCTGAATTCATCCGTGTGGTCGGATTTATCATCTGAAGTGTGGATTTACAGCATCCTGGCCCTTGATCTTCTAGGGTTCCCAGGTCACTATCTGATGCTACGGATGCTTGATTAGGGCGATCTTGGAGTCGTTGAACTCCAATCGTCGCCCTGATCACATCCATACAGTTGGATCTTTGATCCGAGGCCCCGATAAAATGTTTGCCCTATCCAAGCACATAAAAGGAGACAATTAACCTCCATTTTATTCAAACTACTCTAAATGCATGATGATGCATGTTATGCAATATTTATATCATGAAATGCAATCCTATGCTTAAGAACATGCATAAATAGACATTTTAAGTAGTGTAAATGTGCTTACATCATACCCCCATGCCTATCTTTTGCTAGTCCCTAGCAAAAACTATATGCTATTTATCAAAGAATTAGGTTGGATTATTTGGACTTGAGTTATTTTTCAATCATTAAGAAATTGTCTACTTAGGAACTGAACTTTCAAAGACATAACAGTGCCTGGGTATCAGCCAAAATGCAGACCGCCTCAAGCCCTCGCCTTATTAAAAGAAAAATTTCTTTTTCTCTTTTTCTCTTTTCTAATTTTTTGGATTTTCAAATTTTTGGGTTTAAGAGTGGCTTTCTACGACCATTCAACTCACCTAAAATTTGATGAGAACCCTAAGCTTTAAGCATCTTATTGTGATTGTGATAAACTCGTTGACCGGCAATTAAAACGAACTTCGGATTTCTACGCCTCTAGGTGACCTAACATGAATTCTGCCTAAGGGTGTATCTTTACAACTGGTAGCTTTCTCCCTACTTTTATTTTTTTACGGGGCAACACAAGGGTGAATCCAGTGTATATCTCCCCGGTTTATTCTACTTCTCCGCTTCTTCCTAGGTGTTTTGGGAATTTTTAGTGCATTTGCTGAGCTTGGTTCTGGACAACCGGTCGATGAGCTGTTACCACCGACAACTTGCCAGCCATACTTGTGCGGCGAAGTGTGGCTTATTTCTTTTTGTTCTTTTCTCCTTTTTTTTTTTTAAATAGGTTGCTTCCCTGGTCTAAGATTTACCTAAGGGTAGGAAAAAGAGAAAGGTCCAGTGACTGGGCTCTGGACAACCTACCTATGGGCTGTTACCCATGATAACTTGCCAGCCATATCACCCTAGAAGGTTCATTAGCTACCCAATTTCCGTTAGAATCGCCGAACGAGTCAGTGCAAATAAAGTGTGTAGATGCTTAAAACTCAAAATTCCCTCAAATCAGAGGCTGGGTTGATAAGTCGTGTACTTATCACCCAAACTTATTTATTCCAATTATAATAGAATTAAGATGGCGATGACTCAAAAACAAATCCACATTTTAGTGGATACACAGGCTAATTAAGTCCAAAGACCTGAGGGGTCTTTGTGCTCAGATCCTAATGTAAAATTTCTTAGGATTGAAAAGTCCTAATGTCCAACTAATCCTTCCTAATTTTATTTTTTAATCAAAATAAAATAAATCTACGGAGCTGACGAATGAATTCAGAGATAAATATCCACCCCCCCATGCTATCTAATGCAATGTCCTCACTGTATTAAAAAGACATAAAACAGAGTGGAAAAGCGAAGAAAGCACCTGAATTGCGTGAATGTTAGGTCCGCTCCGAGATGAAAAATTAAAAAGAACTGTATATGTGCTGAGTTTAGTGCCTTCAGCTAGGCACACTATACAAGGAAAAGAAATGAAGAATTCACAAGTGCAGGTCAGAATTAGAATAAACAGAAGAATCCTCCGACCTGTCAACAGAGGTCCACAGATGTGGATCGGATTGTGGTGCAGACCCACACCCCATAATCGAGAATATCTTAGGTTCTAGATAAAAATTACCCAAAACCTAAAATCAGAATGCAAGCGGGGTCGGGCCTGCGATTTATGAGGATGCAACCCAAGACCAAAAAGTTGGGTTACAGAGAATTGAAGGTCAAAAGGATAATCGTTGAATGTGTGCTTGAGTTGAACATCCTCGAAAAAAATGTCGTAAGGGTTTTGATTTGATGGTTTCAGCTTAAAAGGAACCCTTCGACTCAATCTTCTATTTCCTCCAGAATTAACTTCCCAAATCAGAACTTCCCAGCTCCTATTCTCCTCATTCAGCATATCAAATTCCGGGATCTCTTGTATATTCATCACCCCATTTGAAATCTCCAAGTCTAAATGATGTGGCAGAATCAAAATTGACTTGGGTCTAATTATCTCAGAATTAGAATCATCAATAAGCTCAACAGGGTGTAACTGATAATCAGGGCATTGAATTGATTCCTCCAGAAAATGCAATTCTGGATCCAAAATGTGTGCCCCAATAAGATTAGTGTCCTCAGTTATTGGGCTATCAAATGATCTATCAGATTCCTCAGGCCCAATCGTCTCACAGAAATCGTGTTCAGAAAACTCGCGTAAGACTTTGCAACTTGAATCTTCACCATCAGGATCCGTGTCAATGTATGTCCCAAAATCATTTGTCACTTTCTGTTCCAAGGAGACATACGTTTCCTCGTAACCCAGCTTAGGGATCTCAGGTGAAGAAATCAGATCATCCTTAATTGTTGTTTTAATTCAATCTGGTCAGCCTCGTAACACGTGTCCCCCCCAACAGGTGCCTGAGCGGGTTCTGTCATTGGCTTTCCTGAAGAGGGTTCATCCTGAGAATTATTCCAAGATTGAATCAAAGCAACCACGAATCTCATCCTCAATTTCCCTAATTTCCCAAGTAGAAACTCACCCAGGTTCTTATCCTTAACATCCTGGAGCCAATCCAACAAAGACTTGTTTAAATCAGCAATCATTTCAATCAGGGGCTCCAATCTCTCAATGCAAGATATTGGCTGAACTTCTAAAGATTGAATGATATTCCTCAAGTTAGCCAGAACCTTATCTTGAACCTGGTTAACCTGAACCAAATGAGTTGGTTCAGGGTTGGGCGGGTTTGGGCTCAATGCAGGGGAATTAACGAATTTAGATTCGTTATACCTTCCTGATAATAGGTCATTTCAGACTGTTGAAAAGATGGTGATGACCTAAAAGCAGTGAAATCAGAGGATGGGTAAGGATCGGTGTATCCTTCTTGATTGTAGATCGTATTAGGTTGTGCATGAAAGGAAGACGATCTATAATCGATGTAGCTCTGAGAAGGATAGAAATCAGAATCAAATTATTCAGGGTTAGACCCTAAACACGAGGGTCCGGAATTGTATCCCCAATCCGAATTATCCCAACTAACTGATGGTTGATTACAATACGAGTTGGGATAATTGTCATGTTGAGGGTAATTCACAACAGGAGGGAAAGAGCGGGAATGCGTGAAATATGTGGAAGGATTCATGAGACACGGGAGGAAGAAAGGTGCCCTGCTATACAAACAATCAAACCTATCATTAAATGGGTTAGCCTACAGACCTACAGACTCCCAAAACCCGTCTTGAGGTAAAGGAACGATTTGATCTACTTCTGTCTGTCCAATCCAACCAGTTAGAAGGAGGGACTGGGGAGAAGGTTCTTCCTTCGGCTTGCACCTCCGGTTCCTAGTGTACCCCCCAGCCGCGATCGTTTGACTCTGCTCCCCTAGCTAGACATCAGATTGAACAGTAAAAATAGACTAATAGAAAATAATCTCGTTCTAAGTTCTGAAGAGCGAGTCCAATCCTTAATGCCAACGTCTACTCTGTTTTATTTAGGGCTAGGTTTGAATGTGCTTTGGAATATGATGGGCCCTTTAAATGGGTTGTGCCTTTAATGATTGATTGATTTGTGTAAGTGCGTGCACAACCAGTGGTTTTCAAGCAAGATTATTAATAATGCGTGAATTTTAATGTTCAAATCTTGCCTAAGTAGCTTTTAGGGTTTCAAATTAGGTGAATTGCAATCAAGTTTCTAGGCAAACCAAGTTGTAAAACACGGGTGAAGATTGTTTTCCTTTAAAATCAGAAAGAGAGTGGAGTGCCTGGAATATACCTAGATTGAAAACCTAAGGAGGAGCTACTTGATTAGTTGGTTTTAAATAAAGTGGTGCGGCCCAAACAACTCAAACAATTGACCATAAATGTACCACTAAGTTAGGCACTCAAAGATGATTAACCTAGAATGATTTCTACTCTGTTATGTGTTGCTTTGTGTGTACCGGTTCCATAGATCAGAACCCGGTTGAGTAGAAAACAAATCAAGTTGATCAAGTGCCTTGAATGTGGGTGTGTGTTGTGTATTTGTTGAAAATTACCCCACAAGTTTATCTTTTTATTATTTTTTATGAATGAGGGTGGAATGAATGTGAGTGAAAATCCAAACAACCAAACTATTCCTACGATTTATGCAAACACCTAGGTTAATTGGGATTTGGATTTAATGTGGCGAATGAAATCTATGGAGGGGGAAAGAATGGGGGAGCACTTACAGTTGTCTTCAACTGCACTTTACTCCAGTCTACCGCTTGTTGATTCCTTGATGGAGGTCTCTGCAAAACAATAGACACAAGAGAAAGCTAGTTAGAAAACAAATAAAGTGCAAGAAATGCGAAGGAAAGATCGGAAATCGTTGCCTCCCTAGCAACGGCGCCAAAATGTTGAACTTTACGAATCGCTACGCTAACGTGTTTGGTTTTGGAAAACCTGTCGTTGTAGTTCGAAAGCGAAGAATTCATGTTCAACAAATAAAATTTATACCGAAAAGAATTCCGGGTTGAACACAGGGAGGCTACGTTGATCTATATTCGCAATTATATTTTTTTAGGATTTTTGATAAGCAAGGCGATATAATTACAATGGAGCTATCAAAATAAAAGAAAGATGAGAGAGAGAGAGAGAAAGAGCACATGCATTCAATATTTCAATTGTTTATATAATCAAACTAAATAAAAGTTACACTAGAAAGCGGAAAATCAATTACACTATAAAGCAGGAAAATTCTACACTAGAAAAGCTGTAAAGAAGAATGGGAGAGAGAGTTATCCTCCTCGACGATTGCTTGGAGGACGAGCCAGACGGGACGACGCCTGGACGAAGGAGAACGAAGCAGGACGAAGGAGGACGAAGCAGAAGAACGGGAACGGAGCAGCACACCGTCGTCGTCGCGGGATCCACTTCCGAAGGGGAATGAAAATTGGACTTTATCTCGCGAGAAGCATCCCGGGTGTGGGACAAGCTTCTCTTGAGCTTTGGAGGGGTAGAGAGGAGAAGGAAGGGATGAGAATATCATATGGAGGGTGTCTCCTTTTATAGTTGCAACGAGTGGGGACAAAATGGACATTACAACTTCAAAATAATAAAAGAGGGGTCTTTAGTGAAGGATAAATCCATCACTAAAGCCCTCAATGTGGGCGTCGTGGGCGGCTCGCGCGTGCCTCCTCGCCTGCTCGCGCACTCAACGGCTTGTGCACGTTCATCGATTTTCAGCGGTCCGATCGCGAGATCGGACGGCTTAAAATGCAGCTCTGCCCGCAGCATTGCGCGCCTGCCCGCATGCTATCGCGCGTCCGCGCCGCGTGTTCAACTGCGCGTGGACGCTATTGGGCACCCGCGGCTGTCCGATCTCCATCTGACGCTCCACCCGCACCCAATTGCCCGCGCCTTCCAGCCCCTTGCCGTGGCTCGATCCCGTACCTACTGTTTGCACCTCAAAACACGCCTATAATAACGCCTTCTTGTGCTATTTTCTAGCATTAACTATGTATATTATAATCCTGTAGTTGCATTTGTAAAAACGCTCGCATGCATGTTTTTAATTGAGAGGAGAAGAGAATGGAATAAATGGCTTGCATTTTTACATTTTTCTTCAAGTGTCTCTTTGCAAAAGTCCCCTCTCCATATTTTATTTTCATCTTTCTTTCTTCTTCCCACGGTTCTTCTACTTCCCGCGGCTGAATTTCGTCCACGCCATGCTGCATGCAACGCCTCTCCCTGCTGTCCTTCCCGCACCTCTCCCTGCAGCTGCCATTCTCCCCCATTCCCCGCATGCTCCACGCCATGCTCTCCTCCTCTATAAGAAGCTGCAGCTTCTTCCTCGCAAAAACGGACGTTGCTGCAATACGCAGCTGCGGCAGTAACTCAAACCCGCAGCCACCTTCGCACCCGCTCTCCCCTCCCATGCGTCGGCCCTCCGTCGAGGAGGCACCCGACGAGCAGGAGTACCCACTGTGGTGCACACCACCACAGTGGGAGCACCACCGCCCAGCTCTTCGACGAGCCGGTGGGCGTGGTGCCTTCCCTCGTTGCGTTTTTCTATTTAACGCCATTGCTGCCGCTTCAAGCTCCGAAGCTTGAAGCAGCAGCAGCAGCAGCTAAACCGCGGCAACAGCAGCAGCAGCAGCACCCCCCGCCTCCTCCGCGACCTTCCCCGCAGCGCGCAACCCTCCGCGTGCGCCTGCAGGCCCGTTCCCCACCTCCGTCTCCGTTCTGTCCACCCCGCAGTTGCACCCGTAGCCGGCCGCCGCACGCACTGCAGCGGCCGGCTACGACCTCGCGCCGACCCCTGCCCTCCTCTATGACCCTCCGCGACCACCGCAGAACCTCCTCCACGCTCGCTCCTCCCCGCCATCGCTCGCTCGTCGACTTCGTGCAGGCCTGCAGAACCCTACGCGAAGGCGCGCCCGCACCCGCCGTCTTCAGACGTCCGCCTTTGCCTTCAGACGACGCGGCGTCAGACGTCCGCCGCCGCGAGCAGACGTCTTAACTCGCTGCCATCGTCCCTGCACGCGATCCCGCTCCCGCTCTCTCTCTCTCTCTGCTGATCTCTCCCGCTCTCTCTCTCTCTCTCTCGTATTCGCTCTCTCTCTCTCTCTCTCTTTTTCTCTTTTACTCACAGCAACACACACACACATTCACCAACACACACACACCTATACCAACACATACACACACACTCACACACTTATAGTAACATATATATACTTATATACATCTATATATATATATACATACATATATCTATATATATATATATATTTATATATATATATACTTATATACATAGTAATATCTATAGTTATGTATACATACATATATATATAATATATCTATATATATATATATATATATATATATATACAAGCATATATATATCTATATACTTACACATATACTTATATATATATATATACATATACATACATATATCTATACATCTATATATACATATATCTAGATACATATACTTATATAAATATATATATATCTATATAGTATAATATATATATATATATACTTATATACATATATACATAGCTATATACATATATACATACATATATATATATATACATATACACCTATATATATATATACATATATATCTATATATATCTATATATATATATTTATACATTTATATACATACAGATATATTTAGTTATATACATATGTACATATATTTTCACGTTATTTACTATACGCTGTATTGCGGGAATATCTGCACCAGTTGCTGATATTCCCCGATACACGCGTACAAAAAAAGCGTGGTCCCATACATCATCCATCCTCCATCCACACTCCACGCGGCACCTAGTCGTGTTGGTTGCGTCTCTCTAGACGTCGACTGACTCGACATAGTGCTACACTCCATCGTCACCTCCACCCCCACCCCTTTATATATATACTACATATAAATATATATCTATAGCTACTATATTTACTTTCTATCTGTTAGCTTCCTTCTTAGTAAAAAGATAAAAAAAAAGGTATAAAAGTGAAAAGATAATCTTTGATTTGCAGGTACCCCGTCTTGCAAGTAGCGAGGCGTGTTTTGAAACTCTGTTTTGGCTAAAAGCCAAGGACACAATTTTGAGGGTGTGCCTCAAGGACAAGGATTACCAGAAAAAAAACCTAAGAAAAATACCAAAAACACAATAAACGAACGAAAGAGACGCGTTTTAAGGAAAACGTAGAAATTCGACTTGAACCCCACTTCCCTGAGTTCGACCCTGGGCCTAAAAGTGACAAGATAAAATCAATTAGGCCAGGCTAAAAATTTTGTAAAGAGATGGTTAGGTCGGAATTAGGTTAACCACTATACACATTTCAACGATAAAAATATCATATTAACAACCTATTCGGGCCGACCCATCATACTTTTCTGGCGCCGTTGCCGGGGAGGTGCGCATTCGAGTAAGTTTCTATCTAATTCCTTTAAATTTGTCTCTTCTCTCTTCACGAGTATTGTTGTTTTTGGTGTGCAGGTGAACCTGGTGGAAGGAGAAGAAGGCTGACAAAGTCGAGGACGTGAGTAGATCCAAGGCGGGAACGAAAGCGTGAAGACGCTGACACCGCATTGGAGCTTCGCACACGTTGCCGAACAAGTAGGTTTTCTTTTCTCAACAAATTAGGATTAACTTGCCACCACACAAAAAAAAAAAAAAAAAAAAATTTAAAACTAAAAACTAGAAAAAACTTCTTGGGATTTCTTGAGGGCAAGTGGATTAAAATTCACTTGATTGATTGATTGTCTTCACTCCCACTGCTCCGGGATTTGCCGCCTTACTTTGCATAGCGAAAATCTGAGAATCTTGATTCTTAGATTTTTCGCCATGGGAAGTATTCTTTGAGGCAAAGAAAAAGATTGCTTGTATCCCTCTTTTGCCTCACTTATCTTTAATTCAGGATCACATTTTTGGTGGGGAGATTTGGAATTGAGTTGATTCCAACCCCACCACGACTTTTCAAACTTGCCTGTGATTCGATCCTGAATACTTCAACCCCAACAATTTTAGTTTCTTTATCTGTTGGTTGAAGCCTTGTGTGTGGATATCTTTCTGGTGATTGGGAGCACTTGAATTGAAGTGCTTTGGCTCCCTTTCACATTGGTATAAAATTGATTCGCGCATCCACACATAGAAATCTCCATTTAGGGTAGCCCATTGCATTTTAGCATGCACTAACTAACTGATAATTGAAGAAGGGTTTCTTGGGCTTTAGAAAGAAAACCTGTATTCTTGCAAAACCCGGAGATTGGTTGAATTGGTAATTCAGCAAAATCCTAAAATTCATACTACTTAAGGTTGAACTCTAAAAACCATTCACCAATTAAAACTTTAATTCGGGGAGATTTCCCTGTTGCATGCTTGTTCTTACACACTCTTAAAATCAATCACTTGGGCATTACCCGTAAACAACGCCCTTCACATTCCAAAAGCACTTGACCCTAAGCCTCTAATTAAAATTGGTAGTAGCTTGACCCTTTTTAAGGATTGGAGGTCTAACTACCTACGTGTAGCGGCTACGTGCTGGTGAGAGTTCCCGCGTGCTATCGGGTGTCTAAGACTGGGGCAAACGGCCTTTCAATCTGGCCCGGTGGTTCCGCGGTGCTCGCATTCGGTTCCGTAGTTCGTGATAGTAGGTAACTTAGATCTTTAAGTCTAAGGGAACACTGTCGAGGTTAGGAACTTGATTGTATTGATTTGTAATCAAGTGTACTTTTGCGGCGTCATTTCTCTCATCTCTTTTCCCTACTCATCTCCTCAACTCTTCCTCCGGTAGTGCATGTTTGGGAGGAGGTCACAAAACCCTGAATTACTTGTATTGACTGATAAATCTAGAAAAAGAGCCGAATCATCCTCCTCCTCCACAAACATGGCACACACCCCCGCCTCACCACTTCGTCACAATTCTAATTCTTTCAACACCAAGCTTATCCCGAGAAACCCTGCAAGACCTTCCTAATTGAGTGTCGCGCCAAGCGACTCGGTAAGTCATGTGGAACTGGCTTCTGCGAGCCAGTATGTCAACATGGAGGACCAAGCCTCCGTGTACTCGGACACATATGCGGACACGTCTTCTGGCATAGAAGATGCCTGCACACTGGGGAACAACCCGTTTTCTACCACGTATAACCCAGGGTGGCACAATCATCCCAATTTTGCATGGTCCAACAACCCGCAGCGTCGAAACCCCGCTGGTGGACCAATGCGATCGTCTGCACCCGTCATCCCAAGGGCCCAGTCTAATCCTATGGCAAATCTGCCATCAGGCCCTTGTGTGCAGAAAACCAAACACGCATCAAAACCTCTTGATAAATTGATGCGAATGATGACGGAAATGTCAAAGCGCCATAAAGAAAACATGACCTCTCTTCAGCATTTGGCACAGTAGAATGCTGAGATCAATCAACTAAGCATGGCGACTCGATCTTAGGGCACTCTTCCCACCCAACCTGTTCCAAACCCGCAAAACTTCGTACCCTATGATCCGCAACCACAGGTACAACCTTCTCAGGAACAGGTTCATCAAATTCTGCAAGCTCCGAGTATTCCTCTGGGATTTTAGGTTAATCCCGCTGCAGCACCGCACTCTTATGCTGATAGTGATCACATCAAGGATGACACGTCTGACGAGGACGTGACTGTCAGTACGTGTATCGAACTAATTGGAGCCGATTCAGACTGCTGCGAATTACCTGACGACTGCCTGACCAACACAAACTGTGACGTTCCCCAATCCCCCCCTATTCCTGTATCATCTCCTGACCAGACTTCTGACGAGGTTTTCTCCTCTTCCCATACCTCGTGGTCTGAGTCATTGTCGGGCTGCTTACTGTCGGTCCACACTATGGAAGACCGGACTGCCCTTTCTTTCCCGCTAAATCAGGCGAATTTGCAAATCCACACTGGGACCTTGAGCCCACATCTTACTCACCGGGGCTATTCCCTTTTGGATCCATCTATCCAAAAAGCCCCCCTTCTTGGCCAATCTAAGGGCCAACTTCCTCTTCTTGATCTGTTTTCTGATCCGCCTGGGACACTCTCGTCCCAGAAAACGCCAAATCTCTCACCATCCACCATTACTTTTCACGCCTCTATCGCGATTACTTCGCTTTTCTCTTCACCACCCACCATCCACCCACCCTTCCACCCTGATTTATACCCTGAACCTCAGCTCCTGTTACCCGATCTGTCGTCCGTTCTCTGCCTTTCCCTGCATGCATATGAGGACATAGCATTGTTTGGCATGGGGGGGTGGATAGGCATCCATAGGATCCGGGTATTTTATGGTATCAGACAATTACCACCTATTTATAAATATGCAAGAAAAAGAAAAAAGAAGAAAAAAAAAAATATATATATATATAATAATAATAAATGGTGTCTAGTAATGATTTGTAAGCTGAAACAAAAAAGCAATAAGTGTTTATGGATATTCAACCTCTGTTTTGAAGACTTTCCAGGCCACAAAAGCTTGATTCGCTCAGGCTCGGCTTAATTCACTTAAAGTATTGACGAAATAGATCAAAATCTCTCCTAACTAAGAACGTTTCTTGTACCTGAGACACCAGTACAGGATTCGTTGGTTTGCTTTTTCTTGAGAGCTTAAGTAAACTTGGTTCACACTACACATATCAGGAAAGATCAGGTGAACATAAGATCCAACCCTAGTGTTCATTGGGAAAGGTGGAGTCCTTACCTGTGCGTGCAGGTAGACTTTTTATCCCAGGCTTTAGTCTTGTGTTTAGGAGTGACTCTTTCCACCAAAAAGAAACTCTCCCACCAAAAAAAAAAAAAAGTGTGCTCTTTCAAAATGTGTTGTAAGAGATATACTGAAATATGTTTCAAAAAAAAAAAAAAAAGATGTTGCAAAAGAGTCGGTATATCTCATAAATGTCTGTATAATTTGTTTTTCGGTGAGCCAAAAAAAAAAAAAAAAAAAAGGGAGTTGAGTTTTCCGTCATCATCTTAAGGGTCAATTCGAAGACATGAGCTGAAACTGGGACCAACCTGTACTTAAAAATTCGTGAAACCCTGGGAGTGAGTCTTAAGGTTCATCTGGTCAGTCTTGATCCTTCACTATGCACAAACCATAACCTCTTGAGCTCTCGAGTACGGCAAAAACCTCCTGGGTCCTGGAAATCGTACTTAAGGTTTAAATATCAAGAGTCCTGGTTAGTTGAGAGATGATCTATGTCATGTGAGACTTAAAGTACTGGTAGTCTTCTTTACAATTGGTTCTCACAATATTCGATAAAAAACACACCTATATCACCTCAGAAGAAAATCTTCAGCTTAAGATTATTTCTAAATACTATTTTGCTAGGGACTAGCAAAAGATAGGCATGGGGGTATATGTTTGCACCTCAAAACATGCCTATAATAACGCCTTCTCGTGCTATTTTCTAGCATTAACTATGTATATTATAATCTTGTAGTTGCATTTGTAAAAACGCTTGCATGCATGTTTTTGATTGAGAGGAGAAGAGAATGGAATAAATGGCTTGCATTTTTACATTTTTCTTCAAGTGTCTCTTTGCAAAAGTCCCCTCTCCATATTTTATTTTCATCTTTCTTTCTTCTTCCCGTGGTTCTTCTACTTCCCGCGGCTGAATTTCGTCCACGCCATGCTGCATGCAACGCCTCTCCCTGCTGTCCTTCCCGCACCTCTCCCTGCAGTTGCCATTCTCTCCCATTCCCCGCATGCTCCACGCCATGCTCTCCTCCTCTATAAGAAGCTGCAGCTTCTTCCTCGCAAAAACGGACGTTGCTGCAATACGCAGCTGCGGCAGCAACTCAAACCCGCAGCCACCTTCGCACCCGCTCTCCCCTCCCATGCGTCGGCCCTCCGTCGAGGAGGCACCCGACGAGCAGGAGTACCCACTGTGGTGCACACCACCACAGTGGGAGCACCACCGCCCAGCTCTTCGACGAGCCGGTGGGCGTGGTGCCTTCCCTTGTTGCGTTTTTCTCTTTAACGCCATTGCTGCCGCTTCAAGCTCCGAAGCTTGAAGCAGCAGCAGCAGCAGCTAAACCGCGGCAACAGCAGCAGCAGCAGCACCCCCCGCCTCCTCCGCGACCTTCCCCGCAGGCGCGTAACCCTCCACGCGCGCCTGCAGGCCCGTTCCCCGCCTCCGTCTCCGTTCTGTCCACCCCGCAGTTGCACCCGTAGCCGGCCGCCGCGCGCACTGCAGCGGCCGGCTACGACCTCGCGCCGACCCCTGCCCTCCTCCGCGACCACCGCAGAACCTCCTCCACGCTCGCTCCTCCGCGCCATCGCCCGCTCGTCGACTTCGCACAGGCCTGCAGAACCCTACGCGAAGGCGCGCCCGCACCCGCCGTCTTCAGACGTCCGCCTTCCCCTTCAGACGACGCGGCGTCAAACGTCCGCCGCCGCGAGCAGACGTCTTAACTCGCTGCCATCGTCCCTGCACGCGATCCCGCTCCCGCTCTCTCTCTCTCTCTCTCGTATTCGCTCTCTCTCTCTCTCTTTTTCTCTCTTTTACTCACAGCAACACACACACACATTCGCCGACACACACACACCTATACCAACACATACACACACACTCACACACTTATAGTAACATATATATACTTATATACATCTATATATATATATACATACATATATCTATATATATATATATATATATATTTATATATATATATACTTATATACATAGTAATATCTATAGTTATGTATACATACATATATATATAATATATCTATATATATATATATATATATATATATATATATATATATATACAAGCATATATATATCTATATACTTACACATATACTTATATATATATATATACATATACATACATATATCTATACATCTATATATACATATATCTAGATACATATACTTATATAAATATATATATATCTATATAGTATAATATATATATATATATATACTTATATACATATATACATAGCTATATACATATATACATACATATATATATATATATACATATACACCTATATATATATATACATATATATCTATATATATCTATATATATATATTTATACATTTATATACATACAGATATATTTAGTTATATACATATGTACATATATTTTCACGTTATTTACTATACGCTGTATTGCGGGAATATCTGCACCAGTTGCTGATATTCCCCGATACACGTGTACAAAAAAAGCGTGGTCCCATACATCATCCATCCTCCATCCACACTCCACGCGGCACCTAGTCGTGTTGGTTGCGTCTCTCTAGACGTCGACTGACTCGACATAGTGCTACACTCCATCGTCACCTCCACCCCCACCCCTTTATATATATACTACATATAAATATATATCTATAGCTACTATATTTACTTTCTATCTGTTAGCTTCCTTCTTAGTAAAAAGATAAAAAAAAAGGTATAAAAGTGAAAAGATAATCTTTGATTTGCAGGTACCCCGTCTTGCAAGTAGCGAGGCGTGTTTTGAAACTCTGTTTTGGCTAAAAGCCAAGGACACAATTTTGAGGGTGTGCCTCAAGAACAAGGATTACCAGAAAAAAAACCTAAATAAGAAAAATACCAAAAACACAATAAACGAACGGAAGAGACGCATTTTAAGGAAAACGTAGAAATTCGACTTGAACCCCACTTCCCTGAGTTCGACCCTGGGCCTAAAAGTGACAAGATAAAATCAATTAGGCCAGGCTAAAAATTTTGTAAAGAGATGGTTAGGTCGGAATTAGGTTAACCACTATACACATTTCAACGATAAAAATATCATATTAACAACCTATTCGGGCCGACCCATCACCTACCGCTAGCGAAAGCGCACTCGACCACTACGCTATGGGGTGCGGATGGTCGAGTGGATGCTTTTAAGCGCGAGCGACCGCAGCCGTTGGATTAAGATCCAACGGCGGAGAGCGATCGGGCGTGGGGCCTTCACAAGATGCAAGCGGCCGTTTGGGCGGCTGAGATGGTGACAAGTGGCGCTATCTTGGCCGTCCATTTTCTGGAAGTTGTAGATGGTGCCACAGATGTCGTATTGACTCGATTTTTCTGTCGTTGGGCTGCGATCGTCGATCAGAATTCATCCGTGCAGTCGGATTTATCATCTGAAGTGCGGATTTACACCATCCTGGCCCTTGATCTTCTAGGGTTCCCAGGTCACTATCTGATGCTACAGAATGCCTGATTAGGGCGATCTTAGAGTCGTTGAACTCTAATCGTCGCCCTGATCACATCCATACAGTTGGATCTTTGATCCGAGGCCCCGATAAAATGTTTGCCCTATCCAAGCACATAAAAGGAGACAATTAACCTCCATTTTATTCAAACTACTCTAAATGCATGATGATGCATGTTATGCAATATTTATATCATGAAATGCAATCCTATGCTTAAGAACATGCATAAATAGACATTTTAAGTAGTGTAAATGTGTTTACATCACCGAGTCACCCAAGCCCCGATCCTACAGTCCCCTGATTGGTCTCAATCCTTTGAGATCATGTGCGATGCATTTGACTTCATTGTAGGTGCGATTTTGGAGCAGAAAATTGATGGGAAACCCGTGGTCATTTACTACACTAGCAAAAAACTAGACGAGGCTCAGCGTAACTACATGGTTACTGAGAAAGAGCTGCTAGCTATAGTATTTTCCTTAGAAAAATTTAGATCATACCTCCTGGGTTCCTGTGGTATCGTATACTCAGATCACACAGCTGTGAGGCATCTCCTTGCAAAGAAGAATGCAAAACCTCGATTAATCCGATGGATCCTGCTGTTGCAAGAATTTGACCTCGAGATTCGCAACAAAGCGGGAAAACAAAATGTGGTAGCTGATCACTTGTCCCACCTTCCTTTTGAATTAATTGACCCTTCCAGACCCATCACAGAACACTTTCCTGATGAGCACCTCCTGACTATCAATATAGGGCTTCCATGGTTCGCAGATATAGTGAACTACCTGGCATCACATCAGATCCTGCTCGATTGGTCGAAGGCCAAGAAGGACAAATTGCGCTCCAATGCCAAGTATTACCTTTGGGAAGACCCATATCTATTCCGCATTGGTGCTGATCAAATAATTCGGCGATGTGTCACGGAAGCAGAAATCAAAGACATACTCTCCTTCTGCCATGACCAGGCATGTGGTGGACATTTCTCAGGACACAAAACAGTATCAAAAGTCCTCAAGTGTGGCTTTTACTGGCCCACAATTTTCAAGGTTGCATACGATCACTATAAGGCATGTACTCGGGCAACATAAGCCATCGATACATGATGCCTCTACAGCCGATTTTGGTATGCAAAATTTTTGACATTTGGGGGATTGATTTCATGGGACCCTTTCTTATCTCGGATGGCTTCGAATACATCTTACTCGCTGTTGACTACGTGTCCAAGTGGATAGAAGCCATTCCGACCCAAACCAATAATCGTAAGGTTGTTATCAGATTCATTCATCAAAACATCTTCTCAAGGTTCGGGATTCTATGAGCAATAATTTCCAACGGAGGGACCCATTTCACAAATGCTCAGTTTAGGTCACTGATGACTAAATACGTGGTGTCACATCGAATCTCTACTCCTTACCACCCCCAAACTAATGGTCTAACTGAGCTATCAAATCGAGAGATCAAGAAAATCCTCCAGGTTACTATTCGATCTGACAGGAAGGATTGGTCTTCTCGGCTTTTGGGAGCATTGTGGGCCTATAGGACCACCCAAAAGACCCAATTAGGATTGCCTCCCTTCATACTAGTGTACGGGAAGGCATATCACCTCCCCGTCGAATTGGAGCATAAAGCCTATTGGGCAGTACAGAATTGCAACCTAAATCTTTCTAAGGCTGGAACCCATAGAAGGCTTCAAATAAGCGAGATCGATGAATTATGCCATGATGCGTATGAGAACTCATGAATGTACAAAGAACAGGTCAAAGCTTTTCATGACAAACACATTTCTAGAAAGATCTTTCATCATGGTCAAAAGGTTCTACTCTTTGATTCCTGACTCAAATTATTCCCAGGAAAGCTACAATCTAAGTAGGTCGGACCCTACTTAGTCTGATAAATCTTTGGAAATGGAGCCATTGAGATCAGCCCACTTAGCCACGATTCTGAACCCTTTGTTGTGAACGGCCAGAGACTCAAACCGTTCATTGACATGACCAATACAAATTTGGCTGAGTCATCCTTTACCCTCCATTCCCCTTGAGCTCATTGCACCCAGCCGATGGCGTAAAACTCAGCGCTTAATGGGAGGCAACCCATCATTTTTTTAAAAACATGAAACCTTTTCTAACATTTTTACGCTGAATTCAAATTGCACTTTAGGGTTCATCCATTAGAACAGCCGACTTCACCTCAGGTACCCCTACCCGAGAATAGAAATCTTTCACAACAGTCACTTTGACCCGTTCATCCACCCAACACCTATCCTAATGAATGAACTAAGCTGAATTCGAACACACCTAATTTATAATGGGGACATTGCAAATCGTAGGCATGGCGGGGTATGAAAGTGCAAAATGTCAGGAAAACTCATATCATGAAAAGGTTTCAACAAAAAAATTCACAAGAAAAAAAAATCTTGAAGAAAAAAAAAACTAAGGAGGGGGGAGTGCAAATTTTTAGGCTATACAAAATGAGAGGAGGAAAAGAGCAAAATGCCAAAAAAGGAGCACAAAATGAAAAAGAAAAAAGTGGTCATTAGTAAAAGATTAAGGGATTAACTGAAGTTCTAGACCACATCAAAGAAAGAGAAAAATGAAAGAAAAGTGCTAAGGAGACATAAAAAGAGATTAGTTGGAACGCTGATCTTAGGCCTTTTGGGCTAGACTCTTAGGCTTGAAAATTCAAGTACCCACTAAAATCTAGATACTCCTCAAGAGGTTGGGGAAAATGAGAAGCTTAAGTATTAGGTCTAAGGCTTAGGGAGTATTTGGCCTCGTTAACTGACCTTCGGTTTGTGGGATTCGGTAACCTAAGCACCCCAATTCACACACAGTCTGGTTCAATGTGCATAAATATCAAAATCACGCAAAAAGCGTTTCAATGTTTTGAAAAAAGTCGCTTAGATTAGGAGCGGCCGATCAACACAAGTTGATTTGGACAAGTCCCCAGCATAGAGAGGCGGGAAATTCCCCTCGAAGATGCGTAACAACATATTGTCTCCTCAGTGCTTGTCTCTTAGGATATTTAAATATCCTACCAGGGGCATGTAAGCACTCTGCTGGTTCAGATACCATGGGTAGCATTATCACGAAATGACGATTACCAGAGTTTGAATTCGGCCACGGAACGCCAAGGGTGGGATTATCTCGAAATCTCGAAAGCCAGGGTTCTGGGGGTTGCCATGGGTGGTGCTATCACGAAGCATCGATTGCCAGGGATCCTTGAGGATTGATGATGGGGATGAGGAATCCGATGCAGACCTTGTTGAGAAGCCAATCCGAAGCTAGAAATAAAAGGAAAAGAGAGAGAAAGCTCTCCAAACAAATAAATCCACTGTCTCTCTCTTACAAAAATGAACTGCAAATCGAACCTAGGCTAAAAATGTCTCAAGCACAGATGCTTTAACCGTAGAATCCAACAAACCTTAGGATAGTTTATGCGGGCCTTAAAAACCTTTGTGGAAGACTGAGGCTAAAGCGAGAGGTCTAGATTTTGGTTGGCACTTGAGTACCTCTAGGCCTATTGGTGGCATTCTGACCTAATCACAAATGAAAAAGAAAAGCACTTATCATGACTGGTGACAAAAAACTCAGGGTCGAGAACATAAGTTAAAACCTTGGAATTTTGCTAAGGGACTAGCAAAAGCTAGGCATGGGGGTATGATGAGAGCCTCATCATGAGCCCTAACTAGCTCATTTTGACCTAAGAAAGAGAATAAGAGCTCCCACATAACCTAGAGAAGGGCTTAATTCAAGGAATAAGTGTTCTGAGAAGAAAACATGAAATAAAGGTTAAAATTACAATTTCACCATTGCAGAACACAAACGGGATTTCTCAGAGGCAAAACATAGGTTAAATGGTATGAATAAGATAAAGACTAGGTGGGTTTAGTCAGAAATGGGTTCTTATGCAATCCAAGAATTAAATGACATTCTAAAATCCTAAAACAGATCTGCTTAATTAAATAAGGTTTTGGCCATGATAAAAATAAAAAATTCAATGAAAAATATCCCTTAGGGTTTACAACCTCCAAAATTGGCCTTTGGAACTTGTTTTGACCTAGATTAGGGCCCTCGCTCATTAATTGACCTAATTTGGGTTTTTGTTCAAAATGTCTAGTCAAACATGGTCAAACCAAAAATCCAACTTCACCATTGGATTCCTTAGGTCCAAATTATGTTTGTACCAAAATTTGAACCAAAGGAGAGGTCATCTTGACCTACTTTGCAAAATAGTACAATAAATTACATTTTGGCTCCTATCTTTTGAAAACCCTTACACAAACCCCCCCTAACTTCTTCGCCACTCTTACAAACAAGTCTCCCCACCATTAATGGGGAGAAATCCTTCTCCAACGAGGAATGGAGGGGGAGTACTCCCTGATTCCTCAGAGATCTCCTCACAAATTTGAAAGGGAGATTCTCTGAGGAATTTCCTTCCATCTAAGCTCAATTGCAATCTCTGATTTGCATCCAATCTCTCATGTGAACGCACGAGAGATTTAGGTCTCCAACTACCTTCCTTCTCCAATGAGGAGTTGGTGATAGAAGGCTTGACCTCCAAGCACCATAAGCTCGACCAGCAACTATAAAAGGATCCCCGGTCCTCTATGAATCCCTCAAGCTTGATTTGTTTGAAGAATCCTCCCAAAATTCCTCTTTCCCTTCTCTGGCCAAATAGCCCACAAGCTCCAGCAAGTCTTCCTCCCCCCACTCGTCACTCTACTGCCATACCAGCATCAGGGTTCGCTTTGCCTCGTTCTTCCGCATTGTACCACACCAACGCACACCTTCCTGATCTCCTCCTCATTGTCGTTATCTCCCCCTCAGGACCGTCTTCTCCGACAACGGCACAAATGTGCCATTCATCTCCTCTTCCTCTCGTTTGCTCCAAGTACCCTAGATAAGTTCCCCACCTTCTACTCTCTCTTTTCCCTCCTTTTATTTCACAAAACACCTCTTGACTGCCACTGTCCACCCTCATCTTCCCCATCTCCAACTGATCTCCAGCGAGACGCATCCATCACTCCACATCTCCACACGTCTCGCCACCAACCACTTCACCTCCGCCATCGACCACTGAACACTTTCCACCCACTCACAGACCGCCACACGCGCTCCACGCTTCCACAGAACAAACCCAGTCACACGGACTTAGACAGACCTAGGCATGCACTCCTAGGCCGGTCTGAGCCATACCAACACCCACCTTACCTTCGTTGTGACATGGCGAAGGTTCTCCTATTGTCTGATAGAGCCACAAGGCTACTTTTGTGATGTGTAGGGTCGAGCCCTTGTTTTCCATTAACAAGCATACAAGCTTGCTTGTTATCCGGCTTCAGGCCACACAATCTTCAGGTTTCAGGATCCTAGGCTATGTAGGTTGAGTGCGTGAGCAAATCCAGCCTGAGAGTCGTAGCTACAGACCCTCCAGCTGCGTCAATTGCATGAAGACATCCACTTGCAGCTGTCAGCAGAAGCTGGTGGGACTTTTAGTCCAACCTCGGAAACATAGGAGTGAGGTAAGTGGTTTAAATTGATTTTGGGAATCCTGTTGTTTTCCTCAGGTCACACAAGGGTGAGGTCCGTCTCCCTCACTCGCCACGCCTCATTTGCGACACTTCCCCTGCGGACTTGGCACCCGGATCTGACTACCTAACCTACCACTCCTTGCGCACCACACCCACACCGGTGCACCTGGACCTTGGTGCACACCCGACCAGATTACCCAGCTCTGGGAGAGTGAACTGAAGAGAGAAATAAAGAGAGAGAGAGATGCGGGGAGGATAGGGGATAGGTTTTGCTGTGTGGTGATTGTGCAGGAAGAAGAAGCTAAAGTAGGAAGAGGCACAGCAAGAGAAGCAAAGGAAGAAGGACTTGGCAAGAAAAGGATGTAGCCGCAGCAAAGGAAGGAAAAAGGAGAAGAAGAAGAGAGACGCACTGTAGCAGAGGAGCGGTAGACCAAGGGAAGAAGAAAAAGAAGGAAACTAAGGAAGATAAGAAGAAAAGGCCAGGACTTGGCTGCAGGAAGAGAATCAAGAAGAGAGAAAGCAAAGGAAGGAAAAAGAAGAGAAGCAGAAGTAGCTAAGGAAGAAAAAGAAAAGGAGAAGAAGAAGCCATAGCTGCTGGGCAAAGCAAAAAGAAACGACAGAAGGCCAACAATTTAAAAGCACATTAGTCTGAATTTTTAAGATGTCTGATACAATATCAGTCGTCCAATTCATTTTTTGAGCACTTTCTCCATAACATTACTCTGCTATTTTTGTTGAAATAGTTATTGGCTTTTATTGAAAGTTGTGTTCTCAAGTTTTGGAATACCTAAATTGCTCCCTGTGTTCGACCTCGGATACTTTGATTTTCGAGTTATAAATTCTTATTTGTTTTCGCGGAAAGTTCATCTATATTACAACGAGATATCTGTTAAAACACGATCTAGCCACGTAAACACCCACCCCGCATATATATAAAAATAAAAAATATATATTCTTCTCTTGTGGGATTCAATCGAAAGCTACACACTTAACACCCACAACTTCTTATCATAAGGCGCACAATCACTTTGATTCTACCACTTAACCGGGATCTAACCTATGGACTCGGTGCACTTCAACTCAATACACATAAGTGAGTAGAAATCTGAATAGGTTAAACATTCTTGTGTGCCTTAACTAAGTGGTGCAACAGGCCAATTGATTGATCTGTTTGAGCCGAACCACTTACGATAAAAGTGATTCATCAAGTAACTTGCTGATAGAAAGCATTTTCGTGCATTTGAAAGTCGTCGAAAATCATAGTATAGTTGCACAAAAATGTTCGTCAAGAAATGAGTTCGTAAAAATACCGACTTTGTGTTCCGATCGTTTGTCTATGGGAGGCATTTGTTCAAATCTGAAATCGATCTTTTATCGCTCTACTTTATTTAAAATCGCATGCCGGTTTCCTATCTTCGGATAAGGATTTCGCCCCTTCTATTATGAATTTTGATTACGTGCACATGCATTAAATAGATAACAAAGGTAAAAGTATGAGTTTTGGTGCGCACAATCCTAGTTACGTGGTGGCTATTTACGAAAAATGCATCTATAGTTAGATCTTCTATATTTTTCAGAACTGACATGCTTGTTGCAATATATATATATATATTAGTGAAAAACATGCAACTTGAATCACACAAGAAAGATGGCAACCAATAAGCTCATGGTGATTTCAAATATAGAGATATGTATAAAAATATATCTTTTATTCATTCATTCAGAGAAGTGTTTGTAACATGGAATGTAGAGGAAAGCTTGTACAGGAATGCTTGAAAATGTAAATCTAGCTACCAGAAAATGATTGCATATAGGAATCTATGGGGGATTGTGCATGCATCATTGGGGGAGAATAAGAGCTAAACTACTAAGTAGTAAATAAAAGCAGTAAACTACGAAGAGCTAAGTTACTAATCTAGCAGAAAGGAAGGACATTCGGAGGTGGTCTTCAATGGCCTTTGAATGGTTGGGAGAAGGAGGGGTGGCCAAAGGTGCTTAGGCTGACCCTTGGAGAGAGGTTGGGGAGATGACCCAGCATCCTGGCATGGAGATGGTGGCCTCTAAAATTGCACTAGAGGGGGGGTGAATAGTGAAATTATATTATATTATAATACAGAAAATTAAATCACAAAAGGTGGCATCAGATTTTTAGGTGGAAACCCAAGATGGGTGAAAACCACCACCTAAGCTAATCCCTTGATTTAGGATTTTCGATCATAAGGTGATCAATCCACTAACCACACTACTTAAATGAGGGTAGTGTACCTCAATTACAAATCCCACCTCCGATCCCTAAATGGAGGTTTCTCCCTTCAAAATGAAGAGTCGGGGACCCGACAGGCCAGATACCCAAAGTACAAAAATAAGAAGTAAAACAACGCCTATAGAGCACCCCAATACTTTAATTACTTTCTTATCTACTAAGCATAAAAAGAACTCCCTGAGGATTTGCAGAACAGAGTGAGCTGGGAGTATGGATTTGCCCTTTGATCAGAGTGTTGGCACAACACAAGGGCAAGATGAAGCTTAGAGTAGTGAGCAAGTGATTTTTCTAAGGGAATTGAATCTCAAGGGGTGTGTTTTGCCTAAGAGGGGTTGTAGTCTATTTATAGGAAAGTTTCGAACCTTCAAGAACACTTGGGAGGGTTCTCCTAGCCATTGGAGACAAATCCCAAGAGATTAGGATGAAATCCACCACAAATCAGGGTAATGATGGGTCTGACAGCAATATCAGACGTCTAATTTTATGGTTGGATGTCTTATAAGATGTCGGATTATAATTTTAGTCGTCTAATACTATAGGTGTTGGACGTGCGAGTTGCTACGCTAACGTATTTGGTTTTTAAAACCTTGTCGTTGTAGCTTGAAAGCGAAGAACTCGTGTTTAACAAATAAAATTTATACCGAAATTGAAATTCCAGGTCGAACATAGGGACAGGGAGGCTACGTCGATCTATATTCGCAATTATATTTTTTTTAGAATTTTTCTTGAAAAGCGAGGCGATGTAATTATAATGAAGCTATAACAACAATCAGACTAAAAAAAGGAGAGAGAGAGAGAAAACATGAATTGAATAATTCAAAATGTTTATACAATAAAACCAAATAAGAATTACACTAGAAAGAGGGAAATCAGCTACACTAGAAAGTAGGAAAATTTTATACTAGAAAGCTGTAAAGAAGAATGGGAGAGAGAAGTTATCCTCCTCGACGATCGCTTGGAGGATGAGCTAGACGGGATGATGCCTGGACGAAGGAGGATGGAGCAGGACGAAGGAGGACGAAGCAGAAGAATGGGAACGGGGTAGCACGTCGTCATCGCGGGATCCACTTCCGAACAGGGATGAAAATTTTGACTTTATCTCGCGAGGAGCATCCTGGGTGTGGGACAAGCTTCTCTTGAGCTTTGGAGAGGTAGAGAAGAGAAGGAAGGGATGAGAATTTCGTGTGGAGGGGGTCTCCTTTTATAGTTGTAAGGACTGGGGGCAATTTGGTCATTACATCTTTAAAAACATTAATTCAGGACCTTTAGTGACGGATAAAACCGTCGCTAAAGGTTTGAACGTGGGTGTAGTGGGCGGCACCTGCACGCCCGCTCACTTGCCCGCACGCGCAACGCTCGCGCACGTTTAGCCATCCTCAGCCGTTCGATCGCAAGATCAGACAGCTCAGATTGCACTATGCCTGCCTCCTCAGTGCACGCCTGCCCGCGTACGATGCTGCGTCTTCGCCACGCGTGCAATAGCGCGTGGGCGCTATCGGGTGCACGCGACCGTTCGATCACGATCCAACGCTCCATGCGCCCGCTCGCCCGTGCCTGATTTGAGGCTCGCAGGGGCTCGACCCCGCGACCTCTGCTTCCCCTGTAGCGTTGTCTTCGCTGCACTACGCAGTCGAGAAGGTCGTGCGGACGATTTAAGGTTCCGCATCCATAGTCATCCGATCTTGATCCAACGGCAGGGAAGGGTGGATGCGGGGGCTTCAGCATGTGCGTGCGGGTGATTGGGCGGCCGAGATGGCACCACATGGCACCATCTTGGCCGTTCATCTTCTGGATGATGTAGATGGTGCCACGGATGTCGGATTGACTCGATTTTTGTGTCGTTAGGCTACGATCATCGATCCAAATCCATCCATGCAGTTGGATTTGTCATTTGAAGTGTGGATTTACACCATCTTTGCCCTGGATCTTTTAGGGTTCCTCGGTCACTATCTGATGCTACAGATGGCTGATTATGGCGATCTTGGAGTCGTTGAACTCCAATCATCACCCTGATCGCATCTGTACGGTTGGATCTTCGATTCGTGGCCCCGATAAAAAGTTTGCTTTGTGCAAGCACATAAAAGGAGACAATTAACCTCCATTTTATTCAAACTACTCTAAATGCAAGATGATGCATGTAATACAATATTTATAGCATGCAATGCAATTCTATGCTTAAGAACATGCATAAATAGACATCTTAAGTAGTGTAAATGTGTTTACATCAAAAGGCCATCCTCAACTGACTTCATTGGATCGAAAGAAGGACGTCTGATATTTTCACTTAAGACGTTTGATTAAGTTATTGGACATCTAATAAAGGGTGAATTCATTCCTATTTTGATCAGATCCAAAGAGGGTTCTCGATTTAAAGGATCAGACATCGTTATGGACATCTGAAGGAATCACCAGATGTCTAGAAACCAAAAAAGACTTTGCTACAATTTCTGACAAAAGATCTTATGGTCGTAATGGGATATGCACAGATATACATGGGCAACTGTCCAAAGGTAGACGTCTGGAAGCATGTCCAAATGTCTGAAAATACATTTTTGCCTGTTTTCTATACAATGAAGATAGGTGCTTAGTCTAACGGTTAGTCTGAGGACGTCCAGGTAAAGTATCAGACATCTGGATGAGGTTATGGACATCTGATGGAGGAGAGCTTTGACTGATGTTCATGAAGACATAAGCTGAAGGCAGAGCTATTGGGAGTTAGATGTCTGAGACACTTGTCAGACTTCTTAAAGTTGAAAATCAGACGTCTGACAATTGTTTTGGACATCTGTTAAGAGTCTTAGTGTTAGGTTTTTGTTTCTAATTTATCCTAAGTGTAGAGAGCCTAAGTTAGCTATTTGTAGGTTATGTTTTGGGGGCACTTTACAACATTTCTAGACTCAAATAAAATGAAAATTACAACCTTTGAAAGTTTACATGCAAAAGGCTATGACCTAATACTTATGTTACTTAGTCTTCACGCTTTTAATCTCCCATCTTGAAAAACTTTATAAAACCTGCAAATATGTTACGCTTATTTTTTATTTCATTTTCTTCATTTTGTAAAATCATCAAAATATTATATATGAGTATTTGAACTAACAATCTCCCCCTTTTTGATGATTTTCAAAATATAGCTGTAGGTTCTTATTTTCTCCCCCTAAAAGATATACTTAGTAGTCTATATCTATTTGAGAAGTTTTTGTTTTCATATTATTTCCTAGGTTTTTACCTATGTTCTTCTCCCCCTTTTTGAATATCACCATGAAGGGTACTTAAAGGGAGTTGAAACCCAAACTACAAGAGTGACATTTACAAAGTGGAGGGCATTAATAAAATTGCATGCTTAATAAAAGATGACAAAGCATTAAAGAAAAATTGACTAGGAATATGGAAGATAGAAACATTCAAGCACAGACTAGCAATTGTTCCAAAGAAATATTAAGTATGGGGTCAAGGCCCCTTAATACAAACTTGGAAGATAGAAAAAAAGAAAGAAAAATAGAAAAACTAAACTATTCTTCTTGATCTTGGCGGCAGCGGCGACGAGCAGGTTCGTGTCCCATCTGCAAATTTTGAACATCTGATCTAAGTTCGTCGATGTTGCGACGCATGCTTCCCATGTAGGTGTACATCTCGCCGGTTCGACGCAGCAAGAGGGAGATGCCGGAGGAGAAGGAATTTGTGGCCGGATTCCATGTTCTACAAAGCTCGAGCAGGGAGCTTCTATTTGAAGGGGTCATGCTTCATGGAAATCAGGAAAGGGTGGAAGGGGCTCTTCTTCAATGGGCTCGTTGGCTAGTTCAAGATGCTCCATAAGTATATGCATCTTGGCGGCTGTGGTCCAGTTGTAAGGCTCAATCTTCTTGTCAACAGCCTGGTTAGTTATGGAAATCCGATGGGTTAAAAAACTTTTGGATAGAATAGACCCAAATGGAAGTGATGCCCCATGTCCTTATTCATAACGTGAACAATGAGGTGGTAATAATTGAAGGGAATATGATGGACGGCCGCAAAAAGGAGAACCTTGTGTTGGCGCGAGATGTAATCAAAACCTCCCGATTTGTTTAGGAGGTCCCACCCTAAAATGCGAGAGAGTAGACGTGGAAGGGGTTTGAGGGTTTTGCAAGGTAGGGTGCCAAGATTTTCAACATATTTTTCAGGGAGGACTAATTGTTGATTTATGACTTCTTAGTCGTATTGCCTCAGAATGTCATTGAAGTCATTTCCCTCATTGGGGATGGCTAGAATGTTGGAAATAGATTCGGATGTGATGTGGATTTTGCAACCAAATAAGCGTGTATGGAGTTCAAGTTCATCGTTGCTGTAGTCCTCAACGATGTTGGTGTAAAAGAGATGGCAAAGATCAGGGAACATGCTAATATTGGAAGAGATGGAGAGTTTCGAAGTGTTCCTAAAGGTTTAAATGAGCAAAATCATTCCAAATAATAAAACAAGGGCATTTAACTTTGGCATTCGCAAAGCAACAAAATCGCTGCCTAGCGATGTCGTCCTGCAGTTGATCTGCCATATAGGTGGATGAGGAGGTGGAAGAGCCCTCAGCTTGCTTCCTATGGGGAGGCATATTTGGTGGAATGGGTGGTTAGGTTTTGGAAGAAAAGGTTGGTGTTTTGAGGATAGAATACCTGCAAAAAAAAAAAAAGAAACATCCATACAAAGACATTCAACCAATAGACTTCAACTACTCAGATTCAACCAATAGATATGCAATCATCATTGATAAAAATGTGTGGCAGTATGCCTTGAGGCAATACAACCTGCCATGAAGTTGTGGCAATATACCTTTGGATTCAAGCCACTAAAATGTTGGCTCGAATATCGTGAGGTAATACCCTTGCCAAAAACATAGAACTTTGATGCACCAAGAGGGTTTGATTGAGGGCTTAGGTTCTAGGGCTAACAATGACATGAAATACGCAAGTAGGCCAAGTGGATCAAGAAGGAAAACAAGATGAAGCTAGGGCAAAGGTAATCGTGGGAAAAAAAATGTGGAGATGCCCTAAGAGGTGAGAGAGTATACCCATGGGAGAGGGGAGGCCTCCAGATGTGCGGTCGAGAAGCAGGGAGGATGCGCACAGGGGAGCAGTAGCTTCTCCAGTCATTGAGGAGGTGCGACGGTCGTCTGTTGGCAAGAGGAAGGTCACCAATTGTAGCTATGGGCCATCGGGTGGGAGGAAGAGCTGTAGGGATTTAAGAGAGGGGAGTAGGACCTTGCAATGGGGATGTTATATCCCAAGGTCTTGGAGCAAGTCTCCCCCTAAAGTTGGGGAGATATGCATTCCAAACCATCCAGAGAACAGACACGAACTGCAGATTTTTCCCAGATCAGACGTCGGGATTCGACTTTTGGGATTTTAACCCTTTTGATGGCGCCATCTATTTTAGCCATTAGATGATATAACAAACGACTAATTTGAAAATTAGACATCTGATTTCTGCAGGCATCCCTCCCTGGAGAATGATTTATTCACCAGGTTGTCGTCTGATCTTTATATCAGACGATATACAAGGGGACTAAATCTAAAATTAGACGTCTGATTTCTGCAGACAGACCTTCCTGGATTTTACTCAAAAGTTACATGGTCATCTGTTTTCATGTTCAGACGACCTATACGACGTTTAGCCACATCATCAGACGTCTGATTCATAATACATGTTCTTACTCGCAGATAGACGTCTGTCAACACATCTGGACGACGATCCAAATGTCTATGAATGATGACAGACGTCTGAAATAGCTCTTTTATCAACTCTTCTGAGATATAAAATCATCGTCTATCCCAGATCTTTAGGTGGTGAATTTTTAAATATAAGACGTCTGATAGTTTAATCAAACGTCTGATATTGCACAGAATGTGCATTTTGATGTTTGAACTGAGAGTGGAGGCTTTTAACTTAGTAAAGTCAAGGCTCCATCTATACTCATGACAAAGGAAGTTCCATTAAGTCACTAAATTCTTCAAATATCACTTAGCTTACATATGCCTAGTTTCCTATGTATAATTAAAACGATCATAATTCAAAGGTTTAGTGAAAATATTAGCCAATTGCAATTCAGTACAAATAAATTCAACCTCGATTTCTCCCTTAAGTACATTATCTCTCAAAAAGTGATGTCGAACATCAATATGTTTTGTGCGAGAGTGATGTACGAGATTTTTTGAGAGGTTGATAGCAATAGTATTGACACATAATATTTTTATCTTATTAAATATCAAGTTAAAATCCTTCAAAGTATTTTTCATCCAAAGCACTTGGGAATATGCTAATGCGGTGGCTATGTATTCAGCTTTGGTAGTTGATAGGGCTACACTAGATTATTTCTTTGAGAACCAAGAGACTAGTGATTTGCTCAAGAATTGGCACGTCCCACTAGTACTCTTCCTATCGGAGCGGCTACCTGCGCAGTCCGCATCGCTATATGTAACCAAGTTGAATTGTGGACTCCTAGGGTAGAATAAGCCATAATCAGATGTGTCAACTAGATATCTAAATATTTGTTTTACAGCATTTAGGTGTGATTGTTTAGGGTTTGATTGAAACCTAGCGCATAAGTAGGTACTAAACAAAATATCAGGTCTACTGGAAGTTAAATACAGTAAAGATCCAATCATGCTACAATAGAGCTTTTGATCTATGGGCGTACCTGATTCATCCAAATCAAGGGAAGTTGTGACACTCATAAGAATGTTCTTCCCTTTACTTTTGGTCATTTCAAATTTTTACAGCATCTCCTTTGTGTATTTTGATTGACACACAAAGGTTTCAATTTCGAGTTAAGTGATTTGCAAATCCAAGAAAAACTTGAGTTCACCCATCAAACTCATTTCGAATTCCTCCTGCATAATTTCTGAAAACTTTCTACACGTAGATTCATTAGTAGCACCAAATATAATATCATCTACATATATTTGAACTAAGAAAATGTCTTTTCCTTTTCTTTTAATGAATAATGTGGAATCAGCTTCCCCTATAGAGAATTTTGCATTTAACAAGTAGTCTTTGAGCCTTTCATACCAAGCTCTAGGAGCTTGCTTTAGACCATATAGTGCCTTGTTTAATTTATAGACAAAATGACGCTTATCATGAGACTCAAAACCAGGAGGTTGTTTTACAAAAACTTCATCCTTAATGAATCCATTAAGAAACGTGCTCTTAACGTCCATTTGAAAGAGTTTAAAGCCAAGAAATGCGGCATAAGCAAGAAGCATGTGAATCGATTCGAGTTGAGCTACGGGAGCATAGGTCTCATCAAAATCAACTCCTTATTCTTGGTTGTACCCTTGTGCTACCAGCTGAGCCTTGTTCCGAATGACTATACCGGATTCATTCAACTTGTTCCGAAATACCCATTTAGTACCTATTACCGTTTGCCTTCAGGCTTAGGTACTAGATCCCAGACTTCATTCCTTTGGAATTGGTTGAGTTCCTCCTGCATGGCCATCATCCAAGGTTCTTCAGAGCATGCTTCCTCGACATTCTTGGGTTCAACTTGAGATATAAAGGCGGAGAGACCAAAAGAGCAACTAAAATGAGATCGGGTTTTAACGCCACCGGAAACACTTTCAATGACTTGGCTTTCGGGATGATCCCTTTGATATATCCAATCTTTTGGAAGATTATGGATATTGGAGTTTGGAATGTTAGACACATCAATAGTAGAATTATCTTCATCTTCCATATTAACTCGGTCAATGGAGGAAGAATGAGGAGATTCATCGAAGGAAACATGGAGGGTTTCCTCCACTATTAATGTGGTCTTGTTTAAGACACCATATGCCTTACTACGTGAGGAATAACCAATAAAGATGGCTTCTTCCTTTGGCATCAAATTTATCTAAATTATAGCGGGTATTCAAAGCAAAACATTGACATCCAAAAACTTTAAAATAACTAATTTTGGGTATTTTCCCATAGTATAGTTCAAAACAAGTTTTTTGCAACCCGGATCGAATTAAGGTGCGATTTAACATGTAACAAGCCATGTTAACCACCTCAGCCTAAAAGTACTTCGGTAACCCCGAGTCTATGAGCAATGTTCGAGCACACTCTTGAAGAGTACGGTTCTTTCTCTCGACCACTCCATTTTGTTGAGGTGTTCGGAGAAAAGAAAACTCATGAGCAATGCCATGCTCTTGACAAAAATCATCAAACAAGGAATTTTCAAACTCGCCTCCATGATCACTACGGATACAAGTGATTTGTTAGCCTTTTTCAGTTTGAACTTTCCTACAAAAAATAGAAAAGATGGAAAACACCCCTTCCTTAGATCTCAAGAAGGAGACCCATGAAAACCTCGAAAAATCATCTGCAATTACAAGGCAATATTTGCATCCACTAAGGCTCTCATATTTTGTAGGTCCAAATAGATCTAGGTGAAGTAGTTCTAAAGGTTTTTATGTGGATATAACTTCTTTGCTTTTAAAACTAGATTTCATAATTTTACCTAATTTACATGAATCACAGATAGGCTCATTTAAAAATTTTCCTTTAGGAAGATCTCAGACTAGTTCATGTTTAGGTAGTTTTTGAACCAGCTTCATATGAACATGTCCTAGTCTTCTATGCCATATACTTAACTCATCATTTGCTATAAGACATTCATAAGTGCCATTTTTATCAAATTCTATGACATAAATGTCTTTAAATCTAGTTCCCTTAAGAACGGTTTCATTGGTTAATGCATGCATAATTTCAAACATTTTTGAAGTAAACACTACTTTAAAAGCCTTATCACATATTTGACTAACACTTAAAAGATTATGTTTTAGTCCTTTAACTAGAGAAACATTTGAGATGGGAGAGAGAGGGTTACCTATTTTACCAAGGCCAATAATATAGCCCTTGTGGTTGTTGCCAAATGTAACCATTCCTCCATCCATAGGTTGGAGGTTCAAAAATAGGTGCTTGTCTCCCGTCATATGTTTGGAGCATCCAGAGTCCATCACCCATCGGCCTCCTTGGTGGCGGTGGTCCCCTTGTCTTCTTTCTTGTAGACCTCCTTCCTTCTACAAAAGATCTTCGTTGGTGACTTGGTGTTTCTATAGGACTTTCTAATTTGAGTCGTCCATCCTTCATTTTGTATATCTAATTTTTGACATTATAATATCCTTTCATCCCTACAAAACAAAGTGGGAGTTGTCTTTTTGGTATCCACTGTAATGTGGATCCGTATTTGTTAGTGGTCTCCTTTAGAGGAGGGTCCTTTTTCGACTCACTTTGACTAGGTTCATAAAAGCTTAGTCGAAATTTACTTAAGGAAGGTTTTTGTTGGGCAATGAGCTTGTCCAAGTTATCTTTACACTTTGTAAATTTGGCTAGGTCCTCAAGAAGTTGATTTGATTTTTCTTTGAGGTGATTTATCTCTATTTCATTATGTCTAGTTTATCTTCTAGTGCCCTAATCTCTACTCTAAGTAAGCTATTTTCATCCCTTTTAAAGGAGTTTGATTTTTCAAGCACATGGATTTTGTCGAGTAATTCTTCTCTATCTAGAAATTTTTGTTCACTCATTGCCGTATACAAATCATTTGTTAATGGCTCCTTCTCAATCATTAGATTTCTTATTTGAATATTTAAGGTAGTGGTTTCTTTTGTAAGGATTAAATTCTTGTCCTCAAGATCATTGATTAATTTCTTATTTTCTAAGCTTTCTTCTTTTAAAACCTTGCTTTGGGTTTTTGTTTTCTTAAGATCTATACATAGTGAATCAAAAGCATCTTGTAATTCATCTAAAGAATAGGAGTTTACCTTAGGTTCCTCAGATTCAGACTCAGAAGCTTCATTTGTTGCCATTAATCCCAAGCATGCCATTTCTTCATTTGTTTCCTCCTCTTCTTCTTCGGAGGTGGAGTCATCCCACGTTGCTTGAAATGCCTTCTTCTTGAATCCCTTCGGCTTGGAGATCTTGTAGTCAGAAGTCTTCTTGGGTTTCTTCTCATCATCCCTTTTGAGTAAGGGATAATCTTTCCTTATGTGACCTCTCTTTTTGCAATTATAGCAAATTAAAGGTTCTTCCTCTCTTTTCCTTCCCTTGATCTCTTTCTATTTATGAGAAACTTTTTAAACTTTTTAGCTAATAAAATGAATTATTCGTCATCGGTACTTACCTCATCATCTAAAGTAGCTTTGAAAGCTAAAGTCTTCTTCTTTGGCTCTGATAAGATTGATTTCTTCTTTTGCTCCATTTTTTATTCATAAGCCATGAGATTCCCAAGTACATTCTCCATGTCTAGATCCTCTACTTGGTTGGCTTCTTCTATTGCCATTACCTTTTGCTCCCACTTGAGTCGAAGGGAGCGAAGGAGCTTCCCTTGAAGCTCCCCCTTTATAAATGTCTTTCCTAGTGACTTGAGGCTATTCACGTTTAATGTGAATCGGGTGTACATGTCCCCAAGTCTTTTATTCTCCTTCATAGAGAAAGCTTCGAATTCTTTCGATAACAATTTTATCTTTGAGGATTTAACTTTAGACGTACCTTTGTGAGTTACTTCCAAGGTTCTCCAGATCTCGTGGGCAATTTTGCATTGGCTGATGCGGTTGAATTCCTCTGATTTGAGTGCACAGTAGAGTGAGTTCATTGCCTTAGCATTTAGTCCAAGGTGATGAATTTTCTCCACTGTGTATATTATTTCTGGTTTCTCGAGAATGATGTATGCAAATTAGCATTTCTCCCAAATGGAGAAATCATTGGCTTGAAGCCACATCTTCATTCTCAGCTTCCTGTAAGTGTAGTTTGTCCCTTCGAAGAGTGGTGGTCAAGTGGTGGACTGCCCCTCCAATCTGCCTGTGGAAATGACCTTCCCCTCCATGTGATCTTTCCGCGGATGTTACCTCTGTAGGCGGAAAATCCGCTCTGATACCAAATGAAATTGCGCTAGAGGGGGTGAATAGTGAAATTATATTATATTATAATACAGAAAATTCAATCACAAAAGGTGGCACTAGATTTTTAGGTGGAAACCCAAGATGGGTGAAAACCACCACCTAAGCCAATCCCTTGACTTAGGGTTTTTGATCACAAGGTGATCAATCCATTAACCACACTACTTAAATGAGGGTAGTGTACCTCAATTACAAATCCCACCTCCGATCCATAAATGGAGGTTTCTCCCTTCAAAATGAAGAGACGGGGACCGGACAGGTTGGATACACAAAGTACAAAAATAAGAAGTAAAATAACACCTATAGAGCACCCCAATACTTTAATTACTTTCTTATCTACTAAGAATAAAAAAAACTCCCTAAGGATTTGCAGAACAGAATGAGCCGGGAGTATTGATTTGCCCTTTAATCAGAGTGTTGGCACAGCACAAGGGCAAGATGAAGCTTAGAGTAGTGAGCAAGTGATTTTTCTAAGGGAATTGAATCTCAAGGGGTGTGTGGTCATGCGCATTTCACATGTTAAAAATCGAGGTTACAAGTAACCTGTTGTTGTAGCTGCAAAACACGTCGATCAGATAAAATTTATATTGAAACTCCAAGGGAGTCCCAGGTTGAACACTGGGAGGCGACATTTACTTCATTGAAAATCATGCTTCGTTTCGTTTCTTTTTGGTATTTTGGGGTTTTGTTATTTTTTTGTATTTTTGAAATAAAAGAAAACAAGCAAATGTATCACAAGATAGAGGTGTGGAACAAATATGATATATATTACTTCCAATGTCAATTACAAGAAACTATGAAAGCAAATAAAGAGAGGGACGTGAGAGGAAATCTCCTGAATCGGTTGTTCGGCGAGACGACGGCGCTTGGCGGAAGCTTGGACGAAGGAGGTGAGGAGCAGGACGGAGGTGAGATGCTAGAGGACGTCGGGTTGAGGAAAGCTTTGGCGTAGCTCCAGAATGGAGGTGAGAAGACGGAGTTGATCTGCTACCGGAATGGAGGTGGGAGGACGACTCCAAGGCGACCTACGAAGGGAGATGGGAAGTTGGAGGAGTATTTGGTAGGGCAGAGGTTCGCTACACTAATAGGCACCTTGGGAGCTTGAGAAGAAGATCTAATGGAGCATTGGTAGACTTGCTAGAGCTTGGGAGTAGGTGGGAGTAGAGTAGGTAGAGATGGCTTGGAAGGGAGGGGGTGTAGGTCCATTTATTGCAGGGGAGAAGAGGCTAAAAATGGATAAAGGCCCTTTAGTGACCTCGAAACTGTCACTGGAAACGTTGCTGTAGATAGCTCACCTCCACTCACGTCCATAGCTAGCTCTGCTTACATGCAATGAATTACCGACGGCTGTAAGTGTCGCTCTAAGTCCAGCTCATGCATCACTGTAGTCCACCTCACTCTGCGTTGGCACCGCTCCTGCCTTACCGCGCACGCGCGCGCGCCCACACGTTGGCGCTACGCACATGCGTGGCTGCGCACCTGCACTGCTGCGCGCGTGAGGTGTTGCCTGCATGTGCTGGCGGCCTGGGCTGCACCACGTGGCACAGTCTGGGCCATCCATCTTCTTTTTGTTGTAGGGGCTGCTATAGAGGTCGAATTGAGTCAATTTTCACGCCGTTAGGCTGCGATCATTGACTCGAATCCATCCACGTGGTCGGATTTATCATTTGAAGCTTCAAATTATGTCTCCTAGTCCCTTGGCCGTTGAACTTTCTCGAACTGCATATGGTGCTACAGGACTCCGATCGAGGCAATTTTAGAGGTGTTGGACTCCAATCGTCGTCTCGAATAGATCCGTACGGTTGGATCATCAATCTGATGCTCCAAAATAAATATGCTTCCCTCCTAACAACAAAAGATACGCAATTAACCTAAATTATATACAACTACTCTAAATGCAGAATGATGCATGCTATGCAATATTTATAACATGAAATGCAAATCTATGCCTAGGAACATGCATGAATAGGCATTGTACCCTCAACAGAAGTGTTTACATCATACCCCCATGCCTATCTTTTGCTAGTCCCTAGCAAAATTAAACTATATGCTTTGTATAAAAGTAGAATTAGGATTAGATCACTTTGGCCTAAGTCATTTATTAGCAATAGAAAATTTCAGCTAAGGCCCTAAACTACGAAAACTCAACAGTACCTAGGTGTCTGCCAGAATGCAGACCGCGCATGTTCTTGCCTTATTTAAGAAGGGAAGATATATGTATATATATATATATTTTTCTTCTTTTCTAATTTTTTTGTACTTTTGGAGTTTGAGAGTTTCGGGATAACTTTTTACGGCTACCCGACCTGCCCAAGACTTGAAAAGGACTTTGAGTACTAAGCATCTTTGTGAAAAACTGATAGACTCACAAAATGGCCGTTAAGATGGACTTCAAGTTTCTACGACCCAAGGTGACCTTGCCTAAAGGTTTATCTTTACAATCAGTAGATTTCTCCCTACTTCTTTTATTTATGGGGTCAACACAAGGGCAAACCCAGTGAATATCTCCTCAGTTTATTCTGTTTCCCCGCTTCTTCCCAAAGTGTTTTGGGAATTATTGTGCATTTTTTTTGTGAGCTGGGTTCTGGACAACCGGCCGATGATCTGTTACCACTGACAACTTGCCAGAAATACTCGTGTGGTGAAGTGTGATTTTATTTATTTTTTTATTTTCTCCTTTTTCTTTTTTTTTTCTTTTCCTTTTAAGTGTTTCTTTTTTTTCCCTTTAAGTAGGTGGCTTCCCTGATCTAGGATTTACTTAAAAGCAGTACAACTAAAATGGTCTTGTGGCTGGGCTCTAGACAACCGGCCGATGAGCTGTTACCATCGACAACTTGCCAGCCATACCACCCAAGTCAGTCCATTAGCTACCCAATTTTCGTAAAAATCATCGAAAAGTGAGTCAATACAAAAAAAAAATGTGTGCAGATGCTTAGGCTTAAAGTCCCCCAAATCAGAGGGTAGGTTGATAAGTCACATACTTATCATCCCAAATTATTTAAAATGAATTTTAATTGGCGAGGACATGAGAGTAAATCCACATTCGAGTGGACACCCGAGCTAATTAAGCCCGAAGACCCGAAGAGTCTAGGTGTTTAGGTCCTCTCGTATCATTTTCTAAAGTTAATAACTTCCAAATTCCTAAGTTCTCTTTTCTTAATTTCTTTTTTTATCTTTTTTCAAATTTTCAATTTTTTTTTTAATTTTATAAGAAACTAAAAGAAATTCTGTGGAGTTAACATAATGATTTCAGGAATTGATTATCCATGCCCCCATGCCTAAATGATGCAATGTCCTCATTGTAAAAATAAAGACATGAAAAGGGCAGAGTAAATAAAACATCACCTGAGTGTCGTGAAAATTCAATCAGCTCCGCAGAGAGAAGAGTGTATACACATGTCCTAAGTTTAATGCCTTCAGCTAGGCATAACATACATACAAAGAAGAAATTGAGAATTCACAAGTGCGGGTTAGAATCAAAATAAAAAGGTTGATCCTGAAACCTATCTGCAGAAGATGTCCACAGACGTGGATGAGATTATGGTGCAAACCCATGCCCCAGGGTCGAGTGGTTCTCAGGTTCTGGATGAAAATCACCCAGAACCGAAGGTTGTTGTGTTTGCAGGGCTGGGCCTACGGTTTCGTGGTGTGCAACCCAAGACCAAAGTGTCAGACAACGGGTAAAGATGGTTCAATAGGTGTAGTTGTCCACTTAACATCTAGCTCAGAAAAATAATCAGTTATTTCGAGCTTGGGTTGCACGTGAAAGATATCGTAATGGTCCTGGTAGAAAGTAGGTAATTTTAGGTCAATAGGTACCCTTAGATCCAAAATCAAACTTCCCTCAGAATTTGCCTCCCAAATCTTTATTTCAACAATTCTATCCTCCAACATCAAGGGCTCAGGCTTCGGGACCTCTAGCATATTATTCACCCCATATGATTCTCCCAAGTCCAGAAATCGTGGCTGAATCAAGATTGACTTGGGCACAAAGATCTCAGAAGTCAACTCTTCGGGGTGCAGATGAGGACTGAGGTCACTGATTGAATCATCAAGATTCAGATCCTCCAAGTTAACCCCAACTAAATCCAAATCTTCAATAATTGGGCTGTCAACTGGTTTGTTAGATTCCTCAAGCCCATTTGTCTAACTAAAATCCTCTTCCTTAACTTCAAGTGAGACTTCACCAATAGATTCTTCACCCTCAGAGTCAAAGAATCCATGATCCTCATTTATATATGTCTCAAAATCATATGTCATTTCATGGTCCGTGGAGACATATTTTTCCTCACTCCCTGGCTCGGGGATCTCGTGTGAATCAATCGGTTCATCCTCAAATGGTTGAACTATCCCATCCTGGTCATCCCTAGTCTCAAAAAATGTATCCCCCCCGATAGGCACTTGAGTGGGTTCAGACATTGGCTCTCCTGAAGGGGGTTCATCTTGAGAATCATCCCAAGATTTGACTAGTGCAAGCACAAATTTCATCCTCAACCTCGATAATTTCCCAAGAAGAAACTCACCAAAGTACCTATCCCTAACACTTTGGAGCAAATCCAATAGAGAACTATTAAGTTCATCAATCATTTTGATCATAGGCTCTAGTGCTTCAGTGGATGGTGTTGGCTGAGCTTCTAAAGATTGTATAGTGTTCCTCAAATTAGCCAACACCCTATCCTAGATCCAGTTCACCTGAACCGACTAGTTCGGTTCAGGTTTGGGTGGGTTCAAGTTAAATCTAGGGAAGTCAAGATGTCGAGGTTCTCGGGTCCCTCCCTGAAAGTAGGTCATTCTAGGTTGTTCAAAGGATGGTGGCGACCTATATTCAGTGGAATACTGGGGAGGGTAGATGTTATAATCATGATATCCTTCCTAATTGTAGATCGGGTTGGTTTGGTCATCAATGGATGGAGATTAATAACCATTATAGCTCTAGGAAGGATAATAATCATAATCTTGTTGCCCAGGGTTAGGCCCTAGACATTGAGGTCTGGATTCATATCCCCAATCAAAGTCATCCCGGTTAGTGGATGGGTAATTACAAGTCAAGTCGAGATAGTAATGATCTTGGGGATAAATGGAGGTAGGAGGATAGGATGTGAAATGTGTGTAGGATGTGGAAGGGTACATGGTGAAGTAGGGAGGGAAGTCAGAAGAGAAAGGAGCCCTGCAATACAAAAATACCAACCTATCCTTAGTTTGGGTAGCCTAAAGGTCTACAGACTCTCAGAATCCATCCTAAGATTATAGACGACTTACTCTACTTATGTCCAGGCAATCCAACTAGTTAGAATGAGGGACTGGGGAGAAGGTTCTTCCTTTGGCTTGCGCCTCCGGTTCCTAGTGTACCCCCCAATCGCGGTCGTTTGATGCTACTCCCCTAGCTAGACATCAGATTGACTAGTATAAGCAGGTTAATCGTGAACAATCTCAATCTAGATCCCGATGAGCGAACCAGTCCTTAGGGCCAACGTCTAATCAATTTTAGTTAGGCTTGGGACAATGGTGCTTCAGGAATGTGATGGGCCCTTTAGATGGGTTGTGCCCATAATGATCAGTTAAAATATGTGTGTGTGCACAACCAGGGTTCTCAAACAAGGTTATTTGATGATGTGACTTTTAGAGTTCAACCTTGTTTAGTAGCTTTTAAGGTTTAATTCTTAGGTTGGTTCAATTAAGGTTTAGTAGAACACTCCAAGTTTTGAAAACACAGGTGATGATATGTTCCTTTAAAAATCAAAAATAATGTGGAGTGCCTGGTTCAGCCCTAAGAATCAACCCTAAGTGGCAAGCTACTTGATGGGTTGGTTTTAGATTGAGTGGTGTAGCCCAAACAGCTCAATCAATTGGCTTATTACACCACTTAGTTAAGGCACACAAGAATTCTTAACCTATTCAGATTTCTACTCACTTATGTGTATTTAGTTGAAGTGTACTGGGTCCACAGGTCAAATCCTAGTTAAGTGGTAGAATCAAAGTGATTGTGCGCCTTAGGATAAGAAGTTGTGGGTGGTAAGTGTGTAGCTTTCAGAAAATCCCACAATCAGATAACACTTTTTTTTATTTTTTTATTTTTATTTATGTGGATGACGAGGTGAGTGGAGGTGGCAAACAAACAACCAAATCTATCCTAAGGTTCATAAAAAGCACCTAAGTTGATTTGGGTTTGAGTTATTCAGTTATGGAATGAAAACTAAGGTGGGGGTGGTGTGGGGGACACTTACAAAAACACTCTACCCGCACTTTACTCTGGTCTACTGCACTTGGATTTCCATGCTAGGGTTCCTACAAGACAGTAGATCAAAGACAAGTAGGGTTAATGCTATGCAAATGCCAAGAAACATAATAAACAATAAAGTAAATTCCGCTGCCTCCCTGGCAACAGTGCCAAAATGGTCACACATGTTTCGCGTGTTAGAAATTGAGGTTACAAGTAACCTGTCATTGTAGTTGCAAAACACGTTGATTAGATAAAATTTATACAGAAACTCTAAGGGAGCCTCAGGTCGAACACAGGGAGGCGATGTTTACTTTATTGAAAACCACACTTCGTTTCGTTTCTTTTTGGCATTTTGGGGTTTTGTTATTCTTTTTTATTTCTGAAATAAAAGAAAACAAGCAAATGTATCACAAGATAGAGATGTGGAACAAATATGATATATATTACTTCCAATGTCAATTACAAGAAACTATGAAAGCATATAAAGAAAAGGAGGTGAGAGGAAATCTCCCGAATCGGCTGTTTGGCGAGACGACGGCGCTTGGCGGAAGCTTGGACAAAGGAGGTGAGGAGCAGGACGATGGAGGTGAGATGCTGGAGGATGTCGGGTTGAGGAAAGCTTCGGTGTAACTCTGGAATGGAGGTGAGAAGATGGAATTGATCTGCTACCGAAATAGAGGTGGGAGGACGACTCCAAGGCGACGTACGAAGGGAGATGGGAAGTTGGAGGAGTATTTGGTGGGGCAGAGGTTCGCTACACTAATAGGCACCTTGGGAGCTTGAGAATAAGCTCTAATGGAGCGTTGGTAGGCTTGCTAGAGCTTGGGAGTAGGTGGGAGTAGAGTAGGTAGAGATGGCTTGGAAGGGACGGGGTGTAGGTCCCTTTATAGTGGGGGGGAAGAGGCTAAAAATGGATAAAGGGCCTTTAGTGACTTCCAGACTATTGCTGGAAATGTTGCTGTAGACAGCCCACCTCCATAACACCCTTAGCTGGCTCTATTGGCAGGCGATGAATTACTGACGGCTGTAAGCGTCGCTATAAGTCCAGCTCATTCGTCGCTGTAGTCCACCTCACGCTGCGCTGGCGCCGCTCCTGCCTTGCCGCCCGCGCCTGCGTGCCCCACGCTGGCGCTGCATGCCTGCGTGCTCACCCGCACTGTTGCACGCGTGCGGTGCTACGTGCCTGTGCTGGAGGCCTGGGTTGCGCCACGTGGCGTAGTCTAGACCGTCCATCTTCTTCCTGTTGTAGGGGCTGCTACAGAGGTCGAATTGAGTCGATTTTCACGCCGTTAGGCTGCGATCGTCGACCCGAATCCATCCGGACGGTCGGATTTATCATTTGATTCTTCAAATTATGTCTCCTGGTCCCTTGGTCATTGATCTTCCTCGGACTGCATATGGTGCTACGGGACTCCGATTGAGGCGATTTCAGAGGCGTTGGACTCCGATCGTTGTCTTGAATAGATCCGTATGGTTGGATCATCAATCCGAGGCTCCAAAATAAATATGCTTCTCTCCTAACCACAAAAAGGATATAATTAACCTAAATTATATACAACTACTCTAAATGCAGAATGAGCCATGCTATGCAATATTTATAACATGAAATGCAAATCTAAGCCTAGGAACATGCATGAATAGGCATTTTACCCTCAACAAATGTGTTTACATCAGTGTGTTTTTCCTAAGAGGGTTGTAGTCTATTTATAGGCATGTTTGGGAGAGTCCTCCTAGCCATTGGAGACAAATCCCAAGAGATTAGGACGAAATCCACCACAAATCAAGGTAATGATGAGTTTGACAGCAATATCAGATGTCTAATTTTAAGGTCGAACGTCTTATAAGATGTTTGATTGTAATTTTAGTCGTCTAATATTATAAGCCATCCCGAACTGACTTCATTGGATTGAAAGAAGGATGTCTGATATTTTCACATAAGACGTCTGATTAAGTTATTGGTTGTCTAATAAAGGGTGAATTCGTTCCTATTTTGATTAGATCAAAATAGGGTTCTAGATTTAAAGGATCAGATGTCGTTATGGACATCTGAAGGAATCACAAGATGTCTGGAAACCAAAAAAGACTACTACGATTTCTGACAAAAGATCTTATGGTCATAATGAGATACGCACAAAAGTACATGGGCAACGGTCCAAAGGTAGACGTTTGGAAGCATGTCCAGACGTCTGAAAATACATTTTTGCCCCTTATCTGTACAACGAAGATAGGTGCTTAGTCTAACGGTTAGTCTGAGGATTTCCAGGTAAAGTATTAGACGTCTGGATGATGTTATTGATGTCTGATAGAGGAGAGCTTCGACTGATGTTCATGAAGATAGAAGCTGAAGGCAGAGCTATTTGAAGTTAGACGTCTGAGACACTTGTCAGATGTCTTAAAGTTGAAGATCAGACGTCTGACAATTGTTTTGGACGTCTGATAAGAGTCTTAGTGTTAGGTTTTTGTTTCTAATTTATCCTAAGTGTAGAGAGCCTAAGTTAGCTATTTATAGGTTATGTTTTGGGAGCTCTTTACAACATTTCTAGACTCAAATAAAATGAAAATTACAACATTTGAAAGTTTACATAAAAAAGCCTATGACCTAATACTTATGCTATTTAGTCTTCACGCTTTTAATCTCCCGTCTTGAAAAACTTTATTAAATTTGCAAATATGTTATTACAGAGAAAAACAATATGCTACGCTTATTTTTTATTTCATTTTCTTCATTTTGCAAAATCATCAAAATATTATATATGAGTAGTTGAACTAACAACCTCCTTGGTGGTGCCCCTCGTGGAGGTGGAGTGGAGATGAAAGTGGCTAGCCTTAGTGGAATGAATGGCAAGGAAATGGATGGGTGCAAATGGCCACCCCTTAGGTCTTTTTGTAGACCTAAGGGAGTCTCTCTAGAGAAGTGTGGAACTCTCTAGAGAGAGATCCAATGTGTTGCCCGCCAAGTGAGAGAGAAGTGGTTCTTAGTTCCACAAAAAGTGGATCTAAGAATTGAATGCCTCTTGGTTGCTAAATTTGGCAACCAAGAGTGGAGCAACTTCAAGAGAGTTCTAGAGAACTCTAGAGGAGTGTGTGTGCGTGAATTGGTGTGTGTGTGTGTGTGTGTGTGGTCGTGCCCTAGGTGGCTAACAGGTCTAGGTTAGGTTCTAAGGGGTTTAGGTAGGTGTATGCCTTGAATTAGAGTTGCAAACCCTAATTGCTAAGGGGAAATTGCAATTAAACTTAACCTAAGTTTAATTAAATGAGTGCGAACCTAATTGAGAGTGAAATAACTCAATTAGGTTGGGCTTAGGTCAATTGGACTCTCACTAAGTACAATTGGACTTGTGTGGGTTGAGATCTAAGCTCAATTGGACTCAATGAGTCCAATTGACTTAGATAATGGTAATTGACTATGATCTAAGTCAATTGGGTTTGGTGAGGACCTAATTAGGTCCTTTGGGAAGTCTAAAGGTGGTGTACTAGGGTTAGGGTACCTTAATTTAGGTTCCTATGGGGTTGGAATTGGGTCTAGGGAGCTAGAGATCCAAGATCAAAGCTTGAATCTCAAAACTGGAACTGGAGAACAGTTCCAGACAACCAAAAATAGAATTAGACGACTTATACTAAAAAATTAGAATTCCAGACTTTAGTTCTGGATGTCCAATCTGAGTCAGGGGGAATTCTAGGTTCTATTTTGAGTTTTCTGCAAAAATTTGACGTCTGACGAATTGTCTAGACGTCCAATAACACTGCAGAAGTGGGTTTGAGGTGTGTGAGAGTTGGCTGAGGGTTCTAGATGTCCTATAACTTATCTGGACATCCAGATAAGGGTTGGAATTAGGGTTTTAAGGTTTCCTAGAGTGCGGTGACCTAATCTAAGGGTGGCTAAGGCTTGGGGGAAGTCTCTAGGCTATCCTAGGGCTATGATGGACCTAAGCTCTTCACATTTTACTGCTTTATTCCTACTTATAATAATAGCATACCTTAACTCCCTTACATCATTATCCACTATATCTATTCTAAGTCTTCTGCTCTAGTCCTGCTGCAACATTGATTATTCTGATCCAACTTCAAATCCAGCTTCAGATCCAGCTTATTACCTGTAATTGACATAATGCACTTAGTTAGCACATTATAACATTATTTTATGCATAGCTAAAGGAAAGTAGTAAAGATGCAGATAATGCTTATGAATGCATGAATTACCCTAACTTATGCTAAGTCCTAGCTTAATTTAGGTCAATTAAGACTTATGATTGCTACGCAATCACTTGCCACTTAGGGTTGATTTTTAGGACTGAACCAAGCACTCCACATTTTATTTCTGATTTTAAAGGAATATATCTACACTAGTGCTTTCAAAACTTGGAGTGTTCTACTAAATCTTGATTGAACCAACCTAAGAATTAAACCCTAAAAGCTACTAAATACGGTTAAATCCTAAAAGACACATCATCAAACAACCATGTTTGAGAACCCTGGTTGTGCACACACACACATTTTAACTGATCATTAAGGGCACAACCCATCTAAATGGCCCATCACATTCCAAGAGCACGATCATCCCAAGACTAACTAAAACTGAGTAGACATTAGCCTTAAGGATTGATTCACTCTTCGAGACTCAGACTGAGATTTTGTTTCCGATTAATCTACTTTTGCTAGTCCATCTGATGTCTAGCCAGGGGAGTAGCTTCAAATAACCGAGGCTGGGGGATACATTAGGAACCAGAGGTGTAAGCCAAAGGAAGAACCTTCTTCCCAGTCCCTCCTTCTAACTGGTTGGATTGACCAGATAAAAGTAGACCAAATCATTTATAATCTCAAGACGGGTCTTAGGAGTCTATAGGTCTCTAGGCTACCCACATAAGGACAGGTTTGGTTGATTGTATTGCAGGGCACCTTTTCTCTTCTCCATTTTCCCTCCTTTTCTACCATGTACCCTTCCACATCCTACGCACATTTCACTTCCTATCGTCCTACCACCACTTATCCCCAAGATGATTACTATCCCGACTTGACTTGTAATTACCCATCCACTAGCCAAGATGACTTTGATTGGGGATATGAATCTGGACCTCAGTGTCCAGGGCCTAACCCTGAACAACAAGACTATGATTATTATCCTTCCCAGAGCTATAATGATTATGGATCTCCATCCTTTGATGACCAAACCAACCCGATCTACAATTAGGAAGGATATAATGATTATAACACCTACCCCCCCAGTATTTCACTGAATATAGGTCACCACCATCCTTTGAAAAACCTAAAATGACCTACTTTCAACGAGGGACCCGAAAACCTCAACATCTTGACTCCCCTAGATTTAACCCAAACCCACCCAAACCTGAATCGAACCAGTCGGTTCAGGTCCACCAGATCTGGGATAAGGTGTTGGCTAATTTGAGGAACACTATACAATCGTTAGAAGCTCAGCCAACACCATGCACTGAAGCATTTGAGCCTATGATAAAAATGATTGACGAGTTGAATAGCTCTTTATTGGATTCACTCTAAAGTGTTAAGGATAGGGACCTGGGTGAGTTTCTTCTTGGGAAATTGTCGAGGTTGATGATGAAATTTGTGGTTGCCCAGTCAAATATTGGGATGATTCGCAAGATGAACCCCCTTCAGGAGAGCCAATGTCAGAACCCGCTTAGGCGCCTGTCGGGGGGATACATTTTCTGAAACCGGGGATGACTAGGTTGGTTTAGAGCAACCCATTGACAATAAATCGATTGATTCACCCGAGATCTCTGAGCCAGGGAGCAAGGAAAAATATGTCTCCATGGACCATGAAATGATATATGATTTTGAGACATATATAAATGAGGATCATGGATTCTTTGACATTGAAGGTGAAGAATCTTTTGGTGAAGTCTCACTTGAACTTAATCAAGAGGATTTTAGTGAGACAAATGGGCTTGACGAATCTGACGAACCAGTTGATAGCCCAATTATTGAAGATTTGGATTTGGTTGGGGCTAACTTGGAGGATTCGAATCCTCATTTACTACAAGATTCAATCAGTAGCCCCATTGGTCAACCACACCCCAAAGGGATTGATTTTGATTTAGAAATCATTGTACCCAAGTCAATCTTGAGTGAGCCATGATTTCTGGACTTGGGAGAATCTTATGGGGTGAATGATATGCTAGAGGTCCCGGAACCTGATCACTTGATGTTGGAGGATAGGAATGTTGAAATGAAAATTTGGGAGGTTAATTTTGAGAGAAAAACAAGTTTGAATATAAGGGTACCAATTGACCTGAAATCACCTATCTTCTATGCTGACCCTTATGATAACTTTCACGTGCAACCCAAGCCTTGAATAACTGATTATTTTTCTGAGCTAGATGTTAAGTGGACAACTGCACCTATTGAACCATCTTTACTCGTTGTTCGACACTTTGGTCTTGGGTTGCATACCACTAAACTGCAGGCTCGGCCCTGCAAACACAACAACCTTCGGTTCTGGGTGATTTTCATCCAAAACCTGAGAACCACTCGACCCTGGGGCATGGGTCTGCACCATAATCTGGTCCACATCTGTGGACATCTTCTGTAGATGGGTTTCAGGATCAACCTTTTGATTTTGATTCTGACCTGCACTTGTGAATTCTCAATTTCTTCTTTGTATGTATGTTATGCCTAGCTGAAGGCATTAAACTTAGCCCGTGTGTATACACTCTTCTCTCTACAAAGCTGACCGAATTTTCACGACACTTAGGTGATATTCTGTTTACTTTGCCCTTTTCATGTCTTTATTTTTACAATGAGGACATTGCATCATTTAGGCATGGGGGGATGGATAATCAATTCCTGAAATCATTATGTTAACTCCGTAAAATTTCTTCTAGTTTCTTATCAAATTAAAAAAAAAATTGAAAATTTGAAAAGGATACAAAAAGAAATGATACGAGAGGACCTAAACACTTTGACTCTTCAGGTCTTCAGGCTTAATTAGCCCGGGTGTCCACTCGAATGTGGACTTAGTCCCGAGTCCTCGCCAATTCAAATTCATTTTTAATTTTGCTAATAAATTGGGATTATAAGTATGCGACTTATTAACCCGCCCTCTGATTTAGGGGGACTTTAAGCCTAAGCACCTACACACATTTTTTTGCACTGACTCACTTTTCGACGGTTTCTTCGTAAATTGGGTAGATAATAAACTACCTAGGGTGGTATGCCATTGAAATGATGTGTGGGTTCCACTCAACTCGGTAATTAAGTTAATTTCACTTAATTAAGAGTAGAAGAAATCACTTAGGTTAACTCGAAGTTGTGTCAGTTGTGTAGTATAGGGTCGAATTAACCTAACATTTTAGAAATTTTTACTGGTTGAGTCCAGGTCGTTCACTGGGACGCATAATAATTTTCTCCAAATTCACCAATATTCTTTTATCTCTTTAAGTTTAGGAGGTGAAACTAGTTTGCTTTTCAAAACATGAATTTTGTCAAAATATTTAAACTATAAAGAATATACAAAATTCCATATGCAAACATATTTACTCGAAATGTTGTACTTTATTAACAAGTAAACATGTTAGTTTTTCAATTTTATTTCATTCTAAGAAATTAAGGCAATTAAAAAGTTATCCAATTAAAACATGCCTTTTTACATTTAAGAACAAAAAGATAAGGATGTAAGAAAAATTCATTTATTTTCATCTCTCTTCAGCCTCTAATCTTCTTCTTTCTTTCTTTTATTTCCTTCTTTATCTCTCGAACTCTCTTTCCTTACCTTTCTTGTGTTGTTCCTACCTCTTATTGTTTTCCTTAGTTTTCTCCTGCCTTCTCTTCTTCCCTTAGTTTTTCTCCTTAACACTCCTTAGCGCCTGTGCCTTCTTCTTTAGGTTTCAGCTTCAACACTTAGCATCCTTCAGCAGCTTCTCTTTTCCTTAAGCTTTTAGCTGAACCGGGTTTTTTTACTTTTTTAACCAAAAGTTTTTTTATTCGCGATGAGGTCCTTTTGAGGATACACAGCACCCTAAGACCAGGGTGGGACCAGATCCTACTCGGTCCTCGCCTAATATCAGTTAGGTTCATTTTCGATTCATTTGTTAATCGGTTCACAGTCTCGAGCCGCATTGGCTCAACCCAGCCTTCCAGGCCACACTCGCCCTCCTAGGGCACAATCACTTCCGCAAGCCCCCAATGGCACACACTCGCCGGCATAAGCCCGCACACTCAGACATACAAAGCTCAGATCAGAACAGGTGGAATCGGAACCGGTGCGCTGACGACTGCATAGCCAAGGAAACAAATTGGTTTTTTCCCCAGGCATGCGCTCGTGAATAACCGAGGTGGGACTAACTTACCCCTTCCAAACCCAAATTTAAATGTTCATAACTTTCTACCCAGAGCTCCAAATTGAATGATTTCAAGTTTGTTGGAAAGCTCTAAGGGTAATCTACACAATTACAGGGTCAATTTAATGTTTTAATGATGTTTTTCCCTTCAATTTAAGAGATGAAATCAGGGGTTCCTATGGGGTTTTTACTAACTTGGAAGTAGTTTTTATGTCAGGAGAGTCCTCAGATGGACTTCTCTCTTCTATTAAAAGGTGTGTACATGTGATATAAATGATTCTGCATCTGTTAGAGTAGATTTTGAACTCTTAAGACCTTCAGAACATGCAGAGAAGCTTTTCTCTTCTATAAAAGCTTCAGAGATTGATTTTCATATTTCAATAAGTGCAATAGACACTTTAAATTGTCCCTAATCTATTTAGATTAATTCTAAGGGTTATAACAAATCAATCTAGGTAGGTTTAAAGTTTAAATTTCATCAGAACAATACTCCCATTGGTTTGGGTTCAAAAGTCACCCAAATTGGCAGAAACTAAATAGTCACACATTCATTCATCTGAGCTTACTTTAATTAATTTCAAATCATCAAATATGATCCCAGAAATAGTTTCCACATCTCAATTCCTCAATTCATGCTCAGAACTCCATTATCGAACTCATGTTTGACTGTGGAAGCTCGAAAATTGACTTTCTGTTCTAGGCTTCCTCCCAAGAAATTAATGCCTAAAATAGAGTCTTCTCATCATCTAGAACTTATTCAGATCTTCAGAAAGTTGTTTCAACCTTAATTCCTAGGGTTTGAGGCTCGCCGCCTAAACTAAAATAGGTGTGTGTTCGACAGAGTCATGGAAAGATTGCTACAATGTTTTAAAGACTAAAATAGCTTCAGTGCATCGCACTGAAGCTTCTGAGCTTATTAAATGTTTCTCAAATCCTTCCTAATAGACTTCTCCAACTCGCCGAAGTTGGGGAAGAAGAAGTTACATCTGTAGCTCCAGTGGTTAAATCTTCAAACAAATTTCTTTAAAATAATCGGCAATCCTTATTTTACTATTCTAGAGCTACTTAGCAAGTTTAAGAGGCTGTAACACAACTTTGGCTCGCTAGAGCTCGCCGGAGCTCCGGTGAGTCCAGAAAATGTAGAATTGTATGTACAGATTGACAAAACTAACCATTTTTAATCCCAAAATGATCCTGAGGTTACAAGGAACCTCTTTATCACTTTAAATTCTTCATTTGTTCATTAAAATATAAGATTTGATAGTAAGTTTGTTTCCTTAAGGATTTGAGTGGTTAAAGCTCAGGACTTGATTTAACTACTTGATTGAGAAGTTAAATCAACTCAACAGATGTTATTATTCATAAATATGTATTTAATTTATAGTTTGAACTGTTCCTGAGCCGCCATGGACAGTGAGCTCAGGAACTAAATTAAATTTTAGGCGTTTAATTATAAATGATAATAATAGGTATTATAATGTCGATTAGGGCTCATTAGTGGTGATAGGTGATGAAAGAACCCAGTGAAGGTGGAATTAGGCTGATTACTGTCACCATAGATAGTGTCAGTAGTCGGTGAATGTGAGATTTGAATTAGGCATCTAGGTGATTTAATTAAATGATTAAGTGAATTAGAAGTGAACATGGAAGATACAGGAAGGTGAAAAATGAGTAAAAAGAGAAAATTAAAGCTCCGGTGAGCTCAAGGAACTCGCCGGAGTTGAAGGAGATGAAACTAAAATATGAAATTACTCTAACCTAACTAACTAAACTAACTAACTAAGCTAACCTACTCCTACTCCTACTCGTAGTCTACTGTTACCTGGACGAAGGGGTCGATAGAGTTCTGCCAAAGGTTCATAGCGGACGACGAAATCAGAGGGTGGAAGAAAGATCTCCAGCAGGCGGATTTGAGGTGGAGTAGAGGAATCCTTTGGTCGGCGCATTTGTCAGAGGTGCGGAAGACCACAGCGGATCTCCTTGGCTGCTTGAGATGGACGGAGGAAGTCGGAAGGTGGAATGGGGAATCACTGGAGGTTTGGACGATGAGCAGTTGGCGACCCCTAGAGTTACGGGGGGACTGTGGGGCAGTGACTGTGACGCGACAGATGAGGCCAGAGCTGATAGATCACATCATCACAGGACAGATGGCCGACCCGTACTTGCAGTCCTTGCATGACAGAGTACTATTAGGAGACCCTGGAGACTTCTCTTTTACAGACCAGGTGCTGCGCATGAGGGGACGTTTGTGTGCTCCGAGAGACAAGGAGCTATTGAGAGAGCTCCTGACTGAGGCACACGGTTCCAAATTCACCATACATCCCGGAAACACGAAGATGTACCATGACTTAAGATGCAACTTTTGGTTGAGAGGGATGAAGTGAGATGTGGGTGAATTCGCGCAGCAGTGTTTAGTGTGCCAGCAGGTGAAAGCCAAGCATCAGAGGCCTGCAGGATCGCTGCAGCCACTTCCAGTGCCGGAGTGGAAGTGGGAGAGCATCGCCACGGACTTGGTGGTGGGCTTAGCTGTTACCCAGCGAGGACACGACGCAGTCTGGGTAATCGTTGATAGGTTGACGAAGACGACGCATTTCTTTCCGATCCAAGTCACCTTGGGACCAGCACAGTTGGCAGAGAGGTATATCCGCGACGTGGTACCTCTACACGGAGTTCCGCGGGAGATCGTATCTGACCGGGATACCCGCTGATGTAAACACATTTACACTACTTAAGATGTCTATTTATGCATGTTCTTAAGCATAGGATTGCATTTCATGATATAAATATTGCATAACACGCATCATCTTGCATATAGGGTAGTTTTAATAAAATGGAGGTTAATTGTCTCCTTTTATGTGCTTTGACAGGGCAAACATTTTATCGGGGCCTCGGATCAAAGATCCAACCGTATGGATGATATCAGGGCGACGATTGGAGTTCAGCGACTCCAAGATCGCCCTAATCAGGCATCTGTAGTATAAGAAAGTGACTGGGGAACCCTATAAGATCAAGGGCCAGGATGGTGAAAATTCACACTTCAAATGGCAAATCCGACCGAACGGATGAATTCGGATCGACGATCGCAGCCCAACGATGCAAAAATCGAGTCAATCCAACATCCGTGGCACCATCTACAACATCTAGAAGATGGACGGCCAAGATGGAGCCACGTGGCGCCATCTCGTACGCCCAAACGGCCACATGCATTCTCCGAAGACCCCACACCTACTCCCTCTCCGCCGTTGGATCTCGATCCAACGGCTGTGGGCGGCCGAGCCTAAAAGCGCCTGCTCGACCATCTGCGCCTCGTAGCGTAGCGGTCGAGCGCGCTTGCGCGAGCTGCAGCCGCGAGTTCAAACTACAGCAAAGGGAAGAAAGGCGTGGGCGTGCGAACGATGGCGGGCGTTGGATCATCATCGTACGGCCATCTGCGCTCAATTGAGATCACGCGCTATTGCATGCACGGCATTACGCGGCATCGCATGCGTCGGGCGGGCACACAGCAGCAAGTGATCACGCATTCTAAGCCGTCCGATCTCGCGATCGGACAGCTGAGAATTAAAGAACGTGCGTGGGCATTGATAAAGGGCACAGTTGAGGAGGCGCGCGTGGGCGCGGGTGCTACACCCACATTGGGGCTTTAGTGACGGTTTTATCCGTCACTAAAGACCCCTCATTTATTATTTTACAGATGTAATGACCATTTTGCCCACACTCCTTACAACTATAAAAGGAGACCCCCTCCATACGAAATTCTCATCCCTTCCTTCTCTTCTCTACCTCTCCAAAGCTCAAGAGAAGCTTGTCCCACACCCAGGATGCTTCTCGCGAGATAAAGTCCAAATTTTCATCCCCCTTCGGAAGTGGATCCTGCGACGACGACGGCGTGCTGCTCCGTTCCCGTTCTTCTGCTTCGTTCTCCTTCATCCTGCTTCGTCCTCCTCCATCCAGGCGTTGTCCCATCCTACTCGTCCTCCAAGCGACCGTCGAGGAGGATTTGTCTCTCCCTATTCTTTTTACTACTTTCTAGTATAGATTTACTGCTTTCTAGAATAGTTCTGCTCGTCCTCCAAGCGATCGTCGAGGAGGACATTTCTCCCTCCATTCTTTTAATGCTTTCTAGAGTAAATTTATTGCTTTCTAGTGCAACTGTTTTATGCTTTCTATTTGTAATGAACAATCTCCTTAATGATAAATTCTCTGTTTATTCTACATCTCATTTTGATTTCTATGTGTAATATTCTCTCTCTCTCTCTTCTATTTATTGAAAATAATTAGATAGTTTTAAATTGAATTACTTCGTGACAAATAAAAAAGAAACGCGTAGTTTTTAAATCAAACGCCCGCCTCCCTGTGTTCGACCCGAAATTTCAATTTCGGTATAAATTTTATTTGTTGAACACGAGTTCTTCGCTTTCAAACTACAATGACAGGCTTTCCAAAACCAAACACATTAGCGTAGCAATTCGATACGTTCAACACCCGTTTTACGTCCCAGTTTTGGGCTGAGTTTCAGCAGGCCCTGGGGACGTGGTTGAGGTTCAGTACAGCTTACCACCCCCAGACAGACGGACAGTCTGAGCGCACGATACAGACACTTGAGGACCTTTTGCGTGCTGTGTACTGGACTGGAGGGGCTCTTGGGAGGAGCACTTGCCCCTGGCGGAGTTTGTATACAATAACAATTATCACTCGAGCATCGGCATGGCACCCTACGAGGCTCTGTACGGATGGAGGTGTACAGCACCCTTGAGTTGGGTTGAGGTGGGGACCAAGTGGGCGGTTGGCCCCAGGCTGATCTGGTAGAGTCAGGAGGTAGTTGAGCAGATTCACAGGTGACTCCGCACTGTCAGGAGCAGGCAGAAGAGCTATGCAGATCGGAAACACAGAGAGGTGTAGTTTGAGGTTGGGGACCATGTCATTCTTCGTGTTTCGCCCATGAAGGGCCTGTAGCGGTTTGGGGTGAGAGGGAAGCTTGCGCCGAGGTTCGTGGGGCCCTTTGAGGTCCTGGAGCCGATTGGACCCGTTGCTTATAGGCTTGCCCTCCCTCCTCAGCTTTCTGGTGTGCACGACGTGTTCCACGTGTCCAACCTCAGGAAGTACGTCGCCGATCCCAGTCACGTCCTGAGTCACGAGAGTGTCGAGGTGGGCGACGACCTGACCTACTGATGTAAACACATTTACACTACTTAAAATGTCTATTTATGCATGTTCTTAAGCATAGGATTGCATTTCATGATATAAATATTGCATAACATGCATCATCTCGCATTTAGAGTAGTTTGAATAAAATGGAGGTTAATTGTCTCCTTTTATGTGCTTGGACAGGGAAAACATTTTATCGGGGCCTCAGATCAAAGATCCAACAGTATGGATGTGATCAGGGCGACGATTGGAGTTCAACGACTCCAAGATCACCCTAATCAGGCATCCGTAGCATTAGATGGAGACCGAGGAACCCTAGAAGATCAAGGGCCAGGATGGTGTAAATTCGCACTTCAGATGACAAATTCGACCGCACGGATGAATTCGGATCGACTATCGCAGCCCAACGACACAAAAATCGAGTCAATCCGACATCCGTGGCACCATCTACAACTTCCAGAAGATGGACGGCCAAGATGGCTCCACGTGGCGCCATCTCAGCCGCCCAAATGGCCGCTGGCATTTTGTGAAGGCCCCCGCCCGATCGGTCTCCACCGTCAGATGGAGATCCAACAGCTGTGGCCGCCCGATGCTTAAAACGTGCGCTCAACCATCCGCGCCCCGCAGCGCAGCGGTCGAGCGCGCTTACGCGAGCACGGGGCGTGGGTTCGAGCCATAGTGAGGGGATTGAAGGCGCGGGTAATTGAGGCGCGTGGAGCGTCGAATGGAGATCGTGTGGTCGCGGGCACCCGACAGCGCCGACGCGCGATTGGACGCCCCGCGTAACGCGCGATTGCACGCACAGGCGGGCGGGTTGCAGTGGGCGCGGACGCGATTTAAGCGGTCCGATCTCGCGATCGGACGGCTGAAAAGCGCTGGACGTGCGCGAGCGTTGAGGACCGGGCAGCCGAGGAGGCGCACGTGGGCGCAGCGGCGACGGCCACGTCGGGGCTTTAGTGACGGATTTATCCGTCACTAAAGACCCCTTATTTATTATTTTGAAGATGTAATGTCCATTTTGCCCCCACTCCTTGCAACTACAAAAGGAGACCCCCTCCATATGAAATTCTCATCCCTTCTTTCTCCTCTCTACCCCTCCAAAGCTCAAGAGAAGCTTGTCCCACACCCGGGATGCTTCTCGCAAGATAAAGTCCAATTTTCGTTCCCCATCGGAAGTGGATCCCGCGACGACGACGGCGTGCTGCTTCGTTCCCGTTCTTCTGCTTCGTCCTCCTTCGTCCCGCTTCGTTCTCCTTCATCCAGGCGTCGTCCCGTCTGGCTCGTCCTCCGAGCAACTGTCGAGGAGGATTTCTCTCTCCCTATTCTTTTTACCGCTTTCTAGCATAGATTTACTGCTTTCTAGATTAATCTACTCGTCCTCCAAGCAATCGTCGAGGAGGAAATTTCTCTCTCCATTCTTTTAATGCTTTTTAGAGTAAATTTATCTCTTTCTAGAGTAATTGTTTTATGCTTTCTAGTTGTAATGAGCAATCTCTTCAATACAAAAATTCCTTGTTTATTCTAGATCTCATTTGATTTCTCTGTGTAATATTCTCTTTCTCTCTTACTCTCTCTCTCTTCTATTTATTGTAAATAATTAGATGGTTCTAAATTGAATTATTCTGTAACAAATAAGAAGAAATGCATAGTTTTTAAATCAAACGTCTGCCTCCCTGTGTTCGACCCAGAATTTTAATTTCGGTGTAAATTTTATTTGTTGAACACGAATTCTTCGCTTTCGAACTACAACGACAGGTTTTCCAAAACCGAACACGTTAGCATAGGTTCGTACACGTTCAACATTTTGGCGCCGTTGCCGGGGAGGCAACGATCTTTGATTTCTGTTCGCGTTTTGTAACTTACAAATCATTTACCTCACTTTTCTCCTTTCTTATTGTAATTGCAGGTACTCTTTCGAGACAGGCAAAAGCGGTAGATTGGAGTAAAGTGTTGTAGAAGGTTTTGTAAGTTACCCACCACCTCCCACCCATTAGATTTCATTTCATCACATAATAACTCAAACATCAATCAACCTAGGTGTTTTTATAAACTCTAAGGTTAGATTGTTTGTTGTTTGACACCCATACTCACCCCAACCCCCACATTAAAAAAAAAAAAAAAATCTCACAGAGGTACACAACCTCATCTGATTTTCAAACTCAACCGGTAAACCAATCTTAGGAGCCGGTACACACATCCAAACACATAATTGAGTAGAAATCAGATTAGGTAATCATTTGTGTGCCTAATTAAGTGGTGCAACAGGCCAATTGTTTGAGTTGATTGGGCTGCACCACTTCAAATAAAATCAACTCATCAAGTAGCTGCCAATTAGGTTCAACTCTTAGGGATTTACCAGGCACTCCACATTCTTTTTAAACTTTAAAGGAAAACATCTTCACCTGTGCTTGTAAAACTTGGTGTGCCAACGAAACTTGATTGAAAACACCTAAAGTTGAATCCTAAAAGCTACTAAGCAAGATTTGAATCTTAAAATTCACCACATCAAAAACAATCTTGCTTGAAAACCACTGGTTGTGCACTCACACATGAATCAATCAATCATTAAGGGCACAACCCATTTAAAGGGCCCATCACATTCCAAAGCACATTCAAACCTAGCCCTAAATAAAATAGAGTAGACATTGGCCTTAAGGATTGGACTCGCTCTTCAGAACCCAAACCGAGATTATTTTCGATTAGTCTGTTTCTACTGTTCAATCTGATGTCTAGCTAGGGGAGCAAAGTCAAACGATCGCGGCTGGGGGTACACTAGGAACCGGAGGCGCAAGCCGAAGGAAGAACCTTCTCCCCAGTCCCTCCTTCTAACTGGTTGGATTGAATAGATGGAAGTAGATCAAATCGTTCCTTTATCTCAAGACGGGTTTTGAGAGTCTGTAGGTCTTTAGGCTAACCTATTTAAGGACAGGTTTGATTGTTTGTATTGCAGGGCAACTTTCTTCCTCTCGTGTATCATGAATCCTTCCACATATTTCACGCATTCCCGCTCTTTCCCTCCTGTTGTAAATTATCCTCAACATGACGATTATCCCAACTCGTATTGTAATCGACCATCAGTTAGTTGGGATAATTCGGATTGGGGATACAATTCCGGACCCCCGTGTTTAGGGTCTAACCCTGAACACTTTGATTATGATTTTTATCCTTCTTAGAGCTACATCGATTATAGATCGTCCTCCTTTGATGAACAACCTAATACGATCAACAATCAAGAAGGATACACTGATCCTTACCCATCCTCTGATTTCACTGCCTTTAGGTCATCACCATCTTTTGAACAATCTGAAATGACCTATTATCAGGATGGGTATAACGAATCTCAATTCGTTAATTCCTCTGCATTGATGTCAAACCCGCCCAATCCAGAACCAACGCATTTGGTTCAGGTTAACCAGGTTCAAGATAAGGTTCTGGCTAACTTGAGAAATATCATTCAATCTTTAGAAGTTCAGCCAACACCTTGCATTGAGAGATTGGAGCCCTTGATTCAGATGATTGATGATTTAAACAAGTCTTTGTTGGATTGGCTCCAGGACGTTAAGGATAAGAACCCAGGTGAGTTTCTACTTGGGAAATTAGCGAAATTGAGGATGAGATTCGTGGTTGCTTTGATTCAATCTTGGGATGATTCCTAGGATGAACCCTCTTCAGGAAAGCCAATGACAGAACCCGCTCAGGCACCTGTTGGGGGGACACTTGTCACGAGGCTAACCAGATTGAATTAAAGCAATTAATTAAGGATGACCTGATTTCTTCACCTGAGATCCCTGAGCCGGGTTACGAGAAAACGTATGTCTCCTGGGAACACAAAGTGACAACTGATTTTGGGACATACATTGATACGGATCCTGATTTCTTTGATGGTGAAGATTCAAGTTGCGAAGTCTCACACGAGTTTTCAGATCACGATTTTTGTGAGACGATTGGGCCTGAGGAATCTGGTAGATCATTTGATAGCAAAATAACTGAGGAAACTGATCTTATTAGGGCACACGATACGGATCCAGAATCGTATTTTCTGGAGAAATCATTTCAATGCCCTGATTATCAGTTACACCATGTTGAGCTTATTGATGATTCTAATTCTGAGATAATTAGACCCAAGTCAATTTTGATTCTACCACATCATTTAGACTTGGAGATTTCAGATGGGGTGATGAATATACAAGAGGTCCTGGAATTTGATATGCTGAATGAGGAGGATAGGAGCTGGGAAGTGTTGATTTGGGAAATTAATTTTGGAGGAAATGGAAGATTGAGTCGAAGGGTTCCTTTTAAGTTGAAACCATCAAATCAGAACCCTTACGACATTTGTTTCGAGGATGTTCAACTCAAGCACTCATTCAACGATTATCGTTTTGAGCTTCAATTCTCTATAACTCGACTTTTTGGTCTTGGGTTGCATCCTCATAAATCGCAGGCCCGACCCCGCTTGCATTCTGATTTTAGGTTTTGGGTAATTTTTATCCAGAACCTAAGATATTCTCGATTATGGGGGATGGGTCTGCACCACAATCTGGTCCACATCTGTGGACCGCTGTTGATAGGTCGGAGGATTCTTCTGTTTATATTAATTCTGACCTGCACTTGTGAATTCTTCATTTATTTTCTTTGTATAGTGTGCCTAGCTGAAGGCACTAAACTCAGCACTTATACAGTTCTTTTTCATTTTCATCTTGGAGAAGACCTGATATTCACGCAATTCAGGTGCTTTCTTCGCTTTTCCACTCTGTTTTATGTCTTTTTAATACAATGAGGACATTGCATTAGATAGGCATGGGGGGTGGATATTTATCTCTGAATTCATCTGTCAGCTCCGTAGATTTGTTTTATTTTCTTTTATATAAAAAAATAAATCAGAATTAGGAAAGAGAATTTGGGTTTAAGAAAATTTTCAATCTTAAGAAATACTACTTTAAGATCTGAACACAAAGACCCTTCTGGTCTTTGAACTTAATCAGCCCGTGTATCCACTAAAATGTGGATTTGTTTTTCGAATTCTCGCCAACTTGAATTTTATTTTAATAGGAGTAAATAAGTTTGGGTGATAAGTACACGACTTATCAACCCGCCCTTTGATGTGAGGGAATTTTGAGTCTTAAGCATCTACACACTTTCTTTGCACTGACTCGTTGTTCGGAGATTTTAACGGAAATTGGGTAGCTAATGAACCTTCTAGGGTGATATGGCTGGCAAGTTATCGTGGGTAACAGCCCATAGGTAGGTTGTCCAGAGCCCAGTCACTGGACCTTTCTCTTTTTGCTGCCTTTAGGTAAATCTTAGACCAGGGAAGCCACCTACTTAAAAAAAGAAAAAAAAAATCAAAAAGGAGAAAAGAACAAAAAGAAATAAGCCACACTTCGCCGCACGAGTATGGCTGGCAAGTTGTCGGTGGTAATAGCTCATCGACCGGTTGTCCAGAACCTAGCTCAGAAAATGCACTAAAAATTCTCAAAACACTTAGGAAGAAGCGGAGAAGTAGAATAAACTGGGGAGATATACACTGGATTCACCCTTGTGTTGACCCCATTAAAAAATAAAAGTAGGGAGAAAGCTACCGGTTGTAAAGATACACCTTTAGGCAGAATTCTTTTTGAGGTCACCTAGAGGCGTAGAAATCCGAAGTCCATTCTAATTGCCAGTCAACGAGTTTATCACAATCACAATAAGATGCTTAAAACTTAGGGTTCTCATCAAATCTTGGGTGAGTTGAATGGCCATAGAAAGCCACTCTTAAACCCTAAAATTTGAAAATCCAAAAAAATTAGAAAAGAGTAAAAAGAGAAAAAGAAATTTTTCTTTGAATAAGGTGAGGGCTTGAAGCGGTCTGCATTTTGGTTGATACCCGGGCACTGTTGTGTCTTTGAAAGTTCAGTTCCTAAGTAGACAATTTCTTAATGATTGAAAATAACTCAGGTCCAAATAATCTAACTTAATTCTTTTATAAATAGCATATAGTTTTTGTTAGGGACTAGCAAAAGATAGGCATGGGGGTATGATGTTAACACATTTACACTACTTAAAATGTCTATTTATGGATGTTCTTAAGCATAGGATTGCATTTCATGATATAAATATTGCATAACATGCATCATCTCGCATTTAGAGTAGTTTGAATAAAATGGAGGTTAATTGTCTCCTTTTATGTGCTTGGACAGGGCAAACATTTTATCGGGGCCTCGGACCAAAGATCCAACCGTATGGATGTGATCAGGGAGACGATTGGAGTTCAACGACTCCAAGATCGCCCTAATCAGGCATCCGTAGCATCAGATAGAGATCGGGGAACCCTAGAAGATCAACGGCCAGGATGGTGTAAATTCACACTTCAGATGAAAATCCGACCGCACGGATGAATTCGGATCGACGATCGCAGCCCAAGGACCCAAAAATCGAGTCAATCCGACATCCGTGGCACCATCTACAACTTCCAGAAGATGGACGGCCAAGATGGCGCCACGTGGCGCCATCTCAGTCGCCCAAACGGCCGCTGGCATTTTGTGAACGTGGCGCCATCTCAGCCGCCCAAACGGCCGCTGGCATTTTGTGAAGGCCCCTGCCCGATCGCTCTCCGCCATCAGATGGAGATCCAACGGCTGTGGCCGCCCGGCGCTTAAAACGTACGCTCGACCATCCATGCCCCGCAGCGCAGCGGTCGAGCGCGCTTACGCGAGCGCGGGGCACGGGTTCGAGCCGCGGTGAGGGGATTGAAGGCGCGGGTAATTGAGGCGCATGGAGCGTCGGATGGAGATCGTGCGGTCGCGGGCGCCCGATAGCGCCGACGCGCGATTGGACGCCCCGCGTAATGTGCGATCGCACGCACAGGCGGGTGGGTTTTAGTGGGCGCGGACGCGATTTAAACCGTCCGATCTCGCGATCGGACGGCTGAAAAGCGCTGGACGTGCGCGAGCGTTGAGGAGCGGGCAGCCGAGGAGGCGCGCGTGGGCGCGGCAGCGACGGCCACGTCGGGGCTTTAGTGACGGATTTACCGGTCACTAAAGACCCCTTATTTATTATTTTGAAGATGTAATGTCCATTTTGCCCCCACTCCTTGCAACTATAAAAGGAGACCCCCTCCATACGAAATTCTCATCCCTTCTTTCTCCTCTCTACCCCTCCAAAGCTCAAGAGAAGCTTGTCCCACACCCGGGATGCTTCTCGCGAGATAAAGTCCAATTTTTGTTCCCCTTCGGAAGTGGATCCTGCGACGACGACGGCGTGCTGCTTCGTTCCCGTTCTTCTGCTTCGTCGTCCTTCGTCCCACTTCGTTCTCCTTCGTCCAGGCATCATCCCGTCTGGCTCGTCCTCCAAGCAACCGTCGAGGAGGATTTCTCGCTCCCTATTCTTTTTACCGCTTTCTAGTATAGATTTACTGCTTTCTAGATTAATCTCTCGTCCTCCAAGCAATCGTCGAGGAGGACATTTCTCTCTCTATTCTTTTAATGCTTTCTAGAGTAAATTTATCACTTTCTAGAGTAATTGTTTTATGCTTTCTAGTTGTAATGAGCAATCTCTTCAATACAAAAATTCCTTGTTTATTCTACATCTCATTTTGATTTCTCTGTGTAATATTCTCTTTCTCTCTTACTCTCTCTCTCTTCTATTTATTGTAAATAATTAGATGATATTAAATTAAATTATTCTGTAATGAATAAAAAAAAACGCGTAGTTTTTAAATCAAACGTCTACCTCCGTGTGTTCGACCCAGAATTTTAATTTCGGTATAAATTTTATTTGTTGAACACGAATCCTTTGCTTTCAAACTACAACGACAGGTTTTCCAAAATCGAACACGTTAGCGTAGGTTCGTACACGTTCAACACCTACCCTTAGCAGCCAGTACAGATTCTCGATAGAGCCGTCTGCAGTCTGAGATGGAAGCAAGTACCCCAGGTGAAGGTTTTGTGTAGGGGCCAGCGATACGAGGAGGCTACCTGGGAGCCTGAGGCGGCGATGTGGGAGCGGTACCCGGAGCTTTTCGCAGGTACATCTTTTCGGACTGGCTTCGATCCTCTTTGAGTTTGTTATGCATATATCGTTCTTTTCTGCACTCTAGTTAATGCAAGTTTCGGGGACGAAACTTCCTTTGAGTTTGTTATATTGTTATAACCCGGGGCATCAAGAGTCGTTTAAGACGTCTGGGAAGTGGTCCAGATGTCTGGTCATACGTCTGGAAGCCTTCCCAGATGTCTGGAATTAAACTTTTTCGGTGTACGGGTTCGCATCTGCATGCATGCACGCGCAGACTGAACCCGTCGCCCTCCTTCTTCTCTTTCCTCCCTCCCTGCAGACGTAGCCTTTTCCTCTTTCTCTCTCCCCACGCTGCCTTCAAATACGCCTCTCCCTCTCCCTCACCCTCACTCCACCGCCTTCTTCTTCTTCCCCCTGTCAGCGAGAGAGCGAGCGGGTGAGAGTGGCAGCAGCGGCTGTTGCGAGTGTGTGGGGAGGAGGGGCTGTTGCGAGAGGAAGAGGGAGCTTGACCGCGAGGGTGCGAGCTCGCCGGAGCAGCCAGAGCCGACCAGCTGGTGCGCAGCAAGCGTGTGGTGCTGGGGAAGGGCTACTACAGCTTAGGCAGCAGGCGGACGCGGCACGGCACGGCCATGCGCTGCCGGTGGAGAGCGAGAAGGTTCTAATCCTAGGAAAATTTCCCAGAATCAGACATCTGGACTTACGTCCAAATGACATTGGAGAGGTCTGGAGGAAGGTCCAGACGTCTGAAAGGTACGTTATTTTTATCTTCTTCTACTTTCACGTGTACGGCCATGCAGTCGTTCCGCCGAATTCTTCTGCATCCTTTCGTGTTGAGAACAGGCGCTTGTGTGTGCAGGATTTGTTCGAGAAGGTGCAAGGGCACGCCATCCCACCTAGATCGGATGTCTAGGCACAACATCAGATGACGGAGAGGGTCTCTAGATGTACAGAGTGACAGTCGGATGCCTGGAAACTAAGTCTAGATAGTTCAGCGGGCTTCTGGACGTCGGAAGGACCATGCAAATCAAGGTATGACCTGAGCGATCATTTAAGACATTTGGAAGAAGTTCCAGACGTCTGATTTTCGGTAGACTCATCATTTTTGACCCGTTTAGGGTCCGTTCGTAGTCCGTTTTTCGCGTTTCAAATTTCGTTCTTCTCAGATTTAGTTCCTCTACCTGTTTACAGTAATCGTATGCTGTTCTGACAAGCTCCTTGTCTTTGATCCTTGTGTTAGGACCCCATTCCATTGCGGCTCTGGGGGTTGCGGAGGCGCGCGAGCTTATCGATTACGCCTCCAGTACTCCCGATTTTGCAGGTAGAGTGGCCCTTTCAATTATTTATCAAAAATTATACACTTGTGAAATAATTAATAGAGTCTAGGGTATTGCATGAACCCTAGGAATGAAAAACTAGATTGAATGATAGATCCTAGGGTAATGCATCAATCCTAGGACTGGAAAACTAGATTGAATGATAGATCCTAGGGTATGGCATAAATCCTAGGACTGGAAAACTAGATTGAATATATATACATTGCAGTCTTGGAAATGTAGAAAGGAAACGATAACTGCCTGTAATTGGTTAACAGTTGCCTAATTATGAATGAAAAATTACGGTTGGGATTATGGGCTATATAAATATAAAGCTAAAAAGATGAAACCTAAATTGGCTGAGTTGAAAGAGCACGAACCCAACGGGGAATTAGGAGTAGAACTCCTAGAAAGTGAATGGGATAGATTTGGGGAAGTGAGCGGGCCCTTGAGTACGGAGTACTAAGGAGAGCGACTGTCCCCTTATTTAGTGCAAAGCGGAGCTAGCCACCCCAGGGACCCGGGTAGTAACGGGTTTTTCAACCGCGGCTAATCTTTGTTCGTTTTAGTGCTTATTACAGTAATGTCGTTATAGTGTAAAATAAGACAGCTACAGTTGTTGTTACTATCAAAATTTACTCGGAAATAGTTTGGTTTCCCAAGGTCGAACTCAGGGAGCTACTAGAATTCTAGAAGTACAGAGTTTTCTTTATTACGAAAATAAGAGAGAGAGAGAGAGGGAGAGATAGATTTCGATTTTTGGCTTCTTCTTCTTTTATTTCTCTCTTTGCTTGTCTTCTTCTTCTCTTCTTTGGCTTTTCTTCAGCTGCAGTGTCTCTACAGGTCTTCTTCTTCCTATTGCCTTCAATTCTTCTTCTGCTTGTCTTCTATTTCTTTTCTTCTTCAGTTCTTCTTCTTTCTCTTTTCCTGCGTGAAGTCTTCTTCTGCTTCTTTCTTCCTTCTTCTCTTTTCTTTCTCTTCAGTTGCGGAGCCTTCTCTTTTCTTCTTCATCCTCTCTGCTTTATCTCCTCTGAAGCTTCATCCGTTGTCTGATACCGCAGTCAGACGACTTAAACGACGGTCTGCTACAGTGCTTCCTTTAGTTCCTTCACTGCTTCTTCTTCTTCTTCTCTTCTTTGGCGAGCCTTCTTCTTCCTCTGCTTCTTTTCTTCTTTGGTCTCCTGCCTTGCTTAGTTGCAAGGCTTCTTCAGGGTTTCTTCTTCTTCTGCTCCTCTTCTTCTCCTTCCTACGGCTAAGTGTTCACTTTGCCTCCTTCGCTCCCTGTTCCTGCACAGAGCAGAGCAAAACCTAGCCCTTCCCTCTACCCGCACGTCTCTCTCTCTCTGTAAATCCCTCACAGGAAGCTCTCCCAGAGCCGGGTTAACAGGTCGGGTTGCGTAACCGGGACCAGGCGCACCGGCGTGGCTGGTGCGTGAGGAGTGCAAGGTAGTGTCGGGTCAGATCCGCCAGGTCCGCGAGATGAATCTGCGGATGAGGCGGGTGATGGGAGAGGGACCTCACCCCAGGTGCGTTCAGAGGCAACCAGCCGTATACACAAAAACAATTTAAAGTGGTGCGGTGATTTGAAGACTCACGATGTGGGACTAAACTTTGTCCCTTCTCGCGCGCGCCTGTAGAAAGGACGCGACCTCACCTCAGCAGCTGCGTCCTCATTTCCCTTTGCAAACCAGCTGCCTGCCTTCGCTCGAGTCTCCCTAATTCGCCTCAGCTGAAGTCCTGACGCTTCGAGGCCTAGAGCTCACTTGGAAGGTCCTTGCGTCGTCGCCAATGGCGGCCAGGGCTGAAAGTTTGTCTAACACAAATAGGGCCTCTCGGCCTAATCAAACCACAGGGGAACCTTCGCCGTGGCACGACAAAGGTAGTGCGGGGTGTAGCAGGTCGCGGTGCGGTGTATGGTGACAGCCCTAGGTCGGACTGCAACTGGAAAAGTGGGTTTGATTGGGGGTGTGCTGTGGAGGTGTGGAGTGGCAGTGGAGGGGCGGAGGGTGTTTGGTGAAATGAGGTGGAGCTTTTGGGACAGTTGGCAAGTCGTATGGGGTTGTGGGATGATGGGGACGACTCACCAGAGAGTGACCGGAGGTGGGGAAGATGAGGGTGGTCAGGCATGGTCTTAAGGCGATCAAGCAAATTAAGTTGGGGAAAAGAAAGAGGGGAGGAAGGGAAGTAACTGTAACCTACCTACGGGGACGAAGGGGGGCCGAAGCGGCGGGCAGCCGTACCGACTGTCGCCGGAGAAGAAACACCCAGAGGGAGAGAGCGGCGGCGAGGAAGAGGGCAGGGAGGCGCGCGCTTGGTGCGGCGCGACGCGGGGAAATTAGGCGAAGGTGGCTCTGCTGCTGGTATTGCAGAAGAGCAACGAGAAGGGGGAGGAGGAGCCACCGGAGCTGGTGGGTTCCTGACGGAGTGGAGAGAGAAGAAGGGTTGAGGGATTCTCCGTCAAGACCAAGCTGGGAGAAATGGCTGGCGACGCTGGTCTTTATAAAGGCGGTGGCGGAGGGGCGGACGCATGCTGGCAACGTGCATCCCTCGCCGGAGTATGGTTGGAGAGGAGACCCATACCTTCCGCGCGTTGGCACGAAAGGTGTGGGCATTGTCAGGTGGCAAGGCCGAGTCCCTACGATAGCAGACATCGTAGGGAACTCCGCGTTCTCTTTGTAGGATGCCCCCCTTACCCTGCGCGGAGCAATGCTCCGCGCAAAGTCACCGGAGCATGGTGCTGCGCAGAGACATGCAGGAGGGACCAAATTGCAAAGAATGAAGAGGAAATTAGGGGCCAAAATGCAAGGGTTTCGAAAGTTGAGGGTCCAAAAGTAAATTATGAGGACCAAATTGCAAAGTCGGTCAAGGAGGTCTCTTCCTAGGCTCAGGTTTTTATACATGACTAATTTGGACCTAAGGATTTTAGTGGTGAATTTTGTTTCTAGGTCAGACCATGTTTGACTAGCCAATTTACGTAAAAACCCAAATTAAATCATTAATTGGGTATCATTCTCAATGTTGGTCAAAATGGGTTTCTAAGGCCAAATTGGAGGTTCTAAACCATAGAGATTATTTTTCTATGAATTTTAGAGGACTTAGTTGATTTTTAACCTACCTCAAACCACGTGAATTGAAGTGGGTTTGTTTTAGGGTTACAGAATGTCATTTAATTCCCTGGAGTTGTTGTAGCCCTTGTTGGATTAGATCATCCCACTTTCCTTCTTATTAGGTTAGTTTGACCTGTGTTTGGACCCTGAGTTACCCTGTTTGCAGATTGTGTTGGTGAAATTGCATTTTTACCGCTTATGACTTGTTTTCTTCTTAAACTCAGAATTCTCTGAGTTAAGCCTTTCTTTGAGTTATGTAGGAGCTTTTTCTTACATACCTAGGTTAGATTGTGCTAGTTAGGGTTCATGATGAGGTTCTCATCATACCCCAATGCCTAGCTTTTGCTAGTCCCTTAGCAAAAACTTAAGGTTTCAACCTTTGTTCTAGACCATGAAGTTCTTAATGGTTTCAGATAAGTGCTTTTGTCATTTGAACCTAGATTAGGTCAGAATGCTGACCATAGGCCTAAAAGGTACTCTAGTACTAACCAAGATCCAGATCTGTCTAGCCTCAGCCTCAGTCCTTAGCAAAGGTTTTTAAGGCCCACAAGAACTAACCTAAGGTTTATTGGACTTTGTGGTTAAAGCACCCATGCTTGAAATGATTTTAGCCCTGGCTCAGTTCGTAGTGCATTTTATAAGAGAGAGAGATAGAAGATTTTTCTATTTGGAGAGTTTTCTCTCTCTTTTTCTTTTTAATTCTAGATTAGGATTGGCTTTTCAACACGGTCTGTATCAGATTCCTTGTTCCCATCATCAATCCTCAAGGGTTCCTGGCAATCGATGCTTCGAGATAGCACCGCCCATGGCAACCCCCGGAACCCTGGCTATTGAGATTTCGAGATAATCCCATCCATGGTGTTCCGTGGCCGAATCTAGACCCTGGCAATTGACACTTCGTGATAATGCCATCCATGGAATCTGAACCAGCAGAGTGCTTACATGCCCCCAGTAGGATATGTAAATATCCTAAGAGACAAGCACCAAGGAGATGATATTTTGTTACGCATCTTCGAGGGGAATTTCCCACCTCTCCGCGCTAGGAACTCGTCCAAATCAACTTGTGTTGATCGGCCACTCCTACTCTAGGTGTTCTTTTCATAATTTTGCGATGCTTCTGCGTGATTTTGATTTTTACGCTTATTGAACCAGGCTGTGTGTGAGGTTAGGGTGCTTAGGTTACTGAGCCCCGTAGAACAAAAGTTAGTTAATGAGGCCAAATACTCCCTTAGCCTTGGACCTAATACTTAAGCTTTTCATTTTCCTCAACCTCTTGAGGAGTGTCCAGATCTTAATGGGTAATAAAAGTCTATCCAAGAATGCCTAAGGTTTACGTTCTTACTAATCTCACCATGCACTTTTCATTTCTTTTCTTGAATGAGGTCTAGAACTTAGGTCAATTCCTTAGTTTCTTACTAATGACTATTACTCTTTTCTCATATTTTTGTGCTCCTTTTTCACTTTGTTTCTTTTCCTTCTCTCACAAAATTTCCTTTCTCCTCTTATTCTCTTATTCTTTTTCGAAATTTCTTTTTAATTTTTATGGTGTTTTTGGCATATGTGAATTTTTTTGTTTAAAACCTTTTCTTACAAGTTTTGCACTTTCATACCCCCCCATGCCTAAGGTTTGCAATGTCCTCATTGTGACTTAGGGGGTTTTTATTCAGCTTAGTTCATTCCTTAGGATAGGTATTTTGGTGAGTGAATGGGTCGGGGTGATTGTTGCGAACGATTTCTAATCCCAGATGCAAGCATCTGAGGTGGAGTCGGCTGTCTTAAAGGGTGAACCTTAAGTGCACAAAGGTGTCAAAAAGGTTTTAGGTTTTCAAGGAAAAAGTCAGGCTGCCTCCTGTAAGCGTTGAGTTTTAAGCCATCGGCTGGGCGCAATAAGCTCAAGGGGAATGGAGGATATAAGATGATTCCGCCAAATTAGTAGAAGTTATATCAATGAATGGCTTGAGTCTCTGACCGTTCACGATAAAAGGTTCGGAATCATGGCTGAGCGGACTGATTTCGATGGCTCCATTTCCAAAAACCTGTCGGACCAAGTATGGTCCGACCCACTTGGATCGCAACTTTCCAGGGAAAAGTTTGAGTCGGGCATCAAAGAGTAGGACCTTCTGACCAGGATGAAAGATCTTTCTCAAGATATGCCTGTCATGGAAGGCTTTAACTCGCTCCTTGTAGATTCGCGAGTTCTCATACGCGTCCAGGCATAATTCATCGATCTCGCTGATTTGAAGCTTTCTGTGGGTTCCAGCCTTCGAAAGATCTAGATTATAGTTCCGTACTGCCGAATAGGCTTTATACTCTAGTTCGACGGGAAGGTGACACGCCTTCCCCCCATACACTAGTCTAAAGGGAGACATGCCTACTTGGGTTTTGTGGGCGGTCCTATAGGCCCACAAGGCTTCCGGAAGTCGGGATGACCAGTCCTTCCTGTCAGGTCGAATAGTGACCTGCAGGATTTTCTTGATCTCCCGATTTGATAGCTCAGCTAGACCATTAGTCTGGGGGTGATAAGGAGTAAAGATTCGGTGAGACACCCCATACTTGGTCATCAGTGGCCTAAATTGAGCATTTGTGAAATGGGTCCCCCCATCTGAGATTATAGCACGAGGAATCCTGAACCTTGAGAAAATGTTTTGATGAATGAATTTGAGAACGATTTTGTGATCGCAGGTTCGGGTCGGTATGGCTTCGATCCATTTGGACACGTAGTCCACAACCAGCAGAATGTATTCAAAACCATCCGAAATAGGAAAGGGGCCCATAAAATCAATCCCCCAAGCATCAAAAATTTTGCATACGAGAATCGGTTGCAAATGCATCATGTCGCGATGGCTCATGTTGCCCAAAGTTTGGCAATGACTGCATGCCTTGCAGTGACTGTATGCATCTTTGAAGAGTGTGGGCCAGTAAAAGCCGCACTGGAGGACTTTTGATGCGGTTTTATGCCCAGAGAAATGGCCACCGCATGCCTGGTCATGGAAGAAAGAGAGAATATTATTGACTTCCTCTTCCGGAACACATCTCCGGATGATTTGATCAGCACCTATGCGGAAGATGTATGGGTCTTCCCAAATGTAATACTTGGCATCAGAGCGCAATTTGTCTTTCTTGGCCTTCGGCCAATCAGACGGGATCTGATGAGATGCCAAGTAGTTTACTATATCAGCAAACCATGGAAGGCTAGTATCAATAGTTAGCAGGTGCTCATCAGGAAAATGCTCCGTGATGGGTCCGGAAGGGTTGATAATCTCAGAAGGAAGGCGAGACAAATGGTCGGCTACCACATTCTGCCTTCCCGCCTTGTTGCAAATCTCGAGATCGAATTCTTGTAACAACAAGATCCATCGGATTAGTCGGGGCTTCGCGTCCCTCTTGGCAAGGAGATGCCTTACAGCCGTGTGATCCGAGTAGATGATGATGTGGGAACCTAGGAGATACGATCGGAATTTTTCAAGGGCAACTACTACGGCTAGCAGCTCTTTCTCCATAACCGTGTAATTACACTGAGCCTCGTCAAGTGTATTGCTAGCGTAGTAGATGACCACGGGTTTCCCGTCAGCTTTCTGCCCCAGGACTGCTCCTACAGTGAAATCAGACGCATCGCACATGATCTCAAAGGGTTGAGACCAGTCAGGAGATTTTAGGATAGGTGCTTGGGTGACTCGGTCACGAAGGTTTTCAAAGGCTAGTGTGCATTCCTTGGAGATTTCAAAGGGTACATCCTTAGAGAGAAGAGTAGTCAAGGGGCATGCGATTTTCGAGAAATTAGGAATGAAACGACGGTAAAAATCGACGTGCCCGAGAAAAGAATGGATGTCCCTGATCAAGCTAGGTATAGGAAGGCGAGAGATTAGATCAACCTTAGCTCGATCCACTTGGATGCCTTTCTCCGAGATTAAGTGTCCCAGGACAATTCCCTCAGGCACCATGGAATGACTCTTTTCCCAGGAAAGAACCAAATTCACATCGATGCACCACCTGAGTTTTTGGACCAAGTGTTGGAGGCAATCGTCAAATGATGCTCCAAAAACTGAAAAGTCATCCATGAAGACTTCCAGATAGTCACCTACCATATCTGAGAATATGGCAAGCATGCACAGCTGAAAAGTTGTGGGTGCATTGCAAAGACCGAAAGGCCTCCTTCGGAATGCGTACGTTCTGAAGGGGCAGGTGAACGTAGTCTTTTCTTGGTCCTCTGGATGGATTGCCACCTGGTTGTAACCGAAGTACCCGTCAAGAAAGCAGAAGAATCAATTTCCCACTAATTCTTTGAGAATCTGATCAATGAAAGGTAGTGGGAAATGATCCTTCTTCATGGAGGAATTGAGTCATCGGTAATTTATACAGACTTTCCACGAGTTGGCTAATCGGGTAGGAATGACTTCTCCGATTTTAGTCGTTATAGTGGCGAGTCCTGCCTTTTTAGGCACGACTTGAATTGGGCTCACCCAACGACTATCGGAGATCGGGTAGATGATCCTGGCATCTAACCACTTGATGATCTCCTTTTTCACGACCTCCTGCAGATTGGGGTGTAAGCGTCTCTGCATTTTACGAGAAGGTCGTGCGCCCTCTTCTGAATAGATATGATGAGTACAATAAAAGGGACTTATTCCAGTCAGATCATCTACAGTCCATTCGATGGCTCTACGATGTTGCTGGAGAATAGTAATCAGACGAGATTCCTATTCGGGTTTAGGGTTGAGTACAATAAGAGGGACTTATTCCAGTCAGATCATCGAGAGTCCATCCGATGGCTCTACGATGTTGCTGGAGAACAGTAATCAGACGGGATTCTTGTTCGGGTTTGAGCTTAGAATTGATAATCACAAGAAGGGTCTGATTAGAACCCAGAAAAATGTATTTCAAGTGATCAAGAAGGGGCTTTAGTTTGAGGATGGGGTTATCAGCAGCAGCAGGTGGTTCAGAATAGATGTGAGGTTCAAGGGTAGGAGTTATTGGGTTGTCTAACTCTGGACTCGACTCCTATGTTTGCGGGTCAAGAGCTTTCTGCAGTTGATGAGGTATAATCAGGTTATTCTGAAAGGGTGTTTCATCAACCAAAGCCCTAATGTCACAAATTTGTTTGATGACACTGCAATTGATTCCTTGTTGGGCCTTGAATATATCAATTTTCAGGGTTTGATTTCCAAATTTGAGCTCTATTTGGCCCTCCTCACAGCTGATGTTGGCTCTAGCAGTAGCCAAGAAAGGTCTCCCTAGAATGATTGGTGTATCCCTAGGGTTTTCAGGTGCGTCCATGTCTAAGACTATAAAGTCTACAGGAAAGTAGAAATCCCGCACTCTTACAATAACATCCTCGAGAATCCCTTTTGGTGACTTTATAGATTGATCTGCTAATTGTAATGTCACCTTAGTTGGTTTTAGCTCAGATTCTTCTAGATGGCTAAGTAAGGATGTGGGTATCAGATTTATGGAAGCACCCAAGTCTAGCAATGCTCTATCAAATTGGGTATCACCTATCTTGCCGGAAATTAGGGGAGTACCAGGATCCTTAGCCTTGGGTGGGAGTCTGCTTAGGATTACAGAGCTGGCTTGCTCTGACAGTACAATTGGACTCCCACTCTTGGTTCGCAGCTTACGCTAGGGTGTACACACATTCTTTAAGAATCGTGTGTAAGCCGGTACGTGGCGGATTGCATCCATCAAGGGGATGTTTATGTGGACCTGCTCAAGGAGCTTAACCAGGTCCTCCTCAGGTGCCACGGGCTTGGTAGTCTTCTTTCCCTTGGTCAAGGCCTCAGGAAACGAAACCTTGGTTGGTTCTTCTACGATAGGTCCAGGTCTTTGATCTGGGACAGGGGTAGGAACGTCCTGGGTTACTATCCAGGCTTGGGATCACTACCAAGCTTGGAGTGGTTTGGATAAGGTGGATCTTGGGTTTCCTTACCACTACGGGGGTTTCCTTACCACTATGAGTTGTCACGGAATTAAGTCCTGCCTGGTTTTGGTTGGGATTGGGTAAGATGGGTTGCTGCTGATAGCCCGCAAAAGAAGTGGAAGCCTCCATCTCGTCGGGTGAAGGAACAGAGGGGGCCTGGTAAATCATGTGGGCTTGGCCCGAGTTTGGGTTCATAACGCATCGCTGAGTTGGCACGTTATTCGGGTTAGGAAGAGGTTGGGAAGGAAGTGTGCCTGGCTGGCGAGAATTTGCCAACTGGGCCAGTTGATTTCGGACCTCTGTAAGTTCGTCCTTGTGTTGTTTTTGAATAGCTGCATTCGTTCTTTGAATGTCAGCCAGAGTCTGAAGGATAAGGGACATTTGATCCTGATTTGGCCCTGATGGATAAATAGGGTTGGGCCGAGGCTGAGGCGCTCGTAAGGACGAGGGGGCTGTGGGCGGGACTGAAAGGGTGGTCTTTGGGAATTTCCCGCCCACTGAAAGTTGGGATGGTTTCGCCATCCAGGGTTGTAGGTGTTGGAGAATGGGTCGTTCTTGATGGCGTTGAGGTCCTCGCAGGTCTGAGGCAGCTCCAGAGAATTAGAGAAAGGGGAATGGAATTCCCTGGGCTGGTATAGAAAGGATCGAATGACCCTCCAATCTGAGAATCAGATGGGGATGGACATGGATCCATCCCAGGGGAAGATCGGTGGAGAATGTTTTGCACAGTCTCCTGTGTGGAACGAGGCTGTGCAAAGGAGTTACGCACAGAGGTGGCTCGCTGCAAGTGCTGAGTCAGCTCATCCACCTTCTTTTCAATGATTGAGACCTTGTCCAATCGACTGGCCATTAATTCCAGGTCGACTGATGCGGATAGGCCTTGTGTCTCATGTGCTCCCCTGAGGTTCGTCGATGCGCGGGAATTCGTCCTGTCGAATAATCCCATGGAGTCATTGTTGATGGAGTTCTCGCACACGTTTTCGAGAATCTCCCACACGGTGTCCTCATGTTGACCCATGATATTTCCTCCGCAGGTTGCATTGACGAAAAGACGGATGTCTTCACGGAGTCCCTGGTAAAAAGACTGGACTTGTTCCCATTTAGGAACTCCGTGATGGGGGCACTTTCTCATGAGATCCTGAAAGCGATCCCATGCCTCATGGAGAGGTTCTCCCGTTTGCTGAGTAAAGTGAGTAATCTGATGGCGCAAGGCATTGGTTCGACCAACGGGAAAGAACTTCTTCAAAAATTCGGACTGAAGTTCTTCCCAAGTGTTGATCAGCCAGGTCTGAGTTTGATACCAATGAGCGGCCTTGTCCATTAAAGAGAAGGAGAACATCTTCATGAGAAGAATGTTCCAATTTTGAGCATCTGACCCAAAAGTTTCGGCCAGATGCTTCAACTGTTTGATGTGCTAGAAGGGATCTTCGGAATTAAGCCCATGGAATTTAGGTATAGCATGAATCATATTGGGCTTTAATTTGAAATCAGGTCCTCCAACCAAGATTCTGACTCGAGGCTCAATGGCCACCACAGCAGGGTTATAATGGTCCCGCATCATAGGACGCTGCAGTGGGTACACAAAGTTTTGGAAGAGGTCATTGAGTCGCTGGAGCTGGTGCTCCAGATTGTTTTCTTCCTCAACTGGCTGAGCCATGATAGGGGAAGAAGAAGAGCTTGGTTCTGAATCAGATGAGAGAATAATGTGGTGGGGTTACTGCACAAATACGGGCATCGAGGCTTGGCCTTGACGAGAGTGAATTTCTAAAGGAGGTCTTAAGGACCTCCTACCGTACATGCATTGTTGGAATAGATGAGTTTAGAAGGTGCTGGACCCAATCGAGACACCCAAAAATTGTTGGGTGACTATAGAGGTGCGGGGCAGATGGACCCCTTGATCAAAAAGATCGTCCACTTGAGAATTACCTGGGCAGCCAGAGAGGGTGAGTCCTGCAAAGACCCCTACATGGTAGAGTGTCCCCACATGTTACAGGGTTTCCCCCACCAGACCTATCTTGTCACTGCAGTTCCAGGTAGACCAGAATGGGGACCTTGACCTCTTAAGTCTACCTCTTTTACTTTAAGATCAAGGTGCTTAAGGTTCCAATTGAACTTTTAAGTATTTTGAGTGAAAAAGTGACCTAATTTTAAGGTTGGTTGACCCAAGGGGTCAACTTCACCTCTTGTCCCTTTTGAGAGCTTTTGGGTCCTTTCTTTTAAGCTTCAAATGGATTTAAGAGCCTAATTTGCTTAGGGTTCCTCTTGTATAGATCTTTTCAAACAAGGATTAGGCACACCTCTTTTTGGGAAGATCTTTTCTTTGTTAATAGAAGGTGTGTCTCTAAAAACCCTAGCTTTTCAATCCCTGAGTTGGCTCTATTTGGTCCATTTCAATTACCTCAAAATTTAGTATCTAGGTCTCAATCAAGAAGGTTTTAGCCCCAGTTACCTTAGTTGGATGGACAGTTAAAATGTGTTGAAATGAAAAATTTAGGCAACTTTGAGGAATTACTAAGTATAACACAGGTAGCCCTAAGTTGATTCTTGTTTTTGTTTCTTTTCAGATTTCAAGGGAGTCTAAGAGAGGGCTGATGAAGATTACCAGTTTGTTGGAGTGTTTGTTGTGCGGCTGCTCTTCCAATTCTTTCCCTTTACTTGCACACAAGAGAGAGAAAAAGATTAGCAATTGTTTAAAAGAATTTTAAAGCTTCTAGAATAGCCGTTGCTCCCCAGCAACGGCGCCAAGAATAGTAACGGGTTTTTCAACCGCGGCTAATCTTTGTTCGTTTTAGTGCTTATTACAGTAATGTCATTATAGTGTAAAATAAGATAGCTACGGTTGTCGTTACTATCAAAATTTACTCGAAAATAGTTTGGTTTCTCGAGGTCGAACTCAGGGAGCTACTAGAATTCTAGAAGTACAGAGTTTTCTTTATTACAAAAATAAGAGAGAGAGAGGGAGAGATAGATTTCGATTTTTGGCTTCTTCCTCTTCTCTTCTTTCTCTCTTTGCTTGTCTTCTTCTTCGTCTCTTCTTTCGCTTTTCTTCAGCTGCAGTGTCTCTACGGGTCTTCTTCTTCCTGTTGCCTTCAATTCTTCTTCTGCTTGTCTTCTATTTCTTTTCTTCTTTAGTTCTTCTTCAGTTCTTCTTTCTCTTTTCCTGCGCGAAGTCTTCTTCTGCTTCTTTCTTCCTTCTTCTCTTTTCTTTCTCTTCAGTTGCGGAGGCTTCTCTTTTCTTCTTCTTCCTCTCTACTTTATCTCCTCTGAAGCTTCATCCATCGTCTGATACCGTAGTTAGACGACTTAAACGGCGGTCTTCTACAGTGCTTCCTTTTCTTCCTTCAATGCTTCTTCTTCTCTTCTTTGGTGAGCCTTCTTCTTCCTCTGCTTCTTTTCTTCTTTGGTCTCCTGCCTTGCTCAGCTGCAAGGCTTCTTCAGGGTTTCTTCTTCTTCTGCTCCTCTTCTTCTCCTTCCTGCGGCTAAGTGTTCGTTCTGCCTCCTTCGCGCCCTGTTCCTGCATAGAGCACAGCAAAACCTAGCTCTTCCCTCTACTCGCATGTCTCTCTCTCTCTGTAAACCGCTCACAGGAAGCTCTCCCAGAGCCAGGTTAATGGGTCGGGTTGCGTAATCGGGACCAGGCGCACCGGCGTGGGTGGTGCGCGAGGAGTGCAGGGTAGTGTCGGGTCGGATCCGCCAGGTCTGCGAGATGAATCCGCAGACGAGGCGGGTGATGGGCGAGGGACCTCACCCCAGGTGCATTCGGAGGCAACCAGCCGTATACACAAAAAAATTTAAAGTGGTGCGGCGATTTGAAGACTCACGATGTGGGACTAAAATTTGTCCCTTCTCGCTCGCGCCTGCAGGAAGGACGCGACCTCGCCTCAGCAGCTGTGTCCTCATTTCCCTTCGCAAACCAGCTGCCTACCTTCGCCCGAGTCTCCCTAATTCGCCTCAGCTGAATTCCTGATGCTTCGAGGCCTGGAGCTCACTTGGAAGCTCCTTACGTCGTCGCCAATGGCGGCCGGGGATGAAAGCCTATCTAACATAAATAGGGCCTCTCGACCTAATCAGACCATAGGGGAACCTTCGCCGTGGCATAGTGAAGGTAGTGCGGGGTGCAGCAGGTCACGGGGCGGTGTATGGCGGCAGCCCTAGGTCGGATTGCAACCGGAAAAGTGGGTTTGATCGGGGGTGTGCTGTGGAGGTGTGGAGTGGCAGTGGAGGGGCGGAGGGTGTTTGGTCAAGTGAGGCAGAGATTTTGGGATAGTTGGAGAGTCGTATGGGGTTGTGGGATGATGGGGATGACTTGCCGGAGAGTGATCGGAGGTGGGGAAGATGAGGGTGGTCAGGCGTGGTCGTAAGGCGATCAAGCAAATTAAGTTGGGGAAAAGAAAGAGGGGAGGAAGGGAAGTAACTGTAACCTACCTACGGGGATGAAGGGGGGCCGGAGCGGAGGGCAGCCGTACCGACTGTCGCCGGAGAAGAAACACCCAGAGGGAGAGAGCGGCGGTGAGGAAGAGGGCAGGGAGGCGCGCGCTTGGTGCGACGCGACGCGGGGAAATTAGGAGAAAGTGGCTCTGCTGCTGGTATTGCAGCAGAGCGATGAGGAGGAGGAGGAGCCGCAAGAGCTGGTGGGTTCCTATCGGAGTGGAGAGAGAGGAAGGGTTGAGGGATTCTCCGTCAAAGACCAAGCTGGGAGAAACAGCTGGTGACGCTGGTCTTTATAAAGGCGGTGGCAGAGGGGTGGACGCACGCTGGCGACGTGCGTCCCTCGCCGGAGTATGGTCGGAGACGAGACCCATACCTTCCACGTGTTCGCACGAAAGGTGTGGGCATCGTCAGGTGGCAAGGCCGAGTCCCTGCGATAGCAGACATCGCAGGGAACTCCGCGTTCTCCTTGTAGGACGCCCCCTCACCCTGCGCGGCGCCATGCTCCGCGCAAAGTCGCCGGAGCATGGTGCTGCGCAGAGACTTGCAGGAGGAACCAAAATGCAAAGAAAGAAGAGGAAATTAGGGGCCAAAATGTAAGGGTTTCAAAAGTTGAGGGTCAAAAAGTAAATGATGAGGACCAAATTGCAAAGTCGGTCAAAGAGGTCTCTTCCTAGGCTCAAGTTTTTATACATGACTAAGTTGGACCTAAGGATTTTAATGGTGAATTTTGTTTCTAGGTCAGACCATGTTTGACTGGCCAATTTACGTAAAAACCCAAATTAAATCATTAATTGGACATGGTTCTCAATGTAGGTCAAAATGGGTTTCTAAGGACAAATTGACGGTTCTAAACCCTAGAGATCATTTTTCTATGAATTTTAGAGGGTTTAGTTGATTTTTACCCTGCCTCGAACCATGTGAATTGAAGTGGATTTGTTTTAGGGTTACAGAATGTCATTTAATTCCCTGGAGTTGCTGTAGCCCTTGTTGGATCAGATCATCCCACTTTCCTTATTATTAGGTTAGTTTGACCTGTGTTTGGACCCTGAGTTACCCTGTTTGCAGATTGTGTTGGTGAAATTACATTTTTACTCCTTATGACTTATTTTCTTCTTAAACTAAGAATTCTCTGAGTTAAGCCTTTCTTTGAGTTATGTAGGAGCTTTTTCTTGCATACATAGGTTATATTGTGCTAGTTAGGGTTCATGATGAGGTTCTCATCACCGGGGTAGGTCTGGCCACTTTGTACCGACTTTGGCCCTCGTGTACACAGTATCGAGGAGAGCTACTAGTGTAGGGAGAGCACTAGCTACCTCACAGGCCCCGGGGTTCTGCTAGCCCTCCTACACCGACTTGTTTGACCCACTGGGCAAACCAGGGTAGTCAGGCGAGGGTGCGTGGATTGTGGAGGGGCAAGACCCCTATTTGGTTACTGTGGAGGGGCTGGACCCCTGTTACTGAGAGGGCTCTACCCTATACTGGTTCCGTATGTGCTTTGGGCGTACCCGTTAACGGAAACGACTGACTGCGTGCCAGTGCGGGGTAGCTACCCATGCGTTTATCACACGTGCCGTAGTCACCGTTATGTCTGTCAGCGACCTTGGGGTGGTTGACTAAGGGTAGGACCACCACGGGGGACTCTCCCGGCAAGGAGAGCACCACGTGCTACTTCTACTTTTCGGAAAAGACTGTAATCAAGATCGTTCCCACGAGGAACATTCAAGATCAAAAGAAGAATCTGTGGGATAATTCGATAACGAGTAAATGGAAAATATAAAGAAAGAAATTAAAAATATAACAGCTACTGTCCAGCTTACTATTTCTCAGCTTTTAGTTGCCACTCTACTCAGCGTTTCGCTGACGTGTCACCTTTGTTACCTTTTCAGGACCAGGTGTTGAGCAGCCTGAGTCGGCGGCTGCAGAGGGCGCTGGGTCTAGTAGAGCCGAGTAGTGTTACTTGTGTAGTACCAACTGTACTTTTCTTTCTGTTGTTGTGAGTAGTTTCTATTACCTCTATACTCTTTTCATTGTAAGCTTCATGTTTATTTCTTTACTGTTGTGGTGGTGTATACTGTAGTATTTCTTTTCTTTACTGCTGTATTTCGTTACTGCTAGTTATATACATGGTGAATGTGGCTTATTTTACTGTTCTTTTGGTTACTTTCTCGTTGGAAGACTGGGTCTTGGGATCAGTCGAGTTGGTCCGATTCTCGTATCTTGTAGGGATTTGGGAACCGGGTCATAACATCTCCCAACTAAGGACAAGGTTAACCTCAATACATCTTTTTAGAACCTTCGACAAATTATCCAAGCAAATATCAAATGTCTCCCCGAAGACTGAAAAATCATCCATAAAAACCTCCATATATTCACCCACCATTTCAGTAAAAATGGCTAACATGCAATGCTGAAAAGTCGCGGGTGAGTTGCAAAGCCCAAATGGCATTCTTCGGAAAGCAAAGGTTTCGAAGGGGTAGGTGAAAGTCATTTTCTCTTGATCTTCAGGATAAATTGCAACTTGATTATATCCAGAGTAGCCATCTAAAAAGCAGAAGAACCTATTACCGGCTAATCTCTCATGGATCTGATCAATGAAAGGTAAAGGAAAATGGTCCTTCTTTGTAACAGAATTCAGTTTTCGATAATCTATACAAACCCGCCATGAATTCGCAATTCGTGTGGGAATTGTTTCTCCAGATTCAGTTTTCATTATGGTGAGTCCTGCCTTTTTGGGTACCACTTGAATTGGACTCACCCAAGGGCTATCAGATAAAGGATAAATAATATCAGCATCAAGCCACTTGATTATTTCTTTCTTAACCACCTCCTTTAGATTAGAATTTAGGCATCTTTGAGCTTCTCTTGATGGTCGTGCCCCATCTTCAATATAGATATGATGAGTACAAAAATTGGGGCTAATCCTAGTGAGATCATGTAAAGTCCACCCAATTGCCTTCTTGTGATCTCAAAGTACTTTGATCAATTTGGATTCTTGTGATTCAGAGAGATGAGAATTTATTATTATAGGATATGTTTGATCAGATTCAAGATATACATATTTTAGATTATCAGGCAATGGTTTCAATTCAAGCATAGGAGTTGAATCAACAGCAGGATTTGGGGTGGGATTCTCAATTGTGAAAAGTGATTCAGATTCAGAGTCAAATTCAGGATTGAGTAGAGATTCCAATAATGTTTCATTGCTTTAAGGGTATAGGATATCAAAAGATGTGTCTTCTAAATCTAGAGAACTAATGTCATCCTCAAAAGCTTCTATTGATTTTATTTCCTCAATCCATTCACAATCAAATCCACTAGAAGCTCTAAATATATCTAACTTAATTGTCTTCTCCCTAAATTTCAATTCAATCTTTCCTGATTCACAATCAATGTTGGCTTTTGCAGTAGCCAAAAAGGGTCTCCCTAAGATAATTGGGGTGTGGATAATGTATTCGGGTACTTCCATATCAAGAACAATAAAATCTACAGGAAAGTAAAAATCCCGAACTCTTACAATAACATCCTCCAACATTCCTTTTGGTGACTTAATGGATCTATCAGCTAATTGTAAAGTCACATTGGTAGACTTAAGGTTTTCTATTTGAAAATGTTTTACCAAAGAGAAAGGAATGAGGTTAATAGAAGCTCCTAAATCTAGGAGGACTCTATCAAAACACTGACCCCTAATTATACAGGAAATAAATGGAGATCCTGGGTCTTTCTTTTTTAAAGGAAGCATACTTGAAATAATAGAGCTCACATGCTCTGAAAGTACAACAGTGCTTCCTTTCTTTGACTTACGCTTAGGAGTATACAATTCCTTAAGAAATCTTGCGTAAGTCGGAATGTGTTTCATAGCATCTAGGAGTGGGATATTAATATGTACCTGATCAAAAATCTTAATCAAATCTTCATCTAATGTGACAGGTTGTTTTTGTTTCCTAGTATTCTTTAAAGCTTCTGGGAATGGGACGTGGGTTTCCTATTCTACTGAGGTGTTTTCCTGATCTTGCAAATTAGCGAGAATTGCGGGATCAGGTTCTGCACCTCTTCCAGATGTAGAAACAGGGGTTAATCTAGATGTACTAGGGTCTTGGGATAGGTTCCTTGGAAAAACTGGATCCCTAGTGGAAGTTCCACAGCGGGTTGTAACAGAGTTAATACCCGCATGAGAAGAAGCAGCTGAAGAAGAAGATGCTTGTGAATTTTGAAAAGATAGATCATTAATTAATTGTTGATTCGCAACTGATTACTATTGATTTAGATATTCAAAATCAAGATTAGAAATAAGTGGATTCAGATTTTGATTTTGATTTGGATTCAGGGGTAATTGATTAAGGAGATGGACAGGTCCCTGATTCGAATTTTGAACTCCCGGGTGTTGTCTTTGCTGGATATTCCTAGGGTTTGTAATTGGCTGGGAAGGAAGGGTCCCTAGCTGACGAGATTCAGCTAATTGCGTGATTTGACCCTAAGATCAGCGAATTCTACCGAACATTGTCATTGGACTTCAGCAAGAGCCTCAGCATTTTGTCGCTGGCTCTCTGTCACAGCTCTTGGAATCTGGTCTAGCTGTGAATCTCTATTTGGCCCTATGGGGTTTTGCGAACCCACGTAAAATGGCCTCACATTATGTTGCTGAAACGACAATGTCGGTGGGTTTTGTTTGGTTTGAGTCGAATATGATGGTCTTTGTGTATGGTCAGACCAAGAAAAATTAGGGTGATTATGCCATCCAGGATTATAGGAATTTGAATATGGGTTTGATCTTGGTGTGTATCCCTGAATGACGTTTAAATCAAGAGGATATGGCGTGTTTTCTACAACAGTAAAGGGTGGGGAAAAGGGTGGGTAAGATTGTGGGACAAAGGTCCCTCCTTGGGTTGGTAAAGGAGTAGATAGAAAATCCAAGGAAGATGGATCTCTAGAATCCAGATTATTCACAAATTCCCTCCCTGTGGGAATTTGCAAAACAGGTAAATACATGGGATTTGTAGCAAGTACAGGCATAAGATTCTTCATTGTGTTTCTAACCTCGTCGAGATGCTTTGCTACAATATCTACTTTGTCCAATTTTTCTGCAATAATCTCTAAATCCTTTGAGCTAGACTGATTATCGATCTCGTGAATGCCCTTATATAGATTTTGGTAATTCGTATTTGCGCCCCGCAAAAATTGCGACATAGATGCATTGTTGATCGAGTTTTCCGCAATCCCTTCAAATAATTCTGAAGCGGATTTTGCGTCGCGATTTAGAAAATTCCCACCACAAGAGGCATCGACTAAATTGTGAATGCCCTCTTGTAAACCATAATAAAAGATATGCATGAGTTACCAATGAGGGATGTCATGATGTAGGCATTTTCTTTGCAATTCATGAAAATGTTCCCACGCTTCATGAATTGGTTCTCCTTGATTTTGATTGAAAGTAGTAATAGCTCGCCTTAAAGCATTAGTTCGACCAATTGGAAAGAATTTCTTCAAAAATGTGGATTCGAGTTTAGCCCAAGTTGAGGTTGGTCTTGCTATAGTTCTATACCAATAAGCTGCTTTATCTTTAAGGCTAAAAGAGAACATTTTCATTAGTAGGATTTCCCTATTTTGATTTCGAGGACCAAGAGTTTGAGATAAATTTTTAAGATCTTCAATGTGTTGAAATGGATCCTCGGATGCAAATCCATGAAAGTGGGGGATTAAACCTATAATGTTTGGCTTTAATTCTGGATCATTTTCCCCAATAGGAATCCTAACATTAGGCTCTACTTGTGCATTAGATGGGTTATAATAATCTCTAAGTAGAGGCCTTGGATGATTGATCGGTAAATCAGGATTTTCAAAACTGGCCTCAGGTTGAGGTGAAGAACGGGTTTGCAAAGTTTGTAGATTATTTAAGGCTGCTGTTAATAAATTGATTTGTCTTGTTTGCTCTAGCATCCTAAGGTTCTGGTTCAGGAGCACCTCATGAACGTCAAAAGGCGGCATCTCCCCCTGACCAAAAGAAGAAGGGATCTCGGGATTAAGATTCTGCATTGGATCCATAGAAGTTGATGGATTAGACGGGAAAACCATTGGTTGCTTATCTGCAACCGGCCTAGGATCACCTGTCAACAGTGGTGCAAGAGGCAGATGCAAGGATCGCCTCCCATCCATAAATGGAAAATAATGTGCAAAGGCACACGCACACCACCGATAAGAAAACAACGGCACAAAAAACCCGCAAAACAGTGCAAAAGATGCGGGTTTTGCTCTTCTTTCAACGGAAAGAAGAAATTCCTAAAGTATGCAAAGTAATTTGACGCAAACAAATAGAGTAACAGTATCAAAATACGTGTCCTAATTCGTGACTACACAGGTGCGTACCTTAAAGCTCAAAGGTCTAAGGTCTAGGATCGAGACCACTCACTACTGGCTCCCCGGGGCTCTAGTAGTGAGAGAGACTTGTTGATCTTTGGCCAAAGTCCTAAGAGGTGCAAAGAGGAGAGATAGAAAAATAGACTCGTGTGACTCTAGTGATCGCGTTGTGTGCGTGATAGCATGCAATAGACGATATCGATATAAAAACCTGCATGCATTCTGCAAACAGATTTAAGTCACCAATTTTACTTCCTCTTTTTAGTTAATCTTTTTTTTTTCAAAAATAAATCAATTAAACTACAATGGCTGCTTTTTATATCTTTTCAAACAAAAATATGTAGTCTTTTTTTAATTCTCAAAGATAGGGATCTACACGAGTTTTCTCGTGCTTTCCCGCTGATGCGAGAAAAACAGTTTAAAAATTTCCCGAGTCAGATCGCTCTTAATACTAGCAGGAAATGCACTCCTAAGAGTGTATGCCTATGTTTATGCTGTTGTTAGCCAGAAAAGATGTATTTTTATATTTTTTTATTTTTAAATGCAACAAAACAAAAGATTAAGAAATACTTACAAAAATGAAAACAGTAAAACGGATTCCCTCCTGAGATTGCCTGCAAAGGTAAACCTGAAAAGAAGACGGAAAATGAAAACAAAAACAAAACAAAACACAACAATTAAAACAAAAGTTAGTAAAAACAAAAATATATTTACAAAATACCTCCTAATTAAACAATTAATCCTCGAAATTTTAGTGAATCAAAATATTGCCTCCCCGGCAATGGCGCCATTGAAATGATGTGTGGGTTCCACTCAACTCAGTAATTAAGTTAATTTCACTTAATTAAGAGTATAAGAAATCACTTAGGTTAACTCGAAGTTGTGTCGGTTGTGTAGTAGAGGGTCGAATTAACCTAACATTTTAGAAATTTTTACTGGTTGAGTCCAGGTCGTTCACTGGGAGGCATAATAATTTTCTCCAAATTCACCAATTTTCTTTTATCTCTTTAAGTTTAGGAGGTAAAACTAGTTTGATTTTAAAAACATGAATTTTTTTATCTCTTTAAGTTTAGGAGGTAAAACTAGTTTGATTTTCAAAACATGAATTTTGTCAAAATATTTAAACTATAAAGAATATACAAAATTCCATATGCAAACAAATTTACTAAAAATGTTGTACTTTATTAACAAGTAAACATGCTAGTTTTTCAATTTTATTTCATTCTAAGAAATTAAGGCAATTAAAAAGTTATCCAATTAAAACATGCCTTTTTACATTTAAGAACAAAAAGATAATGATGCAAGAAAAATTCATTTATTTTCATCTCTCTTCAGCCTCTAATCTTCTTGTTTCTTTCTTTTATTTCCTTCTTTATCTCTCGAACTCTCTTTCCTTACCTTTCTTGTGTTGTTCCTGCCTCTTACCTTTTTCCTTAGTTTTCTCCTACCTTCTCTTCTTCCCTTAGTTTTTCTCCTTAACACTCCTTATCGCCCGTGCCTTTTTGTCTAGCTTTCAGCTTCCACACTTAGCATCCTTTAGCAGCTTCTCTTTTCCTTAAGCTTTCAGCTGAACCGGGTTTTTTTTACTTTTTTAACCAAAAGTTTTTTTATTTGCGGTGAGGTCCTTTTGAGGATACACAGCACCCTGAGACCAGGGTGGGACCAGACCCTACTCAATCCTCTCCTAATCTCAGTTAGGTTCATTTTCGGTTCATTTGTTAATCGGTTCACAGTCTCGAGATGCATCGGCTCAACCTAGCCTCCCAGGCCACACTCGCCCTCCCAGGCACAATCACTTCCGCACGCCCCCAAGGGCGCACATCCACAGGCATAAGCTCGCACACTCAGACATATAAAGTTCATATTAGAATAGGTGCACCGAGCGCTGACGACTGCATAGCCAAGGAAACATATTGGTTTCATCCCCAGGCATGCGCTCGTGAATAACCGAGGTGGGACAAACTTACCCCTTCCAGACCCGAATTTAGACGTTCATAACTTTCTACCCAGAGCTCCAAATTGAATGATTTCAAGTTTGTTGGAAAGCTCTAAGGGTAATCTACACAATTACAGGGTCAATTTAATGTTTTAATGATATTTTTCCCTTCAATTTAAGAGATGAAATCAGGGGTTCCTACGGGGTTTTTACTAACTTGGAAGTTGTTTTTATGTCAGGAGAGTCCTCAGATGGACTTCTCCCTTCTATTAAAAGGTTTGTACATGTGATATAAATGATTCTGCATCTGTTAGAGTAGGTTTTAAACTCTTAAGACCTTCAGAACATGTAGAGAAGCTTTTCTCTTCTTTGAAAGCTTCAGAGATTGATTTTCAGATTTCAATAAGTGCAACAGACACTTTAAAGTGTTCCTAATCTATTTAGATTAATTCTAAGGGTTATAACAAATCAAACTGGGCAGGTTTAAAGTTTAAATTTCATCAGAACAGTACTCCTGCTGGTTTGGGTTCAAAAGTAACCCAAATTGGCAGAAACTAAATACTCACACATTCATTCATCTGAGCTTACTTTAATTAATTTCAAATCATCAAATAAGATCCCAGAAATAGTTTCCACATCTCAATTCCTCAATTCAAGCTCAGAACTCCATTATCAAACTCATGTTTGACTATGGAAGCTCGAAAATTGACTTTCTGTTATAAGCTTCCTCCCAAGAAATTAATGCCTAAAATAGAGTCTTCTCATCATCTAGAACTTATTTAGATCTTCAGAAAGTTGTTTTAACCTTAAATCCTAGGGTTTGAGGCTCGCCGCCTAAACTAAAATAGGTGTGTGTTCGACAGAGTCATGGAAAGATTCCTACAATGTTTTAAAGACTGCACTGAAGCTTCTGAGCTTATTAAATGTTTCTCAAATCCTTCCTAATAGACTTCTCCAACTCGTCGAAGTTGGGGAAGAAGAAGTTACATCTGTAGCTCCAGTGGTTAAATCTTCAAACAAATTTCTTTAAAATAATCAGTAATCCTTATTTTACTATTCTGGAGCTACTTAACAAGTTTAAGAGGCTGTAACACAACTTTGGCTCGCCGGAGTTCCGGTGAGTCCAGAAAATGTAGAATTGTATGTATAGATTGACAAAACTAACCATTTTTAATCCAAAAAAGATCCTGAGGTTACAAGGAACCTCTTTGTCACTTTAAATTCTTCATTTGTTCATTAAAATATAAGATTTGACAGTAAGTTTGTTTCCTTAAAGATTTGAGTGGTTAAAGCTCAGGACTTGATTTAACTACTCAATTGAGAAGTTAAATCAAGTCAACAGATGTTATTATTCATAAATATGTATTTAATTTATGGTTTGAACTGTACCTGAGCCGCCATGGACAGCGAGCTCAGGAACTTAATTAAATTTTAGGCGTTTAATTATAGATGATAATAATAGGTATTATAATGTCGATTAGGGTTCATTAGTTGTGATAGGTGATTAAAGAACCCAGTGAAGGTGGAATTAGGCTGATTACTATTACCATAGACAGTGTCAGTAGTCGGTGAAGGTGAGATTTGAATTAGGCATTTAGGTGATTTAATTAAACGATTAAGTGAATTAGAAGTGAACATGGAAGATACAGGAAGGTGAACAATGAGTAAAAAGATAAAATTAAAGCTCTGGAGAGCTCAAGGAACTCGCTGGAGTCGAAGGAGATGAAATTAAAATCTAAAATTACTCTAACCTAACTAACTAAACTAACTAACTAAGCTAACCTACTCCTACTCCTACTCCTAGTCTACTGTTACCTGGACGAAGGGGGCAATAGGGTTCCACAGAAGGTTCATAGCGGACAACGAAATCAGAGGGTGGAAGAAGGATCTCCGGCGGGCGGATTTGAGGTGGAGCAGAGGAATCCTTAGGTTGGCATCTTTGTCAGAGGTGCGGAAGACCACGACGGATCTCGTCGGCTGCTTGAGATGGATGAAGTTGGAAGATGGAATGGGGAATCGCTGGAGGTTTGGACGAATAGCTATTGGGTCGACTGCAGTGTTAGAAGAGGGAAGGGAGCCAACTTGCCTAAAATCAGAGGTGTGAGGGGGTATTTATAGTAGTTTGCGGCGAAGAGAGTGGTAGGGTCTGGCCGAAGAAGGTGCTCGAGGAGCTTAACCTCCGTCATCATCTCCGATGACGGTGAGGTTATCTCCCACTGAAAAATAGGATTCTCGGTTAATCCAGATTGATGGATGAAGTGGAGGTGGTGAGCGCAAGCTGCAAGAGCTTGGGCAAAAAGGAATGATGTCGGCTGGGCGGTGATCGTGCGGTGGGGTGACTCTCTGCCGCCAGCCGTTCATTCGGCTGGAGAAGAAGAAGAAGACGAAGAGGGACTTAGAAGTAATAAAAATTAAGGACCTATGTGAGAAATAAGGACCTGACTGTAATGAATATTAAGGACTAAAATGTAAACCCAGGTTTTGAAGGTTTATTTTCATTTAGATCTTTTTCAACTTTTATATATGTTAGTAAATAAGGTAAATATTATGTTTACCCCTTGAATTTACATTTTTGACCTTTTTAGGTTAATTTATTAGATTAAGTAAAATTACTTAAGTTATTACATACTTAGCTATACATTATATTTAAGTTACTTATCTTATTAATTAAGGAAATGATTAATAGGATTTCGAGTCTAATTATTATTTAAATTATTAATAATGTTAATTGAATGATAAAATGTCATTTTAAACTTATTTTAAGGTCCTTAGCTAAATATCCCTTATTCCATAATTAATCCTTATATATTCATAGCCCTAGCTAATTAACTAGGAAGACTAATTAATTAGGGGTAATTAGAGATCATGATGAGTGTCTCATCAGCTGGCAAGTTGTCGGTGGTAATAGCTCATCGGCCAGTTGTCCAGAGCCCAATCATAAGACCATTTTCATTGTACTACGTTTAGGTAAATCTTAGATCAGGAAAGCCACCTACTTAAAAGAAAAGAAAAGAAAAGAAAATATAGAGAAAAAAAAAGAAAAAGGAGAAAATAAAAAAATAAATAAAACCACACTTTATCGCATGAGTATGGCTGGCAAGTTGTCGGTGGTAACAGCTCATCGGTCAGTTGTCCAGAACCCAACTCATAAAAAAAAATGCACAATAATTCCTAGAAACACTTAGGGAAGAAGCGGGGGAGTAGAATAAACCGGGGAGATATACACAGGGTTCACCCTTGTGTTGACCCCATAAATAAAACAAGTAGGGAGAAAGCTACTGTTTGAAAAGATAAACCTCTAGGCAAGGTCACCTAAGGTCATAGAAACCCGAAGTCCATTTTAACGGCCGCCCAGTGAGTCTTTCACTATTTTCATAAGATGCTTAGCACCTAGAGTCCTTTTTGATTCTTGGGTGGGTCAGGTAGCTGTAAAAGGTTATCTCGGAACTCTCAAACTCCAAAAGTACAAAAAAATTAGAAAAGAAGAAAAATAAAAAAAAAATGTATCTTCCCTTTTCAAATAAGGCGAGAACTTGGGCGGTGTGCATTCTGCCAGACACTTGGGTACTGTTGAGTCTTTGTAGTTTAGGATCTCAGTTGAAATTTTCAATTTTAATAAAGGACTTAAGCCTAAGTGATCCAATCCTAATTCTACTTTTATACATAGCATATAGTTTAATTTTGCTAGGCACTAGCAAAAGATAGGCATGGGGGTATGATGTAAACACATTTATTGAGGGTAAAATGCCTATTCATGCATGTTCCTAGGCTTAGATTTGCATTTCATGTTATAAATATTGCATAGCTCGCGTCATTATTCATTTAGAGTAATTGTATATAATTTAGGTTAATTGCATCCTTTTTATGGTCAGGAGAGAAGGGTATTTATTTTGAAGCCTTGAATTGACGATCCGACTGTACGGATCTGATCAAGACGACGATCAGAGTCCTGTAGCATTATATGCAGCCTGAGGAAGATCAACGGCCAAGGGACTACGAGACATAATTCGAAGATTCAAATGACAAATCCGACTGCGCAAATGGATTCGGGTCGACGATCATAGCCTAATGGCGTGAAAATCGACCCAATTCATCCTTTGTAGCAACCCCTACAATGTAAAGAAGATGAACAGCCCAAACTATGCCATGTGGCGCAGCCCAAGAAGCCCAGCACATGCATGCACCACCGCATGTTAGCAGCAGTGCGGGTGCACATGCGCATGCACAGGTACGCATGCGCACAGCACAACGCTAGTGTGGCAAAGGTGGGATAGCACGTGCCAACGACACATGAGATGGCCTACAATGACGCTTACAGCTGTCGCTAATTCTTCGCATACCAGCAAAGCACATGAGCGAGCATGAGCTGCCTACAGCAACGCTTCCAACGACGGCCTGGATGTCACTAATGGTCCCAGACCTATTTTTACCTCTTCTCCTCCACTATAAAAGGACCTACACCCCCTCCCTTCCAAGCCATCTCCACTTACTCTACTCCCACCTACTCCCAAGCTCTAGCAAGCCTACCAATGCTCCATTGGAGCTTATTCTCAAGCTACCAAGGCGCCTATTAGTATAACGAACGTCTGCCCCACCAAATACTCCTCCAACTTCCCATCCCCTTTCATAGGTCACCTTGGAGCCATCCTCCCACCTCCATTTCGGTAGTAGATCATCTCCGTCTTATCACCTCCATTCTGGAGCCATGCTGAAGCTTTCCTCAACCCAACGTCCTCCTGCATCTCACCCCCGTCGTCCCACTCCTCGCCTCCTTCGTCTGAGCTTCCGCCAGGCACCATCATCTCGCCAAACAGCCGATTTGGGAGATTTCCTCTCACCCCCTCTCTTTTTATGCTTTTGTAGATTATTGTAATAGTCATTAATTTAATACATCACATTTGATTCCATCTCTATCTTGTGATTGCTTGTCTTTTATTTCAAAAACACAAAAAAATAACAAAACCCTAAAACCCCAAAAAGAAACAAATCGAAGAGCGGTTTTCCATTAAAGTAAACGTCGCCTCCCTATGTTCGACCTGGGACTCCCTTGGAGTTTCAGTATAAATTTTATCTGATCGACGTGTTTTGCAACTATGACGATGGGTTACTTGTAACCTTGAACTCGTGAAACACACGCGACCAGTTGCACAGCAAAACCCTCCCCCTCCTCTCACAAATCTCTCCTCTACTCTTCTTTCTCAGACCCGGGGGTAATCGAGAGTATAGGCGAGTTATCAGATCCTGAATAGTTGTTAGACCCACATGAGTGTTTCGTGGGTGAGGCGTGAAGAGGCTCGTGTGTAAGGGGAACCAACCCCTATCTCTTGGGTGAGGGGTTGGGTTCACAAAATCAATTTAAACCAATATAGCTGCTCTTTCACTTCCTTGGTGAGACTGTGTCCCACCCTCTTCTTCTCGTGCACAGCAACAACTAAGATAGCTCGAATTGAAGGTACTGCTACTGTTGGGGCCTTTAATTGTTGCTGCAGATACGCCCCTGGGTTGAGTCTGTAGCATTTGGGGGTGATAGCAAGGTCAGAGCAGGTCGAAGCAAGGAGGATTGAGTCGGAGATGACAACGGCAACAAGCGACGATGACGAGACTTGAAACTCATGAACAAGGGTGCTAGGCCCCAATCAGATAGTCCAAGAGAATCTCCGGAGGACGGCGATGATGGTGGTGGTGTCCTTGTGGCATTTAGAGTGTTGTAGTGGCCTAGCAGATTTGAGGAGGTGGTACGGAGGAGACAGAGGTCGATGGAGTGATTGAGGGTGTAATCCCCTTAATTTCTTGAGGGGTTTTTGTCGTGGAGGTGTGACGGATGTTTTAGAGGTGATAATACGTCATTTGGAGGTCTATGAAGGGTAGAAGGCCTCATCGGAGTTCGGCTAGAGAGGAAGAAGATGGAAGCAGAATGGGTGGTTGGTTGGTCGAAATAGGGAGAGAAAGAGATAGGGAGATTCAAGAGAAGAAGAGGGAGAGGTTAAGACCTAAATTACTGTATGAAAGAGTAAGGGAGGCATCGGCTGTGATTGGTTGACGTCAGAGATGGTGAAGACTCCGATAAAGGAATGGCGAGGAAGACGGGGGCCTGGGAACTCCTGCTATGGCTGGCGAGGAGCAAAAGGAGAGGAAGGCATCTCGCTACCTACGGTATGTGGCAGCGGGTGAGGAAGTTGGGGAAGAAGACGTCGCCAGAGCTATGGTGGAGGTGGCTGGAGAAGGAGCATTTGTGAATAAGTGTGGCCAAACCAAGCTAAAGAGCATGGAATTGCAAAGGGGAAGCTTTTATAGAGCTCGAGGCAAGTTCTAGACAAGGAAATAGCCATGATTGCTTGGGGATTAGGTCGAAGAAACCCATGGATTTTGCGAGATTCCTACTTCGAATCTGAGCTCAAGATTACGTTCAGATGGAAGATGACCTTGTTGCAATCATCTTCTCCAAGTTTGGAGGAGATTGGATGTTGATTGAAGTAGATTCACATAGTCAAAGTTGATGTGGTTAGGGTTGACCATGTGCACTACGAAACCTTGAAGCATTAGGCGGCAAGGACTGTTTTGTGAAGAAGATGACAAAGGATAGGGGGCTGTTTGTAATTAATTTGAAAGTTAACGGCCTGGATGTGAGGAATAGAGATCTTGGGGACTAAATTGCAAACTAGGTCAATATGGACTCTAATTGGACCTAAATTTTGGTACAAACCTAATTTGGATCCAAGGAATCTGATGGTGAGATCGGATTTCAATCTTAACCAAGTTTGACTGAACAATTTACACAGAAACTCGAATTAGGGTAGACATTCGTCCGAGACTCTATTCAAGGTAAAAATAGGTTAAATGGTCAAATCAAGGATACTAAACCATAAGGAATATTTTTCTGTGGATTTTAGGAGGTTTGGATGAACTTTATCCTGATTAAAACCTCTATAATTTAAGAGGGTCTAAAATTAGGATTTTGTATGCTGTATTGGTTCTCGAAACACGTGAAACCCCGTTTCTATCTGCGTGGACCTACTTATTAGTCTTTAATGCTTATTTGATCTTAGAATAACCCTTGGAAAAACTTGTGGTTACTCTACTTTTGTGATGTGATGTTAAAACTGCAGAATTAACCCTGATTTAATGTTCTTCTCTCAGAATGTATTTGAATGGAATTATGTCTATCAGGTGATTATGTAGGAGCTTTTGTCATTTGATTTTGACTAATTAAAGCTAGTTATGGCTCATGATGGTGTTACCATTAGTTGGTCATTTCTAGACATCTCAAGAAGACAACAGACATCTGAAAGATAAGAAAAATTATGATCGTTGTTCTTCTGAAGTTAAAGAGATATTAAAAGCTCAATGAGGTGTCTGAAAGACATTATTAGATGCCTGAAGTGAATCGCATATGTCTGAAATCATATGTGTCATAGGTCGGGAATTCTAGACAAGAATCCAGGTCTTGGATAGGATCTTAGACGTTTGAAGAAATAGGTCAGACATCTGAGTAAGTAGACTCAGATGTCTGATGGAATCATAGGGTGTCTAAAAAAACTAAGTCTTGTATGTTGAATTAGAAGAGTGAGGATAGGAAGGTTCTAAAGGTATCCTGAGGAGAATGCATGGCTCATTTACATTCTGAAAATGAAATAAAATAAATTTACTGCATCTCGTCTATCTCCTCATCTCCTTGAAGCTCATCCCTGTCTATCTTCATCTCCTCATTTCCTTGATGCTCATCTCCTTCTATCTTCATCTCCTCATTTCCTTGATGTCAAGCTTTCATCAAGCTTCATCCAACCCTAATCCTAAAATATTCATCTCCAAATACAATGTTATAATCAAAATCAATGATCGTGGTGCTTTATCCCCAACAATCTCTCCCATTTTGATGATGACAAAACCATATAAATCAAAAAGAATTTCTCCCCCTTTTTGACATTATCAAAAAGATGTATTTATAATCATCTTAATCTCCCCCTTCATCTATGCTTCTTGATCGAGGTGGATCTCGTCACGTAAAGGGTTGGATTTGGAAAACCCGTTGTCATAGCTCGATTCACGAGAAAATCCATCGCTCAGATAAAATTTATAACTGAAACTCGAAATGTGAGTCCTAGGTCGAACACGGGGTGGTGAATGTTTGGTTTTATGAAATCCGCATTTGGATTTTTATTTCTTTTTTTTGTCATTTTTATCTTTTATATATATTTTTTAAATTTTTTAGAAAGAAAGAAACTAGATCAACAATTGCTTATCTAACTAATCTACTTGCAAAATATAAGGGAGAGAAAGAGAATCACATATATTTCTAAAACAAATGTTTGCTACAACTAAGTGGGAAAGGTTACACTACGAAAGTAATAAAGATAGAAAGAGGTGAGAGATTCCCCCTCGACGGTCACTCGGAGGATGACTCGCTCTGACGACACCTGGAGGAGGGTGGTGAGGAGCAGGATGAAGGAGGACGTAGCTGGAGGATGGAGGATGGGGTAGGACGGCGTCGCAGTGAGGATCTTCTTCCCGAAGGGCAGTGAGAGGACGGCTACGGGATGCTCCATGAATGGGGATGAGAGGTGGGAAAACCATTTTCTTTTTTGCTCTAGAGGATCATCCCAGGCTTAGGATAAGCTCTCTCTAGATCCTTCGAGGTGGTGAGAGGAAGAAAGGAAGAGATGAAGAAAAATGGGAGGGGTAGGGGTGCTTTTATAGTGGAAGAAAGAATCAAATTCATATATAGGACATTTAGCGATGGTAAAAAATGACGCTGATGATCTGCCACAAATGTCACTGAAGACAGCCTTGCCCCAAGCTACTGCTACTTTGGCACGGCTCCGCTAGCCGGTGTCGCGTGCCACCGCGCGTGCGCCCATGAGCGCTGTCGCTACCCGTGTGTGCCTCCACACATGCGTGCACACCCGCGTGCTGTGCGTGTGCGATGGGGTGTGCGTGCGCATTGGCAGACTGGGTTGCGCCACATGGCGTGATCTGGGCCATCCATCTTTCTGTTGTAGGGGTTGCTACAGAGGTCGGATTGAATCAATTTTGACATCGTTGGGCTGTGATTGTTGACCCGAATCCATCCGTATAGTCGGATTTATCGTTTGAAGCTCTAAATTACATCACCTTGTCCCTTGGCCATTGATCTTCCTTGGACTACATATGGTGCTACGGGGACTCCGATCAAGGCGATTTCGGAGGAGTTGGACTTCGATCGTCGTCCTTATCAGACCGGTACGCTAGGATCGTCAATTTGAGATTTCAAAATAAATCACCTCTCCCAACCACAAAACAGACGTAATTAACCTGAAATATACACAACTACTCTAAATGCAGAATGATGCATTGTTGGGAGGTCGTAGCTCGCATTTTTGATAAAAGCGTCGTAGTATAGTCACGAAATACGATCCAACAAAGATATTGTTTTGTAAAAGTAACGAGACTTGAGTCCCGGTCGTTCGTCTCTAGGAGGCATTATTTTTGTTTTTGAAATCGATCTTAAAGCCGCTCTACATTATTTAAACGACATGCTGGTGCGTAATATATAGGCGGTTAAAGAACAGGCACTTAAATCATGCAAATATGATAATCATTCGGTTCGTGGTGATTTCGAACACATAAGAGATATATATATATATATATATATATAAAGTGAAATTTCATTCATCATTGGAGAGTTGTTGCACAAGGAAATCTAGAGGAAAGCTTATACATGAATGCTTAAAAATTAAACCTAACTACCAGAAAATGATTGAATACAAGAATCAACAGGGGGATTTCGCATGCATCATTAGGGAGAAGTAAGACTACTCTACTAAGCAGTAAATGAAAGCAATAAAAATTTTGAAGAGCATGATCTAGAGCTAGAAGAATAGAGGGCATTCAGGGGTGGTCCCCGATGGCCTTGGAGTGATTGAGAAGAGAATGAGGGGTGGCCAATGTAGCTTAGGCCGACCCTTGGAGAGAAGTAGGGTTGATCCATCATCCCAGCATGGTGTCCACCATGGTGGTGGTAGTGAGCTCGCGGAGGTGGAGTGAGTGGCTAAGTGGAGGTGGCGTGAATGGCACCAATGCAGAGCAATTGCCAAGGGAGTGAATGGGTGCAAATGGCCACCCAAGGGGTCTTTTTATAGACCTAAGGGAAGCTCTCTAGAGAATTATGGAATTCTCTAGAGAGGCCTATGGTGGGAGCTCGTGGGAGAGTGAGAGAGAGAGGGTGGATGGTGGTTTTTAGATCCACCAAATGTGGATCTAAAAATTGAATGGCTCTTGGTTGCTATTTTTGGCAACCAAGGCAACCACACATGGTAGAGAGTTCTAGAGAACTCTAGGCTAGATATTTTCGTGTGGATGGTGTGTGTGGGTGTGTGTGGATGTGTGTGGGTCGAAACTTAGGTGGCTAGGTTGATTAGGTTGGGTTTTAGTGGGTTTAGGTCAAGGTAGGTCTCAAATTAAGGTTATAAACCCTAATTCACTAAGGTAAAGTGTAATTAAACTTAATACAAGTTTAATTAGGTGCGTGGAAACATAATTGAGAGAAAAACAACTCAATTAAGTCAAGTCTAGGTCAATTGGACTCTCACTGAGTCCAATTGGACAGTGTGTGCTGAGATTAGGGCTCAATTGGACTCAATGAGTCCAATTGAATAGGCTGATGGAATTGACTAAGATCCAAGTCAATTAGGTTTAGTGAGGACCTAATTAGGTCCTTAGGGAGGTCTAGAGGTGATGTACTAGGGTTAGGGCACCTTAATTTAGGTTCCTATGGGGTTGGAATTGGGTTTAGGGACCTAGAGATCCAAGATTAAGGCTTAAATCTCAAAACAGGAATTGAAGAGCAGTATCAGACGTCTTATACTCAAAAATCAGAAGTCCAAGCTTGTTGTCTGGACGTCCAATCAGAGTCAGGAAGGATTTCGGGTTCTGTTTTCGGTATTCTGCAGAAATTAGACGTCTGACAAAGTGTCTGGACGTCCAATAACACTGCAGAAGTGGGTTTGAAGTGTGCGGGAGTTGGCTAAGGGTCATGGACATCTTAAAACTTATCTGAACGTCCAGAGAAGGATTGGAACTAGGGTTTTAGGGCTTCCTAGGGTGTTGTGACCTAATCTAAGGGTGGCTAAGGCTTGGGGAAGTCTCTAGGCTATCCTAGGGCTAGGATGGACCTAAGCTCTTCACATTTTACTGCTTTATTTCTACTTAATAGAATAGCAAACTTTTAACCCCCTTACATTAATATTCCTACATCTAAACTAGGCCTTCTACCCCAGCTCTGCTACAACTCCCGTTATTCCTGATCCAGCTTCAGATCCAGCTCCTGATCAGCTTATTCCCTGCAATCGACATAATGCACTTAATCAGCACATTATAACATTATTTTATGCATAGCTAAAGGAAAGTAGTAAAGATGCAGATAATGTGTATGCATGCATGAATAACCCTAACTTATGCTAAGTCCTAGCTTAATCTAAGCCAATTAAGACCTGTGATTGCTGCGCAATCATGCATGTTGTACAATATTTATAATATGGAATGCAAATCTAAGCCTAGGACCAAGCATAAATAGGCATTTTAACCTAAATGGATGTGTCTACATCATACCCCCATGCCTATCTTTTCCTAGTCCCTAGCAAAATTAAACAACATGCTATGCATAAAAGTAGAATTAGGACTTGATCGCTTTGGCATAAGTCATTTATTAATAATAGAAAATTTCAACTAAGGTCCTAAGCTACGAAAACTCAACAATACCAGGTATCTGCCAAAATGCAGACTGCCCAAGTCCTCGCCTTATTTGAAAAGGGAAGATACATTTTTTGTTGTTCTTCTTTTATAATTTTTTTTGGACTTTTGGAGTTTGAAAGTTTTGGGGTAACTTTTTAAGGCTACCCAACTCACCCAAGACTCGAAAATGACTCTAAGTGCTAAGCATTTAGTGAAAAGAGTGAAAGACTCACTAGGCAGCCATTAAAATGAACTTCGAGTTTCTACGACCCTAGGTGACCTTGCTTAGAGGTTTATCTTTTCAAATGGTAGCTTTCTCCCTACTTTTATTTATGGGGTCAACACAAGGGAGAACCCAATGTATATCTCCCTGGTTTATTATACTTCCCAACTTCTTCCCTAAGTGTTTTGGAAATTACTGTGCATTTTTGTGAGTTGGGGTCTGGACAACCAGCCAATGGGCTGTTACCCATGACAAATTTCCTGCCATACTCGTGCAGTGAAGTGTGGTTTTACTTGTTTATTTTTTTATTTTCTCCTTTTTCTATTTGCTATTTATTTATTTATTTTCTAAGTAGGTGGCTTCCCTGATCTAAAATTTACCTAAAGGCAATACGAAGAAAATGGTCTTGTGGCTGGGCTCTGGATAACCGGCCGATGAGCTGTTACCACTGACAACTTGCTAGCCATACCACCCTAGATGGTTCATTAGCTACCCAATTTTCGAAGAAACTGCCGAAAAGTGAGTCAATGCAAACAGTGTGTAGATGTTTAGGCTTAAAGTCCCCTCAAATCAGAGGGCGAGTTGATAAGTTGTATACTTATCACCCCAATTTATTGACTGATGGGAACACCATCATGCGCCATAACTAGATTAGTTTGATCTGATTAAGTCAATAAAAGCTCCTACATATCCATCAGAAGGTCTTAAGGGCACATAACAATGATTAAAGAAGATAAGAATACAAGGTTATTTATGCAAATTTACCTTTCTATCACAGAAACAGAATAACCATGGGTTCTCTCAGGGATGAAACAAAGGTAAAAAGGTCTTAAGAGTCTAATAATTGGGTTAGAACAGATAGAAAAGGGTTTTCATGCATTATAGGAATTAATGGGCATCAGAAATCCTAAAAATAGACCCGCTTAATCTACCAAGGTTCTGGTTAGGATAAAATTCACCTAAGCCCTCTAAAAATCATAGAAAGATATTCTCTATGGTTTGACACCTTCAATTTTACCATTGGAACCCATCTTGACCTAAAATAGAGTTTCAGACAGACATTTGCCTTAATTTGTGTAATTATGCAAATTTCCTAGCCAAAATAGGTTAAAACCAAAATCCAACCTCACCATTGGAAATTTTAGGTTTAAATTAGGTTTTTGCCATAATTTGGGCTCAATATGAGATTGTTTCAACCTAGTTTGCACTTTGGTCCAAGTATGATTTCCTTTATTCCACATGGGTCCTTAGCTTTTCAATTTCTTACACAAAGGTCCCTATTTTTTCTATCATTTTCTTCAAAAAGGTCCCTGTTGCCATGAATCCTAATCGTACAACTCCGGCAACCATAAAATGGCATGTTCTCCTTGATTCCTTGATGAATCCCTCTCAGATTTGAAAGGGAAGTTCGTCAAAGAATTCCCTTCCTTTTAAGCCAAATACCAAGCCCTGAAACCTTCCCAATCTCTCATGCGAACGCATGAGAGATTAGGGTATCTTAGAATTCCTATCTCCAGTGAGCTTTCCTACCCAAGCCCAAAACACCCTCCAGAGGCCTATGAAAGAACCACCTGATCAGACCAAATTCCCTAGACTCAATTTCGGCCGGAGAATCCCCAATTTCCTCTTTTCTCATCCGGTCGAATAGCTCCTTGAGCTTCGGAGACTCCCTCCAACTCCTCTTGTCGTCTGACCACAATACCAATGGTAGATTCATCTTCCTCACCATCCTCTACGTCGCACCATACCAGCGGACATCCTCAATTCTTTGTCGTTGTCGCCATCCCCCTCTACCAGTGTTTCATCTTCCCCAGCGCCAGCCTACCAACACCGATGTCATTCTCCCTCTTTCATCCAAAAAATTAGGGTAGGATTAGCTTCTTTAGGTCCTTAGGTTAGTTTCCTTCTCCAAAAAGCCAAAAATAACCCTCGACTTGACATGCTCACCTCCATCTTCCCCATCTCTGGCCACTCCTCCGGTGAGGCGTATATGCCGCTACACCCCTCCATTCACCTAGCCGTCCACTGCATAACCTTCACCTCATCCTCCCACACAAAAGCCCTAACCTATAGCACTCCATTTTCTGCCCAAATCGCCCACCGAACAAACCCACCTTCGCTGACCTATCCTGTCATTGTCCGACCACCTCACGCATTCTCGCGCCACGCTGCACACACCACCACATTCGTTGTGCTACGGCGAAGCTGTTGAACCATTTGACGAGGCTGCAAGGCCATGTTCTTCATTTCAGGTTCACCGCCACCACTGCCATTACCATGAAGGTTCAAGCAAGCTTTGAAGCCCGCTTCTCAGCCAAGAGCTCCAGACAAAAGCACCAGGTGGTGCAGAATCACCAGGCGAACATCTCCAAATGGTCAATTGAACATTTGACCAACATTGAATGTGAATTGAATGAAGGAGCATCGCGACTGCTTATACGAAGAAGATAGGGACTTTAGTCCCACATCGTAAACTCGCGAGCTCTTACAGGCACATAAATTATTTTCTCTCTATGCCTCTTCACCTTCTAACATGAGGGTGAGGTCCTCCTTACCCACGCATGCCTCACCTACAACACCTAACTCGCGAGTCTGGTGCATCCGATTACCCTCCTGGCCTAAGCACTCCTCAGTTGCCACTCACGGTCGACAACCCTAGTCTTGGTTGCTCTCTACCCAAAATCTGATAACCCGCTGGGGCCTTAGGAAGGCGAGGAAGAGGAACCTAGAGAGAGAAAGAAAGAGAGTGCGGGGGAAGGGGGGTTTTGCTCTCTATGACACTTAGCCAAATCTGAGAGTGCCTCCCTCTGAGCATGAAGAAAGAAGAGAAGTGGGCATGAAGAGGCAAAGGTGAAGAAGAAGAAGAACAGTGCTTCCCTAGCACTGTAGCACTTGTTGGTTAAGTCATTTGGTCATCAGACTTGATGTCTGATTTGAGGATTGATATTGTGAAGGATTGATTTAGCATTACTGTTGAGATATTTAAATTGGTTGAATGCTTGAGATATATATGCTTAGAGAGTAATTGGTGATTCAAATTACCATTATTTTAGGTTCTTTATTTTTATTATCTAAAGATACATGAGAATTCATTGAACATCTAATGTGACAGATTAGTATTTATTGAATATCACTATTCAGTTTAAGTTCTTGTGCTCAGTTATATTATTTATTTGATATTAGCATGTGAATTCCTATTTTCTCCCTATGTTCGACCTCAAACTTTCACTCAAGTTATAAATTCTATTTGTTTTCAAACGATTTTGATCTATACTACGATGTAGCTTTTACAACATCGATTTCGCTCGTTAACATTGACTAATTTAAAAAAGAATTACTTGGCAAGGACTTGAGATTGAGTCCACATTCAGGTGGACACTCGAGCTAATTAAGCCCAAAGACCTGAAGAGTCTAAGTGTTCAGGTCCTATCGTATCATTTCCTAAAGTTAATAACTTCCAAATGCCTAAGTTCTCTTCTTCCTAATTTCTTTCTTTTATCGTATTGAATTTTCATTTTTTTTAAAGAAACTAAAAGAAATTCTACAGAGTTAATAAAATGATTTTAGGAATTAATTATCCACCCCCCCATGCCTAAATGATGCAATGTCCCCATTGTAAAAATAAAGACATGTAAAGGCAGAGAAAACAGAATATCACCTGAATAACATGAAAATGTAGTCAGCTTTGTAGAGGACGTGGAATATAAACACGTGCTAAATTTAATGCCTTCATCTAAGCATAACATACATACAAAGAAGAAATTAGGAATTCACAAGTGTAGGTTAGAATCAAAATGAAAATATTGATCACAGGACCTGCCAGCAGAAGATGTCCACAGACGTGGACCAGATTATGGTGCAGACCTATGCCCTTGGGTTGAGTGGTTCTAAGGTTCTGGATGAAAATCACCTAGAACCTAAGATTATTGTGTTTACGAGGCTGGGCATACGGTTTTGTGGTGTGCAACCCAAGACCAAAGTGTCAGAGAATGGGTAAAGATGGTTCAATAGGTTTAGATGTCCTCTTAAAGTTCAGCTTTGAAAGACAATCAGTTATTTCAAGATTGGGTTGCACGTAAAAGATATAATAAAGGTCTTAGTAGAAAGTAGGTGGTTCAGGTCAACAGGAACCCTTAAATCCAAACTCATAGTTCCCTTAGAAGTAGCTTCCTAGATTTTCTTTTCCCAGTTCCTATCCTCCAACATCAAGTGTTTGGGCTCTGGGTCCTTTAGCATATCATTCACACCATATGATTTACCCAAGCCCAGAAATCATGGCTGACTCAGAATTAACTTGGGTACAATAATTTCCAAATCCAAATCAATCCCTTCGAGGTGTGGTTGAGGAATGGGGCTACTGATTGAATCTTCTAGTAAATGAGGATTCGAATCCTCCAAGTTAGCCCCAACCGAATCGAAATCTTCAATGAACGGGCTATCAAATGGTTCGTCGTGCTCCTTGAGCCCGTTTGTCTCACTAAAAGCATCTTCCTTACGCTCAAGTGAGAATTCATGATCCTCATTTATATATGTCTTAAAATCGATTGTCATTTCCGCTTTCAAAGAGACATATTTTTCCTCATTCCCTGGCTCGAGGATCTCAAGTGAATCAATCGGTTCATCCTCAATGGGTTGCTCTAGCCCAACCTGGTCATCCCCGGTCTCAGAAAATGTATCCCCCCGATAGGCACCTGAGCGGGTTCATACATTGGCTCTCCTGAAGAGGGTTCATCTTAAGAATCATTCCAAGATTGGACAAGGGCAATCACAACTTTCTTCCTCAACCTTGACAATTTCCCAAGAAGAAACTCACCCAGGTCTCTATCCCTAACATTTTGGAACAAATCCAATAGAGAACTATTAAGTTCATAAATCATTTTGATCATAGACTCCAATGCTTCAGTGCATGGTGTTGGCTGAGCTTCTAAAGATTGTATAGTGTCCAACACCCTATCCTGGATTTGGTTCATCTGAACCGACTGGTTCGGTTCAGGGTTGGGTGGGTTCGGGTTAAATCTACGGGAGTCAAGATATTGAGGTTCTCAGGTCCCTCCCTGATAGTAGGTCGTTTCAGGTTGTTTAAAGAATGGTGGCGACCTATATTCAATGGAATATTGGGGAGGGTAAGTGTTATAATCAGCATATCCTTCATGGTTGTCGATGTGATTAGTTTGATCATTGATCGAGATCTATAATCAATGTAGCTCTGGGAAGGATAGTAATCATAGTCTTGTTGTTTAGGGTTGGGCTCTAGACACTAAAGTCCGGATTCATATCCCCAATCAAAGTTATCCCGACTAGTGGAAGGGTAATTACAAGTCAAGTTGGGATAGTAATCATCTTGTGGGTAAGTGTTGGTAGGAGGGTAGGATGGGAAATGTGTCTAAGATGTGGATGGATACATGGTAGAATAAGAGGGAAATCAGAAGAAAGGGAGGAACCCTGCAATACAAGCAATCAACCATGTCCTTAGGTGGGTTAGCCTAAAGATCTACATACTCCCAGGACCCGTCTTGAGATTATAAACGATTTGGATTACTTTTATCCAGTCAATCCAACTAGTTAGAAGGAGGGGCTGGGGAGAAGATTCTTCCTTTGGCTTACGCCTCCGATTCCTAGTGTACCCCCCAACCATGGTCGTTTGATGCTACTCCTCTAGCTAGACATCAGATGGACCAGGAGAAGCAGATTAATCAAAAAAAAATCTCAGTTTGAGCCCCGAAGAGCTAATCAATCCTTAAGGCCAACGTCTACTAAATTTTAATTAGGCTTGGGATGATTGTGCTCTTGGAATGTGATGGGCCCTTTAGATGGGTTGTGCCCTTAATGATCAATTCAAATGTGTGTGCGTGCACAACTAGGATTTGCAAACAAGGTTATTTGATGATGTGTCTTTTAGGGTTTAATCTTTAGGTGTATTCAATCAAAGTTCAGTAGAACACTCCAAGTTGTGAAAGCACTAGTGATGATATATTCCTTTAGAAATCAGAAAAAAAATGTGGAGTGCCTAGTTCAGCCCTAAAAATCAACCCTAAGAGGCAAGCTACTTGATGGATCAGTTTTAAATTGAGTGGTGCGACCCAAACAGCTCAATTTATTGGCCTATTACACCACTTACTTAAGGCACACAAGAATGTTTAACTTATTCAGATTTCTACTCACTTATGTGTATTGAGTTGAAGTGTACTGGGTCCACAGGTTAGATCCTGGTTAAGAGGTAGAATCAAAGTGATTGTGCGCCTTAGGATAAGAAGATGTGGGTGTTAAGTGTGTAGCTTTCAATTAAATCCCACAAGAGAAGAATATTTTTTTTTTATTTTTATAAATATGCAGGTGGGTGAGGTGAGTGGAGTGACAATCAAATAACCAAAATCTACCCTAAGGTTTATGCAAGCACCTAAGTTGATTTGGGTTTGAGTTATTAGGTTATGGAATGAAAACTAGGGTGGGGGTGGTGGAGGTACACTTATAAAACCTTCATCCGCACTTTTCTATGATCTAACCGCTCTGGCCTACCTCGGATGAGTACCTGCAATCATAATAAGTTTAAAGAAAAAGTGAAATAAAAGTTAGGTAAGCTGAAAAAACACGGAAAAAAAACCAAAGAGCATTGCCTCCCCTACAACGGTGCCGAAATGATCAAGGCAGATCTCGTAGCATAAAGGGTTGGATTTGGAAAATCTGTTGCTATAGTTCGATTCATGAGAAAATCTATCAATCAGATAAAATTTATAACCGAAACTCGAAATGTGATTCTTGGGTCGAACACGAGGAGGCGAACGTTTGGTTTTATGAAATCTACGTTTTGTTTTATATTTCTTTTTCTTGCCATTTTTATCTTTTATAATTTTTTTCAGAATTTTTTAGAAAGAAAGAGTTTAGATCGACAATTACTTATCTAACTAATCTACTTGCAAAATATAAGAGAGAGAGAATCACATATATTTACGAATCAAATGTTTGCTACAACTAAGAAAGTGGGAAAGATTACACTACAAAAGCAATAAAGATAGAAACAGGTGAGAGAATCCCCCTCGACGGTCGCTCGGAGGATGACTTGCTCTGACGTCACCTAGAGGAAGGTGGTGAGGAGCAGGACGAAGGAGGAGGTAGCCAAAGGATGGAGCATGGGGCAGGACGGCGTCGTGGTGAGGATCTTCTTCCTGAAGGACAGTGAGAGGATTGCCACGGGATGCTCCACGAATGTGGATGAGAGGTGGGAAAACTATTTTCTTTTCTACTCTAGAGGAGAATTCGAGCTTGGGACAAGCTCTCTCCAAAGCCTTGGAGGTGGTGAGAGGAAGAAAGGAAGAGATGAAGAAAAATGGGAGGGGTAGGGGTGCTTTTATAGTGGAGGAAAGAATCAAATTCGTATATAGGACATTTATTGATTGTCATAAATGTCACTGAAGATCCACCGCAAACCTTACTGAAGATAGCCTTGCATCCACACTGCCGTTGCGCTAGCGCGCACTCTGCGTGCCTATGCCGCGCAGCTCCGTGCGTATGCCCTAGTGCATGCCTCCACGCACGCGTGGGCACCCGCACTGCTATGCACGTGCGGTGGAGCATGCGTGCACATGGGCAGTTGGTTTGCGCCACGTGGCGTGATCTGGGCCGTCCATCTTCTTTCTATTGTAGGGGCTGCTATAGAGGTTGGATTGAGTCGATTTTCACGCTGTTGGGTTGTGATCGTCAACCCAAATCCATTCACATGGTCAGATTTGTCATTTGAAGCTTTAAATTATGTCACATAGTCCCTTGGCCGTTGATCTCCCTCAGACTGCATATGGTGCTACGAGACTCCAATCAAGGTGATTTCGGAGGAGTTGGACTTCGATCGTCGTCCTGATCAGATCCGTAAGGTTGGATCATCAATCTGAGGCTCTGAAATAAATCTCCTCTCCTAACCACAAAAAGGACGTAATTAACCTAAAATATACACAACTACTCTAAATGCAGAATGATGCATGCTATGCAATATTTATAATATGGAATGCAAATCTAAGGCTAGAAACATGTATAAATAGGCATTTTAACCTAAATGGATGTGTCTACATCACTTCTCTATTTAAAAAATTTAGCAAGTCAATTTCAAATAGCTCCCCTTAACAACAAGCATTTGTTTTCTCCCTTATAATCTAAGCTCCTTTATCAAAGTTAATGAAATAAACTAAAAAATTTACCTCCAAGCTTACTAAATGAAAATAATACCAAGTGTTTGAATTATTGCCAACGGTATGGATTCTACCCTCCATAACCATTTAGTTCTCCAAGTACCTTGATCCATCCTTGATGAAGTCCATACAGATAACAACTTGGATCTACATAATATCTGCAAAATAAGAATTAACCAAAGATCTAGGTACCCATATTTTCTTAGGTCCTTTAGGGCTAGCATTTTTCATCGAAGAGTATTTATTCCTTGGATTCCATTCTCATGGCTTTGGTGCACAAAAATCCTTCTTAGTATGTGCTAAATTATCATTTGTAATGACCCGTCACACTTTTATCCCTTTAAGACGTCTGGAGTCTCAGTCAAACATCTGTCCAAACATCTAGACCCTTTCCTGGATGTCTGAAAATGAAATTTTTGTATGCACATTGTGCTCTGCGGGCGGGCAGTGCGCAGAACCTTCTTCTCTCTATCCCTTCCTTCTTTCCCCAAACCCTAAACCCTCCAAGCCATCTATATAAGCCCCCCTTCCTCTCCTCTCCATTCCACACACCACCACCACCACCTTCAGAGCTATGCGGGAGTGGCGAGAGGAGGTGAGCGAGGGAGAGTGAGAGGGAGAAGGAGGAGAGTGTGGGAGGAGGAGGAGGAGGCTGAGGTCGGAGAGCCTCTACGAAAGCTCAGTGGAGCTCGCATGGCCACCACGGGCGCATGCAGGACGAGGAGAGAACTCGGGGAGGCAGCCTCCCGACCATTTGCAACGGTTGGAGCTGCGGCAGCGTGAGATGGAGTGCAGCGGAGAGTGCTGGGAGGAGGTCCTGATACTGGAAGTTTTCCAGTATCAGATGTCTGGAGTGGAGTCCAGACAATTAATGGAGTACTTAGACATCTGGAGTTAAGGCCAGACATTTGAAAGCTTATTTATCGCGAAGGTACGTAATCTCCCTACACCATGCATATCGCAGTGCAAGGATATGTGTCGACTAACCTCACCTACGTTGTTGTACGCAGGTGCAGCCTTGGGAAGGAGCATGGATGCCGCACTTTGGGACATCTGATCAGATCACCAGACGTTCGGAGGTGCGTCCAGACGACCGGAGGCATCGACCAACATCTGGAACTGCCTTCTTCTGATCGTAGAGAAGGCCTGGATGTCTGAGGACACCACAGGGACTTAAGGTAAGGTTCTGGTACCTTTTAAGACATCTGGACTTGTTACCAGACATCTGATTTTGAGCAGTAGGAACGATTTTGACCTGTTTGGGGTCTGATTGGGGTCGATTTTATGCAAACGAAATACCTATACTTTGCTCATGAATTCCTCTACGTACTAGAGTCCTTTGTACATTGTTCTGAACTCTCCTTTTGTGTTGTATTCCCTGGTATAAGGTTTCAGCCTGTTGCATGTTTAGGGCTCACAGAGATGCCTGGGTCTGCGGTTTGAGCCCCCTTTACTCCCGAATTGCTTGGTAGAGTGGTTTAATTATGTTAATAATATTTAATAAGAATGAGCTTGTGGAAATAGCCGAATGGAACCCTAGGATGTGGCATGAACCCTAAGATAGAGGAATGAATAAACCGTTGGAAGTATATGATGTATTTGTATGCATGATTGAGTTAGACTGCTAGCAATTTCCTGCGATATAGTTGTGAGTTGCCTATTAGAATATAAGCTGCCTATAATTAATGAACAATTACTTGTGAAATCATCAGCTGCATGTATTGAATTATGGAAAGACAAACTGCCTGTATATGGATGAGAAATGGATTGTGAATGGTGAAATCTAGATTGGAATATATGGGGTGAACATGAGCATGCACCCTATGAGGAATTAGGAGTAGAACTCCTGTGGTTAGATGGAAATGTGGACTATAGACGGGGAGTGTGCTGGCCCATGAGTACGTAGTACCAAGAAGAGCAACTGTCCCCTTTTTGTGTAGAGCGAAACTAGCCGCCCTTGGGTTGAGACCCAAGGTTAGGATTGGCCATTCTACACCGACTCCTGTTGGCCCTCGTGTATGCAGTACCAAGGCCAGCTACTAGTGTAGGGAGAGAGCTTGCCGCCCCATGGGGCCCGGGGTTCAGCTAACCACCCTACACCTACTTGTTAGGCCCTCTGGGCAAACCGGGGTAGTCAGACAAGGGTGCGCGGACTGTGGAGAGGCGAGGCCCCTGTTTGGTTCTGAGGGGTGAGACCCCTGTTCTAAGAGGACAAGGCCCTATACTGTTCCGTGTTGTACTTTGGGCGTACCCGCTAGCGAAAATGACTGACTGCGTGTCAGTGTGGGGTAGCTATCGTGCGCTTATCACACGTGCCGTAGTCACCGCTACATCTTGACAGTGACCTCAGGGTGGTTGACTCGGTGTAGGACTACCACGGGGGACTCTCCCGACTAGGAGAGCACCACGTGTACCTTCTACTCTTCGAAAAAGACTATAATCAAGATTGTTCCCACGAGGAATATGCAAGATCAAGAATATCTCGATGTTTAAGAACAATGGGTGAAAAGGAAATACACATAAAACAGATAAATAGAAAATGAAATTAAACCTGTTGCTTTTACAGTTTTAGATAGTGTAGATACCACTCTACCCAGCGTTCGCTGACTCTGTCATTTCATAATACTGTTCAGGACCAGGAGTTGAGCAACCCGAGCTTCCAACTACGGAGGGTGCTGGGCCCAGTCGAGCCCAGCCATATTTTTCAGCACTTCCCTTTTGTTCCTTACTATTGTAGTATGTATTAGACCTTTAGTTACTGTTTGTCTCTACTGTTTACTTCTCTTTCCATTGTTTTTGTTCTTGTTGTGGTGGTATGTAATGGATCAGCAGATTTACTTTCCTTTACTGCTTTGTACGCTTCTTCTGCTTAGTTATATTGCATATGTGAATGTGGTTTACTTTCTTGCTTTTTGGTTATTTCTTGTTGGACGACTGGGTCTTGAGATTAGTTGAGGTGAGTCGGTCTCGGGTCTTGTAGGGATCTGGGAATCAGGTTGTAACATCATTTATTTTTTGCTTACCTTTATAAATCTTAAAAAGATCATTAACTATCTTGTTTGAATTCTCTTTAAGGCTAGCTAGATCATTTTCAATAAAATCTATTTTATCTTTCAACAAGGTAATATCTATTTTCAAAGAGCTATTCTCTTCAAGAAGTTGAGTTTTAGCCATAACAAGATTTGTATTTTCTATTACAAGCACATGCTTTTCATGCTCAAAAGAACTACAATTATTTTTTAACTTTTTTTTTAGATTGTTAACAACCTACAAAGTTCATAAATTTCTTCTAAAGCATCTTGCAATTCTTCTATAGTATAAGAATAAGAAGGTGATACCTCATTGTTGCTTTCTTCATTGCTTTTGTCCTCAAGTGCCATGAATTGAAGACAAGCAGATTCTTCTTTATTTGAATCGTTGTCATCTTATTTGCTTTTGCTCGAGTCATCCCAAGTTGCTTGCATAGCTTTCTTCTTCTTGTACTTGTTAAACCATTTCTTTGTATCTTTCTCTTTCTTTATTTTGCTCCTTTCATCATCCTTCTTAAGAAGTGGACAATCCATTTTAATGTGTCCCTTCTTTTTACAATTGTAACAAATAATTGGTTCCCTTTTAATTTCTTCTTTATATCCTTTTCTCCTGAAATCCATGTTATTCTTCAAGAATTTTTGAAACTTATGTGTGAGAAACTCAAGATCTTCATCTTCTTCTTGATCACTTTCTTTTGAATTTGAAAGGGCTTTAAAAGCTAATTGCTTTTTCTTTCCTTCATCAATTCCCTTCTTCTTTGGATTTAGCATTGTCTCATAGGCCATGAGATTCCTGAGAAGTTGATCCATATCTGTTTATCATAGCGAAATCAAGTTTAAAATGAAGTGTTGTAATCCAGTCAAAATCTCTTTGAAAACAAATACAATTTTTATTACTCGAATAAGTTCTGAGGTCGAATACAAAGAGCAATATGATATTTAGAAATCAAGATCACAATTCAAAACTAAAAGAATTTGCAATAATATCAGTATCAATGTGCAAAAAGATGGGAGTAAAATGGTGATTTAGATCACCAAACACTCCTACAATATCAACTAAGGAACTCAATGTATATGTATGAAATGAGAGCTAAGATCTGTCGTCTTCTTCTTCTTCTTTTCTTCCTCAGATTCTTCCTTCCTTCTACTGCTTCTTCTCTTTCTTCCTCTTTTTCTCAGGCCTTCACTTCTTCTGCCTTTAACTACTTCCTATTTGACTCTGCAATCCTCCTCTTCTTCTTCAGCTTCTGCTCAGGCATCCTCTTCTTTTTCTTCTTCTTCCTTCTCTGATTTTCCTCTTCAGAATCTGGCTAAGTGTCAGTCGAAGGTCTCTATAGCAAAACCCTCCCCCTACCCGTGTGACTCTCCTCTCTTTTTCTCTTAGGATCTACTCTCCTAGAGCCACAGGGTATTCGGGTTATCGGGTCAGGTGTGTACCCAAGTCTAGGCTCACTGGCGTGCAGTGGTGAGAGAGGAGTACAGGTCAAGCGAGTTATCGGGTCGACCAGGTTCATACGTAGGTGTCACAGATGAGGTCGGGTTAGCAGGTGAGAGAGACCTCACCCTGTGAACTTGAGGCGAAGAGCTACTGTCACAAAACAATTTATGTGGGTGCGTGGCCTCAACAGTTTTGATGTGGGACTATCCGTGCCCCTCCTCCTTCGTGGGTCTGCAGCAAGGTTCTCCTTCAATTGCCTTAACTTGTGAGGCTTGCATCTTCAATTGTGCACGAGGCACTTTCGCGTGACCTGGAGTGACCTTCAAGCAAGCTCGAAGCTTGCTCGTCAATGGTGGATAAGGCTAACACCTGAAATTAGTGAAACAACCTCTAGACCACTTCAAAATGCTCAGGAAGAGTTGTCGGAGCACGGTGAATGTGATGGGGGTGGTGGCATGGAGTGACAGTGGCTGTGAGTGCATGGCTAGGTCAGACTGTGTGTGTGTGAGTGTGTTCGGGGGTACGTGTGAGTGAGTGGAGAGGTGAATGAAGAGAGGGGAAATGATCAAGGAGGTGTGGCAAGTGTTTTGCAATGGTCGATGAGGGTTTTGGTGGTCTATGGAGGTGGGATGGCCTCGTTGGAGGGGGTGGCCAAAGATGGAGGAGATGGAGTTGCCAAGGGCTGTCGGTGGACGATTTTGGAAAAGATAGATACGAGAAGAAAGTAGAGGTGATAGGGTACATAGCTAGGAGGTTGACGGATGAAGTGGGGTAGGGATGGCGTCGGGTGTGGTGTGGCCGACGCCAGAGATGAAGGCGGCTCCGGTGAGGTAGAGACGGCAAGGACGGAGGGGAATGGGTGTCTGCTGGTGTGGCGAGATGCAAATGGAGGTGAGGAAGAGGAATCCACCAGTGGTATTGTGGATGGATGATGTGAAAAGGCAGAGGGGATCGTCGGATGTCGAGGAGCCTTTGGCCATGAAAGAGAGAGTGGAATTGCGGGGATTCATGGCCAATTTCGAGCGTGGGACATTCAGGGAGCTCTGAGTGTCCTTATAAAGGGTTCTAGGGGGCGGTTAGAGCTTGGGAAGCAAGCTTCCCAAGCTTGGAAGGTCGTCGGATTTGGGAGTTTCAAGCGACCCAAATCTCTCATGCATTCGCATGAGAGATTGGGAAATAATTAGAGCCTATGGATGGGTTCAAACTAGAGAGGATTACTCAAAGAATCTTCCTTCCAATTTTGGAAGAGATTCTCCAAGCAATCAAGGAGAAATCTCCTGTCAAAGGTCATCGGAGTAGGTTTCCACCACGATAATGGTAGAGGGACCTAATTGTGAAGACAACGAAGAAGTTAGGCGGTTGAATGCAAGGGTTTTTGAAAGTTGGGGGTATAAATGTAATCAGAAAGAACCTTTTTGCAAACTAGGTCAAGGCAAGTTTTCCTTGGGTCCAAATTTTGGTACAAACCTAATTTTGACCTAAGGAATCCAATGGTGAAGTTGGATTTTGGTTTTGACCATGTTTGACAAGGTAATTTATGCAAAAATACTAATTAGGGTAAATATTTGTCTGAGACTCCATTTTAGGTGAAGATGGGTTATTATGGTCAAATTGAAGGTACTAAACCCTAGCGAATATTTTTCTATGATTTTAGGAGGGTTTATGTGAATTTTATCCTAACCAGAACCTTACTTAATTAAGTGGGTCTATTTTTAGGATTTTAAAAGTCATTTAATTCTCAAAACATATACGAACCCTTTTTTGTCTGATCTAGCCCACTTGTTATCTTATTGAGACCATTTGACCTTTATTTAGCCCTTGAGAAAACCTGTGGTTGTACTGCACTCATGATAAGTTGGTAAAATTACAGCTTTAACCCTAGTTTCTTATTTTTCCATCAAAATGGTTACGCAATGAATTATGACCTTCAATTGGTTATATAGGAGTATTTATTATTTCAATTGGGTCAAAATGAGCTAGTTGTGGCTCATGATGGTATTCCCATCATACCCCCATGCCTAGCTTTTGCTAGTCCCTTAGCAAAATTTCAAGGTATTAACTTGGATTTTAGACCATAAAATCTTTTGATACTTAAAAACTTTGATGTGTGCTTCCTTTTGTGGATTAGGTTTAGAATGCCGATAATAGGCCTAGAAGTACTCAAGTACCAACCAAGATTCGGACTTGACCAGCTCTAGCCTCAGTCTACTACAAAGGTTTCTAATGCCTACAAGAACTATCCTAAGGTTCGTTGAACTCCGCGGTTAAAGCACTCGTGCTTGTAACATGTTTTAGCCTCAGTTCAGTTTGCAGTGCATTTTTGTCAGAGAGAGATAGAGGAATTTTTCTTAGTTTTTGGAGATTTTTCTCTCTCCTTTCTTTTTATTTCTAGCTTCAGATTAGCTTTACAACACGGTCTGTATCAGATTCCATGTCCCCATCATCAATCCTCGCAGGGTCCCTGGCAATCGATGCTTCGAGATAGCACCTACCATGGCAACCCCCAGAACCCTGGCTTTTGAGATTTCGAGATGATCCCACCCATGGCGTTCTGTAGCTAAATCCAAACCCTGGCAATCGACATTTCAAGATAATACCACCCATGGCATCTGAACTAGCAAAGGGTGCTTACATGCCCCCAATAAGATATGTAGATATCCTAGGAGACAAACACCGAGGAGACGATATGTTATTGCGCATCTTCAAGGGGAATTTCCCGCCTCACCACGTCAGGAACTCGTCCAAATCAAATTGTGTTGATCAGCCGCTCCCAATCTAAGTGACATTTTCAGAATAATTTAAATGCATTTGCATGATTTTGATACCTAGGCACACTGAACCAGACAGCGTGTGGATTGGGGTGCTTAGGTTATCGAGTCCCGCAAACCAGAGGTTAGTTAACGAGGCCAAATACTCCCTAAGCCTTAGACCTAATACTTAAGTTTCGCATTTTCCCCAACCTCTTGAGGACTATCCAGATCTTAGCGGGTACTTGAATTTTTAAGCCTAGGATTATAGCCCAAATGGCCTAAAATTAGCGTTCCTACTAATCTCTTCTGTGTTTCATTAGCAGTTTTTTTTTGCCTTTCATTTTCTTTCGTTTGATATGGTCTAGAACTAAGTCAATTCTGTAATTTTTTACTAATGATTATTTCTTTTTCTTTTCAAATTGTGCTCCTTTCTTGACATTTTTAACTTCTCCCCTTTTTCTCCTCAACATTTGATATGCCATCAAAATTTCCTTTCCTCTCATTTTTTGTTCTTCTTCAAGAATTTTTTATTTTCTTTGGTATTTTTGGAATATGTGATTTTTTTGGTAAACCCTTTCTTGTGAGATGATTTTCATGGCATTTTGCACTTTAATACTTCCCATGCTTATGATTTGTAATGTCCTCATTGTAAACTAGGTGGTTTTGAGTTCAGCTTAGATCATTCATTAGAATAGGTGTTGGGTGGGTGAATGGGTCGGGATGACTGTTGCGGACGATTTCAAGCTCGGGTATGTGTACTAGAGGTGGAGTCGATTATATTGGATGAACCCTAAAGTGCAATATGAGTTAGGCATAGGATGTGTCAAGAAAGGTTTCGGGTTTTTCAAAATGATGGGTTGCCTCCTGTTAAGCACTGAGTTTAACGCCATCGGCCGGGCGCAATGAGCTCAGGGAGAATGGAGGGTAAAAGATGTCTCAGCTAAATTTGTATCGGTAAGTTCAATGAATGGTTTGAGTCTCTGACCATATATGACAAAAGGTTCTAAATTGTGGCTGAGTTAACTGATTTCGACAACTCCATTTCCAAAGATTCGTCGGACAAGGTAAGGTCCGATCCATTTTGATCTGAGTTTTCCTGGGAATAGTTTGAGTTTGGCATCAAAGAGTAGGACTTTCTGAATAGGGAAAAATATCTTTCTGGATATGTGCTTGTCGTGAAAGGCCTTAACCCTCTCTTTTTCAATTCGTGAGTTCTCATATGCGTCGTGGCGTAATTCCTTGATCTCGCTCATTTGAAGCTTTCTGTGGGTTCCTGCTTTAGAAAGATCAAGATTGCATTCTGTACTGCCCAATAGGCTTTGTGCTCCAATTCAATGGGGAGGTGACATGCCTTCTCGTACACTAATCTAAAGGGAGACATGCCTAATGGGGTTTTGTGGGTGGTCCTATACGCCCACAAAGTTTTCGGAAGTCGGGATAACCAGTCTTTCCTATTAGGTCAAACTGTGACCTGGAGGGTTTTCTTGATCTCCCGATTCGATAGCTCAGCTAGACCATTAATTTAGGGGTGATAAGGAGTAGAGACTCGGTGTGACACCCCATATTTGGTCATCAGTGACCTGAACTAAGCATTAGTGAAATGGGTCCCTCCATAAAAGATTATAGCACGTGGAATCCCGAACCAAGAAAAGATGTTCTGATGAATGAATTTGATAACTACCTTATGATCGTTGGTTCGAGTCAGAATGGCTTCGATCCATTTGGACACATAGTCAACAGCGAGCATAATGTACTCGAAGCCATCCAAAATAGGAAAGGGTCCCATAAAATCATTCCCCCAGACATCAAAGATTTCGCATATGAGAATCGGCTGTAAGGGCATCATATCACGGTGGCTCATGTTGCCTAAGGTCTGGCAACAACTGCATGCCTTACAGTGATTGTATGCATCTTTGAAAATCGTAGGCCAATAGAAGCTGCACTAGAGGACTTTTGCTGCAGTTTTATGACCAGAGAAGTGTCCACCTCATGCCTAGTCATAGCAGAAGAATAAGATGTCCTGAATTTCCACTTCCGGGACACATCGTCGAATGATTTGATCAACACCAACGTAGAAGAAATACGGGCCTTCCCAAAAGTTGTACATGGCATTGGAAAGTAATGTCTTTCTTGGCCTTCGGCCAATTGGACAGGATCTGATGTGATGCTAGGTAGTTTACTAGATCAGCAAACCATGGAAGGCCTGTACTGATAGTCATAAGGTGCTCATCAGGAAAATGTTCCATAATGGGTCTGAAAGGGTCAATAATGTCAGAAGGAAGGCAGGACAAGTGATCAACTACCATGTTATATTTTCCCGCTTTGTTGCGAATCTCGAGGTCAAACTCTTGCAACAGCAAGATCCAGTGGATTAGTCAAGGTTTCGTGTCCTTCTTCTCAAGGTGACACCTCACAGCTGAGTGATCAGAGTAAATGATAACATGGGAACCCAGAAGATATGATCTGAACTTTTCTAGGGCAAATACTTCAGCTAGTAACTCTTTCTCAGGAACTATGTAGTTACGCTAAGCGTCGTCAAGTGTCTTGCTAGCGTAGTAAATGACCACGGGTTTCCTGTCAATTTTCTGCCCAAGTACCACACCTACAGCGAAATCAAATGCATCGCACATGATCTCAAAGGATTGAGACCAATCAGGGGATTGTAGGATCAGAGCTTGGGTAACTCGATCACGCAGGATCTCAAATGCTTGAGTGCACTCCTTGGAATTTCAAAAGGGACATCCTTAGATAGTAGATTAGTCAGGGGGCATGCGATCTTCGAGAAGTCTGGAATGAATCGATGGTAAAAACTGATGTGCCCCAGGAAAGATCAGATGTCTTTGACCAAGTTAGGCATAGGGAGTTTAGAAATCAAATTCACCTTGGCTCGATCCACCTGGATGCCTTTTTTGGAGATGAGATGTCCTAGGATAATTCCTTCAGGCATCATGAAGTGGCTCTTTTCCCAGGAAAGAACCAAATTCATGTCAATGCACCGCTTGAGGATCTGGAACAAGTGCAAAAGACAATCATCAAATGATTCGCCAAAAACTGAGAAGTCATCCATGAAGACTTTTAGATAATCACCTACCATATCTGAGAATATGGCAAGCATGCACTACTGAAAGGTAGTGGGTGCATTGCAGAGACCGAAAGGCATCCTTCGGAATGCGTATGTCCCGAAGAGGTAGGTGAAAGTGGTCTTCTCTTGATCCTCAAGATGGATTGCCACTTGGTTGTAACCAGAGTACCCGTCCAAAAAGTAGAAGAATCTATTTCCCGCTAGTTTTTTGAGGATCTTATCAATAAACAGTAGTGGGAAATGATCCTTTTTTGTGGAGGTATTGAGTCTTCTATAATCAATGCAGACTCTCCGTGAATTTGCTACATAGGTCGGTATGATTTCTCTGGTCTCAGTTGTGATCACGATGAGTCCTACCTTCTTAGGCACAACCTAGATTGGACTCACCCACCGACTGTAGGAGATCGGGTAGATGATCCTAGCATCTAACCACTTAATGATCTCCTTTTTCATGACCTCTTGCAGATTAAGATTCAGATGTCTCTGCATCTCATGGGAAGGTCGTGTGCCCTCTTCAGTATAGATGCAGTGTGTGCAGTAAGAGGGGCTAATACCACTCAAATCATCGAGAGTCCATCCAATGGCTCTTTGATGTTGCTGGAGAACAGAAATCAGATAGGATTCTTGATCAGGTGTGAGTTTGGAGTTGATAATCACAGGAAATGTTTGATTGGAACCCAAAAAGACATACTTTAGATGATCAGGAAGAGGCTTTAGTTCTAAAATAGGGTTATTAGTAGCAGTGGGTTGTTCAAGGTGGATGTCAGGAGTAAGGGAAGGAGTTATGAGTGTGCCTAGGTTGAGTTCAGACTCCTCTAATTGTGGGTTTTGATCCTCTTGTGGTTGATCAGAAGTAGTCAAGTTTTCCTCGATATATTGATCGTCAACCACAGCCTTGATATCACATATTTGTTCTATAACTCCACAATTAATCCCTTGTTGGGCCTTAAAGATGTCGATTTTCAGTGTCTAGTTCCCAAACTTTAGTTCAATTTGGCCCTCCTCACAATTAATGTTGGCCCTAGTAGTGGCTAGAAAGGGTCTCCCTAGTATGATTGGTGTATTTCTTTGATTTTCTGGAGCATCCATATCCAAGACTATGAAATCCACTGGGAAATAGAATCCCAAACCCTAACAATGACATCCTCAAGAACTCGTTTAGGTGACTTAATAGATCGATCTGCCAACTATAATGTCACCTCTGTTAGCTTGAGCTCAGATTCCTCAAGATGGTCAAGTAGGGATGTACGTATTAGGTTTATGGAGGCTCCTAGATGTAATAAATCTCTATCAAATTGGATATCACCAATTGTACAGGAAATTAGGGAGTACCTAGGTATTTTGCCTTAGGTGGGAGCCTACTTAAAATGATGGAGCTGGCTTGCTCCAACAATACAATTGGGCTCCCACTTTTGGTTCATGGCTTACGCTTAGGTGTACACATGTCTTTCAGAAATCATGCGCAAGTCGGTACTTGGAAAATCTCATCAATCAAGGCGATGTTTATACTGACCTGGTCAAGATCCCTCTTCAGGTGTCACGGGTTTGGTTGTCCTCTTTCCCTTGGTCAAGGCCTCGGGAAATGGAACCTTAGATGGTTCCTCTAAAATAGGTCCAGGTTCTTGATCTGGGACAGGGGTATCCTGGATGACTATCCTTGGGTTTGTGTTAGCACTACCAGGCTGAAAGTAGCTTGGGTAAGGTGGGTCTTGTGTTGCTTCGCCACTACGGGTCATAACTGAATTTAGTCCTGCCTAGTTTTGGTTTGGTGTAGGTAAAATAGGTGGCTGCTGCTGAAATCCTGAGTATAATGTCGAAGCTTCCATCCCATCGAGTGATGGAGTAGAAGGGGCCTAATAAATCATATGGGCTTGGCCAAGATTTGGGTTCATAACGTACCTCTGGTTTCCCATGTTATTCAAATTAGGCAGAGGTTGCGAAGGGAGTGTACCAGGTTGGCGAGAATTTGCCATCTGGGTTAGTTGATTGCGAACCTCTGTGATCTCGTCTTTTTGCTGTTTCTGCATAACTGCATTTGACTTTTGAATGTCAACCAAAGTCTAAAGGATAAGGGTCATTTGATCTGTCTGAGTTGGCCCAGATTGATAGGTGGGGTTGGGCCAAGGTTGAGGTAGCTGATATGGACGAGCAGCTTGTGGACGATGCTAATATGGTGGTCTCTGATAAATGCCAGTTTATCATCATTCTTATGCATTAAAACAAACCTAGCTCTTAGGATTTTACTCCACAAATGGGTTTTTGGGCTGCATTTAGGCATAAAATAGGTTAGGCATGCATTGCATTTTTTATTATCTTTTTAATATGTTTTTGTGAGTGTTAGGGATGTACAGATATATAGATCCCTAAAACCCTAGCACTCAAGAAGGCAAATGGTGAAGGAGAAGCCCAGACTAGCTGGAACTCAGCCTAATCCAGCTCACCTCAGCTTGATCCAGCTCACCTCAGCTTGATCCAACTCACCGCAGTTGGAACCTAGCTTACTTGAACTAGGGTTAGCTCATCCCAGCTCCATTCAGCTAATCTCAGCTGGATGGCAGCTCAAGAGAGTTCACCTTAGCTCACCCTAGCTCAAGTCAGCTCAGATCCAGCTCAACTTAGCTGAGTCTAGCTCATCTCAGCACCCACTAGTCCACAGGGAGCTCTAGCTAGCTCAGCTAAGTTGACAGGAGTTCACCTCAGCTCAGATCTAGCTACATCCAGCTCCACTCAGCTCCAGCCAGCTGAAGAAGAATTCATCCCAGCTCAGGGAGCTCAAGTCCAGCTCCCGGGGACTCAGCTTAGCTCAACTCAGTTGAGCTAAGCTACCTTAGCTGCCTCAACCAGCTTGATTCTCCCCACGAGCACCAGACCTAGCTCACCTCAGCTTATTTTGGTAGAAGCTAGCTCACTTTAGCTTTGCTTAGTAACTAGCAAAGAACTAGCAAGCTAAGCCAGCTAGAGTAGCCCCATGGCAGCCTCTTCAGCAGCAGCCAGCTCCAGCTCCAGCTCCAGACTTCTCCTCCTCAGCTCCTCCCTCCAAACCCTAGCCCCAACACCTTCTCCTCTACTCCTCCATTAGCTAAGCTAGCTTATCTTAGCTTATCTTAGCTAACAACCAGCTCCTTGGCCATCCACCACCTTCAAAGTCAACCCTAGCTAGCTTCACCAACTTAAGCCTACTTAAGCTAGCTACTCTACTCAAATTGGCGCCACCTCCTAGCCATCCCTTCACCCCATTATCTCCACCAAAAGACACCTTAAGTTGGCACCAAAAACTACCCCTAACCACCTCTATATTGGCGCCAACTTTCAGCCCTTAATCGACCATACACCTACCCACATATGCCATCCTAGCCATCCACCTAACCCCCCTTCTAGAATCCTTCTTGGCGCCAACTTAGACCCTCTTCTAGAAGCCATTTTGGTGCCAATATCAAGGGGTGTCAACCCCCATAACAACCCCCTTGGTGCCTCTTAAGGTGGCGCCAAACACCCTTGGCCATTGGATCCTTAACCACCTCCATCATTCCATCTTGGCCCTCCATTTCAAGGGACACCTTAGCCCCCTTCCTATTCTATAAAAACCCACCACCTACCACCATTTGGGGGCATCCTCCATTAGTGCATTTTTCTACCTACATCCACCTATACCTACGCCCAAGGAGAAGGAGTAGAGAAGGAGATTAAAGGGGCACATCACCAGCCCTTTTGGTGCCTTCTTCTCCCCACTCTCTTCAACTTGGGCCACGCCATGGAGGAGGACTCTTCCACTTCAAGAAGGATAGCCAGGCAAGGGAGAAGGACCTAGGGTGGATGTCCACCCTTGGAGAGAAGCTTAGGGCACGCCCCCTTAGGGCTTGCCTTGGAGGACATCACCTTGGTGGAGCACTGCAAGGAAGGAGTTAGACTCTTTTCAAGATTGCAAGCCACCAACCTTGGAGCAATAAGCCCTCTTCTTCACCATCTATCTAGAGGATTTGTGTTTTCTTTTCTTATTTGCATTTTTCTAGTAGTACAAGCTTTCCTCTACTAGGCCTTTTGTAAAACACTTTATCAATTATCTAGTTGCCTTCTTTGCATTTTTTTGTTTGCATTTCTATTAATTATTTTCAGCATTCTTCACTCCCTCTCCCTAATTATTCTAGGCCTCCACATGCCTAGAGTGAGCTTAGGGAGAGGCTCTACTTGCCACATAGAAGTAGTATTTAAATTGAAGTGTAAATCACTTTTCCCACCATCAGTTCGCATGTTGCCTTAGGTTAAAAACAAAAAAAAATGATATATTGAAAAAATATCAAAAAGAAAGTTGAGATCTATCTGTAAGCAAGAGGATTAATTTTGCAATTTTTGCCTCCTTGGACGACCCTAGATACTCCCCTATCTAGGATATAAATTTAAAAGCGAAAGCGGATTCGCATGTTACAACGACGTTAAAAACCCGCTTTTACAAATCACGCATATTTCGCAATCAGTCTCTGATTCTGGTTGTTTCCCGTCCAAATGAAATTAGGATGATTTCGCCATCCAAGGTTATAGGTATTAGAGAATTGGTTGTTCTGGATGACGTTAAGGTCCTCGCAGGTCTGAGGAACCTCAGAGAAGTCAGAATACGAGGGTTTAGAGTTCCCCCAACCAAAATAGGGCAGTTTGGAGTTTTCTTCAACCTTAGAGTCAGACGAGTCCATCCCCTGTGAAGATCGATGGTAGATGTTATGCACAACTTCCCTCCCAGAGAGCGGCTATGCGAATGGGTTTTACGTAGAGGTGGCTCACTACAGATGTCGAGTTAGCTCATCCACCTTCTTCTCAATAATAGAGACCTTGTCCAAATGATTGGCCATCAGTTCCAAGTCGATAGAAGAGGACAGGCCCTATGTCTCATGTGCTCCCCTTGGATTTGTCGATGCGTGGGCATTCGTCCGGTTGAATATGCCCATGGAGTTATTATTGATGGAGTTCTCGCACATATTCTCAAGAATCTCCCACACAGTGTCCTCGTGTTAACCCATGATATTTCCTCTGCAAGTTGCATTGACGAATAATCAGATATCTTCACAGAGTCCCTTGTAAAAATATTGGACTTGTTCCCATTTAGGAACTCCGTGATGGGGGCACTTTCGCATGAGATCTAGGAAATGATCCCATGCTTCGTGAAGTGGTTCTCCAAGCTGTTGTGTGAAGTGCGAGATTCGGTGTCGTAAAGCATTCGCCTGACCAACTAGGAAGAGCTTTTTCAAAAACTCAGACTGTAGTTCAACCCATGTGTTGATTGGACGCATCTGAGTCTGATACCAGTGAGCTGCTTTGTCCATGAGAGAGAAGGAGAACATTTTCAAGAGAAGAATATCTCGATTCTGAACATCTGACCCGAAGGTCTGGGCCAGATCCTTGAGCAGTTTAATGTGCTAGAAAAGATCCTCGGAATTGAGCCCATGAAATTTCGGAATAGCATGAATCATGTTGGGCTTGAGTTTAGTATCAGGACCTCGAGCTGGGATTTGGACTCGAGGTTCGATCGCCACCGCAGCAGGATTGTAATGATCTCGCATCATAGGATGCTGCGGTGGATTCACAATGGCTTGGAATAAATCATTAAGGCGCTGAAGTTGATTCTCGAGGTTATTCTCTTCTTCTACGTGTTGTGCCATGATGATGGATGAAGGAGAATTAGGTTCAGATGAATCAGAAGAGATGCCTATGTGATAGGGTTGCTGCATAAACATGGAAGTTGAGGCCTGGCCTCGACGGGAGTGAATAACTAAAGGAGGCCTCAAAGTTGTCTTAAGGATCTCCTACCAAACATGCACCGATGGACTGGATTAGAATAGAATGTGATGGATCCAATCAAGACACTCAAAAATTTTGGATGGACTATAGAGGTTCGAGGCAGATGATACCCCTTAGTCAAAAGGTCGTCCACCTAAGAATTACCTGGGCAGTTAGAGAGGGAGAGTCCCACGAAGATCCCTACACGGTATAGCACCCCCATGGGCTACAGGATTTTCCCCACTCGATCTCTCTTGTCACTGATGTTCTAGGTAGACCAGAATGGGGACTTGACCTCCTAAGTCTACCAGTTTTAATTAAGATTAAGGGTGCTTAGGATTTCACTTAAACTTTAAGATGTGTTGAGTGCAAGAAGTGACCTAATTTTAAGATTGGTTGACCCAAGAAAGGTGGGTCCAACTTCACCTGTTTGTTCTTTGAGAAGTTTTAGGTCCCTCTTTTAGGATTCAAGTGAGATTAAGAGCCTGATTTTTAGGGTTTGGTTGAATAGATCAATTCAACCAAGGCTTAGGCACACATTGTTTGGGAAAGATCAGTTCTTGATTAAGCAAGTGCGTCTCTAAAACCCTAAACTTGAAATCCTTACTTGGCTCTTGTTTTGGTCCAATTTAGTTTGCCAAATGTGATATCTAGGGCTCAGACAAGAATGTGATAGCCCTAGCTACCTTAAGTGGGTGCACAAATCAGGTTTTGTTGTTGAAATCAAATTAGGAAACTAGATGAATTATCCAAGAATGGAAAGCAAGTATCCCTAATTGATTTTATCCCTTTTAACCTTTCCAGAATGAGGGGCTTAAGAGAGAGTGGTTAGAGTTTACTTTCCCCTGGCGTGTTTGATGTGCGGTTAATCTTCCTTGAATGTATCTTCTCCCTGAAAAACCACAACAAAAGAGATATAGCAAGTTAGTACCAAATCAGGAATTGCAATCGAGAATTCTAAATTGCCTGCTGCCCCCCAACACCGGCACAAAAATGTTTATCGTGGTGAAGTCGAGTTTAAAATGAAGCGTTGTAATATAGTCAAAATCGCTTTGAAAATAAATACAATTTTTATTACTCAAATAAGTTCTGAGGTCAAACACAGGGAACAATATGGTATTTAGAAATCAAGATCACAATTCAAAACTAAAAGAATTTGCAATAATATCAGTATCAATGTGCAAAAAGATGGGAGTAAAATGGTGATTTAGATCACCAAATATTCCTACATTATCAACTAAGGAACTCAATGTATATGTATGAAATGAGAGCTAAGATCTGTTGTCTTCTTCTTTTCTTCTTCTAATTCTTCCTTCCTTCTGTAGCTTCTTCTCTTTCTTCTTCTTTTTCTCAAGCCTTCACTTCTTTTTCTGCCTTTAGCTGCTTCCTCTTTGACTCTGCGATCCTCCTCTTCTTCTTCAGCTTCTGCTCAGGCCTCCTCTTTGTTTTCTTCTTCTTCCTTCTCTAATTTTCCTCTTCGGAATCTGGCAAAGTGTCAGCCGAAGATCCATGTAGCAAAACCCTCCCCCTACTCGCACAACTCTCCTCTCTTTTTCTCTTAGGATCTGCTCTCCCAGAGCCACAGGGTATCCGGGTTATCGAGTCAAGCGTGTACCTAGGTCCAGGCTTACCAGCGTGTGGTGGTGAGCGAGGAGTGTAGGATAGGTGGGTTATCGGGTTGACCAGGTCCGCGGGTAGGTGTCACAGACGAGGCCAGGTGAGCGGGTTAGAGGGACCTCACCCCGTGAACTTGAGGCGAACAGCTACTGTCACAAAATCAATTTATGTGGGCATGCAGCTTCAACAGTTTCCGATGTGGGACTATCCGTGCCCCTCCTCCTTCGCGTGTCTGCAACAGGGGTCTCCTTCAATTGCCTCAACTCGTGAGGCTTGTGTCTTCAATTGAGGGCCTGAACTTGTGTACGAGGCACTTCCACGCGACCTGGGACTTCAACCTGGGTGTAGCAAGACCTGGAGCGACCTTGAAGCAAGCTCGAAGATTTCTCATCAATGGCGAAAAAGGCCAACACCTGAAATCAGTGAAACGGCCTTTCGGCCACTTCAGAATGCTCAGGGAGAGTCGGCGGAGCATGGTGAACGTGATTGGGGTGGTGGTGTGGAGTGATAGTGGCTGTGAGTGCGTGGCTAGGTCAAACTGTGTGCGTATGAGTGGGTGTGTTCAAGGGTGCGTGTGAGTGAGTGGAGAGGTGAATGAAGAGAGGGGAAATGATCAGGGAGGTGTGGCGAGTGTTTTGCGATGGTCGGCGAGGGTTTTAGTGGCCTGTGGAGGTGGGGTGGCCTCACCAGAGGGGGTGACCGAAGATGGAGGAGATGGAGTTGCGAAGGGTTGTCGGTGGTTGGTTTGGAAAATAAAGAGACGAGAAGAAAGTAGAGGGGATAGGGTACTTAGCTAGGAGGTTGATGGATGAAGTGGGGTAGGAATGGCGATGGGTGTGGTGTGGCCGACGCCGAAGACAAAGGTGGCTCTGGTGAGGTAGAGACGGTGAGGACGAAGGGAAACGGGCGTTTGCTGGTACGGCGAGACGCAGACGGAGACAAGGAAGAGGAATCCACCACTGGTATTGTCGATGGATGATGAGAAAAGGTAAAGGGGATTGCTAGACATCAAGGAGCCTTCGGCCGTGAATGGAGAGAGGAATTGTGGGGATTCACGGCCAATTTCGAGCGTGGGACATTCAGGGAGCTCTGAGGGTCCTTATAAAGGGTTCTAGGGGGTGGTTAGAGCTTGGGAAGCTTGGGAAGCAAGCTTCCCAAGTTTAGAAGGTTGCCAGATTTGGGAGTTTCGAGAGACCCAAATCTCTCATGCATTCGCATGAGAGATTGGGAAATAATCAGAGCATATGGACGGGTTCAAACTGGAGAGGATTCCTTAGAGAATCTTCCTTCCAATTTTGGAAGAGATTCCCCAAGCAATCATGGAGAAATCTCCTGTCAAAGGTCGCCAGAGTAGGTTTCCTGCATGATAATGATGAAGGGACCTAAATGTGAAGACAATGAAGTTTGGGGGCTGAATGCAAGGGTTTTTGAAAGTTGGGGATATAAATGTAATCAGACAAGACAATTTTGCAAACTAAGTCAAGGAAAGTTCTCCTTGGGTCCAAATATTGGTACAAACCTTAATTGGACCTAAAGAATCCAATGGTGAAGTTGGATTTTGGTTTTGACCATGTTTGACTAGGTAATTTATGCAAAAACCTAAATTAGAGTAAATATCAGTTTGAGACTCCATTTTAGGTCAAGATGGGTTCTGATGGCCAAATTGAAGGTACTAAACCCTAGAGAATATTTTTCTATGACTTTTAGAGGGTTTATGTGAATTTTATCCTGACTAGTACCTTGGTTAATTAAATGGGTCAGTTTTTAGGGTTTCAAAACTCATTTACTTCTCAAAACATATGCAAACCCTTTTCTGTCTGATCTAACCCACTTGTTATCTTATTAAGAACATTAAACTTTTATTCAGCCCTTGAGAAAACCCATGGTTGTACTACATTCATGATAAGCTGGTAAAATTGTAGTTTTAACCCTAGTTTCTTATTTTTCCCTTAAAATGGTTATGCAATGAATTATGACCTTCAGTTGGTTATGTAAGAGCATTTATTGATTCAATTGGGTCAAAATGAGCTAGTTATGGCTCATGATGGTGTTCCCATCAATATCTAAGTTCTCAACTTCATTTGCTTCTTCTATAGCTGTAACCTTTGGCTTAAAAACATTTGTTAAAGATCGCAAAATCTTACCTTCAAGCTCACCTTTGATGAAAGCTTTTCCAAGTGCCTTCAAGTTGTTGACAATAAAAGTAAAGTGGGTGTACATGCCCTTTACGCTTTCATTCTCTTGAATTTCAAATTTCTCAAAATCTTGGGTTAGCATAACAACTTTTGAATTCTTTACCTTATTCGTTCCCTCATGAGTAATCTTGAGAGTTTTACAGATCTCATTTGTAGTTGTGCATTGAGAGATCTGATTAAACTCATTGAGACTCAACACACAATACAGGGCATTCATAGCCTTAGAGTTGAGTGAGAGCTTCTTGTTGTCCTCCGTTAAGGCTGTTGGAACCTTGTTCCACATCTTGTTTTGTTGTTAACAAAATTATTATGGATTAATGTTTGCATTAAGTGTTTTTCAGATTTAGGTGAAGGAGTAAGGCAAACATGAAGTGATGGAGGCTTGATGAAAAGGAGAAGATCATGATAAGGAGGCAAGATGACATGGATGGATCAAGAAGAAGAAGATCATCTTCGATCCTTTGCTTTTCTTTCTAGTTTAGATTTTATTTTCATAGATTGTATGCCTCTTAAGAAGAGAACATAACTTAGATTGTAAAAATCTATTAGAGATAAATTAGGATTTATATTGCGATCATTTTCGAAGTACGTAATGGACTAAATTACTTAAAACAGGTACTTGTAAGCAAGTACCAGTACTGTTCATCAGTACTGGTATTTGCAAGGCACAGGTTTGAGAATTCGTCTCAAACTATGAACAAGTATCGGTACTAATCATGAGTACCGGTACAGGTTGGCCACAGGTTGAAGGCTTTATTTTGTCCTGAATCTTTCAAGTACCGGTACCCATGATGAGTATCGGTAAAGGTAGGTTAGTGTGCCCAAGGAATTCCAAACCTGGGAGTCACAAGTACCGGTACCCATGATGAGTACTGGTACCAAAACTCTTGTACTGGTGACAGTGAGCTGCTAGTACCAGTACAGGTACTTTAGTACCGGTACTAGGTAGCCGTTGGCTTAATTCTAAACAGCTAGAAAATTAATTTCAATAATGTGAACGTTGGGAATTAATTCCCAATGTCTAGTAGATGAATCCTTGAGGTCCTAAACTCTATATAATGACCCTAAGACTATTTGCTTGCACATAAGAAATAAGAGAAAAGAGAAGAAAATTCCTAGAGCTATATTTCCCAAATTTCCACCATATTCACAAGAGAAGAAATCGTGTTTGCTGCTTTTCGTCGTGCTACAATTTTGCAAACACTTCTACGACGTGATTTCTTCACACATTATCAAAGCGATTCACACTCATTCTAGGCTCTCAAATTGGTAATATTATTTTAATTATTGTTGAGAGGCTTAGGTTTTTGTTGTAAGAGTTTTCTTTCTTACACCAGTTTTCACTTGTATCTTGAGCATTTGCTCATTGGGTTGTAACAAACCCGTTCTTGTAATTGGGTTGAGGTAACTCATTAATTACCTCCTTTAGTAAATTGATTCTCTTGGGGTTGAGAGAATCGGGTTAAAATCCCTAAGCTGGGAGGCTTAGGTTGTGGAGTACCCAAGGGAGGGGAACCACTTTATGTGATGTGTCAATTTCTGTGGTTTGAATATTTGTGCAAATTCTTTCTTGTTATTACTAATTTGTTTGCTTTAGTCTTTACGCATAGCCATATCTTTTTAGATCCTACAAAGTGGTATCAGAGTAGGTTGCGAGAAGTAAAAAATCAACTCGCAATGGCATCTACAAAAAGGCACATGGAAGGACAATCATCCACCCGTCCTCCCTATTTTGATGGGATGGACTACGGGTATTGGAAGAGGAGGATGCAAGTCTTCCTCAAGGCAATGGATGAGGAGTCGTGGATACTCATTGAAGAGAAATATTCAGATCCAGAGCCGCAAGAAGGAGTGGCATGGATGGTGGATCAAATGAAGAAAATTGTCGGCAATGCGATGGCGATGAACTCACTTTATTGTGTGTTGTCAAGGGAAGAGTTTAACTGAATTTTGGCATGCGAATCCACATACAAAATTTGGAACACTCTCAAGGTCACCTATGAAGGTACTAATAAGGTTAAAGAAACTCGTATCTCTATTCTAACAGAAAATTATGAGTATTTCAGGATGAAGAAAGACAAAACAATCATGGATATGTATATGAGGTTTGGGGAAATTGTTAACCCCATGAAGAACCTAGGAGTCAAGTTGAAAGAGGAGCAGCTTGTAAGGAAGATCTTAAGATCTCCTACAAGTGATTGGTCTCCAAAGACCACAACCATCCAAGAGGCAAAAGATCTTTCTACTCTCTCCTTGGATGATCTAATTGGAAGCCTCATGGCATATCAAGTCCAATTGGAGAATATGAAGAGGAACGAGGAGAAGGCGACAAGCAAGAAGAAGAGCATTGCTTTTAGAGCAATCAAGGAGGACTCGGATTCAAGCACCTCGGAATCTAAAGATGAAGAGATGAAGAAACTCACAAGAAAGTTCCAGAAATTTCTTCAAAAGTAAGGTAAGAAAGTGAACAAAATTTCATCTGATATTGTTTTCTATGAATGCAAGAGAAAGGATCACCTACGAAAGGATTGCCCTATAAACAAGGAGGACAATAGGAAAGAAATAAAGGAGCTCAAGAAGAAGAAGAAAAGGAAAGCATTTAAAGCAACATGGGATAGCAACTCCGACATGGACACCGACTCCAACGAATTGGAATCCGAAGATGAGGTCGCACATCTTTGCTTGGTGGAAACTTCAGAAGATACGGACAACGAGGTAAACCCTGATTTTTCATTTGAGGAATTATTACATGCATATGAAGAGCTATATCATAAAGCTAGGTCATTTAAAAAGGAAAATAAGGTTTTAAAGAATAATTATCAAACATTAGAGTTAGAAAAATCATGTTTAGAAATAGAATTAGAAATGTCAAAAGAAACTAATAATCTGTTGCATGCAAAGATATTAGAACTAGAAGATATTTATGAGCATTTTGAAGAGACTTTGAATAATTTAAAAACAACAACTAGGCTAAATAAGGAATTTTGCAATAATTTAAAAGCCAAGTTCAATAATAAGAAGAACACACAAAATAAAGCACATGCACCTAGACTTGCATAGATGTACCAAAAGGCCAAAAATCCTAAGAGTTATAGATCTAACACAAAAGTGATCTATCAATCTCAAGATTTGAAAGGTATTAACCATAAAGGACCCAAGAGAAAATGGGTACCTAGAAAAAATATTTATTTTGCAGGAATAGATCAAAGAGATCAGTGGGTGTTCAAGGCACACAACGGAACATTTCAACCTTTCTATAGGTTGAATGAAGATCAAGAACGATGGCCAAATGGAGCTTGGTACCCACATTCATCATTTTATTGGTAAATTTTATGGTATGATATTTCTTCATTTTCTTTGTGATTGACAAAAAGGGGGAGAAAGATACTTGGCAAATAGTAATATTTTTAAGGGGATCTTATATTGAGGGGGAGGATTAAAATGAAAAATTTTCCTTCATATAACATTGTTAAATTTTTTAATTATCAATTTGCAAGATAGTTTTAACACCAAAAAGGGGGAGATTGTTGGAACCTTGTTCCATATCTTGTTTTGGTGTTAACAAAATTATTATGGATTAATGTTTGCATTAAGTGTTTTTCATATTTAGGTGAAGGGGCAAGGTAAGCATGAAGTGATGGAGGCTTGATGAAAAGGATAAGATCATGATAAGAAGGAGGCAAGATGACAAGGTTGGGTCGAGAAGAAGAAGATCATCTTCGATCCTTTTTTTTTTCTAGTTTAGATTTTATTTTCATAGATTGTATGCCTCTTAACAAGAGAACTTAACTTAGATCGTAAAAATCAATTAGAGATAAATTAGGATTTATATTGCGATCATTTTCCAAGTATGTAATGAATTAAATTGCTTAAAATAGGTACTTGTAAGCAAGTACCGGTACTGTTCATCAGTATTGGTATTTGCAAGGCACAGGTTTGAGAATTCATCTCAAACTGTGAACAACAAGTACTGGTACTAATCATGAGTATCGGTAGAGGTTGGCCACAGGTTGAAGGCTTTATTCTGTCCTAAACCTTACAAGTACTGGTACTCATGATGAGTACTGGTACAGGTAGGTTAGTGTGCCTAAGGAATTCCAAACCTGGGAGTCACAAGTACCGGTACCCATGATGAGTACCGGTACCAGGACTCTTGTACTAGTAGCAGTGAGCTACTAGTACCAGTACCAGGGAACCATTGGCTTAATTCGGAACGGCTAGAAAATTAATTCCAACAATGTGAACGTTGGAAATTAATTCCCAACGTCTAGTAGATGAATCCTTGAGGTCCTAAACTCTATATAATGACCCTAGGACTCTTTGTTTGCACATAAGATACAGGAGAAAAGAGAAGAAAATTCCTAGAGCTATATTTCCCAAATTTCCACCATATTCACAAGAAAAGAAATCGTATTTGCTGCTTTTCGTCATGCTACGCTTTTGCAAACACTTCTACGATGTGATTTCTTCACACATTATCAAAGCGATTCACGCTCATTCTCAGCTCTCAGATTGGTAATATTATTTTAATTATTGTTGAGAGTCTTAGGTTTCTGTTGTAAGAGTTTTCTTTCTTACACCAGTTTTCACTTGTATCTTAAGCATTTGCTCGTTGGGTTGTAACAAACCCGTTCTTGTAATTGGGTTGTGGTAGCCCGTTAATTACCTCGTTTAGTAAATTGATTCTCTCAGGGTTGAGAGAACCGGGTTAAAATCCCTAAGTTGGGAGGCTTAGGTTGTGGAGTACCCATGGGAGGGGAACCACTTTATATCGTGTGTCAATTTCTGTGGTTTGAATGTTTGTGCAAATTCTTTCTTGTTATTACTAATTTGTTTGCTTTATTCTTTGCGCATAGCCATATCTTTTTAGATCCTACAAAGGCTCCATTTTCCAGTTTCTTTGGCTTCACAAATGGTGTTTCCACCATTTCCCAAAGTGAATAATCCATCGATTGGAGGAAGACTTCCATCCTTTGCTTCCAATACAAGTAATTCGTACCATTGAAGTAAGGATGTTTTCTCGTGGAGAATTCATAGTTTCTGTTTGTTGCGAACACCCTTGATGCCATCAGATCATCTTGTAAAGGCTTTTACACCTATTGCACAAGAACAAATAATGCTCTGATACCACATGTTAGTGGAACAAGAATGCGGGGTTGAATTGTGAAATAATATTAAGTAAAAACAATCACAACAAAATACACAGGTATTTATAGAGGAAACCCTTGCAGGAAAAACCTCCACATAGATCTCCTTGGGGTTTGTCTAGGTGAGGGGAATTGTTTTGAGGAACACTACCCTAGAATTAGTGGTGTGGTTTAGTGATTCCCATTGAATTGGGGGCAAAATCCTAGATTGGGAGATATAAGTAAAGGTTTTACCCGTAGGAGTTTCCTCTCTAAATACCTGTGTATTTTGTTGCATTTGCTTTTACTTAATATTATTTCATAATTAAACCCCCCCTTCTTGTGCCACTAGCACACTAGCTTTCTAATCTCAACGCCAAGGTGGGTTAATCGATCGAAACGATCGTAGTTCATATAAAAATTGTCATTGTCGTAGTATATGTCACAAATAAAAACCATTATCGCATCAATTTTATTAATTACATAATTTTTACTGGTTTATTCCAGGTCGTTCACTGGGAGGTAGTTATTGATATACATCACTCTCTAAGTCCAACATTATTCTTTAATTCTAAAAAGATCAATTTTATGTAGAATCATAAATGAATGAATTAATGAATGAAAGAATTAAACTAATTTATGTCTTGAAATGCTTGCGAACACAAATATACAAACAAGCATCAAACACTATACGTATATACTATATACTATCCATTTATAACTTATAATATTAATAATTACATATATATGCAATAATAAGTAATAATATATTCTATACTAACTTGACTGAATATATTAAGATATACAGTAAAATATATAATATGTACAACGATAGATATAAACGTTGCTAAACCTTAGAAAAACTATGTACAGAATCTAAGATATAAACTAGGGTCTGTAGTGACACTTATTGTATCTATAGTGACGGATAATTCTGTCAGCAAAGCTACTATGTTATTTATATACATATATAGCTCAAACATTACCTATACTACATATACTTTTAATATACAGATGCTTATTATTTATAGTATACTTAGATATATATAAACATATACACTATACGGATATACATATACACTTAACTCTTCTTTCTCTTTTTACTTCTCTCTTCTTCTTAGCTTTATTTCTTTTATCCCTTTGGCACTTAACCAAGGCTTTCACTCTCATAGAATGGCTAACACTTAGTTGTTCACTCTCTTAATCCCCTTATTAGGCCTTCGTTTAAAAATTAGGTTTATTAGTTGGCAGGTGACCTTTTTGAGGGATACACAGCACCCTCTCAAGTGGGACCAGACCTCTACTAAGGGCTGCCCTAATTCATTTAATTAGGCCTCTTAATCGTGATTTCATCTCGTTAATGGGCTTAATCAAGCCCTCGCACACCATTCTCACATCTCAAACCAAAGCCATATCATCATACATATGCTCCTAAGGGGACAGGGTTGTTTCGGGTGCCCGACGCCCGTGATGACTAAATAGCATGGGAAGAAAAATAATATAAAGCGTTGCAGGAGCTCGCCAGTGAATGATGTGGCACTATATGTGCCGCATCCCGGCGCTAGAATTCCAGAGCAGCTTGTCTTAATTCCATGATTTTGGCCCTCGATTTGAGGGCCACAATTTATTATAATTTAAAAATAAATTCTAGGGTTACAAAGTATTTACAAAGGGCTACTTAATTATATAATTTATTTATAGAATTAATTATGTTTACTACATAAATAAATTACCTAAAGTTTACACTTTATACATACTAATTTTTAAGTTTATTTCTTAATTAACGTATACATTAGTTATTTAATGGTCTAATTGACCCTGTATAGAGTTAATATATATATTAAAGTATTTATTACAGATTTTTATTATATTTTACACCATTTATTTTTATTTATTTTACATTTAAATAGCTTATTTCAGGCTATCTTATATATAAATTAGTTTAAATAGTATAATACATTATAAATATAGTTAAATTAGCTTAATTTACATAAAATACATTAATACAAAGGTACAGTATAAGTTAGTTCAGTTATAACTTAATTTACTAATTTAGTTTGATTTAACTTAATAACTTAGGTAATAAATTAATAAATTCAATATTTATTATATATACATAATTAAATTATGATACAAGGTTTCTAATATACATAATAAATATATAGATATATATACATAGTATAAATGGTCATTACATTTATATACAGAGTTTTATACGTTTATTTAAATTATAACTCTTGTAAGTTAATATAAATAATAAATAGTTATATAATTAAGTTATATGCAGTTTATATACTTTTAAATATGTAATTTACATTATACAACATGTATATAAGTTATTTACACCCATTATACATCTATTGTACATTATATACATATATACTTAATATATAGCTTATATTTATATGCATGTACATAATATACAAGGTATTTTTTGGGTATTTTTGATGTTTTTCTACTTTTTATTGTTTTTATATATTTTGTGGAAGTAGATGATGAAAAATAAAGAGAGAGATGAGATGAATAGATTGTTTTTGGTGTTTTTATGTTAAGGGGTTTTTATTAAGTTTTAAGGTAAACTGAAACGTTGGCTGGTATATTCTACTAAACCGAGGGTTCAGAATACCATGAAACTTTGCAAATGTGTAGAGAAATAGTTAATCCTACTCACTACACCTTTATTTTATTTTTTTGGAATTTTTATAGAATTATTATTTTTTTAAAAGTTGAGCACATTCTTGGCATAAAAAGGGTTTTCAATGAGAACCTAAGGCCTAGAAAGTAATTCTAAAGGACAAATAGGCAGTAGACTGCCTCAAATAAGCCCTAAGCATGCTCTAAAGGATTTGCAATCATAAAACATGTGATTCATTTTATTTTACATTTCTTTTCAATAGTTGGACAATTAGAATACATAGTTTAGCTGACGGCAAGTAATTCAAGTTGATTTACAAGCATTCAAATGAGATTTACAAGCATAAAAGTACATGAAAGCTTGTACAGATGCTATATAGCAGTGAAAAAAAGTCAGCTAATTTAAAAGACTAAAACCTAAGCTACTGTCCACTACAAAATTAGACCAAAGCAGCTGCTGCAACTGTTGAATTTCAGGCATACCAGCTCCTACAGCTGCTGAAATAGTAGCTATAGGGTCTGTTGCTACTGTTGTGTCACTCACTTCAGATCAGACGTCTTAAAAATGGCTGCCGCAGTTCCAAATCAGATTCATACTGCAGTAGATCCAGACCTCCAATTCAACAACTTATTTTTTGATTCAGTCATTTATATCTCAAATTATACTTGAGAAAGTCTGATCAAAGATACAAAATCTTCTGATCAGGGAATAATTTACAGGAATTCAGTTGGAATGTAGCTGCTCATGCAGCAATTTAATATGATGGGATTCAAAACACACAACAGAAATCATATCAGAATATGATCAAACTTTAAAAAAAAAATCTCATTGAAATCACTTGGGTTGTTAAACTCTTGACGGGAACACTATCATGAGCTTCAACTAGCTCATTTTTTCCCAGAAAAGAGAACAAAGACTCCTACATAACCAACTAGGGGTCTTAACTCAATGAATAACTTGTCTGGGAGAAATGCAAAAAATAAGGGGTAAAATTATAATTTTACCATTACAGTGCAACAACAGGATTTCTCATGGGCTAAACAAAGGTCAAATGATCTTAACATGATAAAAAGTTGGTTGGTTCAAACAAAAAAGGGTTCATGTGAATACTAGGAATTAAATGACTTATTGTAACCCTAAAACAGACCAACTTAATTTAACAACGTTTTGGTTAGGATAAAATTCACCTAAACCCTCTAAAAATCATGGAAAAATAACCTCTAGGCTTTAGAACCTTCAATTTGGCCCTTAGAACCTATTTTTACCTAAATTAGGGTCTCAGTCAAACGTTTGCCCTAAATCGGGTTTTTGTGTAAATTTTGCAGTCAAACTTGGTCAAACCCAAAATCCAACTTCACCATTGGATTTATTAGGTATAAATTAGGTTTTCCCAAAATTTGGACCTAAGGGGAATTCACCTTGACCTACTTTGCGAATAGGTCCAACCCAATTACATTTCTACCCCTAACTTTTGAAAACTTCAGCAGAAACCCCCCAACTTCCTTGTCGTTCTTTACAATTAGGTCCCTACACCATTAAGGCAGAGGGAATCCTACTCCGGTGAGGTATCAAGGTAAAGATCTCCTTGATTCCTCAGAGAATCCCCTTCAAATTTGAAAGAGAGATTCTCTGACAAATCTCACCTAGTTTGAACATAGTCAGAGGCTTGATTTGGCACCCAATCTCTTTTGTGTGAGAGATTTGCGTAACTTTTGACTTTCCAACTCCGATGAGGTTGCCGTGCTTGGAAGCTTGGCTTCCAAGCACAAGACCTTCTGCTAGGGCCTATAAAAGCTTGCCCAGATCAACCCGCAGCCTCTAAGCTTGAACTTAGCTAGAGAAACCCCCTATTTCTTCTGTTCCCCCACCAGTTAGTAACCCAGCAAGCTCCAACGACCCTCTCTCTCTCTCTCTCTCTCATCGCTCTGCCACAATACTAGTGGCAGGGTACTTTGTATCCTCTTCGTCCGCGTCGCGCCGCACCAGTCGACGTTCCTGCAACCCACTTGTTGTCGCCGTCCTCCCACTGGGCACTTCGTCTCCGATGACGGCAATACGAGCTGACCGCCTCCTCTGCATCCCACTTCGTCTATCCGCACTTAGTTAAGTCCTCTCTCTCTCTTCTCATCATTTTTCTATCTTTTATTCTTACAAACACACCTCAACGCTCGCAACCACCACCACCTTCTCCACCTCCGACAAGACGTTCCCACTGCTCCACACCTCCATCTGCCTTACCAACTACCCCACAAGCATCGCCACACCTCACTAACCCTAAACCCTCATTCCACTCATCGGGTCAAGAGCCAAGAACTCCCCCTGAACACACCCACTTTCGCAAGCACAGGGTGGCCTAGGCACGCATGCTCCGGCCACCCCATGCCACACCGACCACCGTACTACCTTCGCTGTGTTTAGGCGAAGCTCCCTAAGCCTTCTGATGAGGCCGCGAGGCTATTTTCTTGCTGACAGGTGTTGAAGGTCTCCACCACCATTGATGCAGCAAGGAGCTTGCTTGGGAGCTCCTCCAAGTCTCTCCACTCCAGGTGAAGTGCCCTAGGTCACGCGGAATCCCTTCGTGCAAAGGCCCAGCCAAGCAATTGGCACTGACACCCCACACAGCTGCTGCAATCAGAGGAGAACATCCACTGTGGGTGTTAGCGAAGGAAGGTGGGACAACATAGTCCCACCTCGGAAGATCATGAGTGGGCGCAGTGATATAAGTTGAAAAGGTCACAGAGGCTTATCTCCTCCTGACCACGGGTTGAGGTCCCACTCGCCCTCACTGCCTCATCTATGACCACTGCCCGTGGACCTGACCCTGACCTGTATACCCGACTAACTTGCACTCCTCACTCACCATGGACGCTGGTGGGCCTAGTTCCGGGTGCGCATACCCAACCCGATTACCCGAGAAGGCTCTGGGAGAGCGAGCCTAAGAGAGAAAGAAGAGAGATCGCGAGGCGGGTAGGGGTAGGTTTTGCTCTTGCAGGCAGGAGAAGAAGAAGAAGCCAAGGAAAGAGAGGGTGGCAGCCAGAGAAGCTAAGGAAGGAGAAGGCAAGGCTGAAGAGGAGGAAGTTGAAGGGAAGAAGAGAAGGAAAGAAAAGAGAAGAAGAAGCTAAAGATAGAAAGGCAAAGGCACGAGAACAGAAGAAATCAGAGAAGAAAAGAAGGAAGGAGATCAGAGATAGAAAAAGAAGAGAATTAGCACTGTATCATCTATACATTTAAGACGTCTGATCACAAATCAGACATCCTTTTTCTTTTGTGCTTGTCTTCATATATTGACTTCTTGGTTCTCTTGTGCTTACATTTCTTGCATTATAACTCTGATTTTTCATTGCATATTATATCCAATTTAATGGTTGTGTTCTTGATTTTTAAACCCCAATTTGCTCCCTGTGTTCGACCTCAGATTTACAATTTCGAGTAATAAAATTCATTTTTCCGAGCGATTTCAACTATACTACAATGCATTGATTTTAACATTGATCTCGCTGCGAAAAATATTTTGGCACCATTGCTGGGGAGCAACGAGTGATTTAGAAATCTTGATCACAATTTCTGAGTTGATACTAACTTGATACATCTCTTTTGTTGTGATTGTTTCAGGGGAGAAGATTCAAAAGAAGACGGCCGCACAACAACCACAACTAGGGCAGGTAATCCCTAATTAGCCCTTTCTCTTAATCCCCTCATTCTGAAAAGGAAGAAAAAGGATAAAAATCAATTTAGGGCTACCTACTTTCCATATTTAGCTAATTCACCCAAGTTGCCTGATTTTGATTTCAACAAATATTGGTTTGTGCATCCATTTAAGGTAATTAGGGATACCTCCTTCTTGATTGAGCCCTAGATACCATATTTGTGGCAACTAAATTGGACCACAATTAGAGCCAAATTAAGGATTCCAATTTAGGGTTTTAGAGACACATCTTTCTAAGCAAGAATCAACTTTTCCAAAAAGAGGTGTGCCTAAACCTTGATTGAAAAGAATTATTCAAGAGAAAGCCTAAAATTCAAGCTCGTAATTTCACTTGAACCCTAAGAGAAAGGACCTAAAGCTCTCAAAGGACAAATAGGTGAAGTTGACCCCCTTGTTGGGTCAACCCACCTTGAAATTAGGTCACTTTTGCACTCAAAACATCTAAAGTTCAAGTGGAATCCTAAGCACCTTTGATCTTAAATAAAAGTGGTAGACTTAAGAGGTCAAGGTCTCCATTCTGGTCTACCTGGAATCTCAGTGGAAAGAGAGGTCGGGTGGGAGAAATCCTGTAACCCGTGGGGATGCTCTACCATGTAGGGATCTTTACGGGACTCTCCCTTTTTGGCTGCATAGGTAATTCTCAGGTGGACGACTTTTTGATCTAGGGGTATCATCCGCCTCGAACCTCCATAGTCATCCAAACATCTTTGGGTGCCGTGATTGGGTCAAACATCTAGCCCCTCATCCCTTCTCTTTAGAGCACACACATAGATTTTCAGTAGGATTCTCTATTCAGAACTAATCACTTCAGTCTAAGATCTGAATTCTGATTCTACATCTTGATTCCACTATCTGATCCAAATATGCAGCCTGGTTACTTAGGAATACCATTCAAGAAACCTAAATCACAAAGATCCATGAGAGAAAGGATGATTGAGGATGCCCTTGAATTTTATAAAATGAATACAAAACCTCAAAACCAATAGAAGGCATTCAGGTTAGTGTACCAACAACAACAACCTTCATCATAAACAGTGCCCAATTGCTATTAACAAAAGCCACAAAAGGATCAACCCAAGACATTCTCATAACAGGATACATTGAGATAGAAAAATTACATAACTTTGAATACCTCCAATGCATGAAAAATCTAGTACTTTAGGAACAATACCAAGATGATCTTGAAAAGCGTAAAGAAATGATAAGATTATTGAAACAAGTTATCAATCAGAAATACTCGTACATACCCCAAATAGGTCATGAAACATCATGGAATAGTATCGAGGACCAATCTGATTTCCCGAATCCTGAGTTTGAGGCACAAGGTTGTTGTGGATTCCCAACCCAGATGGAAAATAACATGCCTGATCTTGAATTTGGTTGGGAAGTCCCAATTGCAGGGGAACACGATTTTAAGCCAGCCCTAGAAAACCAAAATCGTGGGTCATCAAGCATTGAATTCCGAGACTCCTGCAATGATGAGATTAAAACCAAACCTCTCGAGGGTGTAAATCTCACCCCTTATTCTGATAAGGTGACCCTTGAAGGTAATTCTAACCTAGATTCTAGTGAATCAACCCACATCCTCAGTCTAGAATCTGGATCTAAAGCTTATTGGAAAAATTACAAGGCCCCGTATGACGAAGATCAAAGTTTAAATACAGAGTATGATTCTAGGCCTTTATTTGATGAATGTCCCTCTCCAACATCCTCAGAGATACAAATTGATTTCTTAGAAGTCACACCAATCTACAATACAGAAACCGAGGAGTTGGAAGAGTGGGGTTTTGATTGGGTCTTTCCTACAAGCCTAAAACCTGAGCCCGTACCCTATAAGGACATCTTTTTAAGCTCAGAATCTACATATAGGCTAGACCCTAGTCAGGCTGCTGAGTTTACATCGTATGATATATTTTGTGGTGGAAACATTGATCTCGAATCTCATTCAGAACTTGATTTTCGCAACATCTCCAATGAGTTTGAATCTTACCATGATTTCAGAGAACCTCTATTTCCTAACTTCGATGAGCCAATCTACGACCTTAGCTCACATGATTCATTCTCTGACTCCGACTCTGAGGTCCCAGATCCTGAGATCACTGATTTAAACTCCAGTTCCAGTGAGATGGAATCGTTTCTTTTCAGTCCTCAGGAATCAAAACTAGAAAATGCCGAGAGTGACTGCAACCCAGAGTTCGAATCTTTTCTTGACTCAGATTTCCCTTATCCTATAAACACTCTTCAGGCATTCACTTTTGAATTTGATAGCTACTATGACGACTCTCTAAATGAAACCACCTGTAACTCCTTTCTAGAAGAGCCCTCATACACAATTCTTATTTAAGCCACCACCTCAGCATATACAAAACCTCTCCAAACCCATTTTCAACCCTGACCCACAACCGGACTAAATTTCTATTATGATTCCCCTCTTACTGAGCAGATTGCAGATGATTCGCCTCCACACCTTTATCAGGTTTCAGACATTAATCAGATCACAAACCATGCTCCATCATTCGCTGATCACTCCTGTAGGGTTTCCACATTATCCACTAATTACTTTATGGGTCCCTACTCTGACCAGGCTGATTTGACTCATCCAAACCCTGAATTCACACTTCCACATCATTCTGTTCTCTATGGTATATGGTGGTCTCCACATCTCTTGATCTACACTTATCAAACCACTAGATTGATTGGGTTTGGGCTACATCATCAGCCTATTGATCTGAACAAGCACCTGGTTGGACCAACCAAGCTCTTGATCAAGGTGCTTGTTCGACAAAACTCAGCTGATTTGACCACTCCCTCTCCATACCATTTCCCGCTCGACTGAAGGTGTTAAATTTAGTGCTTAATGGGAGGCAACCCGTCATTCCAAAAACCTGAGATTTTTTTAATTATCCGTCTGTACTTCACGTGTATTGCACCCTGAATTCGATTTTCTTAGAACAGTCGATCCTACCTCTAGTACACATGCTAGAGCTTGAAATCATCCGCAACAGTCATTCCCGACCCATTCGCCCACCCGACAAATCTTGTTCTAAGTCCTGGAACCCAACACTATTTCACACCTTCCGTTTACAATGAGGACATTGTAAAACTTAGGCATGGTGGGGGAGGTAAAGTGCAAACATATAGACATCAAAATTCAGAAGGATTCTCACAAAAAATCACATATGCCAAAAATACCAAAAAAATAGAAAATGGTGAAAAAGAACAAAAAAATTTTGGAGAGAAGAAAATTTTGAGGCGATACAAAACTTGAGGAGGAAAAGTGAAAAATGTCAAAAAGGAGCACAAAATGAAAAAGAAAAAAAAGAGATAGTCATTAGTAAGAAATTAAGGGATTAACTGAAGTTCTAGACCATGTCAAGAATGAAGGAAAAAGTGCTAATGAGACACAAAAGAGATTAGTAGGAATGCTGATCTTAGGCCTCTTGGGCTCAACTCCTAGGATTAAAAATTGAAGTATCCGCCAAGATCTGGATAGTGCTCAAGAGGTTGGGGAAAATGTGAAGCTTAAGTACTAGGTCTAAGGCTTAGGGAGTATTCAGCCTCGTTAACTGACCTTTAGTTTGCGGGGCTTGATAACCTAAGCACCCAAATCAACACACAGTCTGGTTTAGTGCGCATAATTATCAAAATCATTCAAAAGTGTTTAAGTGTTCTGAAAAAGTCACCTAGATTAGGAGCGGCCGATTAACACAAGTTGATTGGGACAAGTTCCCAGTGCAAAGAGGTGGGAAATTTCCCTTGAAGATGCGTAATAACATATCGTCTCCTCGATGGTTATCTCCTAGGATATTTACATATCCTACCAGGGGCACATAAGCACCCCATGCTAGTTTAGATGCCATGGGCGGCATTATCATGAAATGTCGATTGCTAGGGTTTGGATTTAGCTACAGAACGCCATGGGTAGGATTATCTCAAAATCTCAAAAGCCAGGGTTCTAGGGGTTGCCATGGGCAGTGTTATCATGAAGCATCGATTGCTAGGGAACCTTTAAGGAATGATGATGGGGACGAGGAATCCAATACAAACCATGTTGAGAAGCCAATCCGAAGCTAGAAATAAAAGGAAAAGAGAGAAAACTCTCCAAACAAAAAAATCCTTTGTCTCTCTCTTAAAAAAAAATGCACTGAAAACTGAACCGAGGCTAAAATACGTTTCAAGCACGGGTGCTTTAACCGCGGAGTCCGACGAACCTTAGGATAGTTCCTGTGGGCCTTAAAAACCTTCGCAGAGGACCGAGGCTAGAGCTGGTCAAGTCAGGATCTTGGTTGGTACTTGAGTACCTCTAGGCCTACGGTCGACATTCTAATCTAATCAAAAAGAAAAAAGCACTCATCATAATGTGTGAACATCAAAAGAACTCATGGTCTAGAATAGAAGTTAAAACCTTAAAATTTTGCTAAGGGACTAGCAAAAGCTAGGCATGGGGGTATGATGGGAACACCATCATGAGCCCTAGCTAGCTCATTTTGACCCAGAAAAGAGAACAAAAGCTCCTACATAACCAACTGGAGGTCCTAACTGAATGAATAACCAGTCTGAGAGAAAAGCAAGAAACAATGGGTAAAACTTCAATTTTACCATTGCAGTGCAACAACGGGATTTCTCATGGGCTAAACACAGGTCAAATGGTCTTAACAAGATAAAAATTTGGTTGGTTCAAACAGAAAGGGGTTCATGTGAATTCTAGGAATTAAATGACTTATTGTAACCCTAAAATAGACCCACTTAATTTAACAAGGTTCTGGTCATAATAAAATTCACCTAAACCCTCTAAAAATCATGTAAAAATATCCTCTAGGGTTTAGAACATTTAATTTGGTCCTTAGAACCTATTTTGATCTAAATTGGGGTCTTAGTCAAACGTTTGCCCTAAATTGGGTTTCTATGTAAATTGCTTGGTCAAACATGGTACAACCTAAAATCCAACTTCACCATTTGATTTCTTAGGTCCAAATTAGGTTTTTACCAATATTTGGATCTAAGGGGAATTCACCTTGACCTACTTTGCAAATAGGTCCAGCCCAATTACATTGCTACCCTTAACTTTTGAAAACTTTTGCACAAACAACCTAACTTGCTCTTCACTCTTTGCAATTAGGTCCCTCTGCCATTATAGCGAAGGGAATTCTACTCCGGCGAGGTAACAAGGGAAAGATCTCCCTGATTCCTCAGAGAATCCCCTTCAAATTTGAAAGGGAGATTCTCTGAGAAATCTCATCTAGTTTGAACACAGTCAGAGGCTTGATTTGGCACCCAATCTCTCATGCGAATGCATGAGAGATTTGGGTCACTTTTGACCTTCCAACTCTGGTGAGGTTGTCATGCTTGGAAGCTTGGCTTCCAAGCACAAGACCTTCTGCCAGGGCCTATAAAAGCTTGCCCAGATCAACCCGCAGCCTCTAAGCTTGAAATTGGCCAGAGAAACCCCCTATTTCTTCTCTTCCCCCTTTGGTCAGTAACCCAGCTAGCTCCGACGACCCTCTCTCTCTCTCATTGCTCTGCCATAATACCAGTGGCAGGGTTCTCTTTATCCTCTACGTCCACGTTCCTGCAACCCCCACATTGTCGCCGTCCTCCTCCCATTGGGTACTTCATCTTCGACGATGGCAATACGAGCCGGCTGCCTCCTCTGCATCCCCCTTCATCTATCCACACTTAGTTAAGTCCTCTCTCTCTTCTCATCATTTTTATAACTTTTATTCTTGCTAACACGCCTCGACGGTCGCGACCACCACCACCTTCTCCACCTCCGGTGAGACATTCTGCCACTCCACGCCTCCATCTGCCTCGCCAACTACCCCACAAGCACCGCCACACCTCACTGACCCTAAACCCTCATTCCACTCACTACGCCAAGTACCCAGAACTCCCTTTGAACACACCCACTTTTGTTGGCACAGGGTGACCTAGGCATGCAAGCTCCATCCACCCCACACCACATTGAACACCGTACTGATTGTGCAGTAATCATAGGTCTTAATTGACCTAAATTAGGCTAGGACTCAGCTTAAGTTAGGGAAATTCATGCATGCATAAGCATTATCTGCATCTTTACTAGTTTACTTTTGCTAGGCATAAAATAATGTTATAATGTGTTGATTAAGTGCATTATGTCAATTGCAGGCAATAAGCTGATCAGAAGCTAGATCTGGTACTGGATCTGAAGTTCGATCAGGAATAACGGATGTTGCATCAGGACTGGAGCAGAAGACTTAGATTAGACATCGGGAATAATGATGTAATGGAATTAAGGTATGCTATTCTATTAAGTAGGAATAAAGCAGTAAAATTTGAAGAGATTAGGTCCATCCTAGCCATAGGATAGCCTAGAGACTTCACCGAAGCCTTAGCCACCCTTAAATTAGGTCACAGCACCCTAGGAAACCCTAAAACCCTAGTTCCAACCCTTATCTGGACGTCCAGATAAGTTATAGGACGTCTAGAACCCTTAGCCAACTCCCACACACCTCAAACCCACTTCTGCAATGTTACTGGACATCCAGACACTTTGTCAGACGTCCAATTTCTGTAGAATACCTAAAATAGAACTTGGAATTCCTCCTGACTTAGATTGGACATCCAGAACTGAAGTCTGGACTTCTGATTTTTAAGTACAAGTCGTTTGATCCTATTTTTGGATGTCTAAACTGGACTCCAGTTCCTGTTTTGAGATTCAAGCCTTGATATTGGATCTCTAGCTCCCTAGACTTAATCGCAACCCCATAGGAACCTAAATTAAGGTGTCCTAACCCTAGTACATCACCTCTATACCTACCTAATGACCTAATTAGGTCCTCATCAAACCCAATTGACTTAGATTAAAGTCAATTGCCATCACCTAAGCCAATTGGACTCATTGAGTCCAATTGAACTTAGATCTCAACCTATACAAGTCCAATTGGACTTAATGAGAGTCCAATTGACCTAAGACCAACCTAAATGAGTTATTCCACTCTCAATTAGGTTCACACTCATTCAATTAAACTTGGGTTAAATTTAATTTCAAATTCCCCTTAGCAATTAGGGTTTGTAACCCTAATTCAAGGCATACACCTACCTAAACACCTTAGGACCTAACCTAAAACACCTAGCCACGTAGGGCAAGACCACACATACACACACATTCACGCACTCCCACACATCTAGGGTTCTCTAGATCTCTCTCCAAGTGGCGCCTCTCTTGGTTGCCAAATTTAGCAACCAAGAGGCATTCAAATTGAGATCCATTTTTTTTGGATCTCAAAACCACTTGGCCAGCCACTCTTGGACTCTCTCTAGAGAGTTCAACACTTCTCTAGAGAGACTCCCTTAGGTCTATAAAATGACCTAAGGGGTGGCCATTTGCACCCATCCACTCTTGGCCATACATGCTTGGCTCCATTCACATCCACCACTTAGGCTAGCCACTTCCATCTCCACCCCATCTCCACATGTTGAGCACCACCATGAAGGACACCATCTCCATGCTAGGATGCTAGATCACTCCTCCAACCTCTCTCCAAGGGCTGGCCTAAGCTCCATTGGCCGCCCCTTATTCTCCTCTCAACCACTCCATGGCCATCAGAGCCCACCTCTGAATGCCCTCACTTTCTGATAGATTAGTAGCTAGCTCTTTACATTTATTGCTTCTATTTACTGCTTAGTAGTGTAGTCCTTATTCTCCGCTAATGACGCATGCAAAATCCCCCCGTAGATTCCTGTATGCGATCATTTTCTGGTAGCTAGGTTTACATTTTTAAGCATTCCTATATAATCTTTCCTCTACATTCCATGTTGCAAACACTTCTTTAAATGAATGAAAAAAAATATTTTTATACATATCTCTATGTTTGAAATCACCATGAGCTTATTGGTTGTCATCTTTCCTGTGTGATTCAAGTTGCCTGTTTTTCACGTATATATTTCGCAATAAGCATGTCGATTTTGAAAAATATAGAAAATCTAACTATAGATGCCTTTTTTGTAAACAACCACCACATCACTAGAATTGTGCGCACCGAAACTCATACGTTTACCTTTGTTATCTATTTAACGCACGCGCACGTAATCAGAATTCATAATAGAAGTGGCAAAGTCTTAATTCGAAGATTGGAAACCGATGTGCTATTTAAAACAAAGTAGGGCAATAAAAGATCGATTCAAAATTAAAACAAATGCCTCCCAGAGACGAATGACCTGGACTCAAAGTCTCGTAATCTTTACAAACTTATTTTTTGATGAACGTTTTTGCATGACTATACTACGATTCTGACAACTTTGAAATGCACGAAAATAATTTCTGTCAAATGGCGCCGTTGCCGGGGAGGCAAAATCATTTTTCGTTTGATTTTAAACTTTGAAACTATCACTGACAAATTTGCCTCTACCTTGTTTTTGGATGTGTAGGAAAAAGAACAGGATCTGCACACACAACGAGCGCAGAAAAGAACTCTAGGTGCGCATCATCTTCTCCTAGATTAGGTTTTCTTTTGAACCTTAGGATTAGATTTTCTTCCAGCAATTTCCTTTGAAAAAAAAAACTTATTCATTTTCGTGAAAAAAAAATTCAAAAAATCTAGATTAGGTTTCCTTTTGAATCCTAGGTTAGTTTAAAAAAAGCAAAAAATATATATACATATTTTTGAAATCCCTTAAAGAAAAAAAATTCCTTTTTGAAAAAAAAATGTGCAAAATTTTTTGAAAGAAAAAAAAACATTTTTGGTGGAAAGATTGGATTTCAAACACAAACATTCTTTAAAAGCCTTTCCACCATTCTCTGATTTTTGGCCAGATTTCAAAGTTTGATTTAAAAATTCAATTGCCAAAAAATTAGTGAGCAAAAAATTTTGCAATTTAGGCTATACCTTCATTTTCAAACCATCTTTCAAATGGCACCGTTCTTTTGAAAGATTTCCAAGTATAAAATTTGTGAAGTGCAAGGGGGTTAGACTGACCAAGATTTGAGATTTTTCAAATTTCAAAAAGTAATTCCGAGCAATCTTCAAATTTGTTTTGACTAAAAATGGTGGGGTTTGAAAGAGGATCTCATTGGCTTTAGTTTCCATATTTTTCCTGAATTTTTGAAAGTCATTTGATACTGTTTCAAAGCAAAAAATCGACCAGGGGTCAAAATTCCTGATTTGACCCCCTGACATTGAAAAATCCCTACAAATTTGGTTGAAATAGTAAAAATTCCAAAAAAAATTCTATGAAAAGATAATTGAAAAAGGAATCTACTCGCCAAATTTCAAGTTAATTGGATTCAAGCTGTTGTCAGAGAATGAGTTTTACTTTTGTGGTCTGCTGAAATAGAATAAAACCCTAGAATTGCATGAACCTTAGGTTAAATCTTTAGGGTTACAACTTAAAGACCACATTTGGGCTAACCTATACTTTGTCAAGTCTAGCACTTAGTCGTTGAGTTGGCCACCTTGTGGGCACTCAACAAAGGAAAACCCCAACTGAAGAAAACAGGCTAAAATAAATTTTAAAGCACGAAATAAAACCCGAATTCGTTGTCGTACTACTAGGTACTTTCAACCTCTTGGATGGGTTAACCGAGAGGCGGGAATCGCTTTTAGTCGGTTGTACAATGAATTTTCTTCAAGAATTAAAACTTAAAACAAAAAATCCAGTCATCTGACTCATAAGGACCACCTGATTGACAGGGCCTTAACCTTATCCGGCTTGGCTACACCAATCCAGGGGTTGGGTGGTGTATGCAAGGAAGGAGGTCACTTAGACCACACTTGGCTGGACCTTGGGAGCCACTCCCAAGGAAGCGAGTCACCTCACCGGGACCATCTTCTCCCCCCACTTCTTCTACTCCCGTAGTCGCAATGGCTAATCCTGGACCTAGACCTTGACCGGGTCAGGATATTGAGAATCTGGCCTCGATGGCTCATCTGGAAGCCTAGGTGGTCGAATCTGAGGAGCAGAATCGGCAGAGCATGGATCGCATTTTGACGGCGCTTGACAGGATGCAGCACCTGCCACGAGGAGAACAACTGTGGGATTTCTATGATCCAGCCGCACAAATCATTGCACCATTAGTTAGAATTCCTGTAGGCAGAGATGCATTTGACCTCAAACCCAATGTGATTGGGTTGATCAGCACTCACTTCTATGGGAACTCACGTGAAGATCCATTCCAGCATCTAGAGGACCTGAGTCGACTCGTAGAAACGATTCAACCCAGGAATATCGATCTTGGGTTTATTCTAATGAAGCTTTTCCCATTTTCTCTAAGGGACAAAGCTTCATACTAGTTCAAGGCCATTGGGAAGCCAATAGGAACCAAGCTGGAATTACGACGTGAATTCCTACAAAAGTTCTTCCCAATCGGTCGAACAAACGCAATGCGGCGTGCAATCACGACTTTCTCCCAAGGAGCTGGGGAGAAGTTGCATGAAGCCTAGGACAGATTTCACAACCTTCTCCGGAAATTCCCGCACCATGATATACCCAGATGGTGCCTAGCTCAGATCTTTTACCTTGGGCTGTATGACACACATCGGTATCTGGCCGATGCATTTAGTGGCAGGAATTTCCTCACAAAAGACGAGAACAGTGCTTTTGAGTTGTTCGAATCTTTGGCAGAGAACTCGATGAATGCCGCATCCATGAACCAGTTCCAGCGGGCTGGTCAGCAGCGGGTTGGTGTCCATGAGGCTCACACCGAGTCTATTCGAGCCGACATGGATATCATCGTCAAGCAGCTAGATAGAATAAATCTAATTGAAAGGAATATTGACCAGATTAGTCAGGGTCAATTTGAGTTGAACTCTGCCCCTTCAAGACCCTCCTATGGACCCCGAGCCCCTCCTACTCGATTTAATCTACTCACTCGGGATGCATCTTCTCCTTATTTACAAGATCTTGCATATCAAGATCCTGTAAACAATCCAGATCTGGCACCTTACGACCAAGGTTGCGCACCACTTGTAGATTATAACATGTATCCCCTTGATAGATATACGTCTCAGACATCTTCGGCCTACGAGGACGTCAGTGCTTTCCAAGGATACGGGCACAATAACCCATATTCAGAGACGTATAACCCTGGTTGGCACCAACATCCGAACTTCTCTTGGTTTGGTAATTCACAAAGAACACATCCAGATCCACACTACTAGACCAGGCAATATGGGAATGTGCAAAACACGTACCCTACGCAGCAGCCATTCCCGTCTCAGTAGTAGCAACCTCATTCTTTATAGCAGCCGCTACACCATGCTGGCAGTCATCCACACTACTAGACCAGGCAATATGGGAATGCGCAAAACACATACCCTATGCAGTAGCCATTCCCGTCTCAGCAGCAGCAACCTCGTTCTTTATACCAGCCGCTACACCAAGCTAGCAGTCATCCTCCAAAGCATGCTGACCCTTTAGAGGCACTGAAATAGGAGTTTCAAGAATCGATGAGGAAATATACACAGTATAGCTTGTAGATTATGAAGGCGATGGCTGACCAGATATAGACTATACAGAACACGCAAAACCAGTTGTTGCAGGAGCATAGGACTCAGGGAGCCTTGCCCTCCCAACCCATCCCGAACCCTCGATATGTGCAGAACCAAGGTGCCCCACCTAGGTTTTGGGCACCACAGGGATAGGCACATGCCATATCACAGGCGCCTCCTACACCACTTGGTTATGCCCAAGGCCAGCTACCTTTGCAGAACCCCGCATACTCTACCCCTTCCACTCCCCCACCACCTCATGGACAGCAAGCCGATGCAAATGTTGTCTCTTTGAGAAGTAGAAGGAAGACATCCGACCCACCACATAGGTAGGCAGGTCCTGATTTTTCTCACCCTTCGTTGCAAGTGGGTTCGACTCCTTCATCTCAGGAGCCACCTGCAGTAGATAAGGGTAAGAGGCCACTTGACCCTGAGATTCCTGTCCCTTTTCCTAGGGCTCTGATGCGAAATGTAGTATAGAAAAGGACACGCAGAATTTTGAGGACTTGAAGTCAATGTTCAAGGAAGTACATATTCAGGTCCCCCTCCTCGAATCAATTGATCACATCCCTGCTGTCACCAGATTCTTCAAAGACTATTGTACCCCGAAGCGACAACCTAGAATTGGACGACAGGCGGTACTGTCAAAAGAAGCTAGTGCCATGATTCTAGCTGACTTGCCATCGAAAAAGAAAGACCCTGGTACCCCACTCATTTCCTGCTTCTTGTAGGATTCTCCATTTGATCGGGCCCTTTTCGATTTGGGTTCGTCCATCGACCTAACTCCCACTGCAGTATTTTCTATTTCGATTTGGGGAGTTAAAGCCCACCTTGGTCACGATTCAGCTAGCTGATAGATCAGTAAAAACACCGAGGGGGGTGGTTGAGAACGTGATCATTGATTAGCCTATATTTGTGGACTATTTAAGTATTTAAGTGCCTAGACAATAAGTTAATTCTAAATTTATTTAGCATAAATTAGGATGTAAAGGAAACAAGTGGGGGGGAATGCGGGGGACACTTACAAAGTACTCTACCTGCACTTTACTCTGATCTACCGCACTTGGATCTCCATGCTAAGGTATTAGATTTGAGGCGAATGGGGAGAAGGCGAGAGGAGGGCGATCGACGCTGGGTGGAGGGCGGCAATGGGGTGGAGCCATCCAGGGCTGGAGCAGAAGGTGAATGGAGGATGTGGAGATCAAGGGCTTGGAGGAGAAGGGAGTGGATTTGGCAGGAAAGGTTCTTTAGGTCATCTGAAAATGCTCGAAGATGTACCTGAAGGAGAATGAATGGAGAGGTTCTTTGCTTCAGATGCAGACGAAAGGGGCATGTGGCAGTGATTTATAAAAACCCCCTGATATGCTTGGAATGTAAGACTGAAGGACACAAGCGTGAGTCGTGCCCTAGGAGGATTTCTTTGCGATCACAGAGGGCAGTCTCGCATCCTGTCTGGAGGGTTAAGAATGAAGCTCGTCCGCTGCCGCCGCTGACTTTGGGTAGCCATACAATTGAAGTTGAGATCCCATCTTCGGAAGAGATCTTGACTGCAGAGATCACACTGAGAGGTGCCTTGCTTGGAGAGATCATGGCAGGCAGGCCGTCGATCGAAATGCTTCAAAACCTAGTATGTTCCTTGGATCTTTTATCTTCTGGCTAGAAGGTAGCCATGTTATCCCAGTCTCGCTTCTTGGCGTATGGTTTGGGCATGTTGGATGTGGAATGATTGAGATTTCGCTCAAGTATTTTTGAAGACTTCATTGTGATTTGGAGAATGGTCTCTCCATTTGATGGGGCTCTGTCTGAGCGGCCTCCACAAAGAGTGACCTTTAGGAGGATTCTCCTTGAGATCTTTGGTCTGCCACTGCACCTGCGGTTAAATCGGGTTGTCTCTAAAATGTTAGCAGGTTTTGCATCAATCTGTGATGGTTCTGAGGTTTTGATCGGAGAGGGGGACATTAGGTCTCTAAAAGTAGAGGTGGAAGTTAGCAATGCTGGCTCAATTCCTGATTCGATCACAATCTGATGTGGGGGCACTTCTTGGCTTGTTAGGCTTGCTGTTCTTGGACAAGTGTCTGGGCAGGTTGAATGTGGTCAAGATAAGTCATCTGAGGAAGAACTGAAGCCTGGAACCAACAATGAGGAGAGAAAATAGAGTGATAGATGTGGACGCACTCCTCCTGCTGATGCTTCTGAACCCAAAAAGAGGAAGGACTGTCACTATGCCATGGCTGAGGAAGATCAGATGGAAGATGATGTTACAGCTGCCGATAGCAGACAAGTTATGATAGTCAAAGAGGACAGCTGTCTGGAGGTTGTTGAGACTCCAATGGCAGATTCTGAGATGAACTACAGTATGGAAGTGGGCAGGACAGGAAGGGATTTGATGCTTAAAGAGCCAGTCCAGATGCAGCTTGCTATTCCTGCTGACTTGCAATATGGCAGTGGTTCCAATCAAGAAAGAGGTGTGGGTAGATCTCCATACATGTTGAGAAGGACAAGGAAGGAGTCCTTGCCCCCTATTGAGGAGCAAAATATTGCTAAATCCATTATGGTTGAATATGTGGGCTGCAAGGCCAATGGGGATCTTTCTATTGAGGAATGAGAGTTTTGTCTTGGAATGTCCGTGGGCTATGCAACAAATAGAGAAGGGCTTCATTGTGTAGATATCTCTCTGAGTGGGAGATAGACTATTCTCTTATACAAGAGACTCATTTGGAGAGGAAAATGGTCAAGAATGGGACTATTTTAAGCAATTGGGCCGTAATGATATTGGAGCTAAGGGTGCTACTAGTCGGTCTGGAGGACTGGCTCTTTGGTGGAGAAAATCTTCTATTTCAGTAATTGAAATTATTCGTGATAGGTTTTTAATTTCTTGTAGATGTCAATCTCCACAAGGAGATATGGAATGGTTTATATCTTGCATATATGGTCCTTGTGTGGTAGCAGACAGAGTTGGCTTGTGGGAGGAACTCTATGCAATGCATCAAAGAGTGCAAGAAATCCCTTGGTTGTTAGGGGGTGATTTCAATTGCTATCTTTCTGGTGATGATAACCCGGATGGGAGAGTGGACAGTTCTACAGCTGGATTCCAATTGGCTGTGCAGAACATGGGCTTGACTGAATATCCCATCAATGGTGTGGAGTATACTTGGAGGAATGGCAGTGGATAGATTTCCAAATTGGACAGATTCTTTGGCAGTCCTAGTTTGCTAGAGAGATATCAACTATCAGCTATTTTGATCCTTGATAGGCCGTTCTCTAACCACACACCTTTGGTTTGGGACAGTGGAGTGAATGCAGACACGGGATCATACTTCAAACTCAAAGATCTTGGCTTAGGGAAGATGGCTTCATGTAAATGGTCTCTCAGTGGTGGCAAAGCAAGGATGTTCAAGGCACTGCCACACAGCAGTTTGCTGCAAAATTGGCTGGTCTGCGTGAAATGTTGAAGGAATATGGGCAGGTTGTGAATCTGATTAGAGACCAGAAGAGGAGGGAAGCCTTGACAGTCATAAGGGATTTCGATCTGAAAGAGTGCAGGCTGGCTTTGAACCAATAGGAGTAGCAGTTGAGGCAGTAGATGCAAGCAGTTGTGGGGGATGAAAATCTGAAAATAGAAATGGATTGGCGTGAAAAATCCAGACAGTTATGGCTTAAAGAGGGTGATGCGAACAAAAAATTTTTCCATCTTGCGGCCAGTGCTAGAAGGAGATTCAACCTTATTTCATCTATTAAAGTTGAAGAAAGAAATATTACCTCTATTAAGGAGATCAGATCTGAAGCAAGTAAATTTTTTAAAGAAACTTCCAAGGCTGCTCCAAGAGGTTCTTGGAGGCTGGTAGCAATGGACTTCCCTTGTGTAACTAATGAACAAAGAGACATGCTTGTGACCCCTATTTCTGAACAAGAAGTGCTAAAAGCTATTAAAGAGTTAAATAATGAAGGTGCACCCCGTCTGGATGGATTTCAAGTGTTCTTCTACAGAGAGCTATGGAATGTTGTTAAGGTGGATGTGTTAAAGGTTATTCATGAGTTTGAATTGGGAAACTCCGGATTTGAGAGGCTGAACAAATCTTATCTGTTTCTGTTGCCTAAGAAATCATGTGCGGAAAGTTTTTCTGATTACAGACCCATTGCGCTATCTAATTCCATCTACCTTATTATTAGTAAGGTTATTGCTAACAGATTGCAGGAGGTTTTAAAGGACTTGATAATGCTTGTTCAGTCAGCTTTTCTTCCTGGGAGATCATTACAAGAGTCATTCATTGTTGCGCAGGAGATTGTTATGGGTTGGCGAAGGACAAAATCCAAGGCTTTCTTATGGAAAGTAGATTTTTCCAAAGCCTATGATTCAGTCTCCTGGTCATACTTGTGGAAGATTCTTAGAAGGAGGAAATTTCCACCCTTACTGATTCAATGGGTGAAGAGGTGCATTACGACAGCCTCCTTTTCCCCATTGATAAATGCTAAACCGTGTCGCTCTTGGATTCAGCCACAATGTGGAGTAAGGCAAGGTTGCCCTATTGCCCCTCTGATTTTTAACCTTGCGGTGGATACTTTGGCTAGATTTGCCTGCAAACTGGCAATGGATGCTTTTATAAGGGGGTATTCATTGTCTAATCATAGGGCTCTAGCCCCTATACTTCAATATGCTGATGATACTGTTTTTCTTGTGGAAGGGGGGAAGAGAGAAGCGCAGGCTCTGTTACATATGGTAAAAATTTTTGGAGAGGTTTCTGGTCTCAGATTGAATGGTAGTAAATCCTCCCTGGTCTATTTTGCGATGAATAGTGGGTTACAAAATGAGATCTCCACCATTCTTGGTACACCTGTGGTTCCACTACCGATTAAATATCTGGGTCTGCCTCTGAAATGTTCTAAGATGAAGAAAGTAGATTGGTCTTTCCTCTTTGAAAAGGTAGCTACGAAATTGGAGGGTTGGAGTAGTAGATACTTATCAAAAGGGGGGAGGTATATATTACTGAATTCTGTTATCACTTCGATTCCCATTTTCTTTTTCTCTATCCTTAGAGCTCTGAACTCTATTTGGAAAAAGCTAGAGGTGTTGCGAAAAAGATTTTTTTGGAAAGGGGCCTCTCATCAAGGGGCCTTTTTTCAACCCTTGAAGTGGGAATCAATTTGCAAACCAAAGCAGATGGGAGGTATGGGTGTTAGATCCCTTAAAGAATTCAATGAAGCATTACTATTGAAGTGGGTTGTTCGATTGCTGCAGGGGGAAAAAAAATTATGGACAGAAATTATCCAGGACAGTTATGGGAGTACCAATGATGAGATAAATCATCTTAACCCACGTAAACCGTCCCCCTTTTGGTCTTCTGTGGTGCGTGCCCTAAAGGATAATTGGAATTTTTTCAAATCAATTTTAAGTGATGGAAAAAGCTTCAAGTTTTGGCTGGAAAATTGGGTACATGGAGGGACGTTTAAAGACAGGTTCCCCCTTGCTTATGCTGTGGCTGCAAATAAAAATGCGATGGTAGCTGATTATTGGGATGTGGATTCGGAGCAGTGGTTGTTAAACAATGGTGGGTGGAATAATCATGAAACAAGAACTCGTGTAGAGAATGAACGTCTCATGCAAGAGCTTGCTTCTTTCAAACCCATGCCTCATGAATATGACACATACAAATGGGAAGGTAATTTTTCTACTGCGGCTGCTTATGACAGATTGATAGTGTCCTCCAGGATGGCGGAAGATGAAGAAATGGGGAAAAAGCTATGGAAGTTAAAAATACCACAAAAGTTACAAATTTTCTTATGGCTCTGCAGGAGGGATGGATTAATTACTGGAGATCTGAGGCACAGAAGGATGGGGACCCCCACCCAGTTTTGTTACTTATGTGGGATGCATAATGATTCTAGCGTTCATATCTTTTCTTCATGTGTGATCACTGATTATGTATGGAGGAGAGTATGCAATGAGTCCTTACCCACTTGGGGGAATTTGTGGTGCTGTCTTGTGGATGGGAATAAGCATTATATACATATGGTGGTTGTGTTATGGGCTATATGGAGAGCAAGAAATGAGTGTGTTTTTCAGGAGACCCCAGTGTATGTGGAAAATGTTGTAAATTTATGCTGGAGTCTCATACAGCATTGGGGGTTGAACTTGTAAATATTTTTTATTATCAATAATAGCTCTCCTGGTTTGCTATCGGTGATTTGATAGCATTTCTTTCTTTCTAAAAAAAAAAATAAATTAGGATGTAAATAGATTAATTCATATTTCTTATTTAATTACATAATTCATGCATTGCATTCATACTTAAATGCATTTAGAATTAACTTAAAATTACATTCATTTAATTAGTTAACCAATTAGGTGCATTGCATGCATTATTTTAAGTTAATATAAAAGTGGAGGGTTTGTATATAAATAACCATAATATTTTATTAGTATTTTATTCTGCTTCTATGAGCAACGACTACATTTCCTCCGGCTGCCGAAGTCAAGGCCCCATTCATGGAGGAGCGAGTGTGTTGGATCTGGTCGGGGTAGCTGACTACAAGGGAGAGGAGGAGCCAGCCGAGCTTGAGGAGACACCGCCCCACTACACCATCGTGTAGTCCATTCCACCACCGTGGTCTCCAAGACTGAGCTCCACCACACCATGGGCCAGCGCGGTGATAGCTTGCCGTGCCAAGTCGGTGGACTCGCGCCAACACCGTGAATGTGTGTCCCTGATGGCCACGCTTCCATCACCGTGCCTCACCAGAATCAACATCACCACCTTCACCGCCATCACCAGCAACCACCACCATAGCCACCGCAACTCCATGCCCTGCATTTTCATCTCCCCCGTCAGTTAAGACGTCCGGGAAATTTCCCAGACGTCTGAAGCTTGGCCCCATATCTTCTTTTCTTTCTTCTTCTTCCTTTGTTTCACTTCACCTTAAAAATAAACCCAACAACACGCCGTCCCCACGCGTAGTAGCAACCGGCCTCTCCTCTAGCCCGCGCCATCACCAGTAGCTTCTCCCTGCTCCATCAGACCCACCATCGCCTCCAGCCACGCGCGCAGCCCGCGCGCCCCTCTAGCTGCACGCGCCTGCACCTTCGCCCGTGCGGCCCTCTAGCTGCACGTGCCTGCACCTCCGCCTACATGCCCTCCAGCTGCACTAACCCGCTCGCACTTCTAGCAGTGCACCTCCGTGCACCACACCCACTTCCAGCCTGCGCGTACCTCCGTGTGTGCGCCTACACTTCATCGCGTCACCACCTACAGCACCCGCCACGCCTGCAGCGTGCAGCAGCAGATGCGCTCCACCTGCAACTCACCCAGCAAGTCCTGCAGCAGTACGTGTCCTCCAGCAATGCCACACTCCGTGCGTGTGTAGTCTAGCGTGTGCGCCCTCTCGCCAGTAGCCTTCCCACGCTCCACGCACGGCTAGCAGCCACTGGAACCCACCTCCACCATACCTCCATCCGGCTACCTCAGGGTGCCTCGCACCTCGCTGCGATCGCCATTATGGAGCCCTCGGTCTAGAGATCCTCCTCTGAGCTTTAGACCTCTGGCCATTGCCTCCTCCTCGTGCATGGACAAGGGGAAGAATTTCCCCTATTTTGCTACAGTAAAGTCCCCATTAATATTTACATTTTGTGCCATTGTCAACTTTTATTTTTATTTTATTAAGCTGCATTGCAAAATATATCCTTTAGTTGTGCAAAATTGCCATTTCAGCATGTTCTCCTGATGTTTTCTTAATATGAAGGCAAATTTGGCTCGATTTCTCGACGAAACTAACCGTGAACATATGTTTTTAACCGGTGCAAGTTTAAATATGTCATTGCCTCCCTGTGGATATGACCCGCTCGTAATTGAGTGGTTATATTAATTTTTGATTATTCGATTTTTCCATCACATAGAACTACAAACGACGCGTCATTTTATGTGACAAATGTCTTTAAAAGTGAAGAATCAACTTGTCAAATGGCGTCGTTGCCGGAGAGGCAATAGATGCAATAATTTCACCTGATTTCATTTCTGATCATTTCTCATTGCACAGTGATCTGACCATTTATTATCTTTTTTGTGCGAGGAATTTGTGCGAGGAATTTGTGCGAGGAATTAGAGAGAGGCAAGTGCAATGATCTGCGACACATATTCTATGACTCGCAATCACACCAGCCATCGTGAAAGGCGACCATTGATGTCATCAGAGGAGAAATTGATCAAGCTACCTTGCAAGGGAGGGGAAGGACGAGGACGCAACGATCATCTCTGTACATTTAGTCACTGATTTGATTAGAGTAGGATTAAGACTTTCGACTTAATTTTTCATTGCACATTTGGTTTGAAACCCTTGTTGTAGGGTACAGTTGAGGAGTTTGTTCCCCGATTTTGTTTTAGGCCCGTGTTGGGTAATTTTTGGGAGCCTGTTCCATTTTCTTTAGATTTAGGTTTTTAATTTATTTTGTGGATTGTTTACCTTTACTTTGCTTGTGCATAAGTAGCTAAAAAAAAACTAAAACAAAAGAAAAATGAGCTGCCTGCCCCTAGGATGAACCATTTAGGTTTGTATGAGCAGCCTCTAGATTTATTTCTCTGCATTGCGTGCATTCTCACATCGTTGATTGCTGGAAGTAAGGTACGCATTCTCTTACTTTGCATCCTATTCTTGATCACGCATTGCATTTGGACTTAATTCGAAGACCACCTAATCTGTATTGAATAAATCTAACAACTGTTCACATATTTTTTGAAAAAGGACTAATTAAAAGAGGGACATTTTTAAAACCAAGGATTTGATTTTCAAACTTGGCATGCGATTCAAAATTCAAAATCTTTTGCGGTATATGCACACTTATTTCTCTTGCACCACGGCACGCTTTTAGACACTCCTTAGGTTTGGAAATACTATGACAAGAGCCCTCCTATCATTGGATTCTAAAGTGCTTAGAACTGAAGATAAAAGGTTTTGTAACTCCAAAGAGAGGGTACTCTATCAATGATTTTTGGGGGTAGTTGAGAAGCATTGCAAAAGCACAGCTTCAAAGGAAGGCTTAGGCCTACTTGCATCCCTCGATCTTCAATCTTTGGAGTTGCTTTACCATTTGAGATTTAGGGAAGAACACCTAAGCTCCAACTAGGTCTTCTTAGGCGAGCCGTAGGTCGACAATAGGTGCGTAAATTGATTGAACAAATTGTATTATCACCTACAATCTGACTTAAATCAAAAGACTAAACTGGGAAAGACCTAAAAAGTCCTTTTTGAATTGTGTTTTGCTTGGGGAATTCTGATTGAGGTGTGAGTTAGAATGGACCACATTGATTTTCAACCTTTCACATCTTGCCCACACCCTCACCACCACTCTACACTCTTCGATCCCATACACCGAGATGGCCCATCCTTTGATGGACATAATGACAATCATTGGGATCCGTTTTACTCCTATTATAGGAGTATTGGGCTGGTTAAGCCCCAAATCAGTGAGTAGAACCTAGGAGCGGGATTTGCTTTGCCCAATATCGCACACACCATAGAAATACCCAACCCACCCTCCCTGAATAATTATAATGGTTGGACAGACACTCCTGGGTACCATAAGCCTGAGCCTGACTTCTCTCTTGATAAAAATGATCTCTCCTCCTTGAAGATGGAAATACAGAAAATGCAAGACAAAATGATTGAATTGTTAGGAGAATCTTCGAGAGCAGCCCAACAAGAAAGAGATGAAAATAGCCACCCAATCTACCCTATTGAGGATGATGTACAACCCTCTACGATTAATGCATCTCCCATGGGAGATCTACACTTTTAGTTGGAGGGTAATTTTGGGGATTATGTAAGGGAGAATAGCTACTTTTCGAGGATCGATTTTGAAACCTCCCCATTAGATGACACTTCCTTGAGAGATCCACACCTTAAGTGAGAGGAAGATACATATGAATGTAGCTATGCATTGGATGAAGAAAGGTGGCAACCCGAGGAAGATGATGATAAGGTTGAGTATCCACCTGAAATATATTAGAGTCAAAAGAAGGGAATGATGGTACCATTGGAAGACCTCGACACAGATGATAGTATTTTCGTGACATTTGATGAAGTGAGTCGAAGTCAAGTTGTTAATCCTACCCTCCCTTCTGATCACAAGATGGAACTCAAGCCCACCCTTAGGGAACCTAACCCTGAAGAAATTGACCTATTTGAGGAGTCCGATGTTACCAGTGTAAACCATTTACCTCAGATAGAGCACCCTAGGGGATCTGCTGAGATATTAAATGATTCTAGACCTCGGGTATATGATGAATCATATGATGAGGAAAAAGATGAATTATATGAGGAACCTACATTCAAAATTTGGAGTGACAGTAAGGGTGATTATGTCTTATTTGAAAAGTTAGCCCCTGAGGATGGCATAAATTTGACCAAATTAGGTTTCCTTAGCACACCCATCGATGATATTTCTCCTCTTGATGAAATGATGGAAAATTTGGAAGCAACTTCTAAGATTTATGTGGATTCACATCTAGACTCCGGGGAAGATTTGAGTAAAGAACAAGAACCTGAGGATGACATTGATAAGATAATCCCCAGATTTGTTGCTCCCAACCTGCCTTCATTTGATTCGAAGTCACCCTCTGATTTGCTTATGTCTGAAGGTGAAATTTTGACTCCTGATGAAGTGCAGGAAGATACTGGTGATAGTGCAAGGAATGCTAGGGATGCAATTGAGGATTTGGAAAGAGTGTTAGGGATGGACATCGAGCTGGTTAAACCCAACCTAGATCGTATGGCCATTCCGCAACCTCGAAACTTGGACACCCTAGACGAACATTGCCTTAGAGATTTGCTCACTTTTGTTCTGACCGGGGGGCTTAACAAATCAATATTTCCTATAATGGAGTATTGGGTATGGATTGATGATTTCTTTAGTTAGTCCATTGCCCTGGGGGTTTATCTCTGCACCATTCCTTCCCCATTCCTTTTGGAGGATCCTTGTCACCCTCCCCCTACCCCTTTGGAGGTTATTATGCCAGTTTATCCTTTAGAACCTCCTCTGGTGAATTGGGAAGATTGCATTCCCATCTTAGTTGGGCGAGCATTTGCTATTAGGCTTCATCATCAGCTCTCCAATATCCTAGGTTACCTGTTTTCTGGGCCAGCATTACTTTGCTCATTTTTATGGCCTATTTCTACAATCCTTGAACTTGATTTGCAGGTTCTTTGCCTACTCGGTTGCTAACAAAAGAATGGCATCCCATCTCTGACGCAGGTAATATCCTTCTATGCAATCAGGACATTGCAGATTTTAGGCATGGGGGGGTGTACTTGGGGATATATATAGTATAGTGCATTCATTGCATACATTTGCATTAAAAAAAATCTAAATAAATAAAAATTAAAAAAATAATTAAAAAAAAAATTTTGAGCTTAACTGGCTAGGTCCTGCATTCTTAAGCAAATCAGAACTCTAGGTTAGACTAACTTAATTCTAGGGTCAAACTTTAGAAGCTAAGTGAGCTACTAGTTTTAGACCTTTAGGGTCCTTTGTGGACTTAAAAGCTTAAGTAGGAGTTAAGTTGCGGACCATTCCTCAAGAGGTTGAGGAAGGAAAGCTAGTGATTGAGTTAAAAGGTTGGGATAGTACCAGGAGTCTTGTTCTACTTTTCGATTTATGGGTCCTTGTCACCCAAGCATCCAAATTTCTCACACTTGGTCTGGTGTAAGTAAGTAATCAACTTAATTCCTTTCTTGAAAAGAGATTTGGTTCTCTTAGTTTTGACTTAGGAGAGGCTTGAAAACACAATTTGATTGGAAGAGTTCCCGTCGCAGGAGAGGTGGAGTATATACTCACCTTGAGGATGCGATGATAACATATTACCTCCTTGATGCTTGTCTCTTAGGAAATCAATCCTACTGGGGGCATGTAAGCACATTGTGCGATTCAGGTACCATGGGTTGCCCAATCTTGAAGTGCCGATTGCCACAGGCCTGAATTCGCTTAAGAAATCCATGGGCAATACTATCTCGAAGTGTCGATTGCCAGGAGTTCTTAGGGTCGCTATGGGCAGTGCTATCTCAAAGCATCGAAAGCCAGGCACCCTTCGAGGTACGGTAATGGGGATAATGAATCTGACATAGAACTTGTTGATAGCTAATCCGAGGTTAGACTTAAAGGAATCAAACAAAAAAAAAAAGAAGAGAATATATATATATATATTATTCAAAAAAAAAATCCTTTTTCCTTTAACTTAAATAACTCAGACCAATACACATGCACGGATGCTTTAATCTTAGGGATCAATAAACATTAAGGTAGAGTCAGAAATCAGAGAAACTTGTCCTGCAACTCATCTTTAGCCGACCTTGTCTGTAACTTAATAACTACTTGAGAACCTTAGGTCTAAAGTTTGAACTTAATATGTTTCTAAAGGAAGACTGATTGAGTTGACTAGTCTACTTGGAGTGCTAGGTTTTGCTTGATTTTGCTAGGGACTAGCAAAAACTTGGCAAGGGGGTATTTGATTAGCCCATATTTGTGGGCTATTAAAGTATTTAAGTGCCTAGACATTAAGTTAATTCTAACATTTATTTAGCATAAATTACGATGTAAATAGCTTAATTCATTTTTTGATTTAATTACATAATTCATGCATTGAATTCATATTTAAATGCATTTAGAATTAACTTAGAATTTCATTCAATTAATTAGTTAAGCAATTAGGTGCATTGCATGCATTATTTTAAGTTGATATAAAAGTTGAGGGTTTGTATATAAATAACCATAATATTTTATTATTATTTTATTCTTCTTCTATGAGCAACGACTGCATTTCCTCCAGCTGCCATAATCATGGCCCCATTCATGGAGGAGCGGGTGTGTTGGATCTGGTCGGGGCAGCTGACTACAAGGGAGAGGAGGAGGCAGCCGAGCTTGAGGAGACACCACCCCACTCCACCACCGTGTACTCCATTCCGCCACCACGGTCTCCAAGGCCGAGCTCCACCACACCGTGGGCCGGCGAGGTGATAGCTCACCGTGCCAAGCCGGTGGACTCATGCCAACACCGTGAACATGTGTCCCTGATGGCCACGCTTCCATCACCGTGCCTCACCAGAATCAACGTCACCACCTTCACCGCCATCAACAGCAAGCACCACCACAGTCGCCGCAACTCCATGCCATGCATTTTCATCTCCCCCGTCAGTTAAGACGTCTGCGAAGTTTCCTAGACGTTGGAAGCTTGGCCCTATATCTTCTACTTCTTTCTTCTTCTTCCTCTGTTTCACTTCACCTTAAAAATAAACCCAACAACATGCCGTCCCCACGCACAGTAGCAGCCGGCCTCTCCTCTAGCCCGCGCCATCACCAGTAGCTTCTCCCTGGTCCATCAGACCCACCATCGCCTCCAGCCAAGCACGTAGCCTGCACGCCCCTCTGATGAGTGGACTTTCCGCTTTGCGTTGTAGTATTTAAGTGGTGGAAAAATCGACTAATCAAAAAAAAAAAAACCACTCACAGAAGAGCGGGTCGTGTCCACAGGGAGGCAATTATGCAATAAACTCTTGATTATTTTATATTCTTTCGGTAAATTGTGAAATCCCTATTCAAATCTAACATAAAATGCGATGGAAAGTAGATTCACAATAATGCAAAAAGATAAGGGTATATGTGCAGTTTACCCTCACTAAAATCTTCATTAAATCTATGATGATTTTATGTAATTTTCACGTGACGTGTTGTTGAACGTTAACGAATTGCTACGCTAACGTGTTCGATTTTGGAAAACCTGCCGTTGTAGTTCGAAAGCGAAGAATTCGTGTTCAACAAATAAAATTTATACCGAAATGAATTCCGGGTCGAACATACGGAGGCAACGTTGATCTATATTCGTAATTATATTTTTTTAGGATTTTTGATAAGTAAGGCGATATAATTACAATGGAGCTATCAGACTAAAAGAAAGAGAGAGAGAGAGAGAACATGCATTGAATATTTCAACTGTTTATATAATCAAACTAAATAAAAGTTACACTAGAAAGCGGAAAATCAATTACACTTTAAAGTAGGAAAATTCTACACTAAAAAAGCTGTAAATAAGAATGGGAGAGAGAAGTTATCCTCCTCGACGATTGCTTGGAGGACGAGCCAGACGGGATGACGTCTGGACAAAGGAGAACGAAGCAGAACGAGGGAGGACGAAGCAGAAGAACGGGAACGAAGCAGTACGTCGTCGTCGTCGCGGGATCCACTTCCGAAGGGGAACGAAAATTTAGACTTTATCACGCGAGGAGCATCCTTGGTGTGGGACAAGCTTCTCTTGAGCTTTGGAGGGGTAGAGAAGAGAAGGAAGGGATGAGAATTTCGTATGGAGGGGGTCTCCTTTTATAGTTGCAAGAAGTGGGGGCAAAATGGACATTACAACTTCAAAATAATAAATGAGGGGTCTTTAGTGACGGATAAAACCGTCGCTAAAGCCCCAACGTGGGCGTAGCTTTCGCGCCCACGCGCGCCGCTTCAGCTGCCTGCACGCTCAACGCCATCGCACGTTCATTAATTCTCAGCCGTCTGATCGCGAGATCGGACGGCTTAAGACACATCTCAGCCCACTGCGCTGCGCGCCCGCCCGCCTGCGATTGCGCATCTAATAGCACGTCGGCGCTATCGAGCGTGTGCAGCCGTTGGATCTCCATCTGACGCTCCACGCGCCTCAATTGCCCGCGCCTTCCAGCCCCTCACTGCAGCTCGAACTCGTGCCCGCTGCTCGCGAAAGCACGCTCAACCGCTACGCTATGGGGCGCGGATGGTCGAGCGGACACTTTTAGGCGCGGCCGACCACAGCCGTTGGATCAAGATCCAACGGCAGAGAGCGAGCGGGTGCGGGGCCTTCGTAGAATGCGTGCGGCCATTTGGGCGGTCGAGATGGCGCCACGTGGCACCATCTTGGCCGTCCATCTTCTGGAAGTTGTAGATGGTGGCATGGATGTCGGATTGACTCAATTTTTGCGTCATTGGGCTGCGATCGTCGATCCTAATTCATCCGTGCGGTCGGATTTGTCATCTGAAGTGAGGATTTTAACCATCCTGGCCCTTGATCTTCTAGGGTTCCCCAGTCACTATCTGATGCTACGGATGCCTGATTAGGGTGATCTTGGAGTCGTTGAACTCCAATCGCCTCCCTGATAACATCCATACGGTTGGATCTTTGATCCGAGGTCCCGATGAAATATTTGCCCTGTCCAAGCACATAAAAGGAGACAATTAACCTCCATTTTATTCAAACTACTCTAAATGCAAGATGATGCATGTTATGCAATATTTATATCATGAAATGCAATCCTATGCTTAAGAACATGCATAAATAGACACTTTAAGTAGTGTAAATGTGTTTACATCTTACCCCCATGCCTATCTTTTGCTAGTCCCTAGCAAAAGCTATATGCTATTTATAAAAGAATTAGGTTGGATTATTTGGACCTGAGTTATTTTCAATCATTAAGAAATTGTGTACTTAAGAACTGAACTTTCAAAGACACAACAGTGCCCGGGTATCAGCCAAAATGCAGACCGCCTCAAGCCCTCGCCTTATTCAAAGAAAAATTTCTTTTTCTCTTTTTACTCTCTTCTAATTTTTTTTTGGATTTTCAAATTTTAGGGTTTAAGAGTGGCTTTCTACGGCCATTCAACTCACCCAAGAGTTGATGAGAACCCTAAGTTTTAAGCATCTTATTGTGATTGTGATAGACTTGTTGGCCGGCAATTAAAACGGACTTCGGATTTCTACGCCTCTAGGTGGCCTCAAAAAGACTTCTGCCTAAAGGTGTATCTTTACAACCGGTAGCTTTCTCCCAACTTTTATTTTTTACGGGGTCAACACAAGGGTGAATCCAGTGTATATCTCCCCGGTTTATTCTACTTCTTCACTTCTTCCTAAGTGTTTTGGGATTTTTTAGTGCATTTTTTGAGCTGGGTTCTGGACAACCGGTCGATGAGCTGTTACCACCGACAACTTGCCAACCATACTTGTGCGGCGAAGTGTGGCTTATTTCTTTTTGTTCTTTTCTCCTTTTCTTTTGGATTTTTTTTTTTTTTCTTTTCTTTTTTTTTAAGTAGGTGGCTTCCCTAGTCTAAGATTTACCTAAAGGCAGCAAAAAAAAAAAAAGGTCCGGTGACTGGGCTTTGGACATCCTACCTATGGGCTGTTACCTGCGATAACTTGCCAGTCATATCACCCTAGAAGGTTCATTAGCTACCCAATTTCCGTTAAAATCGTCGAACGAGTCAGTGCAAAGAAAGTGTGCAGATGCTTAAGACTCAAAATTCCCTCAAATCAGAGGGTGGGTTGATAAGTCGTGTACTTATCACCCAAACTTATTTATTCCAATTATAATAGAATTACGATGGCGAGGACTCAAAGACAAATCCACATTTTAGTGGATACACAGGCTAATTAAGTCCAAAGACCTGAAGGATCTTTGTGTTCAGATCCTAATGTAAAATTTCTTAGGATTGAAAAGTCCTAATGTCCAACTAATCCTTCCTAATTTTTTTTTTATATATAAATAAGAAGTGAAAAATAATTTGTATAGATTTCACAAAGCTGACCAAATAATTCAAAAATGAATCCACCCCCCCATGCCTAGCTAATGCAATGTCCTCATTGAAAAAGAGACATGAAAGAAAGGGTAGAATATGAAAGATGTCACCTGGAAGTGAAGCTCGTATCAGCCTTGTGTCATATGTACAACTGCTGAGTTTAATGCCGTCAGCTAGGTGAAGTCTAGCCAAAGAAGTCACAGAATGGCTAAAGCAACAGAGTCTGAGACGGGTTCTCGAAGATTACGGTCAACAACAGGCTTCAAACGTTGACCGTTGACTTTAAAGGTGTTACCCGTCTTTGGGTCAGAAATCTGAACGGCACCATTTGAAAAAATATGATCAATTATGAATGGGCCATTCCATTTAGATCTAAGTTTGCCAGGAAAGAGCTTAAGTTTAGAATTGAATAACCAGACCTTTTGGATTGGCTCAAAGCTCTTGTGAGAAATCAATTGATCTTGTAGAGCTTCGGTCCGAGCCTTGTAGATCTTGGCAGTCTCATAAGCATCATTTCTAAGCTCCTCCAACTCAGATAGTTGGAGTTTCCTGGTCTTCCCAGCTAGATTCAGATCTAAATTGCATTGTTTGATTGCCCAGAATGCCCTGTGTTCAATCTCTACGGGTAGATGGCATGCCTTTCCATACACGAAATGGAATGGAGACATGCTGATGGGCATTTTATACGTGTACGGTAGGCCCAAAGAGTGTCCTCAAGCTTTTGAGTCAAATCCTTGCGATCAGGCCTAACCATTTTTTGCAGAATGTTCTTGATCTCTCGATTGGAGATCTCGGCTTGTCCATTCGTCTGGGGATGGTAAGGTGTGGAAATAAGATGATTAACCTCGTATTTGGCCAATAAATTCTAGAATTGGGCATTAGTAAAATGAGTGCCACCATCACTGATGATAGCCCTCGGAATCCTGAACCTACTGAAGATATTGTTCTTGACAAAATTAATGACCACCTTGTGGTCATTAGTTCAGGTGGGAATCGCCTCAATCCATTTGGACACATAATCAACAGCAACAAGAATGTACTGATGTCCAAATGAAGGAATAAAGGTTCCCATGAAATCGATGCCCCAAACATCAAAAATTTCTACAGGAAGAATAGGGTTTAGGGGCATCATGTCTCTCTTAGTTATGTACCCGAGTGACTGACATCGACAACATGACCTTGAGAAGTCCTGGGCGTCCTTGAATAAAGATGGCCAATAGAAGCCAGATTGCAAGATTTTTACAGCTGTCTTTCTCCCGGAGAAATGTCCACCACACCCAGATGCATGGCAGAACTCGAGTATACTGTTGAATTCATTCTCCGGTATGCATCGGCGAATAATCTGATCAGAGCCGATGAGATACAGTTCAAGGTCCTCCCAAAAGTAGTATTTAGCCTCAGATTTGAGTCTATCCCGTTGTTGCTTGGTCCAATCCTAGGGGATTTGACCAACGGCCAAATAGCAAACAATGTCAGCAAACCATGGGGTGTGGACACCTAAAACTGTAAGAATGGTTTCGTCTGAAAAAGTGTCAGCAAACGGAATGTCCAGACAAGAAGAATCACCTAGGAGTCTCGACAAATGATCCGCCACCACATTTTGTACCCCAATTTTATCCTTAATTTCAAGATCAAATTCTTGAAGAAGAAGAATCCAATGAATAAGCCGGGGTTTAGCATCCTTTTTAGCCAAGAGATGTCTCAAGGCCGAGTGGTCGGTATAAACGATAACATGAGACCCTAAGAGATAAGCCCTAAATTTTTCCAAAGCAAATACTACAGCTAGTAATTCCTTCTCAGTAATAGTGTAATTCCTCTGGGCTTCATCCAGAGTTTTACTAGCGTAGTAAATGATAGAGGGCTTTCGATCAATCTTCTAACCCAGGACAGCCCCGACCGTATAATCAGAAGCGTCGGTCATGATCTCAAAAGGGGCTGTCCAAATTGGTGGTTGCAAAATTGGAGAATAGGTGACTGCCATTTTCAGAAAATCAAATGCCTTTCAACATGATTCGTCAAAAACAAACGGCGTTTCTTTGGCAAGAAGATTGCTCAAAGGACGAGCAACCTTCGAGAAATCCTTGATGAATCTTCGATAAAATCCCACATGGCCAAGAAATGATCTGATTTGTTTAACAGATGTGGGAGTAGGAAGTTTAGTGATAGCATCAACCTTAGCTTTGTCCACTTCAATTCCCCGTTCAGAGATCACATGACCCAAAATGATGCCCTCTTGGGTCATGAAATGACTCTTTTACCAGCTAAGGACCAGTCGTGTCTTGATACATCGCTTAAGAATCATTTCTAAATTAGCCAAACAAGAGTCAAATGATTCTCCGAAAATAGAGAAATCATCCATGAAGACTTCCATAAACTCTCCCACCATGTCGGAAAGTATGGCTAGCATACACCTTTGAAAAGTCGCAGGTGCATTGCATAACCCAAAAGGCATCCTACGAAAAGCAAAGGTTCCGTAGGGACAGGTGAAAGTAGTTTTTTCCTGATCCTCGGGATGGATAGGAACTTGGTTGTATCCTGAGTAGCCATCAAGAAAATAGAAGTACTTCTGCCCGGCTAATTTTTCCAAGATTTGGTCAATGAAGGGTAGGGGAAAATGATCCTTTTTAGTGGCTATGTTCAGCTTCCTGTAATCAATACAAACTCTCCAAGAGGAAGTTGAATGAGTTCTGACAGATTCACCTCTCTCATTAGTCACAGCAGTAATCCCATCTTTCTTTAGAACAATCTGAATGGGACTTACCCAGGGACTGTCAGAGATTGGATAAATAATTCCTGCATCGAGCCACTTGATGATTTCCTTTTTGACCACTTCTCGAATATTTGGATTCAATCTCCTCTGCATCTGGCGAGAAGGGCGGGATCCACCTTCCAAAAATATTCTATGATTACAGTAAGATGGCTCGATCCCCCTGAGGTCATGAATGGTCCAACCAATTGCCTCCTTATGTTCCTTTAGGACCTTAATCAATTTAATCTCTTGCTCCTTTGTCAATTTAGCACTAATAATCACAGGGAGTGTATTCTGAGGTCCTAAAAATTGATATTTTAAATTCTCGGGCAATAGTTTCAATTCAAGCTAGGGTGGGGTGATGATTGATGGTAGGGTAGATGCTGAAGATTCAACAAGAGGAAGAGGTTTTGAGTGAACAAAATCAGTAACCTCTTCCGAAGATGTCAGGTCAGAGGGTTGCTGGTCAAATTCATCAACCAAAGAGGAACTTTCAATTAAAGAAACTATCAAACAAGTTTCAATATTAACATTATCCTCATCAAGTTCCTCAATATATCCACAATCCTCAAATTTGTTGATCGCCTTAAAAATATCCAATTTCATTCGTTGGTCCCCAAAGGCGATTTCCATGCTACTGCTTTCATAATTAATGTTGGCCTTTGGGGTAGCCAGGAACGGACGCCCCAGAATGATGGGCGTATTCCTCAGATTATTTGGTACATCCATGTCAAGGACAAGGAAATCTATAGGAAAATAGAAATCCTTGACCTTAACTATAACATCTTCAATAACGCCTCGTGGGTTTGTGACCGAATGGTCTGCTAACTGTAGCGTTACTGAAGTTGGCCGAAGTTCACCTAACCCAAACTTCTCATAAAGAGAAGTCGGAATTAGGTTGATGGATGCACCGAGATCCCAAAGTGCTCTATCAAATGTGCAATCTCCGATAATGCAAGAAATCAAAGAAGCACCAGGATCTCTCTTTTTCTGAGGGAGGTAGTGCAGGATAACAGAACTAGCCTGCTCGGAGAGTACCACCTTCCTCGGAACAGATTCTCTCGACTTACGCTTTTATGTACACAATTCCTTTAAAAATCTTGCGTAAGCCGGTATGTGCTTGATAGCATCAAGGAGTGGGATATTGATCTCAACATTCTTAAATAAATTCAGAAGCTCCTCATTGCCATCAACAGACTTCTTCTTCTTTGCTTTGGTTAAGGCTTCAGGAAAAGGAACATGAGTTGGATCTTTGGAATCAGGTTCCTGAGCCTTGATTTCACCTCTAGAATTCTCCTCTCTCTCCTCAGATTCTTCAGGATTCAAAAGATCAGAATAGTGTGGTTGTGGATCCTGAGTCTTCTTACCACTCCTTAAAGTTACAGAATTTGCAGAAGCGTAAGAATTTGGGTCTTGGGGAGGATTAGGAAAGATTGGAGGGGCTTGATTGACCATGAATTGTTGATTTGCAGAAGAAGAAGACGAGGAACCCTGCTCAACCACCTGAGCATGTGCGTGCGGGTCCCTCTGATTTCCGTACCCTTGGGCTTGATTGCCCGAATTCATAATGTTTCGCGGGTTGGGTACGGGTTGGGATGGTAGAGATCCGGGTTGACGAGAGTTAGCAATGAGCCCGGATTGCAAGTTGTCCAGTGAGTTTTTCATTTGCTGCATGAGCTGGAGCATAGATCCTTGCATCTCTACCATTTAATGGTTCAAATCGACCTTCCCTGCGAGTTGACGGCCATTCCAAGCTTGCTAATTGACCTGATTCGGAGGCAACTGAGTATATACTTGACCCTGACCCATTGGTTGTTGCGTAGCATAGTTGCCAGGTCGGAATTGGGTCTATTGCCCCGGGTTTTTCCAAGAGAAGTTAGGGTGGTTTTCCAACCTGGATTATAGGCATTCGAGTAGGGGTTGGATCTAACATTCTCTTGTACAGCACAGATATCCTCATAGGGTGAGGATGGAGAGAAAGAAAGGGAAGGATCAGAAAAACTGGGATCAAAGGCCCCAGTTGGGAACCCATGGGGTTCCGAAAAATGCTGACTCATAGGTTGAGTCGCATCGAGTTGATTCACGAACTCCCGTCCAGAAGGAGCTCGTGAGGAATGGAATCTCGAATTTTATGATTGAGTGGATTGAGAGTTGTTAACAGAATTGCCAGCCATCCACTCTTCCATTCTTTTAGCAAACAAGTCTACCTTATCAAGTTTATTACAAATCAATTCCATATCAAATGAATGAGAGTCATGGACTTCATTGACATTTGATCTGGGTTGCTGGGACCAGTTAAAAGTATCCATGGAGGCATGATTAATTGAATTCTCACTCATTTCCTCAAATAAATCATGTGCACTATCTGCATCTTTATTGAGGAAATTGCCTCCGCAAGAAGCATCCACATGGTTTCTGAGTTGCTCATTCAACCCATGATAGAAGATCTGCACGAGTTGCCATTTCGGCACCTCGTGGTGTGGACACCTCCGCAATAAGTCCTGGAATCTCTCCCAGGCCACATGAAACTGCTCCCCCGGCCTCTAGGTAAAGGTAGTGATTGCTCGTCTCAAAGCATTGGTATGACCGACTGGGAAGAATTTCTTCAGAAAGGCCGATTTCAACTCATTCCAAGTTGTAATTGGTCTTCCTATTGTCTTATACCAATGCGCGGCTTTATTCCTAAGAGAGTGGGGGAAGAGCCTCATGATCATTTGCTCCTTGTTAACGTTTCGAGCCTTGGTGGTCTGGACCAAAGTGGTCAAATCTTCCAAGTGCTGAAACGGATCTTCGGAGCCAAGCCCATGATAATGTTTAATCAGGCTTAACACCTGGGACTTGATTTCTACGTCATCGGCTGGAATCTGGACGCCGAGACGTTCCCCGAAATTTGAAGGATCATAAAAATCCTTCAAGGGCTGAGCGCCCTGCATTCTCTGGAACCATTCCTGCATTCCCTGCATTTGTTCCAGCTGCCTTCGAAATTCTTCCTGTGGATTTCCAAGCAGAGGAGGCTGTTGTTCGGCCATGGGATCAAATTGACCAAAATCTAACTTGCGCCTCCTAGAATGTTCTAACGGTCCTTCCAATCGGGGATTCAATGACTGTCTTCCCAGCATAAACTAGGAGAAGGTCGGAAGGACTGTGGATAGGGACCCTACAGCACAACAAAACAAGGCTGTCCTTAAGTGGGGTAGCCTAAGGATCTACTGACTTCCAAAACCCTGCGTAAGACTGTAAATGATTTACTCTACTTGCGTCTATTTAATCCAACCAGTTAGAAGGAGGGACTGGGGCGAAGGTTCTTCCTTTGGCTTTCGCCTTCGGTTCCTAGTGTATCCCCCAGCCGCGGTCGTTTGACGCTACTCCCCTAGCTAGACATCAGATTAATCAGTACAAGTAGGTTAATCAAAAAATAATCTCAAACTAGGCCCTGAAGAGCGAATCAAACCTTAAGGCCAATGTCTACTCAATTTTATTAAGGCCTGAGATTGTGGTGCTTATGGAATGTGATGGGCCCTTACAATGGGTTGTGCCCTTAATGATTGATTGAGATTTGTGTAAGTGCGTACACAACCAGGGTTTTCAAGCAAGATTATTGAAATGCGTGAATTTTAATGTTTAAAACTTGCTTAAGTAGCTTATAGGGTTTCAAATTAGGTGAATTGCAATCATGTTTCTAGGCAAACCAAGTTGTAAAACATGGGTGAAATTGTTTTCCTTTAAAATCAGAAAGAAAGTGGAGTTCCTGGAATATACCTAGATTGAAAACCCTAAGGAGGAGCTACTTGATGAGTTGGTTTTAAATAAAGTGGTGCGGCCCAAACAACTCAAACAATTGGCCAGAAATGCACCACTAAGTTTGGCACTCAAAAATGGTTAACCTAGAATAATTTCTACTCTGTTATGTGTTGCTTTGTGTGTACCGACTCCACAGATCAGAACCCGGTTGAGTAGAAAACAAAGCAAGTTGATCAAGTGCCTCGAATGTGGGTGTGTGTTGTGTGTTTGTTGGAAATTACCCCACAAGATTATCTTTTTGTTATTTTTTTATGAATGAGGGTGGAATGAATGTGAGTGAAATCCAAACAACCAAACTATTCTTAGGATTTATGCAAATACCTAGGTTAATCGGGATTTGGATTTAATGTGGCGAATGAAATCTATGGAGGGGGAAAGAATGGGGGAGCACTTACAGTTGTCTTCAACTGCACTTTCCTCCAGCCTACCGCTTGTTGATTCCTTGATGGAGGTCTCTGCAAAACAATAGACACAAGAGAAAGCTAGTTAGAAAACAACATAAAGTGCAAGAAATGAGAAGAAAAGATCGGAAATCGTTGTCTCCCGGCAACGACGCCAAAATGTTGAACGTTAATGAATCGCTACGCTAACGTGTTCGATTTTGGAAAACCTGTCGTTGTAGTTCGAAAGCGAAGAATTCTTGTTCAACAAATAAAATTTATACCGAAATGAATTCCGGGTCGAACACACGGAGGCTACGTTGATCTATATTCGCAATTATATTTTTTTAGGATTTTCGATAAGCAAGGCGATATAATTACAATGGAGATATCAGACTAAAAGAGAGAGAGAGAGAGAGAGAGAGAGAAAGAGAGAGAGAGAGAGAACATGCATTGAATATTTCAACTGTTTATATAATCAAACTAAATAAAAGTTACACTAGAAAGAGGAAAATCAATTACACTATAAAGTAGGAAAATTCTACACTAGAAAAGCTGTAAATAAGAATGGGAGAGAGAAGTTATCCTCCTCGACGATTGCTTGGAAGACGAGCTGGACGGGACGACGTCTGGACGAAGGAGAACGAAGCAAGATGAAGGAGGATGAAGCAGAAGAACTGGAACGAAGCAGCACGCTGTCATCGTCGCGGGATCCACTTCCAAAGGGGAACGAAAATTTAGACTTTATCTCGCGAGGAGCATCCCAGGTGTGGGACAAGCTTCTCTTGAGCTTTGGAGGGGTAGAGAAGAGAAGGAAGGGATGAGAATTTCATATGGAGGGGGTCTCCTTTTATAGTTGCAAGGAGTGGGGGCAAAATGGACATTACAACTTCAAAATAATAAATGAGGGGTCTTTAGTGACGGATAAAACTATCGCTAAAGCCCCCAACGTAGGTGTAGCTTCCGCGCCCACGCTCGCCGCCTCAGTTGCCCACGCACTCAACGCCATCGCACGTTCATTGATTCTTAGCCGTTCAATCGCGAGATCGGATGGCTTAAGACGCATCTCCGCCCACTACGCTGCACGCCCGCTCGCGTGCAATCGCACGTCCATGCCACGGGTGTAATAGCGTGTCGGCGCTATCGGGCGCGTGCAGTCGTTGGATCTCCATCTGATGCTCCACGCGCCTCAATTGCCCGCGCCTTCCAGCCCCTCACTGCGGCTCGAACTCGTGCCTGCCGCTCGCGAAAGCGCACTCAACCGCTGCGCTATGGGGCGCAGATGGTCGAGCGGACGCTTTTAGGAGAGGCCGACCATAACCGTTGGATCAAGATCCAACGGCGGAGAGCGAGTGGGTGCGGGGCCTTCGTAGAATGCGTGCGGTCGTTTGGGTGGTCGAGATGGCACCACGTGGCACCATCTTGGCCGTCCATCTTCTGGAAGTTGTAGATGGTGGCACGGATGTCGGATTGACTCGATTTTTACGTCGTTGGGCTGCGATCGTCGATCTGAATTCATCCGTGCGGTCGGATTTGTCATCTAATTTGTGGATTTTTACCATCCTGGCCCTTGATCTTCTAGGGTTCCCCGATCACTATCTGATGCTACGGATGCCTGATTAGGGCGATCTTGGAGTCATTGAACTCCAATCGCCGCCCTGATCACATCCATACGGTTGGATCTTTGATCTGAGGTCCCAATAAAATATTTGCCCTACCCAAGCACATAAAAGGAGACAATTAACCTCCATTTTATTCAAACTACTCTAAATGCAAGATGATGCATGTTATGCAATATTTATATCATGAAATGCAATCCTATGCTTAAGAACATGCATAAATAGACATTTTTAGTGTAAATGTGTTTACATCACGTGTACTAGAGAAAATTAGTTCACAGGTTAAGCCCGAAACCAATCTTGAAATAGGTGAATATCATTAATGTGCAATTATAACAAAATATGAGTATGCATGCATAATTTCACCATAATATAATAATAATAAATAAAAATCAAATTATGGTGGCAATGGCAGTGAATGTAAATTTTAATTGAATTCAAAATAGAGCATTTGCTCTCTCTCCTCCTCGCAAGAGAGAGAGAGCACCGGTGGGTGGTGGACGCACTAGGGAGGTCGGCGTGGATGAGGGCTATCCGATGGAGGCCACAGCATTGACGGAGATGGTCGGAGGTGGCCAGCCGGACGAGGCTATCTGCTGTAGCCGCGCGCCTGCCTGTGGGGAGCATGGGCAATGCCTGCAGATGGCCGGTGGTGGTGGGGAAGGCGCACAGCACCTTTCGGTCCGGTTAGAGGGAAGCGCTGTGTGGGAGCCTGCGAGGAGCGCTAGGCGCTGGAGAGGGAAGCAAAACAAGCGACTGCGCAAGCCTGCAGTGACGGCGGGCAAATGCTTGCAGGCACTTGCAGGGGCGCGCGATTGCGGGGAGGTGCTGAAGAAGGGTGCCTGCAGGGCGCTTGGTGCGGTTGGAGGATGAAGGCAGGCGTTCCTGTGGGAGCAGGTGGCGAGGAGGTCTATAGAGAGCGCTAGGGCGCAGCTGTAGGCACTTGCAGGGGCGCACGCCTGCGAGGAGGCGCTAGAGAAGGGCGCCTGCAGGGCGGTTGGTGCGGTTAGAGGATGAAGGCAGGCGTGCTTGCGGGCGCAGGTGGCGAGGCGGTCTGCAGAGAGAGCTAGGGCACGGTTGCAGGTGCTTGCGGGGAGGCACTGGAGAAGGGCACCTGCAGTGTTGAAGGGAAGATGATCCTGGTCCAGAGTGCACATAGGAGTTATTCACCCTCTCTCTGTGGATGATCCTCCCTCTCCTTTCTCCACCTCTTGTTTTTAACTCCTCATTTCGCCTGCGAGAGTTAAGGGATTTTCAAATCCCTTAACTATTTCTGGCCGGCAGCTGTTGAGGGTGCCCGAAGGATGGAGAAAAGAACAGCCACCGGTTATTTGAAAGGATAATTTATCCTTTCCTCCTCATTCTTTTGCCAATTATTTTTCCTGCACATAAAAAGAACATATTAAGTTATAGAATAGATGTAAACCTAAATCATGATGCATGCAAACATTCTATAACTTAATATAGTTATCAACAAATCTAAAAGATACAATTAAAGTTACTTAGGCGTAATATTAGTCCATTAAAATGGACTCGTCAAATACCCCCATGACTAAGATTTGCTAGTCCCTAGCAAAAATGAGAAATAATAGAAGTAATCAGAAGATTTCTTCATTTCTTACTTCAAAACATTAGAAATCCAGACAAATGTGAAGTGCTGATAGCCTAGGTAACAGATCCAAGTGAAAGAGCCAATTCTCATTGGAAGTTCGTACTTCATCCTTGGTAAATATTACTGTCGGGATAGGCAACTACTTCCCTCGGGGATAAAGCAGAGGATAATCTGTAATTTGACCCCGACGTTTGGATTAGATAGGAGATAACGAGTTGAATGGATTTTTATTTGGTGGCACACACACTCATCTGGTGCTACAAATAGTCTAGTACTGCAGACTCTAGATCTCTAGACTATTAAACAAGTCAACTCTGAGAGAAGCTACAAAATTGTGCTCTCTTAATGTTCCTGGGCACTCCCTCTTTTCTTTCTTTCTGAGATCACGAATCTCATCAGATTTAGAAATTGTACTCATTATTTAGTGGCCTCACATGGCATCCACACTTCCATTAAAGTCCTAATAACTCTACAACTATGTTAGAGTCCTCAACCAGTATTCGAGCGATCAGAAATACTAAAAGGTAGGTTTGGGTCATATTTGGTGGAACGTGATAGGTGTTCTGATGCATCAGAAATAATGTTACATTATAACTTGGACTTTTTCTTTGTTTTGTAATACAAATATTTCTTCTTTTTCTATTTCTTCTTTTTCTTCTTTTCTTTTCTCCTTTTCTCTTTTTTGTTTTTTATAATATAACTCAACATAATATGACGCATACTTTTATTTATGAGGGCATTATTCGGGATGATGATGGTCAGGAAGATATTGTGTGGCTTATTTGGTGGAAGTACCTATTTTTGGCACCTGGATGGAATGGATAGGATAGGTGTATTTCTGACCATTGACACTATTACCCTCCTTCAATCGAGGACTCCATGAAGGACGGTCATAACCATCCACCATAGTTATAGCTTTATTAAGACTCAATCTCTGCGTATTTGCCTTATTTGGTGACTCTCAGGAATTCACTCAAAGTACGCACACAGGAACAGAGAGTGAAAACTATGCCTAACTCTGAAGTATCATCATATAATTATCCAAAACTTAAGAGTCCTTGCACTAGACTTAGTGCACCAGTAATCTCTCTACTTTCTTCTCACAAATATGAGGTGGATCTACTAGAAGGTAGTATGCCTGACTCCTTATGAACTGTCCAAGGGTTCAGTGGACTACAAATGCTTATTGGTTTTCCTCAAGGATCCATTACCAAGTCTATGTGCACGTGAAATAAATGTACTGGATTCTAAGCTTAAGAAATAATTCCGGAAGAAAAACTTCCAATAACAAAGGTATTTTGCAAGGGACTAACCCAATCAGCTCAAGAAAATAAATTTTTTTTTTATATAATATATATATATATAAATATGTATGTAAATATTTATAAATGCTATAAACATTCTCAGGTTATACCCCCCCATGCCTAAGACTAACAATGTCCTCATTGGAAAAATACAGACATAGAAGAATATCACCTGAGGAGGAGAGTGGGAGCTAAGGCTCCTCAAGGCAAAGTGTGCCAAAAACCTGGCCATCTGAAAGAGTAATATACGGTTTAAGTCACTGGCCATTTACTTTAAAGCTTGCACCTGAAATAGGGTTCCTAATCTCTATAGCTCCATGAGGGAAAGTATTGATAACAATGTATGACCCATCCCAGTGGGACTTGAGCTTTCTAGGAAATAATTTAAATCTAGAATTGAAAAGCCAGACCCACTGGTTGGGCTCAAAAGTCTTTCTAATGATGTGCTTGTCATGGAAGACTTTTGTACATTGCTTGTAAGCTTGAGAAGTTTCATAAGCTTCATTACAAAGCTCCTCAAGCTCACTTAATTCTAACATACGTGCTTTTCCCCCTTTATCCAGATTCAAGTTAACATTTTTAGTAGCCCAATAAGCTTTATGTTGGATTTCAACGGGAAGGTGGCATGCTTTTCCATAGACAAGATGGAAAGGAGACATGCCTAAGGGAGTCTTATACGCAGTTCTGTAGGCCCAAAGAGCATCATTTAGTTTTTTAGACCAATCCTTCTGATCAGGCCTGATAGTTTTTTCTAAAATTCTCTTAATCTCCCTAATGGACACTTCAACTTAACCACTCGTTTGGGGATGATAAGGTGTGGCTATCATGTGGTTGACTCCCAAATTTTGAAGTAGTCTTGTGAAGTGTACATTCTTAAAGTGAGGTCATCCATCACTTATGATCGTCCTTGGGCACCCATACCGAGAAATAATATTAGCCTTAACAAAGCCCAAGACCCCAGAATGGTCATTGGTTCACGTGGGTATGGCTTCTATCCATTTTGATACATAGTCAACAGCCACGAGGATGTATTCATATCCGAAGGACATAGGAAAGGGACCCATGAAATCAATGTCCCAAATATCAAAGATTTCAACAGGGAGGATAGGTTGTTATGGCATCTCATCCCTTTTTCCAATGGTTCCCATCTGCTGGCAATGTAGACATGCGCCCACATATGTATGTGCATCTCGGAATAATGTGGGCCACCAAAAACCAGACTGAAGAACCTTATGGGCAGTCTTCCTCCCACTAAAATGTCCCCCACAGTGGAGGTCATGGCAGAAACTCAAAACACTTCTTTGTTCTTCATCACGGATGCAACGGCGAAACAGCTGGTCAGGGCCTATTCTAAAAAGCTTGGGTTCCTCCTAGTGATAAAATTTAGCGTTGGTGAGAAACCTGTCTCGCTTCTGCTTGTCCCACGTACTGGGGGTAATGCCCGTGACTAGATAGTTCACTATGTCAGCGAACCAAGGAGTTTTAGCTTCCATGGCCATTAGAGACTCATTAGGGAAAGTCTCTTGAATACCACCAACAGGGTTTGATGCCTCAATAGGGATCCTAAACAAATGGTCTGCTACCACATTCTCAACTCCTATCTTGTCTTTAATTTCTAGATCAAATTCTTGGAGTAGCAGAATCCAATGAATTAGGTGAGGTTTGGTGTCCTTTTTAGCCAGAAGATGCTTAAGGGATGAATGATCAGTGAACACCACAACCTTGGATCCCAAAAGATAAGACCGAAACTTTTCCAAAGCAAAAACTACAAGTAATTCCATTTTAGTGATCGTGTAGTTTTGCTGAGGATCCGTAAGGGTCTTGCTAGCATAATGCAGCACATGAGGTTTGCCATCAACCCTTTGACCTAAGACCGCTCCCACTGCAAAATCAGAAGCATCGCACATATGCTAAAATGGGAGGGTCCAATCTGGTGCTTGGAGAATCAGTGCAGTAATGAGGGCTTTCTTCAAAACTTGGAAAGCCTTGCCACATCTATCATCAAAATTGAAGGAGACATCCTTCGCTAACAGGTCATAGAGTGGCTTAGAGATTTTACTGAAATCTCTAATGAAGTGCCTATAAAATCCAGCATGGCCAAGGAAAGATCTAACCTGACGAACATTGGCGGGCAATGGAAGCTGAGAGATGGAATCGATTTTTGCGGTGTCCACCTCTAATCCTCTCTCGAAAACTATATGCCCTAACACAATGCCCTGCTGGACCATAAAGTGGCTTTTCTCCCAGCTAAGCCCCAGCTTTGACTCTTCGCAAAGGGTTAAGACTTTATCAAGGTGTGAAAGGCATAGGTCAAACGATGAGCCATAAATGGAGAAGTCATCCATGAAAATGTCAACAAACTCATCGATCATATCAGAAAAGATAGCCATCATACAACGTTGGAAAGTGGCAGGAGCATTACATAACCCGAATGGCATCTGGCGGAATGCAAAAGTGCCATACGGACTCGTGAAGGTGGTATGCTCCTGATCATCAGGAAAAATAGCTATCTGATTATACCCAGAGTACCCATCAAGAAAACAAAAGTACTTTTTCCCAGCCAATTATTCTAGAATTTGATCGATAAATGGTAAGGGGAAATGGTCTTTCTGGGTAGCCGTGTTTAAACGGCGGTAATCAATGCAGACCCTCCAACCAATTGAGGATCTAGTGGTCACCAGTTCACCTTGGTCATTTTCTTCCACAGTGATCCCTGCCTTTTTCAGAACTATGTGAATAGGACTGACCCATTTACTATCTGAAATGGGATAGATAATCCCTACATCCAGCCATTTCAGAATCTCCTTTTTAACAACCTCCCACATATTTGGGTTGAGCCTTCTCCGCATATCTCGGAAAGGCTTCGTGGACTCATCAGTGTATATATGATGCATGAAAAGAGAGGGATCAACACCCTTAATATCAGCAATTGTCCAGGCAATTGCTTCTTTATGCCTTTGTAAAAACTCAAGCAGAGCTCCCTCCCGCAATTCAGATAATGCAGACGAGATACTAACGAGGAGCGTGTTATTAGGGCCAAGGAAAGCATATTTCAATGTGCTCGGGAGGGGTTTCAACTCCAATTCAGGAGCCTTTTGGATTAAGGGTTTTCGTTGAGATGTCCCTGCCTCAGGCAGCGGATCTACCTTCATAGTCCAGGGTAGGGATAGAGACTCAGTGTGTATCCCCAGCAACTCTTCTAATTCGGGCATTTTCCTTTCAGTTTGTTTAATAATCGAGGGATGGTTCTGAGATATGACCTTCTGAAGGGGATCTCTACATAGGAGTGCTGGAGTAGTCTCTTCAATTATTTCATTAACGACCTCAATCTGAGAAAAATCTTCAAATCCGAGTTGCTTGTAAGTATCAAAAACATTCAACCGGATCTTCTTGTTCCCAAAGCCCATGTTAAGTGCCCCAGATCTACAATTTATAGAGACATTGGCTGTGACCAAGAAGGGGCATCCCAGAATAATGGATGGCTTTGTGGGCTTATTAGATCGGTCAGTATCAAGTACCAGAAAGTCAACGGGGAAGAAGAAATCCTCCACTCTCACAAGGACATCTTCCAACAATCCCCGAGGTGTCTTAAGTGATCTGTCTACAACCTGGAGGATTACTGGACTAGGCTTCAGCTTTCCTCCTCCCAAAAGGTCATAGACAGAGCTCGGTAGAATGTTTACCCCCGCACCCAGATCGAGCAGAGCCTCGTCAATGTGTTGGTTATCTATAACCACTGAAATATACGGGGCCCCTGGGTCTTTCATTTTGGCGGGTGTTCCATGCTGAAGAACCGAGCTAACATGGTCAGGCAGGATGACCTTGGTTTGGACCTGTTTCCTAGATCGACGCTTCTGGGTGCACAGGTCCTTCAGAAACTTGGCATAGGATGGAATCTGTTTAATCACTTCCAACAGAGGCAAGTTAATCTGGACTTGCCTAAAAGTATCCATAATCTCTTCCATCCTATCCTTGGCTCTAGACAAGCCAACAGAAGATTCCCCAGGAGCAGATAAGCGCTCTAGATAGGGCACCCTCAGCTTCTGGGTAGAGGGGTCGTCATGGTGGGAAAGGGGTGGTGGAAGGATGACATCCTCATTGTGGGTGATTTTGTGCGAGGGAGAGTGGTGTGGCTCTTCCTCAGGTGAGATGGAAGTCGGGTTAGGTGTCGAACGGGAATTCTGAGATGTAACCGTAGGAGTGTTATTAGGCTTGTCAATCTTTTTTCCACTCCTCAACATGGTCACTGCTTGGGCATGCTCCCTGAATACAACCCCCTTGCCCTTAGGGTTCTCCTCAGAAGAGCTAGGCAGCTTCCCCGGATCACGTTGCCTAATTGCCCCAGTAAGATGACCAATTTGGGATTGCATATCAGTAATCATCTCATTCTGATATTGGATAACCATGTTCTAATGCTCTTGCATTGCTTCATCATGGCCTTCAGTTCATCCATCTCAGAGGGCTTATTCGGAGGAGGATTTTCATACGAAGGTTGGTATGTGGGCTGGGGAGGTAAGGGTCTAGTATTCCCTGAGTTAGAAGCATCACCTTGCTTCCAAGAGAAGTTTGGATGGTTCTGCCACCCTAGATTATAAGTGTTGGAGTAAGGGTTATTGCAAGGGGGCAGAAACCTTGGGCCGCATTCAAGTCGGCCTAAATCAACTCAGGGAATTGGTTTGCCTGATGACACTCTGCAGTGGCGTGCGTTGTGCTTTGGCAAATGGAGCATTCTCTTGAAGCCTGAAAAATAGAGGCTGCTTGCGGGTTCATGTCAGGGTTTGCTAAAAGCCTATTAAAGTTTTTATTCAATAGTTGAATCTGATAAGCCAAATCCTGAGAAACCCCAGCTTCATGGGCCTCTATCTTCCTCTACAAGATTGATGGTTTTCTTTCTTGATAGGCAGAGGACAGATGTATGGAGTTGTCGCTTAATGTTTCAAATAATGCCCAGGCTTCATCTTCAGTTCTGGTCATGAAGGTTCCTGCACAGGCTGCATCAATGGTTTGCCTATGCCTTTCAGATAATCCATTATAGAACCTTTCGACCAATTGCCATCTTGGCACTTGGTGGGGGCATAACCTAAGGTCATTAAAGCGCTCCCAAGTCTCATGAAATTGCTCCCCTTCTTGTTGAGTAAAACCCATAATCTCTCTTAAGTAATGGTTGGTTTTACTCATAGGAAAATACTTTTTTAAAAATTCTCCCTTAAGGGTGGCCCAATCATTTACCCTTGCATCGAGGGTATGATACCAGTGCTTGGCCTTATCCTTTAGGGAGAAAGGAAATAGAGTCCTCATCAGGGCTTCATCAGTAAAGCCCTGGAGCATCACCGTGGAACAAACCTTGGTGAATTCCTCCAAATGCCGATAGGGGTCCTCCCTAGTAGTACCATAAAAAGAGGGAAATAAAGATATGGTACTGCTCTTGATCTCATACGAATTATCCCTTGCCGATCGTCTTAGTGCTTGTGCAGGTTGGTTAGTAGGAATAAAATAGTCCCTTAGGGTCCTTTGTTGATTTGCACCTTGCTCAGCCATTCCTTCTTTTTCTTCTCCTAAGTGAGCTCTCCTAAGAATTCTCTCAGGCTCAGGATCAAACACTAGACTACCCTCAAGAGAGCGTCTACCAAGCATGCAAAACACAATTCAGGTTTTTTATTAAGTTAAACCTCCACTCCAAAGATAAGTCAAAAGATCAAGACTTATCCCTCCATTCCCACATAAGTGGTATAAGAGGGGTGTGGACTTGAAATCTTAACCATCTTTATTGCGGAGGTCGAATTAGTTAATATAAATGGCCAAACAAGTTTTTCGCTACAATTACGTGCCTTAATTCAACCTTCGAATGCCCTAGGACCTATACTTTGCTTGGATGATACTCCTAGGTGATCAAGTGAGAAGTTACTCCAAGGATGAACAAAGGGATGCAAGTAGGGCGAACCCTTCCTTTGAGGCGATGCGTATGCAGTGCCCCTTAACTAGCCTTTTGTTCCGTTAAGGGGTGTCCCCCTCCGTGGAGTATCAAAACACTTGGTGAAAAGATAGTATCACCACCACCACAAAGCACAATAGGAGGGTCAGCACCGATAAAGAGATCGATGCCTATAGCCTTAAGGGATCGAGCCTTAGTGCAGTGCCTAATGTGCGTGCTCAGTGTCAGAAGTGTGCAACACACCGTAAATCTTTGTAATTTCTTTTGAAATCACAGACAAGTCCCTTAGAATCAGATCAAATTTGAATTGCTTTGAGGGTTGAATCTGATTATTAGTTTCACTTTTAGTTATGTGACCACTGAATTAGTAAATTCAAACAACTTGGTGGTCTTGAATTTAAATTTGAATGCAAATGCGTGAACAGGAGCTGGATGCAAAAGTTAAAAAGATTGACCTGCCTCTAGCTATCTTCGTGCTAATATGCTTGCAATGCAATAATAAGATCTAATGTGCTGCTCAATCAACCCTAAATGCGCGCACCTAAGGGCATGCAACTTCTAAATAGGCAGCTCGATATTTTCTTTGTTGGTTTTAAAAGTAGGCAAGCAAAAAATAGAATCACACATGCACCAAAAAATATTGTAAGCCCTAGTAGCTAAAGAATGTTGGGACAAACCCCCAAAAATTTAGTCCCAATGACTACAAGGTTGAAAAGATAGAAATAAATTTGTGATGATGGAGAATCCTTTGCGAAAATAGGATCTTCGTCTCCTTTGTCTTTTCCTCGTGTGGCTTAACTCGTGGTTGCTGTCGGCGTGCTGTTGTGCCTCGTCGCCTCCTCAGATTCCTCGCACAGTAAAAAAAATTGATCAGATAATTTCGCAACTTAGAATATTTAAAAACAATGAAGTAAATCTATTGCGTCTGTTGCCTCCCCAGCAACGGTGCCAATTTGACGAGTTGACTTTTCGCTTTACGTTGTAGTATTTAAGTGGTGGAAAAATCGACTAATAAAAAAAAATAAAAATAACCGCTCACAAAAGAGTAGGTCAAGTCCACAAAGAGGAAATTATGCAATAAACTCTTGATTATTTTATATTCTTTCCATATATTGTGAAATCCCTATTTAAATCTGACATAAAATGCGATGGAAAGTAGATTCACAATAATTTAAAAAGATAAGAGTATATGTGCAGTTTACCCTCACTGAAATCTTCAATAAATCTATGATGATTTTATGTAATTTTCACATGACATGTACTAGAGAAAATTAATGCACAAGTTAAGCCCAAAACCAATCTTGAAATAGGTGAATATCATTAACGTGCAATTATCAGAGAATATGAGTGTGCATGTGCAATTTTGCCACAATATAATAATAATAAATAAAAATCAAATTCTGGTGGCAATGGCAGTGAATGTAAATTTTAATTGAATTCAAAATAGAGCATTTTCTCTCTCTCCTCCTCGCGAGAGAGATAGAGCATCGACGGGCGGTGGACGAGCTAGGGAGGTCGGCGAGGATGAGGGCTATCCGATGGAGGCCGCGGCGTCGACGGAGATGGCCAGCCGGCGGAGGAGAAGTGGCTGGAGGAGGCTGTCTACTATAGCCGTGCGCCTGCCTGTGGGGGAGCGTGGGCGATGCCTGTAGGTGGCTGCTGGTGGTGGGGAAGGTGCACAGTGCCTTTAGGCGTGGCTGGAGGGAAGCACTGTGCGGGAGCTTGCAGGGAGCGCTAGGCGCTGGCGGGGGAAGCGAAGCGGGCGACTGCGTAGGCCTGCGGTGATGGCGGGCAGACGCTTGTATGCGCTTGCGAGGGTGTGCGCCTGCGGGGAGGCACTGGAGAAGGGCACCTGCGGGGCGCTTGGTGCGGTTGGAGGATGAAGGTGGGCGTGCTTGGGGGTGCAGGTGGCGAGGCGGTCTGCAGAGAGCGCTAGGGCATGGCTGCAGGCACTTGCAGGGGCGCGCGCCTACGGGGAGGTGATGGAGAAGGGCACCTGTAGGGTGCTTGGTGTAGTTGGAGGATGAAGGCAGGCGTGCTTGCAGGCGCAGGTGGCGAGGTGGTCTACAGAGAGCTCTAGGGCACAGCTGCAGGCACTTGCAGGGGCGTGCACCTACAGGGAGGTGTTGGAGAAGGGTGCCTGCAGTGTTGAAGGGAAGATGATCCTAGTCCACAGTGCTCGCAGGAGTTATTCACCCTTTCTCTCTGGATGATCCTCCCTCTCCTTTCTTCGCCTCTTCTTTTTAACTCCTCGTTTACGCCTGTGGGAGTTAAGGGATTTTCAAATCCATTAACTATTTCTAGTCGGTTGTTGTTAAGGGTGCCCAGAGGATGGGGAAAAGAGCAGCCGCTGGTTATTTTAAAGGGTAATTTATCCTTTCCTCCTCATTCTTTTGCTAATTATTTTCCAGCACATAAAAAGAACATATTAAGTTATAGAATAGATGTAAACCTAAATCGTGATGCATGCAAACATTCTATAACTTCATATAGTTATTGACAAATCAAAAAGATACAATTAAAGTTACTTAGGCGTAATATTAGTCCATTAAAATGGACTCATCACCCTCCAGCTGCATGCACCTGCACCTCCGCCTACACGCCCCTCTAGCTGCACGCGCCCGCACCTCCGCCTGCGTGCCCTCCAGCTGCACTCACCTGCCCGCACTTCTAGCAGTGTACTTAAGCCCCTACTGTGCACTCGTAAGCACGCAGGCCCACTTCCAGCCCACGCACACCTCCGTGCGTGCACCTGCACTTCGTTGCGCCACCGCCTCCAGCATCCGCCATGCCTGCAGCGTGCAGCAGCTGATGTGCTCTGCTTGCACCTCACCCCACACGGCCTGCAGCAGTACGCACCCTCCAGCAGCGCCACACTCCGTGCACGTGTAGTCTAGAGCATGTGCCCTCTCACCGGGAGCCTTCCTGTGCTCCATGCACGGCCAGCAGCCACTGGAACCCACCTCCAACGTACCTCCGTCCGACCACCTCAGGGCACCTTGCACCTCGTCGCGACCGCCATCATGGAGCCCTCGGTCTAGAGATCCTCGTTCGAGCTTCACACCTCTGGCCATTTCCTCCTCCTCGCGCACGGACAAGGGGAAGAATTTCCCCAGTAAAGTCCCTATTAATATTTACTTTTTGTGCCATTGTCAACTTTTATTATTATTTTACTAAGTTGCATTGCAAAATATATCCTTTAATTGTGCAAAATTGCCATTTGAGCATATTCTCTTAATGTTTTCTTAATCTGAAGGCAGATTTGGCTCGATTTCTCGATGAAACTAACTGTGAACATATGTTTTCAACCAATGCAAGTTTAAATATGTCATTGCCTCCCTGTGGATACGACCCGCTCCTAATTGAGTGGTTATATTAATTGTTGATTAGTCGATTTTTCCACCACATAGAACTACAAACGACGCATCATTTTATGTGACAAATGACTTTAAAAGCGAAGAATCGACTCGTCAATCGTAAAAGTCCACGGATTCTGCTTTCTCGCAGACTTTTTTGCTCTCAATATGGATGTCCCTCCTAATCTCGAACATGCACCAATCATTTTGGGTCGCCCATTTCTAGCGACAACCCAAGCGAACATTGATTGTGCATCCGGGTGTATGGACATAGCCCTAGGTAATGAGCGACTGTGGTAACATTGGGCTCCTTTGATTGTGATCGCATAGAGGGAGATGGTGAAGATGACGATTCAGCATACTGTGGTAACATTGGGCTCCTTTGTGACGACCCAATGTCTTATTCGTCTACACTATTGATGAGAGCCTCATCATGAGCCATAACTAGCTCATTTTGACCCAATAAAGAAGATAAAAGCTCCTACATAACATGGAAGAAGGCCTAACTGAAGGAACAAGTGCACTGAGAAGAAAACATGAAATAAAGGTTAAAACTGTAATTTTACCATTGCAGTACATAAATGGGATTTCTCAGAAGCAAAACAGAGGTCAAATGGTCCAAATAAGATAAAAAATGGGTTGTGCAATCTAGGAACTAAATGACACTTGGTAACCCTAAAACAGACCCGCTTAAATTAACAAGGTTCCGGTCAGAACAAAAAGCAAGTAAACCCTCTACAAATCATGGAAAAACATCCTCTATGTTTTAGAACACTTAAGTTGGCCTTTGGAACTTAGTTTGACCTAGATTAGGGTCCTAGCACTTCAATTAACCTAATTTGGGTTTTTACACAAAATGTCTAGCCAAACGAGGTCAAACCTAAAATCCAACTTCACCATTGGATTCCTTAGGTCCAAATTAGGTTTGTACCAAAATTTGGACCTAAGGAGAGGTCATCTTGACCTACTTTGCAATTTAGTACACCTAAATCACAAATTGGTCCCTATCTTTTGAATACCTTTGTAGAGAGCCCCCTAGGTTCTTCGCCTCCTTTGCAAACCGGTCCTGCCGCCATTGCTAGGGCAGAACCGAGCTCCGACGAAGTTTCGAGGGAGATTGCTCTCTAATCCCTCAGAGATTCCCTCCCAGAAATGGAAGGAGGATTCTCTGAGGAATTCCTTCCTTATAAAGCCAATTACAATCGCTGGTGTGAACCCAATCTCTCGTGCGAACGCACGAGAGATTCGGGTATCCACCTTCCTTCCAACCACCTTGAGAGCTCTGCCTCACCACCAGGAACCCATTCCACCCCATCACTGCCACTCCAGACCTCCACAAGCACCCCCCGACCAACCCACCATCTCCGGCCACAGGTTGACCTAGGCACGCATGCCTAGGCCGACCGGCAACCTGCAGCATCACCCACCGCCTTCGCCGTGCTGCGACGAAGGTTTCCAGCTATTCTGATTGGGCCAATAGGCCGTTCTGTTGGATGTCAGGTGTAAGCCCCAGCCGCCATTAACAGCCGAAGCAGCAGGGATCTTGGAGTAGCAGCAGGCGTCAGGCTTCCCAAGCGGCAGGTGCAGCAGATTCTCGCAAGTGTCGCAAAGCAACCAAGGCCAGCCAGTAGCTCCAGCAGAGTCAATAGCTTGGGCAATTGCATACGAGAGTCTGCGGGCGCGCGTGAAATCAGGGCGGCACCTTTAGTCCCACATCGTGGGATTGCAGCACTCAGGTACGCTATAAATTGTATTTGTGCTTTAAGCCGGTTGCCTCCGTAAGGACAGGGGTGAGGTCCCTCACTGCCCTGACACGCCTCGTCCGCGGCTTGACCTCACGGATCTGGTTGACCCGACCCGACCTAGACCTACTCACTCCTCGTGCATCACCACTTGCCGGTGAGCCTGGTCCCGGGTGCGAACCCGACCCGACTATCCGTGTGGCTCTGGGAGAGTGTCCGTGAGTGCATTGCTTCAGAGAGAGAGAGACGCTTGGGTAGAGGGACGGGGGTAGGATTTTGCTACTGTGTGGTGTGTGCAGGAAGGTAAAACTGTCCCAGGCAGCGAACACTTAGTGGCTGCAGAACAGGGAGAGAAGAAAGAAGAGGCTGTGTAGCAGTGAAAGGAGAATTCTTCGTAGAGAAGAAGAAGAGGGAAGACAAGGCAGAAGAGAGAGAAGAACGAAGAAGAAGACAAGGGAAGACTGCAAAGAGAGCAGAAGAAAAAGAGAGCAGAGGAAAAAGAAGAAGAAGAAGAAAGAAGAAAGGCAAGACAGGAGAAGAAGGAAAGATACCAGAAGCAAAGAAGGGAGAAGAGCCACGAAGAGAAAGAGAGATCACATTTAAGACGTCTGATACACAAATCAGACGTCTAATTCTATTTTTTTCCAAATCCTTTTTTTTTAAATTCTCTCGTTGAATGAGTCCTATTTGCATTTAAATAGTTGTATTCTTTGGTTTTACAAAGTACTGAGATTGCTCCCCGTGTTCGACCTCGGATACTCCGGTCTTCGAGTAATAAAATTCTTTATATTTGTTTAGACGTTTTGTCGGTTATACTACAACGTGACATCCTTTAAACCCGCACAAAAACCTCGACAACATTTTGGCTCCATTGCCAGGGAGCAACGGGCACTTTTAAAACTTTTGAGTACAACTTTTCTATCTAATATCCGACTTAACTTCTCTCTTTTGTTGTGTTCAATCAGGAAAAGCAAAACGAAAAGGAAAGAATAGCAACTGCACAACAGACTCTCCAAGGAACAGGTAATCTCCATAAGCCCTCTCTCTTAACCCTTTCACAATCTAAAAAAGGAAAAAAAGAGAGGGAAATCAACTTAGGGCTACCTGTTTCATATTTAGTAACTCATCAAGTTGCCTGATTTTCATTTCAACATATTTTTATCTGTTCGTCCAACTAAGGCAACTAGGGCTAAAACTTTCTTGATTGAGCCCTAGGTGCTAATTTCTACGGCAACTAAATTGGACCCACTAGAGCCAAGTTAGGGATTGCAAAGCTAGGGTTTTTAGAGACACATCTTCTCTAAAACAAAGAAACAAACTTTCCAAAAAGAGGTGTGCCTAAACCGTGTCTGAAACGATTTATACAAGAGGAACCCTAAGCAAATCAGGCTGATAATCCATTTGAACCATAAAAGGAAGGACCTAAAAGCTCTCAAAGGAACAAGAGGTGAAATTGACCCCTTGGGTCAACCAACCTTAATATTAGGTCACTTTTGCACTCAAAATACTTAAAAGTTCAAGTGGAACATTAAGCACCTTGATCTTAAAATAAAAAAAAAAGTAGACTTAAGAGGTCAAGATCCCCATTCTGGTTTACCTGGAATCGCAGTGACAAGAGAGGTCGGGTGGGGGAAACCCTGTAACCCATAGGGACGCTCTACCGTGTAGGGGTCTTTGCGGGACTCTCCCTCTCTGGCTGCCCAGGTATTTCTTAGGTGGACGATCTTCTGATCCAGGGGTCCATCTGCCCCGAACTTCTATAGTCACCCAACAATTCTTGGGTGTCTTGATTGGGTCCAGCACCTTCTAATCTCATCACATCTTTCGGTGCATGTTCGGTAGGAGGTCCCTAAGACCACCTTTAAGACCTCCTTTAGAAATTCATTCTCATCGAGGCCAAGCCTCGACGCCCTTGTTTTTGCAGCAACCCCACCACATAAATCTTTCATCTGACTCAGACCTTGATTCTCCTTCTTCTCCCATCATGGCACAACCCATTGAAGAGGAGAATAACCTTGAACACCAACTTCAACGCTTGAACGATCTCTTTCAGAACTTTGTAAACCCATCGCAGCGACCTATGATGCGAGATCACTATAATCCTGCTGCGGTGGCAATCGAACCCCGAGTACGAATCCCAATTGGAGGACCCGATTCTGATCTGAAGCCGAATATGATTCATGCCATACCGAAGTTCCATGGGCTTAACTCTGAGGATCCATTCCAACACATTAAACAACTCAAGCATTTGGCCCAGACCTTCAGGTCAGATGTACAAAACCGGGATATCCTACTCATGAAAATGTTTTCGTTCTCCCTCTTAGACAAGGCTGCACACTGGTACCAGACTCAGACCCACCCGATCAACACATGGGAAGAATTATAGTCCGGATTTTTGAAATAATTCTTCCCTGTTGGCCGGACGAATGCCTTGCGCCACCAGATCACTCATTTCACTCAACAACCGGGAGAACCTCTTCACGAAGCTTGGGATCGATTCCTAGATCTCATGCGAAAGTGCCCCCATCACGGAGTTCCTAAGTGGGAACAAGTCCAGTCTTTTTACCAGGGACTCCGTGAGGATATTCGTTTATTCGTCAATGCAACATGTGGAGGAAACATCATGGGCCAACACGAGGACACGGTGTGCGAGATTCTCGAAAACATGTGCGAGAACTCCATAAACAATGACTCCTTGGGCTTATTCGACAGGACGAATGCCCGCGCATCGACGAACCTAAGAGGGACACATGAGACGCAGGACCTGTCCACTTCTGTCGACCTGGAACTGATGGCCAGTCGGTTGGACAAGGTCTCTATCATAGAAAATAAGGTGGACGAGCTAACTCGACATTTGCAGCAAGCCACCTCTGCACAAAACTCTTTTGCACGACCTCCTCTGGCAAGGGAAACAGTGCAAAACATCTATCACCAACCTGCCAAGGGGATGGACCCATATCCACCCCCGTCTACCTCTCGGACCGGAGTGACCTCCGATCCCTTCTATTCGAGTTGGGGGAACGCTGAACCCTCGTATTCTGACTTTCCTGAGGTTCCTTAGAACTGCGAGGGCCTCAACGCCATCCAGAATGACCCATACTCCAATACCTACAACCCTGGATGGCAAAACCATCCTAACTTTCAGTGGGCGGGAAATTCTCAAAAACCACCATATCAACCCCGTCCACAAGCTCCTCGTCCATATCAGCCGCATCAGCCTCGGCCCAATCCCACCTACCAATCCGGGCAAAATCAGGATCAACTGACTCTTATCCTTCAAACACTGGCTGACATTCAAAAGACGAATGCAGCAATGAAAAAACAGCACAAGGACGAGATCACAGAGGTTCGCAACCAACTGGCCCAGATGGCAAATTCCTGCCAACCTGGCACCCTTCCTTCGCAACCTCTGCCCAACCCAAATAACGTACCGACCCAGAGGCACGTTATGAATCCGAATCCAGGCCACGCACATTTGATTTATCAGGCCCCTGCTACTCCATCACCAGACGGGATGGAGGCTTCAACATCTTATGCAGGATTGTAGTAGCAGCCACCCCTCCTACCTAACCCAAACCAAAATCAGGCCGGATTAAACTCTGTAACAACATGTAGTGGTAAAACAACACAAGACTCACATTATCCGAACCACTCCAAGCCTGATAATCGCCAAGACCCTAGGGTAGTCATCCAAGATACTACTATCCCAGATCAAGAACCTGGACCTATCCTAGAGGAACCAATTAGGATCCCATTTCCTGAGGCCTTGACCAAAGGAAAAAGGACAACCAAACCTGTGGCTCCTGAGGAGGATCTTGTCAAGCTCTTTGAACAGGTCCAGATAAACATCCCGTTGATGGATGCAATCCGCCACATACCGGCTTACGCAAGGTTCTTGAAAGACATATGTACACCTAAACGTAAGCCGCGAACTAAGGATGGGAACCCAATCGTACTATCAGAGCAAGCCAGCTCTGTCATCTTGAGCAAACTCCCACCTAAGGCTAAAGACCCAGGAACTTCCTTGATTTCTTGTAAAATTGGTGCAACCCAACTTGATAGAGCCCTACTAGACCTAGGTGCCTCCATAAATTTAATACCTACATCCCCCCTTGACCACCTTGAAGAATCTGAACTTAAACCCACTGAGGTGACATTGCAGTTAGCCGATCGATCCATCAAGTCACCCAAAGGAATACTCGAGGATGTCATTGTTAGGGTACGATATTTGTATTTCCCAGTGGACTTCATAGTACTGGACATGGATGCACCTAAGAACCCAAGGGACACACCAATCATATTAGGGAGACCCTTTTTGGCCACTGCTAGGGCCAATATAAACTGCGAAGAGGGCCAGATAGAATTAAAATTTGGGAATCAAAATCTGAAGATTGACATTTTCAAGGCCCATCAAGGGATTAATTGTGGGGTGATAGAGGAAATTTGTGATGTCGAAGCCGTGGTTGATGAACTGCATATAGAGGCCAACCTGATTATTCCTGATCAACCACTAGAGAATAAAAAACCTCTAACAGAGGAGTGCGGACATGATCTAGACACACCTATGACTCCTTCCATTGCTCCCGATACAAACCCCGAACCACCCGCTGCTGCTGACAATCCTGTCATGGAACTCAAGCCCCTTCCTGAACATCTAAAATACGTCTTTTTGGATTCAAATCAGACGTTTCCTGTGATTATCAATTCTCGACTCACACCTGACCAGGAACTCTGTTTGATTTCTATTCTCCAACAACATCGTAGAGCCATTGGATGGACTCTAGATGATTTGACTGGTATAAGCCCTTCATATTGCACACATCGAATCTACACAGAAGAAGGCTCACGACCTTCAAGAGAAATGCAAAGACGCCTAAACCCTAACCTACAGGAGGTCGTGAAAAAGGAGATCATTAAGTGGTTAGATGCAGGGATCATCTACCCGATCTCCAACAGTCGTTGGGTGAGTCCAACACAAGTGGTGCCTAAGAAGGCAGGACTTACCATCATCACGACTGAAACCGGGGAAGTCATTCCTTCCTGAATAGCTAATTCGTGGAGAGTCTGCATTGATTACAGAAGACTAAATTCCTCCATGAAGAAGGATCATTTCCCACTACCGTTTATTGATCAGATCCTCGAGAAACTAGCGGGAAATAGATTCTTCTGCTTTCTTGACGGGTAATTCGGTTACAATCAGGTGGCAATCCATCCAGAGGACCAAGAAAAGACCACATTCACCTACCCCTTCGAACCGTACGCATTCTGAAGGATGCTGTTCGGTCTCTGCAATGCACCTGCAACTTTTCAGCGGTGCATGCTTGCCATATTCTCAGATATGGTAGGTGATTATCTGGAAGTCTTCATGGATGACTTTTCAGTTTTTGGACAATCATTTGACGATTGCCTCCAACACTTGGTTCATATACTCAGGCGGTGCATTGAGGTGAATTTGGTTCTTTCCTGGGAAAAGAGCCATTTATGGTGCCTGAGAGAATTGTCCTGGGACATTTAATCTCAGAGAAAGGCATCCAAGTGGATCGAGCTAAGGTTAACCTGATTTCCAAGCTCCCTATGCTTAGCTCGATTAAGGACATCCGATCTTTTTAGGGCACGTCGATTTATACCGTCGATTCATCCCTGATTTCTCCAAAATCGCGCGCCCCCTGACCAATCTTCTCTCCAAGGATGTGCCTTTCGAAATTTCCAAGGAATGCACTCGAGCATTTGAGATCCTACGTGACTGAGTCACCCAAGCCCCAATCCTACAGTCCCCTGATTGGTCTCAACCCTTTAAGATCATGTGCGATGCATCTGACTTCGCTGTAGGAGCAGTTTTGGGGCAGAAAATTGATGGGAAACCTGTGGTCATTTACTACGCCAGCAAAACACTGGATGAGACTTAGTGTAACTATACGGTTACTGAGAAAGAGCTGCTGGCCATAGTATTTGCCCTGGAAAAATACAGATCATACCTTCTGGGTTCCCGTATTATCGTATACTCGGATCACACAGCTGTAAGGCATCTCCTTGCCAAGAAGGACGCGAAACCTCGACTAATCCGTTGGATCTTGCTATTGCAAGAATTTGACCTCGAAATTCGCGACAAGGCGGGAAAGCACAATGTGGTAGCTGATCACTTGTCCCGCCTTCCTTCTGAAATTATTGATCCTTCCGGACCTATTATAGAACATTTCCCTGATGAGCACCTCCTGACTATCAATACAAGTCTTCCATGGTTCGCCGATATAGTTAATTACCTGGCATCACATCAGATTCCGCCTGATTGGTCGAAGGCCAAAAAGGACAAATTGCGTTCCGATGCCAAGTATTACCTATGGGAAGACCCGTATCTTTTCCGCATTGGTGCTGATCAGATACTCCGACGGTGCATCACGGAAGTAGAAATCAAAGACATACTCTCATTCTACCATGACCAGGCATGCGGTGGACATTTTTCTGGGCATAAAACTGCATCGAAAGTCCTCCAGTGTGGCTTCTACTGGCCCACAATTTTCAAGGATGCATACAATCACTGTAAGGCATGTTCCCGTTGCCAGACTCTGGGCAACATGAGCCATAGAGACATGACGCCTCTACAGCCGATCTTGGTATGCGAAATTTTTGATATTTGGGGGATTGATTTCATGGGACCCTTTCCGACCTCGGATGGCTTCGAATACATCTTACTCGCAGTTGACTATGTGTCCAAGTGGATAGAAGCCATTCCGACCCGAACCAACAATCATAAAGTCGTTATAAAATTCCTCCATCAAAACATTTTCTCAAGGTTCGGGATTCCGCGTGCTATAATTTCCGACGGAGGGACCCATTTTACGAACGCTCAGTTCAGGTCACTGATGACCAAATACAGGGTGTCACACCGAGTCTCTACTCCTTACCACCCCCAAACTAATGGTCTAGCTGAGCTATCTAACCGAGAGATCAAGAAGATCCTTCAGGTTACTGTTCAACCTGATAGAAAAGATTGGTCTTCTCAGCTTCCAGAAGCGTTGTGGGCCTATAGGACCACCCACAAGACCCAATTAGGAATGTCTCCCTTCAGACTAGTGTACGGGAAGGCATGTCACCTCCCCGTCGAATTGGAGCATAAAGCCTATTGGGCAGTACAGACCTGTAATCTCGACCTTTCTAAGGCTGGAACCCACAGAAGACTTCAAATGAGCGAGATCGATGAATTACGCCACGACGCGTATGAGAACTCGCAAATTTACAAAGAACGGGTTAAAGCTTTTCACGACAAACACATTTCTAGAAAGGTCTTTCATCCTGGTCAAAAAGTTTTACTCTTTGATGCCCGACTAAAATTATTCCCAGGAAAGCTAAGATCCAAGTGGGTCGGACCCTACCTAGTCCGACAAATCTTCGGAAATGGAGCCATTGAAATCAGCCCACTCAGCCATGATTCTGAACCCTTTGTCGTGAACAGGCGGAGACTTAAGCCGTTCATTGACATGACCGATATAGATTTGGCTGAGTCATCCTTTACCCTCCATTCCTCTTGAGCTCATTGCGCCCAGCCGATGGCGTAAAACTCAGCGCTTAACGGGAGGCAACCCGTCATTCTTTGAAAAACCCGAAATCATTTCTGACATCTCTATGCGGAACTCATATTGCACTTTAGGGTTCATCCATTAGAACAGCCAACTTCACCTCAGGTATACCTACCCGAGATTAGAAATCGTTCGCTACAAGTCGCTTCAACCCATTCACTCACCACACACCTGTCCTAATACATGAACTGAGCTGAATTCGAACCCACCTAATTTACAATGGGGACATTGCAAATCTTAGGCATGGGGGGGTATGAAAGTGCGAAATGTCAGAAAATTCATATCAACAAAGGGTTTCACATAAAAAAAAAAAGAGAGAGAGAGAGACTTGATAGAGGGGAGGAACAATTCAGGGTCATACAAATGAGAGGAGGAAAAGAAGGAAAAATGACAAAAAGGAGCACAAAATGAAAATGAAAAGAAATAGTCATTAGTAAAAGATTAAGGGGTTAACTGAAGTTCTAGACCGAATCAAGAAAAAGAAAAGAAAAGTGCTACAGAGATATAACAAGAGATTAGCGGGAACGCTGGTCTTAGGCCTTTTGGGCTAGTACCTTTAGCTTAAAAAATTCACTTATCCGTTAAAATATGGATAATCCTCAAGAGGTTGAGGAAAATGAGAAGCTTGAGTATTAGGTCCAAGACTTAGGAAGTATTCGGCCTCGTTAACTGACCTCCGATTTGCGGGATTCGGTAACCTAAGCACCCAAATTCACACACAGTCTGGTTCAGTGCGCATAAAACATCCAAATCACGCGAAAAGCGTTTAATGTTCTGAAAAAGTCACCTAGATTAGGAGCGGTCAATCAACACAAATTGATTTGGACGAGTTCCCAGCGCGGAGAGGCGGGAAATTCCCCTCGAAGATGCGTAACAACATATCGTCTCCTCGGTGCTTGTCTCTTAGGATATTTAAATATCCTACCGGGGGCATGTAAGCACTCTGCTGGTTCAGATACCATGGGCGGCATTATCACGAAATGTCGATCGCCAGGGTCTGGATTCGGCCACGGAACGCCATGGGCGGGATTATCTCGAAATCTCGAAAGCCAGGGTTCTGGGGGTTGCCATGGGCGGGATTATCTCGAAATCTCGAAAGCTAGGGACCCTTGAGGATTGATGATGGGGACGAGGAATCCGATACAGACCGTGTTGAGAAGCTAATCCGAAGCTAGAAATAAAAAGAAAAGAGAGTGAAAATCTCTCCAAACAAATAAATCTTCTATCCCTCTCTTACAAAAAAAAAAAACGCACTGCAAACTGAACTTAGGCTAAAAATGTCTCAAGCACGGGTGCTTTAACCGCGGAGTCCAACAAACCCTAGGTTAGTTTCTGTGGGCCGGAGAAACCTTTGTGGAGGACTGAGGCTAAAGCGAAACAGGTCTGGATTTTGGTTGGTACTTGAGTACCTCTAGGCCTATTATCAGCATTCTTACCTAAATCACAAAATAAAAAGACAAGCACTTTTCATAGTTGTTGACAGACACTCAGGGTCTAGAATGGAAGTTAAAACTTTGAAATTTTGCTAAGGGACTAGCAAAAGCTAGGCATGGGGGTATGATGAGAGCCTCATCATGAGCCATAACTAGCTCATTTTGACCCAATAAAGAAGATAAAAGCTCCTACATAACATGGAAGAAGGCCTAACTGAAGGAACAACTGCTCTGAGAAGAAAACATGAAATAAAGGTTAAAACTGCAATTTTCCCATTGCAGTACATAAATGGGATTTCTCAGAAGCAAAACAGAGGTCAAATGGTCCAAATAATATAAAAAATGGGTTGAGTTAATCAGAAATGGGTTCATGTGCAATCTAGGAACTAAATGACACTTGGTAACCCTAAAACAGACCTACTTAAATTAACAAGGTTTCGGTCAGAACAAAAAGCAAGTAAACCCACTACAAATCATGGAAAAACATCCTCTATGGTTTAGAACACTTAAGTTGGCCTTTGGAACCTAGTTTGACCTAGATTAGGGTCCTAGCTCTTCAATTAACCTAATTTGGGTTTTTACGCAAAATGTCCAATCAAACGAGGTCAAACCTAAAATCCAACTTCACCATTGGATTCCTTAGGTCCAAATTAGGTTTGTACCAAAATTTGGACCTAAGGAGAGGTCATCTTGACCTACTTTACAATTTAGTACACCCAAATCACAAATTGGTCCCTATCTTTTGAATACCTTTGCAGAGAGCCCCCTAGGTTCTTCGCCTCCTTTGCAAACCGGTCCTGCCGCCATTGCTAGGGCAGAACCGAGCTCCGGCGAAGTTTTGAGAGAGATTGCTCTCTAATCCCTCAGAGATTCCCTCCCAGAAATGGAAGGAGGATTCTCTGAGGAATTCCCTTATAAAGCCAATTACAATCGCTGGTGTGAACCCAATCTCTCGTGCGAACGCACGAGAGATTCGGGTATCCACCTTCCTTCCAACTCCGGCAAGTCGGCAGACCTAATTGCGCGGTCTCCACGCGCTGGTAGTTGCGGCCAGCACCTATAAAAGACACCCCAGACCCTGCCGCAGAAGGCAAGCTTGATTTTGACGGAGATCCCTTCCAAATTCCTCCCTCTCCCATCTCCGGCCAAACGACCCACAAGCTCCGGTGACCACCTCCCCTCCTTCTCATCGCTCTGCTGCTATACCAGCAGCAGAGTCCTCTCCGCCGCTTCCTCCCGCGATGCGCGGTACCCCATGCGCGCGCTTCTGACCTCGTCTTCGTCGCCGCTTCCTCCCTCAGGGTCTTTCTTCCCCGACGACGGCAGTTACGATCCGTCCTCTCCGCCGCCTTCCTTCCTTCCAGACAACCACAGATACGTTCTCCATCCTCTCCTCTCTCTTTTCCCCCAACTATTTTACTTGATTACCCCTCGACAGTACCTAACCGCCTCCATCTTCCTCACCTCCGACCTCACTCCGGCGAGCCGCCCACACCACTCCGCCACTCCACACGGCTCGCCAACCACCTTGAGAGCTCCGCCTCACCACCAGGAACCCATTCCACCCCATCACTGCCACTCCAGACCTCCACAAGCACCACCCGACCAACCCACCATCTCCGGCCACAGGTTGACCTAGGCACGCACGCCTAGGCCGACCGGCAACCTGCAGCATCACCCACCGCCTTCACCGCGCTGCGGCGAAGGTTTCCAGCTATTCTGATTGGGCCAATAGGCCATTCTGTTGGATGTCAGGTGTAAGCCCCACCCGCCATTAACAGCCGAAGCAGCAGGGAGCTTGGAGCAGCAGCAGGCGTCAGGCTTCCCAAGCGGCAGGTGCAGTAGATTCTCGCAAGTGTCGCGAAGCAACCAAGGCCAGCGAGTAGCGCCAGCAGAGTCAATAGCTTGGGCAATTGCATACGAGAGTCTGCGGGCGCGCGTGAAATCAGGGCGGCACCTTTAGTCCCACATCGTGGGATTGCAGCACTCAGGTACGCTATAAATTGTATTTGTGCTTTAAGCCGGTTGCCTCCGTAAGCACAGGGGTGAGGCCCCTCACTACCCTCACACGCCTCGTCCGCGGCTTGACCTCGCGGATCTGGCTGACCCGACCCGACCTAGACCTACGCACTCCTCGCGCATCACCACTTGCCGGTGCGCCTGGTCCCGGGTGCGAACCCGACCCGACTATCTGTGTGGCTCTGGGAGAGCGTTCGTGAGTGCATTGCTTCAGAGAGAGAGAGACGCTTGGGTAGAGGGACGGGGGTAGGTTTTTGCTACTGTGTGGTGTGTGCAGGAAGGTAGTATTGTCCCAGGCAGCGAACACTTAGTGGCTGCAGAACAGGGAGAGAAGAAAGAAGAGGTTGTGTAGCAGTGAAAGGAGAATTCTTCGCAGAGAAGAAGAAGAGGGAAGACAAGGCAGAAGAGAGAGAAGAACGAAGAAGACAAGGGAAGACTGCAAAGAGAGCAGAAGAAAAAGAGAGCAGAAGAAAAAGAAGAAGAAGAAGAAAGAAGAAAGGCAAGACAGGAGAAGAAGGAAAGATACCAGAAGCAAAGAAGGGAGAAGAGCCACGAAGAGAAAGAGAGATCACATTTAAGACGTCTGATACACAAATCAGACGTCTAATTCTATTTTTTTCCAAATCCTTTTTTTTAAAATTCTCTCGTTGAATGAGTCCTATTTGCATTTAAACAGTTGTATTCTTTGGTTTTACAAAGTACTGAGATTGCTCCCCGTGTTCGACCTCGGATACTCCGGTCTTCGAGTAATAAAATTCTTTATATTTGTTTAGACGTTTTGTCGGTTATACTACAACGTGACATCCTTTAAACCCGCACAAAAACCTCAACAACAACTATCAAGGTTCTTGGACCTCGATCCACACGGAACTGAGACCACTGCACAACACATATCTCCCCGAAGATTTGACTATTTAGGGCGTGCTTCTGACCACAGCACCCCTGAATCCAGCTATCTTAATCCACACATTACTGAATCACCCCTATTGTCGTAAGATGTGCCTGCAGCTAACGGGTTTCCCGTTAATGCAGTCACAACCGATTATTTCACAAGAAGCGACTCAGCAGGAATTCACGTGCACACGGATCAGTAGATTCCCACCTTCGAGTTTGCTCCTCCCACTCCCATTTCTAACTCTGACCCACCCATGATCGAATTGAAGCCCTTACCTGACTCACTCAAGTATGTGTTCTTGGGTGAAAGTAAGACATACCCAGTCATTATTAATGCCCACTTAACCCAAGAACAGGAGCATCAATTGATTTCTACGCTGCAAGACCATAGGGCTGCTATAGGGTGGAGTATTACCGATCTCCGTGGTATTGTCCCCTCGTATTGCACTTATCACATTTACACGGATGAGGGGGTGAAACCTTCGAGACAACCTCAAAGACGGCTTAACCGGAATATGCTGGAGGTTGTTAAGAAGGAGATCATCAAATGGCTAGATGCAGGTATTGTATACCCAATCTTAGACAGCTAGTGGGTGAGTCCTTTTTAGATAATGCCCAAGAAAGCAGGACTCACCATCGTAAAAAATGATAAGGGTGAATCCATCCCGACCTGCACTGCGACATCTTGGCGGGTCTACATCGGCTATAGGAAACTGAACACAGCTACCCAGAAGGATCACTTTCCTTTGCCTTTCATCGATCAGATCTTGGAATAGTTATCCGAACGTAGTTTCTTTTGCTTTCTGGATGGATACCCCGGGTATAATCAAGTTGCGATTAGCTCGGAAGATCAAGACAAGACCACATTCACATGCTCCTTTAGAACATTCGCTTTCAAACGGATGCCCTTTGGCCTCTACAATGCACCAGCGACATTTCAGCATTGCATGATGGCCATCTTCTCTGACATGATTGGGGATTATGTGGAGGTATTCATGGATGACTTCTCCATTTTCGGATATGATTTCGCGTCTTGTCTTGATAACCTCACCAAGATCCTGAAACGGTGTATTGAGGTAAACCTAGTACTATCTTGGGAGAAAAGCCATTTCATGGTGAGGGATGGCATAGTACTAGGGCACAGGATCTCTAAAATTGGACTCGAGGTCAATCAAGCTAAATCTGATATTATTTCCCACTTACCACCTCCTAGCTCGGTCAAGCAGATCAGATCATTCTTAGGGCACATTGGCTTCTATCGGAGATTTATATGCGATTTCTCAAAAATTGCACGACCTTTGACAAATCTCCTGGTTGCCGATGTCCAATTTGAATTCAACACCTCGTGTCTCAGCGTCTTCGAGACTTTACGAAGTGCTGTCTCTAATTCCTCGATTCTCCAACCACCCAACTGGTTGCTCGATTTCGAGATGATGTGTGATGCTTCTGATTTTGCCGTCAGTGCTGTTTTAGGTCAGCATTGGGAGAAACAACCCTTCATCATATACTATGCTAGCAAGACGCTGAATGAGGCTCAGCACAATTACGCTATCACCGAAAAAGAACTACTAGCAGTAGTATTCAGGTTAGGGAAATTCAGATCGTACTTATTATGGTCCAAGATCATCATTTTCACTAACCACTCCACCCTCTGGCATTTATTGGCGAAGAAGGATGCCAAACCATGACTCATCAAATGGATCCTTCAATTGCAGGAATTTGATATTGAAATCCGCGACAAAGTTGGAAAGCAGAATGTTGTGGCGCATCACCTATCCAGACTGGACCCAAACCACATTCCTTATTCCATGCCTATCCACGAGCAATTTTCGGATGAATCTCTTTTGGAAATTCATTCTGTTGAGTTCCCCTGGTATGCGGATATCGCGAACTACCTTACCGCAGGCAAGATTCCCGTCAACCTATCCAAGGACCAGAAACTCAAATTCATTGCAGAGGCCAAATACTACGTCTGGTATGACCCACTACTCTTCCGCATTGGAGTGGATCAGATTATTTTAAGATGCATCCCAGATTCTGAGATCCCTAGTGTGTTATCTTTTTGCCTCAATGATGCTTGTGGTGGTCATTTCTCAGGATGGAAAACCGCTGCAAAAATTTTGCAGTCAGGATTTTTATGGCCAACCATTTTCAGAGATACACACGAATGCACCCAACACTGCAAACGATGCCAGTCGGTCGGTTCCATGACCAGGAGAGACATGATGCCACTCCAGCCCATCATGGTCATAGAAGTGTTCGATGTCTGGGGCATCAATTTTATGGGCCCTTTTTCGAACTCGCATGGCTTCGAGTATATATTATTAGCGACGACTATGTCTCAAAGTGGGTCGAGGCCATCCCAGTGTGACGGGCAGATCATAAGACCGTCATTTCCTTCATACGACAGTACATCTTCGCAAGATTCGGAATACCCCGCGCTCTAATTAGCGATGGGGGAAGCCACTTCATCCACGCCCACTTCACGTCATTACTAAAGAAATACGGGGTACATTACCGTATAGCCACCCTGTATCACCCACAGACTAATGGGCAGGCTGAAGTGTCTAACCGTCAGATCAAGCTGATTCTCCAGAAGATGGCTAGAGCAGACAGGAAGGACTGGTCTGATAAATTAATTGACACACTCTAGGCATACCGGACCGCATACAAGGCCCCACTCAGAATGTCACCATATCACATGGTATATGGCAAGGCCTGTCACCTTCCTGTAGAGCTGGAACACCATGCCTTTTGGGTGGTGAGAAAATGTAACCTTGACCTCGATGCAGATGGTCAAGAACAAAAACTCCAACTCAGCGAATTAGAAGAGATCTGGCGAGAGGCCTATGAGAACGCATTGATATACAAGGACAAGACAAAGACCTTTCATGACCGCCACATCCGGAGGAAAGCATTCACGCCCAACCAGCAAGTATGGTTGTTCAATTCACGATTAAAACTTTTCGCAGGGAAGTGGAAGTCCAAATGGACTGGCCTGTATGTTGTGATTCATCCATATCCTAATGGGGCAGTCCAGATCAGGGACCCAAAATCTGGGCATATATCTACGGTAAATGGCCAGTGCCTCAAGCCATTTTTGGTGCAGGAACCTCCTCCACCTGACGATATCATTCATCTTATCGAGGATGTGTGATTGAATTCTCGCCCAGCTGGAGGCGTTAAACTCAGCACGTATAGATAGCATACCCCACATTCCACCATCATCTATACATATTCATTTTTATATATTGCATATTTTTCCTTTTAGCATATTTCTCTTGCATATTACAAACTAACAGGTTGGCAGGTGCTGAATGTATACTTTCAGGAGCAATTACAGGTGATTTCTACCCATTCTCTCCCTATTGTACTTATTTTCTTTTATATTCATGCATGACGACATGCAAGAACTTAGGCATGGGGGGGTAGATACAGGAAAACTAAAAATTTTATGCTAACATTTAGGAAAACCTCAAAGCCACATGTAAAATGTACTTTAGGACCCTAAATAAAAGAAGAACAGACTCCACCTCCAATGTTTGCATTGGAGCTAGAAATTGTCTGCAATAGCCATTTCCAACTCACTCGCTCACCTTTTGTTCCAAATTCAGGGTCAAGCTGAATGTAACCTGAAAGGGAAATTTTATGAAGTACGAATATAAGAGGTTAATTGTTCATAGCATAAATACATATTGCATCCATGAATAAGATTATTTTATTAAGAGAATGCATTAGGGATTTTATCCTCTAGTTGATTCCTATAATCTGGAATCCAGTATAATTTTTCACACACATGTAGAATTTACAATGGATTCACAGTGAAGGTTGATAAACATCTTTAGTCTGTCGAGAAGAAGCAGTGCTTCTTTTCCTGAACCCCTGGACAGTGTTTTGGGAGTTAGGTAGATTTTCCTCCAAAAATCGACCAAATAGTGTGAGATGAGAGTAGAGTGTACTGGTGCTCTAAGATTAGTGCAAGGAACCTGGAATCCTAGATAATTAGGTAATGATATTCAGAGATTAGGCACAGTTTTTGCTCTCGGTTCCTATGTATACATTTTTGTGTGAATTGTGAGAGCCACCAAATAAGGCAAATACGCGAAGAGCGAGTTTTTATAAAACTAGGGCTAAGGTGGACGGTTACGACCATTCTTTATAGAATCCTCGGTTGAAGGAGGGTATTGATACCAAGGTTAGAAATACACCCTCCTATCCGTCTTTCCCGGTGCCGTGAGTAAGCACTTCCACCAAATAAACCACCTAATGTCTCTTGAGTACCACCAATCCCTAATAATGCCTCCTTAATAAAGTTCATGGATGTGTGCTAGTTGTGTTATGTTGAAAAAAAAAGGGAAGAAAGAGATGAAATGAAAAAAAAAATTGATGAAAAGAGAGAAAAATGGAAAAAAATTAGAAAAATAAAAAAAAGCCAAAAAGAGAGAGTGAATATTTAGTTCAGTTGCATTGAGGCAATACCATCAAATAAATTTGAGATCCACCAAATATGACCTTAAACTATTTTTCCTACCCGAATACTAGCTGAGGAATTCCGATTTAGTGTTAGGGTTATGAGAACTCAATTAAAGTGTTAATGCCAAGTGAGACCACCTCATATAGGTGAATCTGGTAAGATTGTGAGCTCTAAGAAAAAGAAAGAAAAGAAAAAAAAAAGAAAAAGAGTAAGAGAGAATGAATACAAAGGAATCAAAAGAGAGTATAGTTTTTCTCGTCTTTCTCTGGGTTGAGTTACTTAGTAATCTGGGAATCTAGATTTTGTAGCACTAGTTCCGATGTAGCACCAAGTGAGAATGAGCCACCAAATATATAATCTTTTCCCTCAGAGATTCTCTACCAAAGCCTAAAGCTGGGGTGAAATCCATAGAATATCTTGAATACCCCGAGGGAAGAAATCTGCCTATCCTGTTAGAATTTCTACTAGGGGTCAAGTACAGGCTTTAGAGGTGTATCAGTTTTTCACTCGAATCCGTTGCAAGAGCTACATAGCTGCACTTTCACGATTGTCTGGATTTCTAGAGCACAGGATGAAAACAAAAAAGAGAAAAATCTCTATGTACACTTGATAAAATAATCAGTCCCTTAGGGATCTTTACTGTAAATAATTTAGTCTTGCATTTGCTAGGGACTAGCAAGATTTAGGCATGGGGGTATGATTGCGCAGCAATCATAGGTCTTAATTGACCTAAATTAGGCTAGGACTTAGCATAAGCATTATCTGAAATTCATGCATGCATAAGCATTATCTGCATCTTTACTACTTTACTTTAGCTAGGCAAAAAATAATTTTATAATGTGCTAATTAAGTTCATTATGTCATTTGCAGGCAATAAGCTGATCAGAAGATAGATTTGGAGCTGGATCTGAAACTGGATCAGGAATAAGGGGTGTTGCAGCAGGACTGGAGTAGAACACTCAGATTAGACATAGGGAATAATGATGTAAGGGAATTAAGGTATGATATTCTATTAAGTAGGAATAAAGCAGTAAAATATGAAGAGCTTAGGTCAATCCTAGCCTTAGCATTGCCTAGAGACTTCCCCCAAGCCTTAGCCACCCTTAGATTAGGTCACAGCACCCTAGGAAGGCCTAAAACCCTAGTTCCGACCCTTATCTGGACGTCCAGATAAGTTATAGAATGTCCAGAACCCTTAGCCAACACCCACACACCTCAAACCCACTTCTGCAGTGTTATCGGACGTCCAGACACTTTGTCAGACGTCTAATTTCTGCGGAATACCCAAAATAGAACCTAGAATTCCCCCTGACTCAAATTGGACGTCCAGAACTAAAGTCTGGACTTCTGATTTTTGAGTATAAGTCATCTGATGTTGTTTTAGGATGTCTGGAGCTGGTCTCCAGTTCCTATTTTGAGATTCAAACCTTGATCTTGGATCTCTAGCTCCCTAGACTTAATCCCAACCCTATCGGAACCTAAATTAAGGTGTCCTAACCCTAGTACATCACTTCTATACCTACCTAAGGACCTAATTAGGTCCTCACCAAACCCAATTCACTTAGATCAAAGTCAATTGCCATCACCTAAGCCAATTGGACTCATTGAATCCAATTGAGCTCAGATCTCAACCTACACAAGTCCAATTGGACTTAGTGAGAGTCCAATCCAATTGACCTAAGCCCAACCTAATTGAGTTATTCCACTCCTAATTAGGTTCACACTCATTCAATTAATCTTGGGATAAATTTAATTGCAAATTCCCCTTAGCAATTACGGTTTGTAACCCTAATTCCAGGCATACACCTACCTAAACCCCTTAGGAACTAACCTAAACCACCTAGCCACATAGGGCACGGTCACACACACACACACACACATTCATGCACTCCCACACATCGAGAGTTCTCTAGAACTCTCTCCAAGTGGCGCCACTCTTGGTTGCCAAATTTAGCAACCAAGAGGCATTCAAATTAAGATCTTTTTTTTTTATCTCAAAACCACTTGGTCAGCCACTCTTGGACTCTCTCTAGAGAGTTCCACACTTCTCTACAGAAACTCCCTTAGGTCTATAAAATGACCTAAGGGGTGGCCATTTGCACCCATCCACTCTTGGCCATACATGCTTTGCTCCATTCACATCCACCACTTAGGCTAGCCACTTCCATCTCCACCCCATCTCCATGAGTTGAGCACCACCATGAAGGACACTATCTCCATGCCAAGATGTTGGATCACTCCTCCAACTTCTCTCCAAGGGATGGCCTAAGCTCCATTGGCCGCTACTCATTCTCCTCTCAACCACTCCAAGGCCATCGGAGCCCACCTTCGAATGCCGTCACTTTCTGATAGATTAATAGCTAACTCTTTACATTTACTGCTTCCATTTGCTGCTTAGTAGTGTAGTCCTTATTCTCCCCCAATGACGCATGCAAAATCCCCCCGTAGATTCCTGTATGCGATCATTTTCTGGTTGCTAGGTTTACATTTTTAAGCATTCCTATACAAGCTTTCCTCTACATTCCATGTTGCAAGCACTTCTTTGAATGAATGAAAAAATATATTTTCATACATATCCCTATGTTTGAAATCACCATGAGCTTATTGGTTTCCATCTTTTCTGCATTATTCAAGTTTCCTATTTTTCAGTTATTTATTTCACAACAAGTTTGTTGGTTCCGAAAAATATAGAAAATTTAACTATAGATGCATTTTCTGTAAACAGCCACCACATCACTAGAATTGTGCACACTGAAACTCATACTTTTACCTTTGTTATCTATTTAACGCACGCGCACGTAATCATAATTCATAATAGAAGTGGCAAAGTCTTAATTCAAAGATTGGAAACCTGCGTGCGATTTTAAACAAAGTAGAGCAATAAAAGATCGATTCAGAATTAAAACAAATGCCTCTCAGAGATGAACGACCAGGACTCGAAGTCTCGTTATCTTTACAAACTTATTTTTTGACGAACATTTTTGCATGACTATACTACAATTCTGATGACTTTCAAATGCCCGAAAACAGTTTTTGTCACGTACTACCTTCACCGTGTTTAGGCAAAGCTCCCTGAGCTTTCTGACAAGGTCGCGAGGCCATTTTCTTGCTGACAGGTGTTGAAGGTCTCCAGCGCCATTGACGCAGCAAGGAGCTTGCTTGGGCGCTCCTCCAGGTCTCTCCACTCCAGGTGAAGTACCCCAGGTCACGCGGAATCCCTTCGCGCAAAGGCTCAGCCAAGAAATTGGCACTGACGCCCTACGTATCTACTGCAATTAGAGGAGAAAACAATGATCAGTGAATGGGCAAAATCAACTCCTCTGATATGAAGTGATCAGAGGAGGTGGAATGTGTGATTTTTTACACTAAATCTACTCCTAAGCTAACTACATTCACACATCAGATTAGAGCGAATCTACATCTAATTTCTACTCCTAAACTACTCTAATTAACACTACAACTACTCTAGAAAATAGTAAATCCTAATCTAATCAGAGGAATGGAACCTTTGGATCTCCACCCAGTGAATGGATAGGAAGAATGGAGGGAGGAAGAGCTCCAGTGGAGTGAAAACTAGCGAGTGGAGTTCTGGGTCACCCTTAGGTGCTACAGAGTCCTTAGCGGTGAGGAGAGTCAGGGAGAAAGTGGAATTCACAGTCGGTGGCCGTGAAAATGGGGAAATGTGGGGAGGAGAGTTGGAGGGGAAGAATGATTGGTTCGAGAGGTGTAGAAGGGAGTGATCTCTCGCGCACGCAGCTGTGGAGCTCCTTAGGTAGAGTGATAGTGGATCAGAGCACCGAGGTGGTGTGATTAGTCTCCACGGGTGTGGATGGTGGTGATGTAAGGAGAGGAGCATGCATAAATTTAAATCAAATCCTAGCCGCTAGATTAGATCTGTGAGGAGAGGTGACCACATGCGCCAAGTCGCGCGAAGGTTTGATTCAAATCAAGCCATAGATCAAGCGATTAAGAGAATGAACGGCCATGATGGCCTCAGTTCTTCGTGGCTATAGTAGCACGTGAGCTACTGGTGGCTGGGGGTTTGTAATGGTGAATTTGCAGGCAAAGCCCCTCAGCGAAGGGGTTGAGAAATTTTTGGGATGCCCATAAGTGGTTAGAAATGATGACAGAGAAGTCCCTAGTATATTGCAGATAGGTCCCTATAGATATTAAATAGGTCCTTGGCTAGTTTTCTAAGGATGAAATGTGATATACTAAGGACCTAAATGCAAATCTTTAATTTCAAGGTCCTAATGATGTTCAAATGCACCCAAGTTTTTATAGAAGCTTAATTGAACATTTAGGAAGTTAATTACACTTTTGATTTGGAATTTTGAGCTCATTTGTGTGTTCAATTTGCACTTGGATCACCATTTTAAACTTATTTAAAAGAATATCTCATTTAATGACCTAATTATATGTTTTTAGAACAAATTGATGTTTTAGGTCTTTTTCTCTATTTCCCACACATAACTCTTTCTATGTGTTAATTTGATAGTGTTTACCCTAGCTTCTAGATTAACTTAGGCGATCTAGCTATGATGAGTCGTAACTCATCATAAGTTTGCAAAACGTGCATATTCAAACATAGAGACACATATTTATCTCAGGTCAATGGATATACCTCAAATAATGGTAAGAGAAGGACTTCGCATCTCCATCTCATTGAGTCAACTCCTTAGATCAATCTACATGACATCTCTGAATTCTTATTCCAATGCAAAGGATGTGCATCAAGGTATTAATCAGGAAATAGTCTCTCGAGATGATTGTCATCACTTCTTAGACTGGAGACAATAGTTGAATATCACGAGTTTTTTTGATGACTTATCGAAATCCTCAATCCAAACAATTTAAATTTTCAATACCTGTTATCGATATATCCAACATGCCTACAGTATATTCTACTAAATATATTGAGAAACCCATTTAACCAAATTAGTGTGTCCATGTGATCTAACATACAGATTTGAATCACTAATCTAGTGATTCGACTCAAGTTAGCTCACTTAAGGCACATTACTCCAACAATATGCACAAAGCAGGATGATGGGGAAAATAAGGGTGTAGATGTTTATATATTGTGCCTTGATGAGTTTATCTTCAATTTTCTAAACATTTTATATCTTAGTTCTTGGATGCCAATGTATAGGGTTGCTGGCATCCAACTTGTGCAAATTCTAGATATGTGCCCTATTTTGCACCTATGCATGGTTTTGAAGAAATCGCCCCTTAGAAGCATTTAGCTTAGGATTTTGAATTGTTGTATAAGATTTTTTTCCAATGCTATTCTCATATTATACTTAGCAAATTCACTTATCACCTATTCCTAGGTGTATACCTCTCATCTACTAGTGTAGTGGCATAATGGTAAAGGAGTCAAGGGGTACCTTTTTGCGAGAGGTGTACCATTTTCTTGTGGAGTATATTCTGTAGGATCTAAACGACACAAGCACACTAGAAGGGGGGATGAATAGTGTGGTAAAAAAATTATTGTATATAAAATGAACCACAAAAATAGCACACCAAATATATAGTGGTTCCCCTCTGTTGTGTACTCCACTACCTAAGTTTCCCAACTTAGGATTTTTAACTCGATTCCCTCAACTCGAAGGGAATCAATTTACTACAAATGAGGTAATTAATGAGTTACCTCAATCCAATTACAAGAGCAAATATCAACAAAATATAACAGGTGTAAGCAAGAAAATACAGCAACTTACAACTCAAATCCTAAGTCTCCAACAAGAATTAGCTTAGCAAATGTTTGATAGAAATATCTAGTGAAAAATGACAATGCACAAAAATGATTTTATGAGAACAACCAGACGTGCCAAATGAACTTGTTGCGAAATGGAAATCTTCTTGAAGGATGGATGCAACAAGCTTATCACTCTTACAGCGAGAATTTAGAGAAATGAAAACTAGAGCAAGGAGTATTCTTTGACTCTTGATATCTTTGAAACAGGCACTTACAAGGTCTTTTTATAGGCCACTAATTAGCCCCCCTATGCTTCCTAGCCATTAAGGGTAAAATAAGTAGGTTAGGAATAAGATTAATTGCAAAATAACCATTCAAATCTGGCACAACGGTTAGTTGGTATCGATACTAAAGTTGTGGTACTGATACTAACTACTCACAATTATCTAGCAGCCAGCCCAACAGAGCCTGGGTACTGGTACTCATCATAGGTACTGGTACTCAATGCTTACAGTTGAGTACCAACTAAGTCACCAGGTACTGGTACTTATCATGAGTACCGGTACTTGTGACTCAGGTTTGAGACAAGTCAAAAGCTATAACTTACATGTACCGGTACTAGTAATTAGTATCGATACTTATAAGGTCCAGGCACTACCATTGTCCACAAACTGTAAGCACCTGGGGTACTTGTTCACAGTTTGAGACTAGGGCCCAAACCTGTGCCTTGCATGTACTGGTACTTATGAACAATACCAGTACTTGCAACACGTACCTTGAATAGATTGGTTGAATCAATTTTAGTGCTATTCAAACTTAATTACATAATTAATATTTCCAAGAAACGATTTTGATTTTCCAAACGAATGACTAAATGTGAGTTTGATGCATAATTATCTCTATTTTGATTTTACTTACTAAATCAATTGTTCTTGTTTAGGAGACATACAAAATTCTAGATTACAACAAATGAACAACATAAAAACAATCTTCATCCTTCATATCATCCACACTTCTTCTTTGTTATCATCCATACTTCCTAAATCTTGTGATTTCCTGTAAATAACACTTCATAAACTCATTAGATTTAAAATAGTTTTGTTAACACCTTAACATAAAAGAGAAGTAGAAATAGGTTCCAATAATCTCCCCCTTTTTGGTGTTGACAAAACAAAAGAAATACCCATATTTAAAATAATAGAAACCTCATAAGAGAAGAAATACAAAAAAACTCTACTAATAGTGAAACCTCCCCCTCAAACTAAGCTTCCTTCTTTTAAATATGAGTATTTACCATTTCTCCCCCATTTTGTCAATCAAACAAATGGAATAACAATATTTATAGCTAATGATCAAGCATTGGGAACTTATACGAAAAGAAACATTCAGTCAACATCATAAAAGTCATACATCATAAAGATCATAAAAGATAAACTAAAGCATTAAGCAACAGATTTAAAATTCATACAACATAACAACCAAACAAAATAAATTCTCATACAGCAAAATATAAACTGAACTAATTGCGAACTCATTTCCTATATTTTTGAGCAATAATTCTACTGCCATTGTTGTCATCTCCACTATCACCGTCGTCATCATCATCATCATCAGCTTCTTCATCTTTGTCATCTTCAGTTCTTCATCTTCATCTTCGTCATATGGAATTTCTTCATCTTCGTCATTTTCTTCTTCCTCTTCATCATCATGAAGAATAGGTTCTTCTTCCACCATTACAGAGGAAACAATAAACAGGTCTTGAAAATGCTTTTGTTGTCTTTCACTGTATTCTTTTGATGCCTTTGGTTGAATACGCTTCCATTGGTTAGGTTGTTAAGTGGAAGAAGCAAAATAGGAGGACTTAATAGAAAGGGAAAGTTCATGGAGCTTGCGTTCCATGTGATGAATACCAAAGTTGAGATTAGTAAGATTTTGACCTATATTGTTGAAGGTGTTAATCATATTAGGGTCAGTTCTTGGTACATGAGTTAACCCAAGGCATTTCCGCTTTGAGATAAGGATAAGTCATAGGAACAAATGTAAAAGATGAGTTACGAACTTAATGAGAAGAAGATTGAATTCTTCTTCATCATCACTTGATGATTCTTCTCTAGCAGGCTTTACTTCCATTTTCCGGAGTGTGGACCACTTAAAGTACACCACTTTTCTAAGTGGGGTAAAGTTTGAGAGATCAATCATATTCTTGATAAATATATGAGAAGCAAGTATATCAAGAGGGAGAGCAGAAGCACGATAATGAGGTCTATGGAAATGAATGAATACTGTGTTACAATTAATAGGGAAATTGGTAATTATAGCATAGATTAATAGTAAAATATCTATGGGAATTTTATATAATCCCGAATATTTGACCCTTAAATTCCATGCTAAAATTCTAAATAAGACTCTTACAAACAAGGTCATGTTAGGTGCAACCAAATCTTTTCCTTGATAGTTTAGGAGCAAAAGGGTTTCATGAATTTGAGAAGTAGTGAATTTTTCTTTAAGGGTATTTAATGCATGACCCTCATTTGGACATTGTGTTATAGTAGAAAGAAATTTTGGTGTGACCATTACTTTTTGGCCAAAGATATTAGAGGTTAAATTACAGTTAAGCCCTTAGGGTTTTCTATAATTACAAACAAGTTATAAAGCAATCAATCATTTAATTTTGAATTTCTTTAATTGTGCAAAGCCCTAATTTTCTTCTTATAAAGTAGAATCTCTTTGCTGCAAGAGGTTTTGTAAAAATGTCTGCCAATTGGTTTTGTATATCTATGAATTCTAACTGAATGATACCTTGAAGCACATTATCTCTAAGAAAATGATATCGAACATCTATGTACTTGGTACGTGAATGATGTACTAGGTTTTTAGATAAATTAATTGTGCTTGTAATATCACATAAAATTTTAGATTAAGCAAAAATTAATCCAAAATCGGATAAAGTCTGCCTCATCTAAATGACCTGAGAGCAAGCAAGTGAAACAGCAATATATTCTGCTTCAGTCATAGAAAGTGAAACACATGTCTATTTCTTAGAGAACCATGCAGACCAGTGAGTCTCCAATAAAATGACAAATACCTCTAATGCTCTTTCGGTTTGTCCGACTCCCTGCATAATCTACATCACTATAGATAATAAGCCTAAGGTCTATGCTTTAGGAAAATAGAGACCAAGATTTCTTGTTTTATTTAGGTATCTAAATATTCTTTCTACTACGTTTAAATGAGATTCCTTAGGTTCAGATTGGAATCTCACACATAAGCACGTAGCAAAAAGAATATCAGGTCTAAAGGCTGTAAGATATAGTACTGAACCTATCATACCCCAGTATTTCTTTTCATCTACCTTTTTGCTAGATAAGTCTTCACCAAGAGAAGTAAATGGAGCAATTGGAGTCTTTTTTCCATTTACATTTTCAAAGTCAAACTTCTTGAGAATTTCAACATACTTTGTTTCACTAATGTAGATACCTGTGTCTAATTACTGGATTTGGAGGCCTAAAAAGAACCTGAGTTCATCTATCATACTCATTTTGAACTTAGTCTTCATAGTCTCACAAAAACGCTGACACAGGGACTGCTTGGTTGATCCAAATATGATATCGTCGATGTATATTTGAACCAATAGGATGTCATTTCCTTCTTCCTTTACAAAAAGAGTTGAATCAACTACTCCAATTCGATATCGATGCTGGAGAAGGAAGGACCTAAGTCAATTATACCAGGCCCTAGGAGCTTGTTTAAGTCCATATAATGCCTTATTGAGCTTAAATACATGCTCTGGGTGTGCTGGGTCCTCAAACCTGAGAGGCTGATGAATATAAACTTCTTCCTTAATATAGTCATTAAGAAAAATGCTTTTGACATCCATTTGAACTAACTTGAAGCCCTTTGCACTTGCAAAGGCAAGTAGCATTCGAATCAACTCCAAGCAGGCAACAGGAGCAAACGTCTCATCAAAGCCAATTCCCTCTAGTTGGCTATAGCCTTGAGCTACAAGTCTGGCCATATTCCTAATTACTGTACTAGATTCATCCAATTTATTTTAGAACACTCACTTGGTTCCAATAATAGAATTACCCTCAGGAGTGGGTACCAGGTCCCATACATTGTTCCTTATAAATTGGAGTAAGTCCTCCTGCATAACTACAACCCAAGACTCATCCTTTAATGCCTCATCAACTTTCTTGGGCTCAGGTTAAGAAACAAAGGCATTAAGGACAAAGTCAGCCCTTAATTGAGATCAAGCTTTTACACCTTGTTCAATATCATCAATAATTTGATCTTGAGGGTTATCCTTATGGTGTACCCATTCTTTTGGAAGATCACGTACATTTCGTGTATCTTCCATTTTTGATACATCGATGAAGGGGTATCCTCATCATCCGATTCTAGTTTATTTGGTTCTGGATCTCCTAATGTTGTTTCATCATGTGAAACATGCAGGGATTCTTGTACAACAAAAGTCCTTTTGTTAAAGACTCGATAAGCTTGCTTCTGGTTGAACCCTAAAATATGAAATCCTAGGAGATTTCTCATAATAGAGCTCATATGGAGTTCTCTTAATAATAGGCCTTAAAAGAGTTCTATTAAGAATATAACAGGCCGTATTAATGGCTTTAGCCCAGAAATATTTTTAAAGCCCAGACTCCAAGAACAAAGTTTAGGAGCATTATTGTAGAGGGTGATTCTTGCGCTCTACAACACCATTTTTAGATGGTGCCTGAGAGAATGAAAATTCATGGGATATGCCAAAATTGACACAAAAACTTGAAAATTTTTCATTTTCAAATTCACCCTCATGATCAGTCCTAAGTCTAAGAATTGAAGATGAATTTTCCTTTTGAAATCTTCGAGCAAGAGTTAGGAAGGAGTCAAATGAGTCATCCTTATGTTTTAAGAAAATAACCCAAGTAAACCTTGAGAAGTCATCAACAATAACTAGGCAAAATTTTGATCCATTTAGGGTCTCAAATCGTGTTGGCCCGAATAGATCAAGGTGTAACAACTCTAAAGGATGTGTGGTTGAAACTAAGTCTTTTGGTTTAAAAGAAGCCTTGTGCATTTTTTCAGTTCACAAGATTTGTACAATGCATCTTTTTTATAAATTAGTTTGGGTAGGTCCCTTACTAACTAATTTTTGGCTAACTTATTTAAGTGTTTGTGATTTATGTGACTTAGCCTATGGTGCCATAAATCCACTTCAACATGAGTGGCAAGCAGATATTTCACAAATTTCTCTTGTAAAAAGAAAAATGCATAGATATTTTCATATCTAAGATCTTCAATTAAAATTGTATTAGTTCCTTCTTTTAATATTTTAAATCCAGTTTTTGTAAACAATACATCACATCCATTATCGCACATTTGACTAACACTAAGCAGGTTATATTTTAAATTTTCTACTAAAAGTACATTTCAAAAGTACATTTCGTTCCTGCTTAAGTGACTTACCAATTGTACCTTCACCAATAATGCAACAACGTTTGTTATCACCCAACTTGACGTGTCCTCCATCTTAAATTCTCATCTATTTGATAAAGAGGTTGGAGTGTCCCATCATGTGCTTGGAATACCCACCGTCTAGGATCCAATTGTCTTTCTTGACCTGCAAAATAATTTAATAAATTTGATTTAGGTGCCCCTTTTTTTGTGTCCTTGATGGTTAGTTCCTTTTAAATCCTAAGATTTATAGATCTCTTTTGTTCTAGATCTATAATTCTTTGGATTTTGACCTTTTGGTAAATCCATGAATGCCTAGGTGCATGTGATTTATTTTGTATGTTCATTTTACTAGGAAATTTTACTTTTAAAGCGTTACAAAACTCTGTATTCAATCTAGTAGTTGTTTTAAGATTGTTTAAGGTTCCCTCAAAATGCTCATAAATATCCTCTAACTCTATTATTTTTGCATGCAATTGTGAATTAGTATTTTTGCCATATCTAACTCTATTTCTAAATATGATTTTTCTATTTTCAAGGTCTTATAGTTATTATGCAAAACTTTATTTTCCATTTTAATTAACCTAGCTTTGTGATACAATCATATGCTTGCAATAATTCATTAAAAGTAATTTTAGATTCTACTGCATTTTCCGAGCTGATGTTGTTTGCCATCAAACACAGATGGGCAACTTCATTTTCCTCGGATTCTTTGGGAAATCTTTCATGCATGTCCCTTTTTCTTGCATTCAAAACAAACTATATCATTTGAAAATTTATTCACTCTTTTACCTTACTTTTAGATGAATCGACAAAATCTTCTTGTTAGAAGAGCAAGCTCTTCTTCTTTATTAGAGTTAGAGTCGTTGAGATCTGAATCTTCCTTTAGAGCATTGAAAGTAAGCACCTTCTTCTTGCTTATTGATTTCTCCTCATTCTTCTTCATGTTCACCAGTTGAACCTCATAGGTCATGAGGCTTCCAACTAGATCATCAAGAGAAAGGACTAAAAGATCCTTTGCCTCTTGGATCGCTGTGGACTTCAGAGACCAATCGCTTGTAAGAGATCTCAAGATCTTTCTTACAAGTTGTTCTTCAATGAACTTCACTCCTAGATTCTTCATGGGGTTGACTATTTCTTCAAACCTTGTATACATCGTCTTGATTGTTTTACCTTTCTCCATCCTGAAACACTCATAGCTTTCTATTAGAATAGATATGTGAGTTTCCTTTACCATGCTGGTCCCTTCATAGGTAACCTCGACAGTATTCCAAATTTTTTATGCGAATTCACATGTCAAAATTTGGTTGAACTCTTCTTTTGATACCGCACAATACAGTGTGTTCATCGCCTTCGCATTGCTCACAATCTTCTTCTTCTAATCCGCAATCCATGCTACTCCTTCTTATGCCTCCGGATCTAAATACTTTTTTTGAATGAGGGTCCATGACTCCTCATCCATTGCCTTGAGGAAGACTAGCATCCTCCTCTTCCAATACCCATTGTCCGTCCTATCAAAATAGGAAGGATGGGTCGATGATTGTCCCTCAGTGTGCTTTGTTGTAGATGATGCCATCATGAAGAGGTTTGTTACATCTTCTTCACAACCCGCTCTGATACCACCTATAGGATCTAAAGGACACAAGCACGCTAGATGGGGGATGAATAGTGTGGTAAAAAAATTATTACAAATAAAACAAAGCACAAAAATAGGACACCAAATATATATTGTTCCCCTCTCTTGGGTACTCCACTACCTAAGTTTCTCTACTTAGGATTTTTAACCCGATTCCCTCAACCCGAAGGGAATCAATTTACTAAAAATGAGGTAACTAATGGATTACCGTAACCCAATTACAAGAGCAAATATAAACAAAATATAACAGGTGTAAGCAAGAAAATACAATAGCTTGCAACTCAAATCCTAAGTCTCCAACAAGAATTACTTTAGCAAATGTTTGATAGAAATAACTTGAAAAACGACAATGCGTAAAAATGATTTTACGAGACCAGCCAGACATGCCAAATGTATTTGCTGCAAAATGGAGATCTTCTTGAAGGATGGATGCAACAAGCCTATCACTCTTGCAGCTAGAATTGAGAGATGAAAACTGGAGCAAGGAGTATTTTTTGATTCTTGATATCTTTGAAAAAGGCATTCCCAAGGTGTTTTTATAGGCCACTAATCAGCCTCCCTACACTTCCTAGCCATTAGGGGAAAAATAAGTTGTTTAGGAATAAGATTAATTGTAAAACCAAAATGTTGAGAGAGCAAGATCGAGGTTTATAAATGCTACATCATAGTATAGGTTAAAATCACTTGAAAACAAACAAAATTAATTACTCGAATGAAATCCTGAGGTCGTACACATGGAGCAAATAGGAATTCACATGCTAATCTCAATAATGTAAATGAGCACAAGAAAATGAGCCAAATAATGCTAAGAAATGAATATTAATTACTCAAAATTGATCATCAATGTAGAATATAAGTCTAACAAGAGTTTGGCATATCAGAAAGAAATCTAGAATAAAAATAATGGTGATTTAGATCACCAATTATTTAATCTAGATAAACATGTAAAGCAGGAATGCCAAATAAACCAATAATATCCAGGACCACTTAAGTGATTAAACAAATGAATAGTGCCTTGGACGTCTGATTTAATAATCAGACGGCTTAAGTGCTTCCTCTTCTTCTTAGCCCTTCTTCTTCTTCTTCTTCAATTATGCCTTCTCTCTTCTCTTCTTCTTTCTTCCTAAAGTCTTTCTTCTTTTCCTTCTTCTAAGCCTCCTTTCTTTTCTCCTGTCTTCAGCCTCTTCTCTCTTCTTCTAAGCAAGCCTTCTTTCTTTCCTCCTCTTCTATGAAGGCTTCCTTCACTTCTTCTGTCTTTCTTCACAAACAGAGGGCGTCCATCCCTTCAGATTTGGCTAAGTGTCGCACAAGGAAAAACCCTCCCCTATCCCCAGTTTCTCTCTCCTTCTCTCTCTAGGATCCGCCCTCCTAGGGCCATAGTTAAGGTATTCGGGTAATCGAGCAGAGCGTGCACCCAGGTCTAGGGCTACCGGGGGTGTGTGGTAGCCAAGGAGTGAGTAGGCATAGGTCGGGTCAGGTCGGGTGTGAGTGGGTGAAGGGGACCTCACCCCCATGTCTCGAGGCGATAAGGCTGAGCGACAAAATCAACTTATGCCGCTTCATCTGGTTGTCCACTTCTGAGGTGGGACTAAAGTCCCACCCTTCCTTCATACAGTAGCAAGAGTCAATTGGGACGTTGACCTCATCAAGAGCAAACATAGGTTGATTCTGCGTTGCCTGATGTGGACACCTAGAACTGTAGTTGTTGGAGAAGGCTTCAAGCAAGCTTGAAGCTTGCACGTTAATGGCGGCTGGAGGTGAAGACCTGAAAATCAATAATAAAGCCTCTCATTCATTTTAAAACACTTCAGGAGAATCGTTGGTCATCGACGAATGCAATGGTGGTGGTGGTGTGCTGTAAGAAGGTGTGTGTGTGCATGGCGAATTCAACGAAGGTGGAGCGAGGGTGTGTTGATAGGTGGAGCGATGGAGAGGGTTAATGCCCTAATTGATAGAGGGCTTTTGTTAAGGACATCGTGGTGATGCTTATTGGGGCAATAGCGGCGAGGTTAGTGCGGTGGAGCGGCGGTTGGGCATTGCTGGAGCTTTGTCGGAGTGGCAGAAGACGGAGGGGGAGACGTGTGGTCGGCGGTCGCTTTGAGAGATAGAAATAGGGAAAAAGGAGGGAAGTAGAGGAAGCTAAAGAACCTAATCTAACGATCGAAGGAGGTAGAAAACCCATGCTAGTGTGATGGCCAGATGTGGGGAAGATGAATCCTCTGAGAGGGGGACGGTGGCAAAGAAGGGGGTCTGGATGCCCTAGCTTTGGCCCACCAAGTGTAGACGAAGATGAGGAAGAAGGAGGTGATTAGCCCATATTTGTGGGCTATTTAAGTATTTAAGTGCCTAGACATTAAGTTAATTCTAACATTTACTTAGCATAAATTAAGATGTAAATAGGTTAATTCATATTTATAATTTAATTGCATAATTCATGCATTGCATTCATATTTAAATGTATTTAGAATTAACTTAGAATTGCATTCATTTAATTAGTTAACCAATTAGGTGCATTGCATGCATTAACTTAGGTTAACATAAAAGGTGAGGGTTTGTATATAAATAACCATAATATTTTAACATTATTTTTTATTCTTCTTCTTTTAGCAACGGCTGCATTTCCTTCAGCTGCCGCTCCAACGCCACCAGCTGCCACATTGAAACCTACATTCAAGGACGAGTGGAGAATATGGATTTGCTCTCGCCTCTCCAATCAAATCTATGCAGGTGGCTACAAAAGGAAGAGGGAGTCTGCAGAGCTGGGGAGGCCACCATCCCAACGATCCACCACTGTTCAGAGAGTTGAGCTCTCTCCATTCCACCACCGACCTCAACCGCGGCGACGAGCCTCCACCACCGTGGGCATGTGGCATGACAGGCCACACTGCCATCTGGAGCTCATTTGCATCACTGTGCCTCACCAGAATCAACATCACCACCCTCGCCGTCATCACCAACAACCTCCACTGCAGCAACTGCAACTTCACTCCTCTGTCAATTAAGATGTCCGGGAAGTTTCCCGGACGTCTGAAGCTTCGTCCCCACACACAACAACAACCGGCCACCCACTCCCACAGCTGCGCCCCTCCAGCTGCCAACTTCCACCAGCACCCCGTGCCTTCCTTGCACACACTGCACCAGCCCATGCACGCAGCTGGCGCGCTCGCCAGCATTCGTGCCAGCCTGCAGCACTTCTCCAATGCGCCTGCAGACCACGCACCGCCTGCAGCAGCAACCACCTTCACGCCCGCACGACCCACATGAACACCCTGCAGCACTGCCACCAGCTCCTCACCTGCGTGCGTACGCACCGCCTCCAGCATACCACCCACGCAGACAGCAGCAGGTGCGCGTTCTTCTCTGTGCGCGCATCACCTGCAGCACCTCCAGCATCCACTTCCGCACCCTCACCAACCTTCTCCAGTGCGCTTCCGCCTACCCGCCGTGCGCCTTCCTTGCAGCGTCCGCCAGCAGCATCCAACAACAGCTACGCGTCTGCCAGCAGCACCACCCTCGGCACGCGTGCAGACCAATGCGTGCGCCTCCTCGCCAGAACCTCAGCCGCACCCGTCCACGCCGCACGGCCTGCGGTACTTCAGCGGCTACCGGAACCCACCACCATCATTCCTCCGTCCAGTGACCTCGAAGCATCTCACACTTCACCGCGACCGCCATCACGGAGCCCTCGATCTTGAGAATCTCCCCTGAGCTTCACACCTCTGGCCGTTCCTTCCTCCTCGCGCATGGCCAAGGGGAAGAAGATCCCCTATTTTGCTACAGTACATGCCCTATTAATATTTACAAGCCATTGTCATCTTTTATTAATATTTTATTAAAGCTGCATTGCAAAAAATATCCGTTGTTCAAAATTGCCATTTCAGCATGTTCTCTAGATGCTTTCTTAATCTGAAGGCAGATTTGGCTCGATTCTCGTCGAAACTAACTGTGAACATACGTTTTTAACTGGTGAGAGTTTAAATACGTCATTGCCTCCCTGTGGACACGACCTGCTCTTCTGTGAGTGGTTATTTTAATTATTGATTAGTCGATTTTTCCACCACATAGAACTACAAACGACGTGACATTTTCTGTAACAAATGACTGTAAAAGTGAAGAATCAACTCATCAAATGGTGCAGGTGCCGGGGAGGTAACAGACGCAATAATTTCACCTGATTTTATTTTTGATTATTTCTCAATTTCACAGTGATCTGACCATTTACTATTTTTTCTGTGCGAGAAATTTATGCGAGGAATCAGCCATCGTGAGAGGTGACCATTGATGTTGCCAGAGGAGGAATTGGTCGAGCTACCTTTCAATGGAGGGGAAGGATGAGGACGTGATGATCATCTAGTCACTGATTCAATTAGAATCAGATTAAGATTTTAGACTTAATTTTTCATTGCATTTTTGGTTTGAAACCCTTGTTATGGGGTATATTTTGAGGGGTTTGTTCCCTGATTTTGTTTTAGTCCTGTGTTGGGTAATTTTTGGGAGCTTGTTCCCTTTTCTTTAGATTTAAGTTTTTTTTAATTTTTTTTGTGGATTGTTTACTTTTATTTACTTGTGCATAAGTAGTTAAAAAATAAAAAATAAAAAAAATGAGCTGCCTGCTAGAAGCTGCCTACCCCTAGGATGAACCATTTAGGTCTATATGAGCAGCCTCTAGATTTACTTCTCTGCATTGCGTGCATTCTCGCATCATTGATTGCTGGAAGCAAGTTACGCATTCTCTTACTTTGCATCCTATTCTTGATCACGCATTGCATTTGGACTAATTCGAAGACCAGATAATTTGTCTTGAAGCGATCTAACAAGTGGTCACATATATTCGTGAAAAAGGACTAATTAAAGGAGGGACATCTAAAAATCAAGGACTTGATTTTCAAACGTGGTGTGCGATTTAAAATTCAAAATCTTTTGCGGTGAATGCACACTTATATCTTTTGCACCATGGCACTCATTTAGACACTCCTAAGTCTTGAAATGACTAGGACAAGAGCCCTCCTACCGTTGGATTCTAAAGTGTTCGGAACTTGAGATCAAAGGTTTGGTAAATCCAAAGAGGGGGATACTCTGTCATGGATTTTTGGGGGTAGTTGAGAAGCACCGCGAAAGCATAGCTTCAAAGGAAGGCTTAGGCCTACTTAAATCCCTCGATCTTCCATCTTTGGATTTGCTTTACCATTTGAGATTTAGGGAAGAATACCTAAGCACCAACTAGGTCATTTTAGGCATTTCGAAGGTTGACAATAGGCGTGTAATTGATTGGGCAACTTGCTTTGTCAACTACAATTTGAACTAAAGTCAAAAGCCTAAATTTGTAAAGACCGAATAAGTCCTTCTGAATTGTGTTTGTAGTGCATGCTTGGTAGGCGTTCTCTTAGGAGACAACTGGTGTTTGATCCTAAACCTAAAAGAATCTTAACAAGAAATCTTCCATGGGTAGAAATGGTTGGTCAAAGGAGCCTTAAGGAATATTTTATCCCAACCAATCAAGTTGGCCCTGCACTACGTAGATCTGGAGGGGACAATCCTTATGAGATCAAAAGCAGTACCATATCCTTGCTGCCCTCCTTTTATGGTACTGCTAGGGAAGACCCTTACAGGCATATAGAGGAATTCACCGAGGTTTGTTCCACAGTGAAGCTGTAGGGCATTACTACTGACGCTCAAATGCAGACCCTCTTTCCCTTCTCCCTTAAGGACAAAGCCAAGTATTGGTATCACACCCTTGATAATATTAATACTTGGGATGACCTGAAGAAGGAATTTTTGAAGAAGTACTTCCCCATGAGCAAAACCAATCACCTTAGGAGGGAAATTATGAGTTTTGTTCAAAAGGATGGGGAAGCATTCCATGATGTGTGGGAGTGCTTTAACGACTTGCTAAGACTTTGCCCACATCACCAGGTGCCTAAATGGCAACTGGTTGAAAGGTTCTATACCGGACTTAATGATTTGCATAGGCAAACTGTGGATGGTGTCTGTGTAGGAACCTTTCTTTCTAAGACTGAGGATGAAGCTTGGAACCTATTTGATACTTTGAGTGAGAATTCTATTCACTTGAATTTTGCCTACATGGATAGAAAGCCCACTCTCATGCAAAGAAAGTTGGAGGCAAATGAGGCAAGGGAGACCCAGAATTTAGCCTATCAGATTCAATTATTGAATCAAAACATGGAAAAGCTTATGTCGTACCCAAGTTCATTCGTATCTAACACCTCCACATCCCAAGCTTCCGAATGCTTAATTTGCCAAGGCAATACACACACCACTGTGGATTGCCACTTGGCCTCCCAATTCCTTGAGCTTGTACAAGTGGATCTGAATGCCGCTCAATGGTTCTGTCCTAGACCTCGTAATGACACTTTCTCCAACACTTACAATGAGGGATGGAGGAACCACCCAAACTTTTCATTGAGACAAGGAAATGTCTCAAATTCAGGGAATTACAAACCACAATCCTTTCAAAATCATCAAATGAACCAACCTCAGACCTTTGCCCAACCTAAGACCTCTAAGATGGATGAATTGAAGGCGATGTTGAAAACTATGCAAGAAAGTCAAAGTGCCATCATCCAATCTCATGACAAGGCTATACATGAGATGAAATCACAAATAGGACACCTTGTTGAGGCCGTTAGACAGAGGGGAACTAGGAAGCTCCCCAGTGCTGCTGAGGAAAATCCTAAAGGAAAAAGGATTGTCTTTAGGGAGCATGCTCAGGCGGTGACTATTCTGAGGAGTGGGAAAGAAATTTCCAAACCCGATGCTCCTATAGTCTCACCCCCAAAAAAACCATCCACCCTGACTTTCACCCCCATCGTAGAAGACTTGCCCAAATCTTCTCCGCTTGAAACCACCTCACCAGAAGAAGTTGCCCCCGTTCCACCCCTTACTCGACATGACAACCCTTCCACCCAGAGATTGAGAGTGCCTATTCCAGAGCACTTATCCACCTCTAGGCAGACTTCTGCTGGCTCATCTGGAGCCAAAGATAAGACGGGTGAGATTATGGAAACTTTCAAGCAAGTGTAGATTAACCTGCCTTTACTTGAAGCAATCAGGCAGATTCCGTCTTATGCCCGCTTCTTAAAGGACCTATGCACAAAAAAGCGGCAATCTAGAAAACAGGTCCAATCAAAAGTTTTCCTACCTGATTATGTTAGCTCAATTGTTCAACATGGCACATCCCCAAAACTTAAGGGCGCAGGAGCCCCATACATCTCAGTAGTTATTGGTGACTTACAAATTGATGAGGCTCTACTTCATCTGGGTGCGGGGGTGAACATCCTTCCGTGCTACGTGTACGAACAACTTGGAGGAGGCAATCTGAAGCCTAACCCTGTAATCCTTCAAGTTGCTTATGGATCACTTAAGACACCACGGGGAATTTTGGAAGATGTCCTCATAAGAGTGGAGGATTTCTTCTTTCCCGTTGACTTCTTAGTTTTGGACACTGACCCTACCAACAAGCCAACAAAACCCTCTATCATTTTGGGCCACCCCTTCCTTGCAACTTTGCATGCTTCAATCAATTGCAATACTGGGGCATTGAAAATGGGCTTTGGGAACAGGAAAATCTAGGTTAATGTGTTTGATGCTTATAGACAAGCCAGACTTGAGGATTTTTCTCAAGCAATGTTATGTGATGATCCCCTTCAACATGTCATGCTAAATGAGCATTCCCATCTCCTGGAGGAATGTGAAGGGGATATACTAGAACTTGAGGAATTACTAGGTGTTTCTACTGAATCTCTTCCCCCATCATTTCCACTGAAGGTAGATCTGCTACCTGAGATGGGGACATCTATTATGAAACCCTCAACCATACAAGCCCTCGACCCTGAGTTGAAACCCCTCCCTGACACTCTCAAGTATGTTTTCCTAGGTGCCAATGATATGCTCCCCGTTATCATTTCGGCTGTGCTATCTGAGGCACAGGAGAGAGCCTTGATTGATTGCTTGTCTAGGCACAAGGAAGCTATTGCTTGGAGCATTACTGACATTAAGGGTTTAGACTCTACACTCTGCAAGCACCACATTTATACTGATGATTCCATCAAGCCATTTAGGGACATGAAGAGACGTCTGAATCCTAATATGAGGGAGGTGGTAAAAAAGGAAATCGTAAAGTGGTTGGATGCTGGGATCATATTTCCCATTGCAGATAGTAAATGGGTAAGTCCTATTTGACGAGTCGATTATTCACTTTAATGTCGTTTGTAGTTTTATGTGGTGGAAAAATTGACTAATCAATAATTAAAAATAACCACTTGCAGAAGAGTAGGTCGTATCCACAGGGAGGAAATGACGTATTTAAATTCTCATCGGTTAAAAACATTTGTTCGTAGTTAGTTTAGATGAGAATCAAGCCAAATTTGCCTTCAGATTAAGGTTGAATCAAGAAAACATGTTGAAATAGTAATTTTTAATAACTAGAGGATATTTTTTGCAATGCAGATTTAATAAAATATCAATAAAGGATGACAATGGCAGAAAATGTAATTATTAATGGGATGAGTACTGTAGTAAAACAGGGGATTTATTCCCCTTGGCCGTGCATGAAGAGGAATGAACGGCCGGAGGCAGGAAGCTCAGAGGAAGTTCTTTGGACTGAGAGCTTCACAGCGGTGGTGGCGGCAAGTCACGCGGTGGCCGGAGCAGACCGGATAGAGCTCCGACGAAGATGGCTCTCGACGATGGCTGCAGCTACTGGAGGGGCAGCTGTGTGCGGGAGTTGAGCACTGCTGCAGGTGGTGCTCACGCACACTGCTGTTGCGGACGCGAGGGAGATGAGTGCGCTGAAGGTTGCTGGCGGGCGCGCTCTGGTGGAGGTGCTGCAGACGGCGGCGAAGGGTGCTGCAGACGGTAGGTGCAGGCACATTGTAGCAGGCGAGCGCTAAAGGTTGCTAGTGGGCGTGCTGCAAGGAGCGGGTGCGGGCTTGGCGATGCAGATGAGCGCGCTAAAGCACTGGTGAATGCACGCCTGCTGGAGGCGGACACTGCTGCAGGCTGCGTGCTTGAGTAGATGTAGTGCACGGCGAGGAGTGAGCGGGCGCACTGTATGGAGCAGGTGCGGGATTCAAGGCAGTCTTGTGCAGCTGGATGAGCGCGAGACTACAAGGCAGTTGGCACTGGAGGTGAAGTGCAGCAAGGGTGGATGCTGCTGGAGTTGGGGGTTCGAAGCTTCAGACATCCGGGAAACTTCCCGGACATCTTAAGTGACTGAGGAGTGAAATTGTAGTAGCGGTTGTGGAGGTTGTTGGTGATGACTGCGAGGGTAGTGTACTGCGAGGTGATCACAGTAATGCAGATGATCTCCGGATGGCAGTGTGGCTTGTCACACAACACACCCACAGTGGTGGAGGCTCGTCGCCGCGGTTGAGGCCGGCGGTGGTGAAATGGATGAGATGGACTCTCTGCACAGTGTGGATTGTTCGGGTGGAGGCCTCCTCCGCTCGGCAGCCTCTGTCCTCTTTTTGTAGCTGCCTTCAAGAATTTGAATGGAGAGGCAGGAGTAGATCCACCTTCTCCGCTAATCCATGAATGTGAGCTTTAGTGCGACAGGTGGCGTTGCCTAGTTTTTGCTAGTCCCTAGCAAAATTAAGTGAAACCTAGCACTTCAAGTAGACTAGTCAACCCAATTGGTCTTCCTTCATAAACATACTAAGTTCAGACTCTAGACCCAAGGTTCCCAAGTAGTTGCTAAGTTACAGACTAGGTCGGCTAAAGACGAGGTGCAGGCACAAGTTTCCCTGATTTCTGACTTTACCCTAAAGTTTATTGATACCTGAGATTAAAGCATCCGTGCCTGTGCATTGGTCTGAGTTATTTGAGTTAAAGGAAAAAGTTTTTTTTTTTAATAATATATCTATATTTTTTGTTTGATTCTTCTAAGTTCAACCTCAGATCAGCTATCAACACGGTCTGTGTCGAATTCATTGTCCCCATTACCATACCTCGAAGGGTGCCTGGCTTTCGATGCTTTGAGATAACACCGCCCATAACGACCCTAAGAACTCCTGGCAATCAACACTTCTAGATAGTATCGTCCATGGATTCTTTAAGCGAATTCAGTCCTATGGCAATCGGCACTCCAAGATAGGGCCGCCCATGGTACCTGAACTGCAAAATGCGCTTACATGCCCCCAGTAGGATGGATATCCTAAGAGACAAGCGCTGAGGAGGTAATATGTTATCATCGCATCCTCAAGGTGAGTATATACTCCACCTCTCCTACGGCGGGAACTCTTCCAATCAAAATGTGTTTTCAAGTCTCTCCTAAGTCAAAACTAAGAGAACCAAATCTCTTTTCAGAAAGAAAGAAATTAAGTTAATTACCAGACCAAGTGTGTGAAATTTGGATGCTTGGGTTACAAGGACCCGTAAACCAAAAGGTAAAACAAGACTCCAGGTACTACCCCACCTTTTAACTCAAACCCTAGCTTCCCTTCCTCAACCTCTTGAGGAATGGTCAGCAACTTAACCCCTACTTAAGTTTTTAAGTCCACAAAGGACCCTAAAGGTCTAAAGCTAGTAGCTCGTTTAGCTTCTAAAGTTTGACCCTAGAATTAATTTAGTCTACCCTAGAGTTCTAATTTGCTTAAGAATGCAGGACTTAGCTAGTTAAGCTCAAAACATTTTTTTTTTTTATGTGCATTCTACAAACAAAATGCCTCAGGTCCTCTTCCCCATGCCTAGTTCAAACAATGTCCTCTTTGAAAATAAAAATAGCTAAAGGAAGATATTACCTGAGGCGGAGAATGGTAGGAGCTAAGGCTCCTCAAGAGTGACTTCGTCAACCAGATGGCCATCTAAAGTTATGTACGGTTTTAACCGTTGACTGTTCACAATAAAGGGAGTTTCTGAAGAGGAAGGATTTTTAATCTCCACAGCTCCATGCGGAAATACTTTGGTGATTATGTAAGGCCCATCCCAACGAGATGTTAACTTCCCAGGAAAAAGCTTAAGTCTGGAATTGAAAAGCCAGACTTGTTGGTTGGGCTCAAAGGTCTTTCAAAGTATAAACTTATCATGCAAGACCTTAGTTCTTTTTTTATATGCTTGAGAGGTGTCATAAGCATCATTCCTCAGCTCCTCAAGCTCACTTAATTCTAGAAGTCATGCCTTACCTGCCTTCTCTAAATCCATGTTAACACTTCGAATAGCCCAAAGTGCCTTATGTTCCAACTCAATAGGTAAATGACACGCTTCTCCATACACAATCCGAAAGGGAGAAGTACCCAAATGGGTCTTATAGGCCTTTCGATAAGCCCACAAAGCATCATCGAGCTTTTGAGACCAGTCTTTCCTATCAGGTCTAACGGTCTTTTCTCCCTATTTGACACTTCAACCTAGCCACTTGTCTGAGGATGGAAAGGGGTAATGACCTTGTGAGTAACTCTCAGACTCCTGATTAGCATATTGAAGTGGTGGTTTCGGAAATGAGGTCCCCTATCACTTATAATAGTCTTGGGGTAGCCAAAACGGGATATGATATTGGCCTTCACAAATTTCAAAACCACAAAGTGGTCATTTGTGCACGTAGGAATGGCCTCTATCCATTTAGAGACATAATCAACTGCCACCAAGATATATTCATAACCATGGGATGACGGGAAGGGGCCCATAAAGTCAATTCCCCACACATCAAAAATTTCAACAGATTGAATAGGATGTTGAGGCATTTCATTCTTCTTTCCAATCATTCCAGTCCGTTGAAATCTAATACAGGCCTTAACAAAATTATGAGAATCCTTAAATAAGGAAGGCCACCAAAAATCGGACTAGAGAACCTTAAATGCAGTTTTCTTAGCACCAAAGTGTCCTCCACAATGAAGTTCATGGCAAAAACTCAGCACACTTTGTTGTTCCTCTTCAAGTACACAACATCTCAATACTTGGTCTTGTCCAATTCTAAATAATTCTAGCTCTTCCCAATGAAAATATTTTGCTTGAGAAATGAATCTCTTTCTTTTTTGCTCATCCCAAGAGCCAGGAGTTTGTCCAGTGACCAAGTAATTTACAGTGTTTGCATACCAAGGTAAAGTTGGTGTTACCGCCATCAGAGTTTCATCGGGAAATATCTCACGAATGTCTCTAGAAAGAGAGTCATTAAGAGGAAGGCGAGACAGGTGGTCAGCCACAACATTTTCTACTCCTTTCTTTTCACGTATTTCCAAGTCAAATTCTTGAAGGAGTAGGATCCACCTAATTAGACGTGGCTTAGAATCTTTCTTAGCAATGAGATGTTTCACTGCTGCATGATCAATAAAAATAACCACCTTGGACCCAAGCAGATAAGACCTAAACTTTTCCAGAGCAAAAACTGCAGTAAGTAATTCTTTTTCAGTGACGGTGTAGTTTTGCTGAGGTTCAGTTAAAGTCTTGCTTGAATAATGCAGCACATGAGGTCCTCCCTCAACCCTTTGTCCAAGGACTGCTCTCACTGCATAATCTAAAGCATCACACATAAGCTCAAATGAGAGTGTCCAATCAGGAGCTTGGAGAATAGGTGCAGAGATCAAGGCCTCCTTTAGAGTTTGAAAGGCCTCGGGACACTTTGAATAAAAACTGAAGGAAGATTCCTTTGCCAACAAGTCACAAAGTGGCCTAGAAATTTTACTAAAATTTTTAATAAAGCGCCTATAAAAGCCAGCATGGCCCAGAAGGATCTAATCTGTTTGACATTCGTAGGCAATGGAAGTTTGGAAATAGAATCAATCTTGGCTTTATCTACTTCCAAACCTTGCTCGGATACAACATGCCCATGTACAATTCCTTTCTGTACCATGAAGTGACTTTTCTCCCAGCTGAAGACTAAACCAGTCTCCTTACATCGCTTTAACACATTCTCCAGGTGCAGGAGACACTGGTCAAAAGATGAGACATAAATGGAGAAGTCATCCATAAACACTTCAACACACTCATCAATCATGTTCGAAAAGATAGACATCATACACCGCTGGAAAGTTGCAGGGGCATTACATAATCCAAATGGCATACGCTTCAATGCAAAAGTACTGTAAGGACTCGTGAATGTCATCTTCTCCTGGTCATCAGGAAATACTGCCACTTGATTGTACCCAGAATATCCATCGAAAAAGCAATAGTACTTATTCCCTACCAATTTCACAAGAATTTGATCAATAAAAGGCAATGGAAAGTGATCATTCTGGGTAGCGGTGTTCATCTTGCAGTAATCAATATAGACCCTCCATCTAGTTGAGGGTGTAGTGACAACTTATTCACCTTGGTCGTTGAGTTCCACAGTAAAGCCTGCCTTCTTTAGCACCACATGAATGGGTCTAACCCATTTACTATCAGCAATGGGATATATGATCCCGACGTCCAACCACTTCAGGATTTCCTTTTTTACCACCTCCCTCATATTAGGGTTCAAACGTCTCTGCATGACCCTAAAAGGTTTGATGGAGTCATCAGTATAAATGTGGTGCATGCAGAGTGTAGAGTCTATACGCTTAATGTCAGCAATGCTCCAAGCAATAGCTTCCTTGTGCCTAGACAAGCATTCAATCAAGGCTCCCTCCTGTGCCTCAGATAACACAGCTGAAATGATAATGCGGAGCGTATCACTGGCACCTAGGAAAACATACTTGAGAGTGTCAGGGAGGGGTTTCAACTCAAGGTCGGGGGCTTGTATGGTTGAGGGTTTCATAATAGATGTCCCCATCTCAGGTAGCAGATCTACCTTCGGCAGAAATGATGGGGGAAGAGACTCAACAGAAACACCAAGCAATTCCTCAAGTTCTAGTATATCCCCTTCACATTCCTCTAAGAGATGGGAATGCTCATTTAGCATGACATGCTGAAGGGGGTCATCACATAACATTACAGGAGTTACCTCTTCAATCAGGTCATCTATCACCTCAACTTGAGAACAATCCTCAAGTCCGGCTTGTTTGTAAGCATCAACACATTAAGCTGGATTTTCCTATTTCCAAAGCCTATTTTCAATGCCCCAGTATTGCAATTGATTGAAGCATGCGCAATTGCAAGGAAGGGGCGGCCCAAAATGATGGAGGGTTTGGTTGGCTTGTTCGTAGGGTCAGTGTCTGATGAGAGCCTCATCATGAGCCATAACTAGCTCATTTTGACCCAATAAAGAAGATAAAAGCTCCTACATAACCTAGAAGAAGGCCTAACTGAAGGAACAAGTGTTCTGAGAAGAAAACATGAAATAAAGGTTAAAACTGCAATTTTACCATTGCAGTACATAAACGGGATTTCTCAGAGGCAAAACATAGGTCAAATGGTCTAAATGAGATAAAAAGTGGGTTGAGTCAATCAGAAATGGGTTCATGTGCAATCTAAGAACTAAAAGACACTTGGTAACCCTAAAATAGACCCGCTTAAATTAACAAGGTTCCGGTCAGAACAAAAAGCAAGTAAACCCTCTACAAATCATGGAAAAACATACTCTAGGGTTTAGAACACTTAATTTGGCCTTTGGAACCTAGTTTGACCTAGATTAGGGTCCTAGCTCTTCAATTAACCTAATTTGGGTTTTTACGCAAAATGTCTAGTAAAACGAGGTCAAACCTGAAATCTAACTTTTCCATTGGATTCCTTAGGTCAAAATTAGGTTTATACCAAAATTTGGACCTAAGGAGAGGTCATCTTGACCTACTTTGCAATTTAGTACACCCAAATCACAAATTGGTCCCTATCTTTTGAATACCGTTGCAGAGAACCCCCTAGGTTCTTCGCCTCCTTTGCAAACCGGTCCTGCCGCCATTGCTAGGGCAGAACCGAGCTCCGGCGAGGTTCGGAGTGGGATTGCTCTCTAATCCCTCAGAGATTCCCTCCCAGAAATGGAAGGAGGATTCTCTGAGGAATTCCCTTCCATTTAAGACCGATATCGATCCCTGGTGTGAACCCAATCTCTCGTGCGAACGCACGAGAGATTTGGGTATCCTAACTCCTTTCCATCTCCGGTGACCAACCTCAGGGAATTACGTGTCCTTCACGCCCTGCACACCAAGTCCAGTGCCTATATAAGAACCCACAACTCCGGCCGAAGAGGCTGAGCTTGATTTGGCCGAGTTGCCCCCTTCAATTCCTCTCCTCCTGCCCGGCCAAATGTCCCAGCTAGCTCCGGCGAGCCCCCCTCCCCTCCCTCTTCGCTCTGCCACAAAACCAGTGGCAGAGTTAGCTTCCTGACCTCCCTCCGCATTGTGCAGTACCAGCGCACGCCGCCTCAGCCCCGTCGTCGCCGCCGTTCTCCCCCACTGGGCGTCATCTTCTCCGACGACAGCAGGTACTGCTGTCCGCCTTCTGTCCCCTTTCGTCCTTACAATTAGGTTAGAACTCCTCTCCATCCTCTCCTCTCTCTTTTCCCCCTGTTATCTCATCGGATTACCCCTCGACCGACGCCGACCACCCTCATCTTCCACATCACTGGCCGATCTCCGGCGAGCCGCTTCCACCATTCCAGCCCCCCACACGGCTCGGCAACCACCTCGGGAGCTCCGCCTCACCACCAGGAACTCGCTCCACCCCACAACTGCCACTCCAGACCTCCATAACCACCCCCCGAACAACCCACCATCTCCAGCCATAGTTTGACCTAGGCGCGCATGCCTAGGCCGACCGACAACCTGCAGCATCACCCACCGCCTTCGCCGTGCTACGGCGAAGGTTTCCAGCTATTCTGATTGGGCCAATAGGCCGTTCTGTGGAATCTCAGGTGAACGCCCCGGCCGCCATTAACAGCCGAAGCAGCAGGAAGCTTGGAGCAGCAGACTCTCGCAAGTATCGCGAGGTGACTGAGTTCAGCGAGGAGCACCAGCAGGGCCTTCAGCGTGGGCAATTGCACACGAGAGTCTGCGGGCGCGCGCAAAGGAAGGGCGGAACATTTAGTCCCACATCGTGGAATCTCAAGGCACAGGTATGGTATAAAGAGTTTTTGTGATATAGTTTTATTGCCTCGAAAGCACAGGGGTGAGGTCCCTCACTGACCCCACACCCGCCTCGTCCGCGACCTGACCATGCGGACTTGGCGGATCCGACCCGACCTAAGCCTACGCACTCCTCGCGCATCACACGACCTTCCGGTGCACCTGGTCCCGGGTACGATCCGACCCGATTATGGCTGTGGCTCTGGGAGAGCATCCGTGAGTGAATATCTTGAGAGAGAGAGATGCGTGGGTAGAGGGAGAAGGGTTAGGTTTTGCTCCTGTGCAGGCCAGGCAGAACGCAGGAGAAGGACTTGGCCGCTACAGAAGAAGAAGAAGGAAAGACAAGGCGAAGAAGAAAATAAAGAAGGAGCAAGACAGAGAAGAAGACGAAAGAAAGAAGCCTTCGCACGAGAAAAAGGAAAGCAGAAGAAGAAAGAGCAAGACACAGAGAAGAAGAGAGGCAAAGAAAAGATTAGAGGATCAAAAGAAGAAGAAGAAGGCTGCGCAAGACAAGAAAGAAAGCAGAGAGAAGCGAAACGAAGAAGAAAAGGAGAAACACTTTTAAGATGTCTGATCTTGTGATCAGACGTCCAATTTCATATTTTTGTCCTAATAACTTTTAATTGCATACATTCACATTTGAATTGATATTTTGAGTAAATTAGTGTGTTCAATTACATTTTGACTAGTAGTAAATTCCATTTGCTCCCTGTGTTCGACCTCGGATACTCCGGTTTTCGAGTAATAAAAATCTTTATTTGTTTTCAACGCTTTAGCGGCTATACTACAACGCGATATTATCTTTTAACAAACCGCACAAAAGCGCGACGAACATTTTGGCGCCGTTGCTGAGGAGCAATGCGCAATTTACCACTAGTCTCTACATTCTTTTTATCATATTGAACACTAACTTGCCCTACTTTGCTTTGATATGATCTTGCAGGTACTTCATGAGAAAATCTATCCCGCAAGTCAACCACTCCAGGGCAGGTAATTGCTTTTCTTCCTTAATCATCCCCTAATATTTGAAAGACAAAAGGAAGAAAATCAATTTAGGAATCAATTGCCTTCTTTATATAGTAATCACCATCTCTAAGGCAAAACATTTCCTGATTTTGCGAAAATTTCTACAAATATTCTTGAAGTTGGAGTGATTTTTTTTTCCCATCCCACAAATTCTTGTGCCTAGTTGAAATAACGCTTAATCTCGGCGGACCACACACTTCTTGTTTATAAGTTGACGAGAGCCTCATCATGAGCCATAACTAGCTCATTTTGACCCAATAAAGAAGATAAAAGCTCCTACATAACCTAGAAGAAGGCCTAACTGAAGGAACAAGTGCCCTGAGAAGAAAACATGAAATAAAGGTTAAAACTGTAATTTTACCATTGTAGTACGTAAACAGGATTTCTCAGAGGCAAAACATAGGTCAAATGATCTAAATGAGATAAAAAGTGGGTTGAGTCAATCAGAAATGGGTTCATGTGCAATCTAAGAACTAAATGACACTTGGTAACCCTAAAACAGACCCGCTTAAATTAACAAGGTTCCGGTCAGAACAAAAAGCAAGTAAACCATCTAAAAATCATGGAAAAACATCCTCTAGGGTTTGGAACACTTAATTTGGCCTTTGGAACCTAGTTTGACCTAGATTAGGGTCCTAGCTCTTCAATTAACCTAATTTGGGCTTTTACGCAAAATGTCCAGTCAAACGAGGTCAAACCTAAAATCCAACTTAACCATTGGATTCCTTAGGTCAAAATTAGGTTTGTACCAAAATTTGGACCAAAGTCCTTAGGTCAAAATTAGGTTTGTACCAAAATTTGGACCTAAGGAGAGGTCATCTTGACCTACTTTGCAATTTAGTACACCCAAATCACAAATTGGTCCCTATCTTTTGAATACCGTTGCAGAGAACCCCCTAGGTTCTTCGCCTCCTTTGCAAACCGGTCCTGCCGCCAGTGCTAGGGCAGAACCGAGCTCCGGCGAGGTTAGGAGAGGGATTGCTCTCTAATCCCTTAGAGATTCCCTCCCAGAAATGGAAGGAGGATTCTCTGAGGAATTCCCTTCCTTATAAAGTCAATTACAAACGCTGGTGTGAACTCAATCTCTCGTGTGAACGCACGAGAGATTTGGGTATCCTAACTCCTTTCCATCTCCGGCGACCAACCTCAGGCAATTACGTGCCCTTCACGCCCTACACACCCAGTCCAGCGCCTATATAAGAACCCACAACTCCGGCCGAAGAGGCGAAGCTTGATTTTGACGGAGATCCCTTCCAAATTCCTCCCTCTCCCATCTCCGGCCAAACGACCCACAAGCTCCGGCGACCTCCTTCCCTCCTTCTCGTCGCTCTGCTGCCATACCAGCAGCAGAGTCCTCTCCGCCGCTTCCTCCCGCGTCGCGCTGTACCCCGCGCGCGCGCTTCTGACCTCGTCTTCGTCGCCGCTTCCTCCCTCAGGGTCTTTCTTCCCCGACGACGGCAGTTACGAGCCGTCCTCTCCGCCGCCTCCCTTCCCTCCAGACAACCCCAGATACGTTCTCCATCCTCTCCTCTCTTTTCCCCCAACTATTTTACTTGATTACCCCTCGACAGTACCTAACCGCCTTCATCTTCCTCGCCTCCGACCGCACTCCGGCGAGCTGCCCACACCACTCCGCCACTCCACACGGCTCGCCAACCACCTCGTGAGCTCCGCCTCACCACCAGGAACTCGCTCCACCCCACAACTGCCACTCCAGACCTCCATTACCACCCCCCGAACAACCCACCATCTCCGGCCACAGGTTGACCTAGGCGCGCACGCCTAGGCCGACCGACAACCTGCAGCATCACCCACCGCCTTCGCCGTGCTACGACGAAGGTTTCCAGTTATTCTGATTGGGCCAATAGGCCGTTCTGTGGAATCTCAGGTGAACGCCCCGGCCGCCATTAACAGCTGAAGCAGCAGGAAGCTTGGAGCAGCAGCAGGCGTCAGGCTTCCCAGGCGGCAGGTGCAGCAGGCTCTCGCAAGTGTCGCGAGGTGACTGAGTTCAGCAAGGAGCACCAGCAGGGCCTTCAGCGTGGGTGATTGCACACGAGAGTCTGCGGGCGCGCGTGAGGGAAGGCCGAAACCTTTAGTCCCACATCGTGGGATTACAAACCTCAGGTACACTATAAATTTCTTTTGTGATATATTCTTATCTCCTCAGTAAGCACAGGGGTGAGGTCCCTCACTGACCCCACCCGCCTCGTCCGCGGCCTGACCACGCGGACTTGGCGGATCCGACCCGACCTAGACCTACGCTCTCCTCGCGCATCACACCACCTTTAGGTGCGCCAGGTCCCGGTTACGATCCGACCCAATAATGCTTGTGGCTCTGGGAGAGCAGGTCAGAGTGAATTGCTTGAGAGAGAGAGACGCGCGGTTAGAGGGAGAAGGGTTAGGTTTTGCTCCTGTGCAGGCAGGCTGATCGCAGGAGAAGGACTTGGCCGCTGCAGAAGAAGGAAAAGCAAGCCAAAGAAGAAGACAGAAGAAGAAGAAAGAAGCCTTCGCAGGAGAAGGAAAGCAGAAAGATTAGAAGTCTTCGCAGAGAAGAAGAAGAAGGACAAGGGAAGATTGCAAAGAGATCAGAACGGCAAATCAGAAGGAAAGATACAGAAGCAGAAAGGAGAAGAAGGAAGAAAGAAAGAAAGATCACATTTAAGACGTCTGATACATAAATCAGACGTCTAATTCTACTTTTTCTAAAAACTCTTTGAATCAATTATATTTGCATGTAACAGTTGTATTCTTGGGTTTTCCAAAGTACTGAGATTGCTCCCTGTGTTCGACCTCGGATACTCCGATTTTCGAGTAATAAAAATCTTTATTTGTTTTGAACGCTTTCGCGGCTATACTACAACGCGATATTATCTTTTAACAAACCGCACAAAAGCGCGACGAACATTTTGGCACCGTTGCCGGGGAGCAACGGGCACTTTTAAAACTTTTGAGTACAACTTTTCTATCTAATATCCGACTTGACTTCTCTCTTTTGCTGTGTTCATTCAGGGAAAGCAAAACAAAAAGGAAAGAATAGCAACTGCACAACAGACTCTCCAAGGAACAGGTAATCTCCATAAGTCCTCTCTCTTAACCCTCTCACAATCTAAAAAAAGGAGGGAAATCAACTTAGGGCTACCTGTCTCATATTTAGTAACTCATCAAGTTGCCTGATTTTCATTTCAACATATTTTTATCTGTTCATCCAACTAAGGCAACTAGGACTAAAACTTTCTTGATTGAGCCCTAGGTGCTAATTTCTACGGCAACTAAATTGGACCCACTAGAGCCAAGTTAGGGATTGCAAAGCTAGGGTTTTTAGAGACACATCTTCTCTAAAACAAAGAAACAAACTCTCCAAAAAGAGGTGTGCCTAAACCGTGTTTGAAAAGATTTATACAAGAGGAACCCCAAGCAAATCAGGCTGATAATCCATTTGAACCATAAAAGGAAGGACCTAAAAGCTCTCAAAGGAACAAGAGGTGAAGTTGATCCCTCGGGTCAACCAACCTTAATATTAGGTCACTTTTGCACTCAAAATACTTAAAAGTTCAAGTGGAACATTAAGCACCTTGATCTTAAAATAAAAAAAAAGTAGACTTAAGAGGTAAAGATCCCCATTCTGGTTTACCTGGAACCGCAGTGACAAGAGAGGTCGGGTGGGGGAAACCCTGTAACCCGTGGGGACGCTCTACCGTGTAGGGGTCTTTGCGGGACTCTCCCTCTCTGGCTGCCTAGGTATTTCTCAGGTGGACGATCTTCTGATCCAGGGGTCCATCTGCCCCAAACCTCTATAGTCACCCAACAATTCTTGGGTGTCTTGATTGGGTCCAGCACCTTCTGAACTCATCACATCTTTCGGTGCATGTTCGGTAGGAGGTCCTTAAGATCACCTTTAAGACCTCCCTTAGAAATTCATTCTCGTCGAGGCCAAGCCTCGACGCCCTTGTTTGTGCAGCAACCCCGCCACATAAATCTTTCATCTGACTCAGACCCTGATTCTCCTTCTTCTCCCATCATGGCACAACCCATTGAAGAGGAGAATAATCTTGAACACCAACTTCAACGCTTGAACGATCTCTTTCAGAACTTTGTAAACCCACCGCAGTGACCTATGATGCGAGATCACTATAATCCTGCTGCGGCGGCAATCGAACCCCGAGTACGAATCCCAATTGGAGAACCCGATTCTGATCTGAAGCCCAATATGATTCATGCCATACCGAAGTTCCATGGGCTTAACTCTGAGGATCCATTCCAACACATTAAACAACTCAAGCATTTGGCCCAGACCTTCGGGTCAGATGTACAAAACCGGGATATCCTACTCATGAAAATGTTTTCGTTCTCCCTCTTGGACAAGGCTGCACACTGGTATCAGACTCAGACCCGCCCGATCAACACATGGGAGGAATTACAGTCCGAATTTTTGAAAAAATTCTTCCCTGTTGGCTGGACAAATGCCTTGCGCCACCAGATCACTCATTTCACTCAACAACCGGGAGAACCACTTCATGAAGCTTGGGATCGATTCCTAGATCTCATGCGAAAGTGCCCCCATCACGGAGTTCCTAAGTGGGAACAAGTCCAGTCTTTTTACCAGGGACTCCGTGAGGATATTCGTCTATTCGTCAATGCAACATGTGGAGGAAACATCATGGGCCAACACGAGGACACGGTATGGGAGATTCTCGAAAACATGTGCGAGAACTCCATAAACAATGACTCCTTGGGATTATTCGACAGGACGAATGCCCGCGCATCGACGAATCTAAGAGGGACACATGAGACGCAGGACCTGTCCACTTCTGTCGACCTGGAACTGATGGCCAGTCGGTTGGACAAGGTCTCTATCATAGAAAAGAAGGTGGACGAGCTAACTCGACATTTGCAGCAAGCCACCTCTGCACAAAATTCTTTTACACGACCTCCTCTGGCAAGGGAAACAGTGCAAAACGTCTATCACCAACCTGCCAAGGGGATGGACCCATATCCACCCCCGTCTACCTCTCAGACCGGAGTGACCTCTAATCCCTTCTATTCGAGTTGGGGGAACTCTGAACCCTCGTATTCTGACTTTCCTGAGGTTCCTCAGAACTGCGAGGACCTCAACGCCATCCAGAATGACCCATACTCCAATACCTACAACCCTGGATGGCGAAATCATCCTAACTTTCAGTGGGTAGGAAATTCTCAAAAACCACCATATCAACCCCGCCCACAAGCTCCTCGTCCATATCAGCCGCCTCAGCCTCAGCCCAATCCCACCTACCAATCCGGGCAAAATCAGGACCAACTGACTCTTATCCTTCAAACACTGGCTGACATTCAAAAGACGAATGCGGCAATGCAAAAACAGCACAAGGACGAGATCACAGAGGTTCGCAACCAACTGGCCCAGATGGCAAATTCCCGCCAACCTGGCACCCTTCCTTCGCAACCTCTGCCCAACCCAAATAACGTACCAACCCAGAGGCGCGTTATGAATCCAAATCCAGGCCACGCACATTTGATTTATCAGGCCCCTGCTACTCCATCACCAAACGGGATGGAGGCGTCAACATCTTATGCAGGATTGCAGCAGCAGCCACCCCTCCTACCTAACCCAAACCAAAGTCAGGCCGGATTAAACTCTGTAACAACACGCAGTGGTAAAACAACACAAGACCCACACTATCCGAACCACTCCAAGCCTGATAATCGCCAAGACCCAAGGGTAGTCATCCAAGATACTACTGTCCCAGATCAAGAACCTGGACCTATCCTAGAGGAACCAGCTAGGATCCCATTTCCTGAGGCCTTGACCAAAGGAAAAAGGACAACCAAACCTGTGGCTCCTGAGGAGGATCTGGTCAAGCTCTTTGAACAGGTCCAGATAAACATCCCGTTGATGGATGCAATCCGCCACATACCGGCTTACGCAAGGTTCTTGAAAGACATATGTACACCTAAACGTAAGCCGCGAACCAAGGATGGGAACCCAATCGTACTATCAGAGCAAGCCAGCTCTGTCATCTTGAGCAAACTCCCACCTAAGGCTAAAGACCCAGGAACTCCCTTTATTTCTTGTAAAATTGGTGAAACCCAACTTGATAGAGCCCTACTAGACCTAGGTGCCTCCATAAATTTAATACCTACATCCCTCCTTGACCACCTTGAAGAATCTGAACTTAAACCCACCGAGGTGACATTGCAGTTAGCCGATCGATCCATCAAGTCACCCAAAGGAATACTCGAGGATGTCATTGTTAGGGTACGAGATTTTTATTTTCCAGTGGACTTCATAGTACTGGACATGGATGCACCTAAGAACCCAAGGGACACACTAATCATATTAGGGAGACCCTTTTTGGCCACTGCTAGGGCCAATATAAACTGCGAAGAGGGCCAGATAGAATTAAAATTTGGGAATCAAAATCTGAAGATAGACATTTTCAAGGCCCATCAAGGGATTAATTGCGGGGTGATAGAGGAAATTTGTGATGTCGAAGCCGTGGTTGATGAACTGCATATAGAGGACAACCTGATTATTCCTGATCAACCACTAGAGAAGCAAAAACCGCTAACAGAGGAGTGCGGACATGATCTAGACACACCTATGACTCCTACCATTGCTCCCGATACAAACCCCGAACCACCCGCTGCTGCTGACAATCCTGTCACGGAACTCAAGCCCCTTCCTGAACATCTAAAATACGTCTTTTTGGATTCAAATCAGACGTTTCCTGTGATTATCAATTCTCGACTCACACCTGACCAGGAACTCCGTTTGATTTCTGTTCTCCAACAACATCGTAGAGCCATTGGATGGACTCTAGATGATTTGACTGGTATAAGCCCTTCATACTGCACACATCGAATCTACACGGAAGAAGGCTCACGACCTTCAAGAGAAATGCAAAGACGCCTAAACCCTAACCTACAGGAGGTCGTGAAAAAGGAGATCATTAAGTGGTTAGATGCAGGGATCATCTACCCGATCTCCGACAGTCGTTGGGTGAGTCCAACGCAAGTGGTACCTAAGAAGGCAGGACTTACCATCATCACGACTGAAACCGGGGAAGTCATTCCTACCCGAATAGCTAATTCGTGGAGAGTCTGCATTGATTACAGAAGACTAAATTCCTCCACGAAGAAGGATCATTTCCCACTGCCATTTATTGATCAGATCCTCGAGAAACTAGCGGGAAATAAATTCTTCTGCTTTCTTGACGGGTACTCCGGTTACAATCAGGTGGCAATTCATCCAGAGGACCAAGAAAAGACCACATTCACCTGCCCCTTCGGGACGTACGCGTTCCGAAGGATGCCGTTCGGTCTCTGCAATGCACCTGCAACTTTTCAGCGGTGCATGCTTTCCATATTCTCAGATATGGTAGGTGATTATCTGGAAGTCTTCATGGATGACTTTTCAGTTTTTGGACAATCATTTGACGATTGCCTCCAACACTTGGTCCATATACTCAGGCGGTGCATTGAGGTGAATTTGGTTCTTTCCTGGGAAAAGAGCCATTTCATGGTGCCTGAGGGAATTGTCCTGGGACATTTAATCTCAGAGAAAGGCATCCAAGTGGATAGAGCTAAGGTTAACCTGATTTCCAAGCTCCCTATGCCTAGCTCGATTAAGGACATCCGATCTTTTTTGGGGCACGTCGGTGTCTACCGTCGATTCATCCCTGATTTCTCCAAGATCGCGCGCCCCCTGACCAATCTTCTCTCCAAGGATGTACCTTTCAAAATTTCCAAGGAATGCACTCAAGCATTTGAGATCCTACGTGACCGAGTCACCCAAGCCCCAATCCTACAGTCCCCTGATTGGTCTCAACCCTTTGAGATCATGTGCGATGCATCTGACTTTGCTGTAGGAGCGGTTTTGGGGCAGAAAATTGATGGGATACCTGTGGTCATTTACTACGCCAGCAAAACACTGGATGAGGCTCAACGTAACTATACGGTTACTGAGAAAGAGCTGCTGGCCGTAGTATTTGCCCCGGAAAAATTCAGATCATACCTTCTGGGTTCCCGTATTATCGTATACTAGGATCACATAGCTGTATGGCATCTCCTTGCCAAGAAGGACGCGAAACCTCGACTAATCCGCTGGATCTTGCTATTGCAAGAATTTAACCTCGAGATTCGTGACAAGGCGGGAAAGCACAATGTGGTAGCTGATCACTTGTCCCACCTTCCTTCTGAAATTATTGATCCTTCCGGACCTATTACAGAACATCTCCCTGATGAGCACATCCTGACTGACAGTACAAGTCTTCCATGGTTCGCCGATATTGTTAATTACCTGGCATCACATCAGATTCCGCCCGATTGGTCGAAGGCCAAAAAGGACAAATTGCGTTCTGATGCCAAGTATTACCTATGGGAAGACCCGTATCTTTTCCGCATTGGTGCTGATCAGATAATCCGACGGTGCGTCACGGAAGTGGAAATCAAAGACATACTCTCATTCTGCCATGACCATGCATGCGGTGGACATTTTTTTGGACATAAAATCGCATCGAAAGTCCTCCAGTGTGGCTTCTACTGGCCCACAATTTTCAAGGATGCATACGAACACTGTAAGGCATGTTCCCGTTGCCAGACTCTGGGCAACATGAGCTATAGAGACATGATGCCTCTACAGCCGATCTTGGTATGCGAAATTTTTGATATTTGGGGGATTGATTTCATGGGACCCTTTCCGACCTCGGATGGCTTCGAATACATCTTACTCGCAGTTGACTATGTGTCCAAGTGGATAGAAGCCATTCCGACCCGAACCAACAATCATAAAGTCGTTATAAAATTCCTCCATCAAAACATTTTCTCAAGGTTCGGGATTCCACGTGCTATAATTTCCGACGGAGGGACCCATTTTACGAACGCTCAGTTCAGGTCACTAATGACCAAATACGGGGTGTCACACCGAATCTCTACTCCTTACCACCCCCAAACTAATGGTCTAGCTGAGCTATCTAACCGAGAGGTCAAGAAGATCCTTCAGGTTACTGTTCGACCTGATAGAAAAGATTGGTCTTCTCGGCTTCCCGGAAGCATTGTGGGCCTATAGGACCGCCCACAAGACCCAATTAGGAATGTCTCCCTTCAGACTAGTGTACGGGAAGGCATGTCACCTCCCCGTCGAATTGGAGCATAAAGCCTATTGGGCAGTACGGACCTGTAATCTCGACCTTTCTAAGGCTGGAACCCACAGAAGATTTCAAATGAGCGAGATCGATGAATTACGCCATGATGCATATGAGAACTCGCGAATTTACAAAGAACGGGTTAAAGCTTTTCACGACAAACACATTTCTAGAAAGGTCTTTCATCCTGGTCAAAAAGTTTTACTCTTTGATGCTCGACTCAAACTATTCCCAGGAAAGCTAAGATCCAAGTGGGTCGGACCCTACCTAGTCCGCCAAATCTTTGGAAATGGAGCTATTGAAATCAGCCCACTCAGCCACGATTCTGAACCCTTTGTCGTGAACGGGCAGAGACTCAAGCCATTCATTGACATGACCGATATAGATTTAACTGAGTCATCCTTTACCCTCCATTCCTCTTGAGCTCATTGCACCCAGCCGATGGCGTAAAACTCAGCGCTTAACAGGAGGCAACCCGTCATTCTTTGAAAAACCTGAAACCGTTTCTGACATCTCTATGCGGAACTCATATTGCACTTTAGGGTTCATCCATTAGAACAGCCGACTTCACCTCAGGTATACCTACCCGAGATTAGAAATCGTTCGCAACAAGTCGCTTCGACCCATTCACTCACCACATACCTGTCCTAATACATGAACTAAGATGAATTCGAACCCACCTAATTTACAATGGGGACATTGCAAATCTTAGGCATGAGGGGCTATGAAAGTGCAAAATGTCAGAAAATTCATATCAAGAAAGGGTTTCACAAAAAAAAAAAAAAAAAAAAGAGACTTGATAGAGGGGAGGAACAATTCAAGGTCATACAAATGAGAGGAGGAAAAGAAGAAAAAAATGACAAAAAGGAGCACAAAATGAAAAGAAGTAGTCATTAGTAAAAGATTAAGGGGTTAACTGAAGTTCTAGACCGAATCAAGAAAAAGAAAAGTGCCACGGAGATATAACAAGAGATTAGCGGGAACGCTGGTCTTAGGCTTTTTGGGCTAGTACCTTTAGCTTAAACATTCACGTATCCATTAAAATCTGGATAATCCTCAAGAGGTTGAGGAAAATGCGAAGCTTGAGTATTAGATCTAAGGCTTAGGAAGTATTTGGCCTCGTTAACTGACCTCCGATTTGCGGGATTCGGTAACCTAAGCACCCAAATTCACACACAGTCTGGTTCAGTGCGCATAAACATCCAAATCACGCGAAAAGCATTTAATGTTCTGAAAAAGTCACCTAGATTAGGAGCGGTCAATCAACACAAATTGATTTGGACGAGTTCCCAGCGCGGAGAGGCGGGAAATTCCCCTCGAAGATGCGTAACAACATATCGTCTCCTCAGTGCTTGTCTCTTGGGATATTTAAATATCCCACCGGGGGCATGTAAGCACTCTGCTGGTTCAGATACCATGGGCGGCATTATCACGAAATGTCGATCGCCAGGGTCTGGATTCGACCACGGAACGCCATGGGCGGGATTATCTCGAAATCTCGAAAGCCAGGGTTCCGGGGGTTGCCATGGGCGGGATTATCTTGAAATCTCGAAAGCCAGGGACCCTTGAGGATTGATGATGGGGACGAGGAATCCGATACAGACCGTGTTGAGAAGCTAATCCGAAGCTAGAAATAAAAAGAAAAGAGAGAGAAAAGCTCTCCAAACAAATAAATCTTCTATCTCTCTCTTACAAAAAAAAAACGCACTTCAAACTGAACTTAGGCTAAAAATATCTCAAGCACGGGTGCTTTAACCGTGGAGTCCAACAAACCCTAGGTTAGTTTCTGTGGGCCGTAGAAACCTTTGCAGAAGACTGAGGCTAAAGTGGAACAGGTTCGGATTTTGGTTGGTACTTGAGTACCTCTACGCCTATTGTCGGCATTCCCACCTAATCACAAAAGAAAAGGAGAAGCACTTATCATTGTTGACAGACACTCAGGGTCTAGAATGGAAGTTAAAACTTTGAAATTTTGCTAAGGGACTAGCAAAAGCTAGGCATGGGGGTATGATGAGAGCCTCGTCATGAGCCATAACTAGCTCATTTTGACCCAATAAAGAAGATAAAAGCTCCTACATAACCTAGAAGAAGGCCTAACTGAAGGAACAAGTGCCCTGAGAAGGAAACATGAAATAAAGGTTAAAACTACAATTTTACCATTGCAGTACGTAAACAGGATTTCTCAGAGGCAAAACATAGGTCAAATGGTCTAAATGAGATGAAAAGTGGGTTGAGTCAATCAGAAATGGGTTCATGTGCAATCTAAGAACTAAATGACACTTGGTAACCCTAAAACAGACCCGCTTAAAATAACAAGGTTCCGGTCAGAACAAAAAGCAAGTAAACCATCTAAAAATCATGGAAAAATATCCTCTAGGGTTTGGAACACTTAATTTGGCCTTTGGAACCTAGTTTGACCTAGATTAGGGTCCTAGCTCTTCAATTAACCTAATTTGGGTTTTTACGCAAAATGTCCAGCCAAACGAGGTCAAACCTAAAATCCAACTTCACCATTGGATTCCTTAGGTCAAAATTAGGTTTGTACCAAAATTTGGACCTAAGGAGAGGTCATCTTGACCTACTTTGCAATTTAGTACACCCAAATCACAAATTGGTCCCTATCTTTTGAATACCGTTGCAGAGAACCACCTAGGTTCTCCGCCTCCTTTGCAAACCGGTCCTGCCGCCATTGCTAGGGCAGAACCGAGCTCCGGCGAGGTTCGGAGAGGGATTTCTCTCTAATCCCTCAGAGATTCCCTCCCAGAAATGGAAGGAGGATTCTCTGAGGAATTCCCTTCCTTATAAAGTCAATTACAATCGCTGGTGTGAACTCAATCTCTCGTGCGAACGCACGAGAGATTTGGGTATCCTAACTCCTTTCCATCTCCGGCGACCAACCTCAGGCAATTACGTGCCCTTCACGCCCTGCACACCCAGTCCAGCGCCTATATAAGAACCCACAACTCCGGCCGAAGAGGCGAAGCTTGATTTTGACGGAGATCCCTTCCAAATTCCTCCCTCTCCCATCTCCGGCCAAACGACCCACAAGCTCCGGCGACCTCCTTCCCTCCTTCTCGTCGCTCTGCTGCCATACCAGCAGCAGAGTCCTCTCCGCCGCTTCCTCCCGCGTCGCGCTGTACCCCGCGCGCGCGCTTCTGACCTCGTCTTCGTCGCCGCTTCCTCCCTCAGGGTCTTTCTTCCCCGACGACGGCAGTTACGAGCCGTCCTCTCCGCCGCCTCCCTTCCCTCCAGACAACCCCAGATACGTTCTCCATCCTCTCCTCTCTCTTTTCCCCCAACTATTTTACTTGATTACCCCTCGACAGTACCTAACCGCCTTCATCTTCCTCGCCTCCGACCGCACTCCGGCGAGCCGCCCACACCACTCCGCCACTCCACACGGCTCGCCAACCACCTCGTGAGCTCCGCCTCACCACTAGGAACTCGCTCCAGCCCACAACTGCCACTCTAGACCTCCATAACCACCCTTCGAACAACCCACCATCTCCAGCCACAGGTTGACCTAGGCGCGCACGCCTAGGCCGACCGACAACCTGCAGCATCACCCACCGCCTTCGCCGTGCTACGGCGAAGGTTTCCAGCGATTCTGATTGGGCCAATAGGCCGTTCTGTGGAATCTCAGGTGAATGCCCCGGCCACCATTAACAGCCGAAGCAGCAGGAAGCTTGGAGCAGCAGCAGGCGTCAGGCTTCCCAGGCGGCAGGTGCAGCAGGCTCTCGCAAGTGTCGCGAGGTGACTGAGTTCAGCAAGGAGCACCAGCAGGGCCTTCAGCGTGGGCGATTGCACACGAGAGTCTGCGGGCGCACGTGAGGGAAGGCCGAAACCTTTAGTCCCACATCGTGGGATTACAAACCTCAGGTACACTATAAATTTCTTTTGTGATATATTCTTATCGCCTCAGTAAGCACAGGGGTGAGGTCCCTCACTGACCCCACCCGCCTCGTCCGCGGCCTGACCACGCGGACTTGGCGGATCCGACCCGACCTAGACCTACGCACTCCTCGCGCATCACACCACCTTCAGGTGCGCCTGGTCCCGGGTACGATCCGACCTGATAATGCTTGTGGCTCTGGGAGAGCAGGTCAGAGTGAATTGCTTGAGAGAGAGAGACGCGCGGGTAGAATGAGAAGGGTTAGGTTTTGCTCCTGTGCAGGCAGGCTGATCGCAGGAGAAGGACTTGGCCGCTGCAGAAGAAGGAAAAGCAAGCCAAAGAAGAAGACAAAAGAAGAAGAAAGAAGCCTTCGCAGGAGAAGGAAAGCAGAAAGATTAGAAGTCTTCGCTGAGAAGAAGAAGAAGGACAAGGGAAGATTGCAAAGAGATCAGAACGGAAAATCAGATGGAAAGATGCAGAAGCAGAAAGGAGAAGAAGGAAGAAAGAAAGAAAGATCACATTTAAGACGTCTGATACATAAATCAGACGTCTAATTCTACTTTTCCTAAAAACTCTTTGAATCAATTATATTTGCATGTAACCGTTGTATTCTTGGGTTTTCCAAAGTACTGAGATTGCTCCCTGTGTTCGACCTCGGATACTCCGGTTTTCGAGTAATAAAAATCTTTATTTATTTTGAACGCTTTCGCGGCTATACTACAACGCGATATTATCTTTTAACAAACCGCACAAAAGCACGACGAACATAAGTCCAAAGAGAACTTTTGAAAAAGAAAAAGAGGATTGGAAATAGAATCAAATTAGGGTTTCCACATTAGGGTCTTGAAGTGTTAGTCACACATGCCTGTATAAAAGGAAATAAACCCTCCCGCATCAGTGTGCTACCCAAGCCCTTGATTGAAGAGAGCTAAAAAAGACAAACCCTAAAAATTTAGCTTTAATCACTTGAACCCTAAAAACTGTGGACCTAATAACCTGGGAATCAAATCAAGGTGATCTCTAGGCTCCAAACTTAGAATCATTCTGCCATCTATAGGACAGGTCAGGTGAAGTTGACCCCTTGAGTCAACTAACCTCTAAATTAGGTCACAACGCCAAACACATCTAAAGTTCAAGTGAGAACCCTAAAAGCACCTTTGAAATAAAAAGTGATAGACTTAAGAGGTCAAGGTCTCCATTCTGGTCTACCTGGAATTTCAGTGACAAGAGAGGTCGGGTGGGGGAAACCCTGTAACCCGTAGGGACGCTCTACCGTGTAGGGGTCTTTGCGGGACTCTCCCTCTCTGGCTGCACAGGTAATTCTCAGGTGGACGATTTTCTGATCCAGGGGTCCATCTGCCCCGAACCTCCAGAGTCATCCAAACATCTTTGGGTGTCTTGATTGGGTCAAGAACATCTCCAGTCCTGCATCTTTTCTCTGTAGAGCACACACACTCATTTTCAGTGGGACTCGTTATTCAGATCTGATCGCTTCATAACACATCTTGAGTCAAACTCTGATCTTGATTCCACCACCTGATCCCAATATGCAGCCAAACCACCTAGGACTACCAGTCAAGAAACCTGAATATCAGAGATCCATGAGAGATAAAATGATTGAGGATACCATGAAATTCTATGAAAATGAAGAAACCTCAACAACAGTAGGAAACGTTCAGGTTGATGTCCCAACAACTACAACCTTTGTCATAACTTGTGCCCAAGTATTATTAGCAGAAGCCAACAAAGGATCAACCCGTGACTTGCTCATTACTGCATACATTGAGATATAAAAATTGCATAATAGTGAATACCTTCAATGTATGACAAATCCTCGACTTTGGAAGCAACACCAAGATAGTCTTGAAAAACGGGAAGAGATAATGAGATTAGTAAAACAAGTTATTGATCAGAAATACCCGTATATACCACAAACAGAGGATGAACTATCTTGGGACAACATCGAGGATAAATCTGATCTCGGGTTTGAGGCACAAAATGGTTGTGGATTCCCAACCCAGATGGAGTATAATGCACCTGATTTTGAAGAAGGTTGGGAAGCTCCAAATGCAGGAAAAGACCATGATGAACCCATTTTAGAATCCCAAGACTCCTGCAAGTATGAGAGTAGAACTGAACCTCTCGAGGGTGTAAATTCTGTCCCTTATTCTGATAAGGTGGCCCTCGAAGGTTATTCAGACCTAGATTCTAGTAATTCCACCCACATCCTAAGCCTAGAACCTAGATCTGAAACCTATATTGAAGATTTCAAGGCCCCATATGAAGAAGATCAACCTTTTAATGAAGAATATGATTTTGGGCCTCGATTTGATGAATATCCCTCGTCAACCTCCTCAGAGGAACTAATCGAGTTTTCGGAAGTCATGCCAATCTACGATACAGAAACCGAGGAGTTGGACGAGCGGGGTTTCGATTGGCTCTGCCCTACTAACCTTGAACCTGAGCCTCTACTAGATAGGGACACCTTTGTAAGCTCAGAATTAACATTTAGGCTAGATCCCAGTCAGGCTGCTGAATATACAACATATGATTTATTCTATGGTGGAACTCATGATCTAGAATCTCATTCAAACTTTGATTTTCGCAAACTCTCCGACGATCTCGAATCTGACCATAACATCGGAGAAAATCTGCCTCCTGATTATAACATGTCAATCTTCTTTGAAGCCACCTGCTCCAGACATACAGAACCAATCAAAACCCGTTCCCCACCCCGACCCGCAACCGGACTCAATTTCTATTCTGATTCACCTCTCACTGAGCCGATTGCAGATGATTCAACTCCATATCTATACCGGGTATCGGACACTGATCAGACCACAAATCAGGAGCCTCCATCCTTTGACCGTCCCTGTAGGGATTCCACACCTTACATTGGTTATTTTTCGGAACCCTACCCCCACCAGGCTGATTCGACTGAGCCCGAACTCGAGTTTTCACTTCCATATCTATCAGAACATCACTGCATTTGGTGGGTCCCACATCTGCTAATCTACATCTATCAACCCACCAGACTTATTGGGTTTGGGCTGCATCATCAGCCCACTGATTTGAATAAGTACCTGGTTGGACCAACCAGGCTCTTAATCAAGGTGGTTGTTTTCCAAAACTCCATTGATTTGACCACTCCCTCTCCACCCCATTTTTCGCTCTGCTGAAGGCATTAAATTTAGCGCTTAACGGGAGGCAACCCATCATCTCAAAAATAGAGACCCGTCTGATTATCCGTCTGTACTCCACGTCTATTGCACCTTGAGTTCAGCCTTAGACAGTTGATCCCACCTCTGGTACACGTATCAGAGCTTAAAATAGTTCGCATCAGTCATTTCCGACCCATTCACCCACCCGATATATCCTGTTCTAAGCCCATGACCTCAACACTAATTCCCACCCTCTGTTTACAATGAGGACATTGCAAAACTTAGGCATGGGGGGGTGATAAAGTGCATACATACAAAACCAAGAAAAAAATCAGAAGGATTCTCACAAAAAATTCACATATGTCAAAAACACAAAAAATTGAAAAATTACGAAAAAGAACAAAAAAAAAAAAAAATGGGGAGGGAGGAAATGTTGTGAGCCATATAATCATAAGGAGGAGAAAAAGAGCAAAAATGAAGAAAGGAGCACAAAAGGAAAAGAAAAAGAAAAAGTCATTAGTAAAAGATTAAGGAATTAACTGAAGTTCTAGACCGAGTCAAGAAAAAGAAAAGAAAAGTGCTACGGAGATATAACAAGAGATTAGCGGGAACGCTGGTCTTAGGCCTTTTGGGCTAGTATCTTTAGCTTAGAAATTCACGTATCTGTTAAAATCTGGATAATCCTCAAGAGGTTGAGGAAAATGCGAAGCTTGAGTATTAGGTCTAAGGCTTAGGAAGTATTCAGCCTCGTTAACTGACCTCCGATTTGCGGGATTCGGTAACCTAAGCACCCCAAATTCACACACAGTCTGGTTCAGTGCGCATAAAACATCCAAAACACGCAAGAGCGTTTAATATTCTGAAAAAGTCACCTAGATTAGGAGCGGCCAATCAACACAAGTTGATTTGGACGAGTTCCCAGCGCAGAGAGGCGGGAAATTCCCCTCGAAGACGCGTAACAACATATCATCTCCTCGGTGCTTGTCTCTTAGGATATTTAAATATCCTACTGGAGGCATGTAAGCACTCTGCTGGTTCAGACACCATGGGTGGCATTATCACGAAATGTCAATCGCCAGGGTCTGAATTCGGCCACGGAACACCATGGGCGGGATTATCTCGAAATCTCGAAAGCCAGGGTTCCGAGGGTTGCCATGGGCGGGATTATCTCGAAATCTCGAAAGCCAGGGACCTTTGAGGATTGATGATGGGGACGAGGAATCCGATACAGACCGTGTTGAGAAGCTAATCCGAAGCTAGAAATAAAAAGAAAAGAGAGAGAAAAGCTCTCCAAACAAATAAATCTTCTATCTCTCTCTTGCAAAAAACGCACTGCAAACTGAACTTAGGCTAAAAATATCTCAAGCACGGGTTCTTTAACCGCTGAGTTCAACAAACCCTAGGTTAGTTTCTGTGGGCCGTAGAAACCTTTGCAGAAGACTGAGGCTAAAGCGGAACAGGTCCGGATTTTGGTTGGTACTTGAGTACCTCTAGGCCTATTGTCGGCATTCCCACCAAATCACAAAAGAAAAGGAGAAGCACTTATCATTGTTGACAAACATTCAGGGTCTAGAACGGAAGTTAAAACTTTGAAATTTTGCTAAGGGACTAGCAAAAGCTAGGCATGGGGGTATGATGAGTGCCTCATCATGAGCCATAACTAGCTCATTTTGACCCAATAAAGAAGATAAAAGCTCCTACATAACCTAGAAGAAGGCCTAACTGAAGGAACAAGTGCTCTGAGAAGAAAACATGAAATAAAGGATAAAACTGCAATTGTACCATTGCAGTACATAAACGGGATTTCTCAGAGGCAAAACATAGGTCAAATGGTCTAAATGAGATAAAAAGTGGGTTGAGTCAATCAGAAATGGGTTCATGTGCAATCTAAGAACTAAAAGACACTTGGTAACCCTAAAACAGACCCGCTTAAATTAACAAGGTTCCGGTCAGAACAAAAAGCAAGTAAACCCTCTACAAATCATGGAAAAACATACTCTAGGGTTTAGAATAGTTAATTTGGCCTTTGGAACCTAGTTTGACCTAGATTAGGGTCCTAGCTCTTCAATTAACCTAATTTGGGTTTTTACGCAAAATGTCCAGCCAAACGAGGTCAAACCTAAAATCCAACTTCACCATTGGATTCCTTAGGTCAAAATTAGGTTTGTACCAAAATTTGGACCTAAGGAGAGGTCATCTTGACCTACTTTGCAATTTAGTACACCCAAATCACAAATTGGTCCCTATCTTTTGAATACCGTTGCAGAGAACCACCTAGGTTCTCCGCCTCCTTTGCAAACCGGTCCTGCCGCCATTGCTAGGGCAGAACCGAGCTCCGGCGAGGTTCGGAGAGGGATTTCTCTCTAATCCCTCAGAGATTCCCTCCCAGAAATGGAAGGAGGATTCTCTGAGGAATTCCCTTCCTTATAAAGTCAATTACAATCGCTGGTGTGAACTCAATCTCTCGTGCGAACGCACGAGAGATTTGGGTATCCTAACTCCTTTCCATCTCCGGCGACCAACCTCAGGCAATTACGTGCCCTTCACGCCCTGCACACCCAGTCCAGCGCCTATATAAGAACCCACAACTCCGGCCGAAGAGGCTGAGCTTGATTTGGCCGAGTTTCCCCCTTCAATTCCTCTCCTCCTGCCCGGCCAAATGTCCCAGCTAGCTCCAGTGAGCCCCCCTCCCCTCCCTCTTCGCTCTGCCACAAAACCAGTGGCAGAGTTAGCTTCCTGACCTCCCTCCGCGTCGCGCAATACCAGTGCACGCCGCCTCAGCCCCGTCGTCGCCGCCGTTCTCCCCCACTGGGTGTCATCTTCTCCGACGACAGCAGGTACTGCTGTCTGCCTTCCGTCCCCTTTCGTCCTTACAATTAGGTTAGAACTCCTCTCCATCCTCTCCTCTCTCTTTTCCCCCTGTTATCTCATCGGATTACCCCTCGACCGACGTCGACCACCCTCATCTTCCACATCACCGACCGATCTCCGGCAAGCCGCTTCCACCATTCCAGCCCCCCACACGGCTCGCCAACCACCTCGGGAGCTCCGCCTCACCACCAGGAACTCGCTCCACCCCACAACTGCCAGTCCAGACCTCCATAACCACCCCCCGAACAACCCACCATCTCCGGCCACAGGTTGACCTAGGCGCGCACGCCTAGGCCGACCGACAACCTGCAGCATCACCCACCGCCTTCGCCGTGCTACGGCGAAGGTTTCCAGCTATTTTGATTGGGCCAATAGGCCATTCTGTGGAATCTCAGGTGAACGCCCCGGCCGCCATTAACAGCCGAAGCAGCAGGAAGCTTGGAGCAGCAGCAGGCGTCAGGCTTCCCAGGCGACAGGTGCAGCAGACTCTCGCAAGTATCGCGAGGTGACTGAGTTCAGCGAGGGGCACCAGCAGGGCCTTCAACGTGGGCAATTGCACACGAGAGTCTGCGGGCGCGCGCAAAGGGCGGAACGTTTAGTCCCACATCGTGGAATCTCAAGGCACAGGTATGGTATAAAGAGTTTTTGTGATATAGTTTTACTGCCTCGAAAGCACAGGGGTGAGGTCCCTCACTGACCCCACACCCGCCTCGTCCGCGACCTGACCACGCGAACTTGGCGGATCCGACCCGACCTAAGCCTACGCACTCCTCGTGCATCACACGACCTTCCGGTGCGCCTGGTCCCGGGTACGATCCGACCCGATTATGGCTGTGGCTCTGGGAGAGCGTCCGTGAGTGAATATCTTGAGAGAGAGAGACGTGTGGGTAGAGGGAGAAGGGTTAGGTTTTGCTCCTGTGTAGGCCAGGCTGAACGCAGGAGAAGGACTTGGCCGCTACAAAAGAAGAAGAAGGAAAGACAAGGCGAAGAAGAAAAGAAAGAAGGAGCAAGACAGAGAAGAAGACGAAAGAAAGAAGCCTTCGCACGAGAAGAAGGAAAGCAGAAGAAGAAAGAGCAAGACACAGAGAAGAAGAGAGGCAAAGAAAAGATTAGAAGATCAAAAGAAGAAGAAGAAGGCTGCGCAAGACAAGAAAGAAAGCAGAGAGAAGCGAAACGAAGAAGAAAAGGAGAAACACTTTTAAGACGTCTAATCTTGTGATCAGACGTCAAATTTCATATTTTTGTCCTAATAACTTTTAATTGCATACATTCACATTTGAATTGATATTTTTGAGTAAATTAGTGTGTTCAATTACATTTTGACTAGTAGTAAATTCCATTTGCTCCCTGTGTTCGACCTCGGATACTCCGGTTTTCGAGTAATAAAAATCTTTATTTGTTTTGAACGCTTTAGCGGCTATACTACAACGCGATATTATCTTTTAACAAACCGTACAAAAGCGCGACGAACAGTGTCCAAAACTAAGAAGTCAATGAGAAAGAAGAAATCCTCCACTCTTATGAGGACATCTTCCAAACTTCCTCGTGGTATCTTAAGTGATCGATCAGCAACTTGAAGGATTACAAGGCTAGGCTTCAGATTGCCTCCCCCAAGTTGTTCATACATGTATCTCGGAAGGATGTTCACCCCCGCACCCAAATCAAGTAGAGCCTCATCAATTTGTAAGTCACCAATAACTACAGAGATGTATGGGGCTCCTGGGTCCTTAATTTTTGGGGGTGTGCCATGTTGAACAATCGTGCTAACAAAATCAGGTAGGACAACTTTTGATTAGACCTGCTTTCTAGATTGCCACTTTTTCATGCACAAGTCCTTTAAGAAGCAGGCATAAGATGGAATCTACCTGATAGCTTCAAGCAAAGGCAGGTTAATCTGCACTTGCCTGAAAGTTTCCATAATCTCATCTGCCTTATCTTTGGCTCCAGATGAGCTAGCAGAAGTCTGCCCAGAGGTGGATAAGTGCTCTGGAAAAGGCACTCTCGATCTTTGGGTGGAAGGGTTGTCATGTCGAGTAAGGGGTGGAACGGGGGCTACTTCTTCTGGTGAGGTGATTTCAAGTGGAGAAGATTTGGGCAAGTCTTCTCCGGTGGGGGTGAAAGTCGAGGTGGATGGTTTTTTACGGGGTGAGACTAGAGGAGCATCGGGTTTGGAAATTTCCTTCCCACTCCTCAGAATAGTCACCACTTGAGCGTGCTCCCTAAAGGCAATCCCTTTTCCTTTAGGATTTTCCTCAACAGCACCAGGGAGCTTCCCAGTCTCCCTCTATCTAATGGCCTCAACAAGGTGTCCAATTTGTGATTTCATCTCATGTATAGCATTGTCATGAGATTGGATGATGGCACTTTGACTTTCTTGTATAGTTTTTAACATCGCCTTCAATTCATCCATCTCAGAGGTTTTAGGTTGGGAAAAGGTCTGAGGTTGGTTCATTTGATGGTTTTGAAAAGATTGTGGTTTGTAATTCCTTGAATTTGAGACATTTCCTTGTCTCCATGAAAATTTTGGGTGGTTCCTCCATCCCTCATTATAAGTGTCGGAGAAAGGGTCATTATGAGGTCTTGGATGGAACCCTTGAGTGGCATTCAGATCCGCTTGTACAAGCTCAGGGAATTGGGAGGCCAAGTGGCAATCCATAGTGGCATGTGTATTGCCTTGACAAATTAAGCATTCGGAAGCTTGGGATGTGGGGGTGTTAGATACGAATGAACTCAGGTTTGACATAAGCATTTCCATGTTTTGGTTCAATAATTGAATCTGATAGGCTAAATTCTAGGTGTCCCTTGCCTCATTCGCCTCCAACTTTCTTTGCATTAGAGTGGGCTTTCTATCCACGTAGGCAGAATTCAAGTGAATAGAATTCTCACTCAAAGTATCAAATAAGTTCCAAGCTTCATCCTCAGTCTTAGATAGAAAGGTTCCTGCACAGGCACCATCTATAGTTTGTCTATGCGAATCATTAAGTCCGGTGTAGAACCTTTCAACCAGTTGCCATTTATGCACCTGGTGATGTGGGCAAAGTCTCAGCAAGTCGTTAAAGTGCTTCCACGCATCATGGAATGCTTCCCCATCCTTTTGAACAAAACTCATAATTTCCCTCCTAAAGTGATTTGTTTTGCTCATGGGGAAGTACTTCAAAAACTCCTTCTTCAGGGCATCCTAAGTATTAATATTATAAAGGGTGTGATACCAATACTTGGCTTTGTCCTTAAGGGAAAAGGGAAAGAGGGTCCGCATTTGAGCATCATCAGTAACACCCTGCAGCTTCACCGTGGAACAGACCCCGGTGAATTCCTCTATATGCCTGTAAGGGTCTTCCCTAGTAGTACCATAAAAGGAGGGTAGCAAGGATATGGTACTACTTTTGATCTCATACGGATTGTCCCCTCCAGGTCTACGTAGTGCAGGGCCAGCTTGATTGGTTGGGATGAAATATTCCTTAAGGCTCCTTTGACCGGCCATTTCTACCCTTGGAAGGTCTCTTCTTAGGATTCTTTCAAGTTCAGGATCAAACACAAGTTGTCTCCTAAGAGAAAGCCTACCAAGCCTGCACTACAAACACAATTCAAAAGGACTTGTTCGGCCTTTACAAATTTAGGCTTTTGACTTTAATTCAAATTGTAGGTGACAAAGCAAGTTTCCCAATCAATTACGCGCCTATTGTCAACCTTCGAAATGCCTAGAAAGACCTAGTTGGAGCTTAGGTATTCTTCCCTAAATCTCAAATGGTCAAGTAAATTCAAAGATAGAAGATCGAGGGATGCAAGTAGGCCTAAGCCTTCCTTTGAAGCTGTGCTTTCGTGGTGATTCTCAACTACCCGCAAAAATCCATGACAGGGTATCCCCCTCTTTGGATTTACAAAACCTTTGATCTCAAGTTCCGAACACTTCAGAATCCAATGGTAGGAGGGCTCTTGTCCTAGTCCTTTAAAGACTTAGGAGTGTCTAAATGAGTGTTGTGGTGCAAAAGATATAAGTATGCATTCACTGCAAAAAGATTTTGAATTTTGAATCGCACACCACGTTTGAAAGTCAAATCCTTGGTTTTTAAGATGTTCCTCCTTTAATTAGTCCTTGTTCTAGAAAATATGTGACCACTTGTTAGATTGCTTCAAGACAAATTTTGTGGTCTTCAAATTAAATCCAAATGCAATGGGTGATCAAGAATAGGATGCAAAGTAAGAAAATGCGTACCTTGCTTCCAGCAATCAACGATGCAAGAATGCATGCAATGTAGAGAAGTAAATCTAGAGGCTACTCATACAGACCTAAATGGTTCGTCCTAAGGGTAGGTAGCTTCTTGCAGGTAGCTCATTTTTTTATTTTATTTTATTTTTAAACTACTTATGCACAAAAAATAATCCATAAAAAAACTAAAAACCTAAATCTAAAAAAAAGAGAATAGGCTCCCAAAAATTACCCAACACGGGCCTAAAACAAAATCGGGGAACAAACCCGTCAAAATATACCCTAAAACAAGGGTTTCAAACCAAATGCAATGAAAAATTAAATCTAAAGTCTTAATTCCACTCTAATCAGATTAGCAACTAAATGTACAATGATGACCATCGTGTCCTCGTCCTTCTCCTCCTTTTCAAAGTAGCTCGACCAATTCTCCTCTGGCGACGTCAAGGGTCGCCTCTCACTATGGCTGATTACTCGAACAAAATTTCTCACACAGAAAACAAACTAATAAATGGTAAAATTACTGTTCAATTGAGAAATAATCAAAATAAAATCAGGTGAAATTATTGCGTCTGTTGCCTCCCCAGCAATGGCGCCATTTTGACGAGTCGATTATTCGGTTTAAAGTCGTTTGTAGTTTTATGTGGTGGAAAAATTGACTAATCAATAATTAAAAATAACCACTCGCAGAAGAGAGGGTCATATCCACAGGGAGGCAATGATGTATTGAAATTCGCACCGGTTAAAAATGTTTGTTCGTAGTTAGTTTAGACGAGAATCAAGCCAAATTTGCCTTCAGATTAAGGTTGAATCAAGAAAACATGCTGAAATAGCAATTTTTAATAACTAGAGGATATTTTTTGCAATGCAGATTCAATAAAATATCATTAAAAGATGACAATGGCAGAAAATGTAATTATTAATGGGATGAGTACTGTAGCAAAATAGGGGATTTATTCCCCTTGGCCGTGCATGAAAAGGAATGAACGACCGGAAGCGGGAAGCTCGAAGGAAATTCTTTGGACCGAGAGCTTCGTAGCGGTGGTGGCGGCGAGTCGCACGGTGGCCGAAGCCAGCCGGACGGAGCTCCGACGAAGATGGCTCTCGACGGTGGCTGCAGCTGCTGGAGGGGCGGCTGCGCGCGGGAGTTGAGCACTGCTGCAGGTGGTGCGCGCGCACACTGCTGTTGCGGACACGCAGGAGTTGAGCGTGCTAAAGGTTGCTGGCGGGCCCGCTCTGGTGGAGGCACTGCAGACGGTGGCAGGGAGCACTGCAGACCGTAGGCGCAGGCACGCTGGAGCAGGCGCGCGCTGAAGGTTGCTGGCGGGTGCGCTGCAAGGAGCGAGCGCGAGCTTGGCGGTGCAGATGAGCGCGTTGAAGCGCTGGCGAACGCGCACCTGGTGGAGGCGGATGCTGCTGCAGGCTGTGTGCTTGAGTAGAGGCAGCGCGCGGCGAGGAGTGAGCAGGCGCACTGCAGGGAGCGGGTGCGGGCTTGAAGGCGGTCTTACGCAGCAGGATGCGTGCAAGACTGCAAGGCGGTTGGCACTAGAGGTGATGCGGGCGAGGGCTGGCAGTTGGCACTGGAGGTGAAGTGCAGTAAGGGTGGTTGCTGCTAGAGTGGGGGGGTCGAAGGTTCAGACGTCTGGGAAACTTCCCAGACGTCTTAAGTGACTGAGGAATGAAATTGCAGTAGCATTTGTGGAGGTTGTTGGTGATAACGATGAGGGTAGTGTACTGCGAGGTGATCACAGTAATGCGAACGATCTCTGGATGGCGGTGTGGCTTGTCACATCACATGCCCACAGTGGTGGAGGCTCGTCGCCGCTGTTGAGGCCGACGGTGGTGAAATGAATGAGATGGACTCTTTACACAGTGTGGATTGTTCGGGTGGAGGCCTCCTCCGCTCGGTTGCCTCTCTCCTCTTTTTGTAGCCGCCTGCACGAATCTAAATGGAGAGGTGAGAGCAGATCCACCTTCTCCACTAATCCATGAATGTGGGCTTTAGTGTGGCAGGTGGCACTGCAGCGGCAGCCGAGCCGTTGCTGAAAAGAAGAAGAATAAAAGATATTGTTAAAATATTATGGTTATTTTTATACAAACCCTCAACTTTTATGTTAACTTAAATTAATGCATGCAATGTACCTAATTGGTTAACTAATTAAATGAATGCAATTCTAAATTAATTCTAAATGCATTTTAAATATGAATGCAATACAAGAATTATGTAATTAAGTTAGAAATATGAATTAATCTATTTACATCCTAATTTATGCTAAATAAATGTTAGAACTAACCGAATGTCAAGGCACTTAAATACTTAAATAGCCCACAAATATGGGCTAATACTATTCATGTGGTGCCAAAGAAGGCAGGCTTTACTGTGGAATTCAATGACCAAGGTGAACAAGTTGTCACTAGACCCTCAATTGGATGGAGGGTCTGTATTGATTACCTCAAGCTGAACACCGCTACCCAGAAGGATCACTATCCTCTGCCTTTTATTAATCAAATTCTCGAGAAATTGGCAGGGAATAAGTACTATTGCTTTCTTGATGGATATTCTGGGTACAATCAGGTGGCAGTCTTTCCTGATGACCAAGAGAAGACGACATTCATGAGTCCTTATGGTACTTTTGCATCCAGGCGTTTGTCGTTTGGATTATGTAATGCCCCTGCAACTTTCCAGTGGTGTATGATGTCTATCTTTTTGGACATGATTGACGAGTGTGTTGAAGTGTTTATGGTTGACTTCTCCATTTATGGCTCGTCTTTCGACCAATGTCTCCTGCACCTGGAGAATGTGTTGAAGCGATGAAAGGAGACTAGTTTAGTCCTCAACTGGGAGAAAAGTCACTTCATGGTATAGAAAGGAATTATACTTGGGCATGTTATATCCGAGCAAGGTTTTGAAGTAGATAAAGCCAAGATTGATTCTATTTCCAAACTCCCATTGCCTACGAACGTCAAACAGATTAGATCCTTTCTGAGCCATGCCGGCTTTTATAGGTGAATTATTAACATTTTTAGTAAAATTTCTAGGCCACTTTGTGACTTGTTGGTGAAAGAATCTTCCTTTAATTTTGATTCAAAGTGTGCCGAGGACTTTCAAACTCTAAAGGAGGCCTTGATCACAAATAGGACACCTTGTTGAGGCCATTAGACAGAGGGGAACTGGGAAGCTCCCCAGTGCTGCTGAGGAAAATCCTATAGGAAACGGATTGCCTTTAGGGAGCATTCTCTGGTGGTGACTATTCTGTGGAGTGGGAAAGAAATTTCCAGACCTGATGCTCCTATAGTCTAACCCCCTAAAAAACCATACACCCTGACTATCACCCCCATCGGAGAAGACTTGCCCAAATCTTCTCCGCTTGAAATCACCTCACCGGAAGAAGTTTCCCCCGTTCCACCCCTTACTCGACATGACAGCCCTTCCACCCAGAGATTGAGAGTGCCTATTCCAGAGCGCTTATCCACCTCTGGGCAGACTTCTACTGGCTCATCTGGAGCCAAAGATAAGACGGATGAGATTATGGAAACTTTCAAGCAAGTGTCGATTAACCTGCCTTTACTTAAAGCAATCAGGCAGATTCTGTCTTATGCCCGGTTCTTAAAGGACCTGTGCACGAAAAAGCGGCAATCTAGAAAATAAGTTCAATCAAAAGTTTTCCTACCTGATTCTATTAGCTCAATTGTTCAACATGGCACACCCCCGAAACTTAAGGACCCAGGGGCCCCATACATCTCAGTAGTTATTGGTGACTTACAAATTGATGAGGCTCTACTTGATCTGGGTGCGGGGGTGAACATCCTTCCATGCTATGTGTACGAACAACTTGGGGGAGGCAATCTGAAGCCTATCCCTGTAATCCTTCAAGTTGCTGGTCGATCACTTAAGACACCACGGGGAATTTTGGAAGATGTTCTCGTAAGAGTGGAGGATTTCTTCTTTCCCGTTGACTTTTTAGTTTTGGACACTGACCCTACCAACAAGCCAACCAAACCCTCCATCATTTTGGGCCACCCCTTCCTTGCAACTTTGCATGCTTCAATCAATTGCAATACTGGGGCATTGAAAATGGGCTTTGGGAACAGGAAAATCCAGCTTAATGTGTTTGATGCTTACAAACAAGCCAGACTTGAGGATTGTTCTAAAGTTGAGGTGATAGATGACCTGATTGTAGAGGCAACCCCAGCAATGTTATGTGATGACCCCCTTCAGCATGCCATGCTAAATGAGCATTCCAATCTCTTGGAGGAATGTGAAGGGGATATACTAGAACTTGAGGAATTGCTAGGTGTTTCTGCTGAATCTCTTTCCCCATCTTTTCCGCCGAAGGTAGATCTGCTACCTGAGATGGGAACATCTATTATGAAACCCTCAACCATACAAGCCCCCGACCTTAAGTTGAAACCCCACCCTGACACTCTCAAGTACGTTTTCCTAGGTGCCAATGATATGCTCCCCGTTATCATTTCGGCTATGCTATCTGAGGCACAGGAGAGAGCCTCGATTGAATGCTTGTCTAGGCACAAGGAAGCTATTGCTTGGAGCATTACTGAAATTTAGGGTATAGACTCTACACTCTGCATGCACCACATTTATACTAATGATTCCATCAAGCCATTTAGGGACATGCAGAGACGTCTGAACCCTAATATGAGGAAGGTGGTAAAAAAGGAAATCCTAAAGTGGTTGGACACTTGGAACATATTTCCCATTGCAGATAGTAAATGGGTAAGTCCTATTTGACAAGTCGATTGTTCGCTTTAAAGTCATTTGTAGTTTTATGTGGTGGAAAAATAGACTAATCAATAATTAAAAATAACCACTTGCAGAGGAGATGGTCATATCCACAGTGAGGCAATGACGTATTTAAATTCGCACCGGTTAAAAGCATTTGTTTGTAGTTAGTTTAGATGAGAATCAAGCCAAATTTGCCTTCAGATTAAGGTTGAATCAAGAAAACATGCTAAAATAGCAATTTTTAATAACTAGAGGATATTTTTTGCAATGCAGATTCAATAAAATATCATTAAAAGATGATAATTGCAGAAAATGTAATTATTAATGGGATGAGTACTATAGCAAAACAGGAGATTTATTCCCCTTGGCTGTGCATGAAGACGAATGAACGGTCGGAGGTGGGAGGCTCGCAGGAAGTTCTTTGGACCGAGAGCTTCGCAGTGGTGGTGGCGGCGAGTCGCGCGGTGGCCGGAGCCGGCCGGACGGAGCTCCAAAGAAGATGGCTCTCGACGGTGGCTACAGCTACTAGAGGGGCGGCTGTGTGCGGGAGTTGAGCACTGCCGCAGGTGGTGCGCACGCACACAACTGTTGCGGACGCACGGGAGTTGAGCGCGCTGAAGGTTGTTGGCAGGCGTGCTCTGGTGGAGGTGCTGCAGACGGAGGCAGGGGGCGCTACAGACGGTAAGCGCAGGCACGCTGGAGCAGGCGCGTGTTGAAGGTTGCTGGAGGGGGTGCTGCAAGGAGCGGGCGCGGGCTTGGCTGTGCAGATGAGCGCGCTGAAGTGCTGGCTAACGCATGCCTGTTGGAGGCAGATGCTGCTGCAGGCTACTTGCTTGAGTAGATGCAACGTGAGGCAAGGAGTGAGCAGGCGCACTGCAGAGAGCGGGCGTGGGCTTGAAGGTGGTCTTGCGCAGCAGGATGCACGCGAGACTGCAAGGCGGTTGGCACTGGAGGTTATGTGCAGCAAGGGTGGCTACTGCTGGAGTGGGGGGTTCAAAGCTTCAGATATCCGGGAAACTTCCCTAACATCTTAAGTGACTGGGGAGTGAAATTGTAGTAGCGGTTGTGGAGGTTGTTGGTGATGACAGCGAGGGTAGTGTACTGCGAGGTGATCACAGTAATGCGGACGTTCTCCGGATGGCGGTGTGGCCTGTCACAACACATGCCCATAGTGGTGGAGGCTCATCATTGCGGTTGAGGCCGGTAGTGGTGAAATGGACGAGATGGACTCTTTGCATAGTGTGGATTGTTAGGGTGGAGGCCTCCTCCGCTCGGCAGCCTCTCTCCTCTTTTTGTAGCTGCCTACACAAATTTGAATGGGGAGGCGGGAATAGACCCACCTTCTCCACTAATCCATGAATGTGGGCTTTAGTGCAGCAGGTGGCATTGCAGCGGCAGCCGAGCCGTTGCTGAAAAGAAGAATAAACGATATTGTTAAAATATTATGGTTATTTATATACAAACCCTCAACTTTTATGTTAACTTAAATTAATGCATGCAATGTACTTAATTGGTTAACTAATTAAATGAATGCAATTCTAAATTAATTCTAAATGCATTTAAAATATGAATGCAATGCATGAATTATGTAATTAAGTTAGAAATATGAATTAATCTATTTACATCCTAATTTATGCTAAATAAATGTTAGAATCAACCGAATGTCTAGGCACTTAAATACTTAAATAGCCCACAAATATGGGCTAATCACTATTCATGTGGTACTAATGAAGGTAGGCTTTACTGTGGAATTCAACGACCAAGGTGAACAAGTTGTCACTAGACCCTCAATTGGATGGAGGGTCTGTATTGATTACCGTAAGTTGAACACCGCTACCCTGAAGGATCACTATCCTCTGCCTTTTATTGATCAAATTCTCGAGAAATTGGCAAGGAATAAGTACTATTGCTTTCTTGATGGATATTCTGGGTACAATCAGGTGGCAGTCTTTCCTGATGACTAGGAGAAGACGACATTCACAAGTCCTTATGGTACTTTTGCATCAAAGCGTATGCCGTTTGGATTATGTAATGCCCCTGCAACTTTCCAGTGGTGTATGATGTCAATCTTTTCGGACATGATTGACCAGTGTGTTGAAGTGTTTATGGATGACTTCTCCATTTATGGCTCGTCTTTCGACCAGTGTCTCCTGCACCTGGAGAATGTGTTGAAGCGATGTAAAGAGACTGGTTTAGTATTCAACTGGGAGAAAAGTCACTTCATGGTATAGAAAGGAATTATACTTGGGCATGTTGTATCCGAGCAAGGTCTGGAAGTAGATAAAGCTAAGATTTATTCTATTTCCAAACTCCCATTCCCTACGAACGTCAAACAGATTAGATCCTTTCTGGGCCATGCCGGCTTTTATAGGTGCTTTATTAAGAATTTTAGTAAAATTTCTAAGCCACTTTGTGACTTGTTGGCGAAAGAATCTTCCTTTAATTTTGATTCAAAGTGTGCCGAGGCCTTTCAAACTCTAAAGGAGGCCTTGATCTCTACGCCTATTCTCCAAGCTCCTGATTGGACGCTCCCATTTGAGCTGATGTGTGATGCTTCGGATTATGCAGTGGGAGCAGTTCTTGGACAAAGGGTTGAGGGAAGACCTCATGTGCTGCGTTATGCAAGCAAAACTTTAACCGAACCTCAGCAAAACTACATCGTCACTGAAAAAGAATTACTTGCTATAGTTTTTGCTCTGGAGAAGTTTAGGTCTTATCTGCTTGGGTCTAAGGTGGTTATTTTTACTAATCATGTAGTAGTGAAACATCTCACTGCTAAGAAAGATTCTAAGCCACGTCTGATTAGGTAGATCCTACTCCTTCAAGAATTTGACGTGGAAATATGTGAAAAGAAAGGAGTAGAAAATGTTGTGGCTGATCACCTGTCTCGCCTTCCTCTTAATGACTCTCTTTCTGGAGACATTTGCAAGACATTTCCCGATGAAACTCTGATGGTGGTAACACCAACTTTACCTTGGTATGTAGACACTGTAAATTACTTGGTCACTGGACAAACTCCTAGCTCTTAGGATGAGCAGAAATGAAAGAGATTCATTTCCCAAGCAAGATATTTTCATTGGGAAGAGCTAGAATTATTTAGAATTGGATAAGACCAAGTATTGAGACGTTGTGTACCCGAAGAGGAACAACAAAGTGTGCTGAGTTTTTGCCATGAACTTCATTGTGGAGGACACTTTGGTGCTAGGAAAACTGCTTTTAAGGTTCTCCCGTCCAATTTTTGGTGTCCTTCATTATTTAAGGATTCTCATAATTTTGTTAAGGCCTGTATTAGATGTCAACGGACTGGAACGAATGGGAAGAGGAATGAAATGCCTCAACATCCTATTCAATCTGTTGAAATTTTTGATGTGTAGGGAATTGACTTTATGGGCCCCTTCCCGTCGTCCCATGGTTATGAATATATCTTGGTGGTAGTTGATTGTCTCTAAATGGATAGAGGCCATTCCAACGCGCACAAATGACCACTCTGTGGTTTTGAAATTTGTGAAGGCCAATATCATATCTTGTTTCGGCTGCCCCAAGACCATTATAAGTGATGGGGGACCTCATTTCCGAAACCACCACTTCAATCGGCTAATCAGGAGTCTGGGAGTGACTCACAAGGTCGCTACCCCTTACCATCCTCATACAAGTGGCCAGGTTGAATTGTCGAATAGGGAGATAAAAAATATTTTGGAAAAGACCGTTAGACCTGATAGGAAAGATTGGTCCCAAAAGCTTGATGATGCTTTATGGGCATATCGAACGGCCTATAAGACCCCTTTGGGTACTTCTCCCTTTTGGATTGTGTATGGGAAAGCGTGCCATTTACCTGTTGAGTTGGAACATAAGGCACTTTGGGCTATTCGAAGTGTTAACATGGATTTAGAGGAGGCGGGTAAGGCACGACTTCTAGAATTAAGTGAGCTTGAGAAGCTGAGGAATGATGCTTATGACACCTCTCAAGCTTATAAAGAAAGAACTAAGGTCTTGCATAATAAGTTTATACTTCGAAAGACCTTTGAGCCCAACCAACAAGCCTGGCTTTTCAATTCCAGACTTAAGCTTTTTCCTGGGAAGTTAAAATCTCCTTGGGATGGGCCTTACATAATCACCAAAGTATTTTCGCATGGAGTTGTGGAGATTAAAAATCCTTCCTCTTCAGCAACTCCCTTTATCATCAACGGTCAATGGTTAAAACCTTACATTACTTTGGATGGCCATTTAGTTGACGAGGTCACTCTTGAGGAGCCTTAGCTCCTACCATTCTCCGCCTCAGGTAATATCTTCCTTTAGCTATTTTTGTTTTCAATGAGGACATTGTTTGAACTAAGCATGAGGGAGAGGACCTGAGGCATTTTGTTTATAGCATGCATACATTTGCATTAAAAAAAAATCTAAATAAATAAAAATAAAAAATATATAATTAAAAAAAAAAGTTTTGAGCTTAACTGGCTAGGTCCGGCATTCTTAAGCAAATCAGAACTCTAGGGTAGACTAAGTTAATTCTAAGGTCAAACTTTAGAGGCTAAATGAGCTACTAGCTTTAGACCTTTAGGGTCCCTTGTGGACTTAAAAACTTATGTAGGAGTTAAGTTGCGGACCATTCCTCAAGAGGTTGAGAAAAAAAGCTAGGGTTTGAGTTAAAAGGTGCGGTAGTACCTAGAGTCTTGTTCTACCTTTTGGTTTACGGGTCCTTGTAACCCAAGCATCCAAATTTCACACACTTGGTTTGGTGTAAATAAGTTATCAACTTAATTCATTTCTTAAAAGAGATTTGGTTCTCTTAGTTTTGACTTAGGAGAGGCTTGAAAACACAATTTGATTGGAAGAGTTCCTGTCGCAGGAAAGGTGGAGTATATAGTCATCTTGAGGATGCGATGATAACATATTACCTCCTCGGTGCTTGTCTCTTAGGATATCCATCCTACTGGGGTCATGTAAGCGCATTGTGCGGTTCAGGTACCATGGGCGGCCTTATCTCGAAGTGTCGATTGCCATAGGCCTGAATTCGCTTAAGAAATCCATGGGTGATACTATCTCGAAGTGTCGATTGCCAGGAGTTCTTGGGGTCGTTATGGGATGTGCTATCTTGAAGCATCGAAAGACAGGCACCCTTCGAGGTATGGTAATTGGGACAATGAATCCGACACAAACCTTATTGACAGCTGATCCGAGGTTAGGCTTAGAGGAATCAAAAAAAAAGAAAAAGAAAGAAAAAAAAAATCCTTTTTCCTTTAACTCAAATAATTCAGACCAACGCACATGCATGGATGCTTTAATCTCAGGGGTCAATAAACCTTAAGGTAGAGTCAGAAATTAGGAAAACTTATGCTTCCAACTCGTCTTTAGCCGACCTAGTTTGTAACTTAGCAACTACTTGGGAACCTTAGGTCTAAAGTCTGAACTTAATAAGTTTCTAAAGGAAGACCGATTGGGTTGACTAGTCTACTTGGAGTGCTAGGCTTTGCTTGGATTTGCTAGGGACTAGCAAAAACTAGGTGTGGGGGTATTTGATTAGCTCATATTTGTGGGCTATTTAAGTATTTAAGTGCATAGACATTAAGTAATTCTAACATTTATTTAGCATAAATTTGGATGTAAATAGGTTAATTCATATTTATAATTTAATTACATAATTCATGCATTGCATTCATATTTAAATGCATTTTGAATTAACTTAGAATTGCATTCATTTAATTAGTTAACCAATTAGGTGCATTGCATGTACTAATTTAAGTTAACATAAAAGTTGAGGGTTTGTATATAAATAACCATAATATTTTAACATTATTTTTTATTCTTCTTCTTTCAGCAACGGCTGCATTTCCTTCGGCTGCCGCTCCAATGCCACCAGCTGTCGCACTGAAACCTGCATTCAAGGATGAGTGGAGAATGTGGATCTGCTCCCGCCTCTCCATTCAAATCTATGCAGTTGGCTACAAAAGGAGGAGGGAGGTTGCCAAGCTGGGGAGGCCACCATCCCAACGATCCACCACTGTGCAGAGAGTTGAGCTCTCGTCTGTTCCACCACCATCAGCCTCAACTGCGGCGACGAGCCTCCACCACCGTGGGCGTATGGCGTGACAGGCCACACCTCCATCTGGAGCTCGTTTGCATCACTGTGCCACACCAGAATCAACATCACCACCTTCGCCATCATCACCAACAACCTCCACTACAGCAACTACAACTTCACTCCTCCGTCAATTAAGACGTCCGGGAAGTTTCCCGGACGTCTGAAGCTTCGTCCCCACACACAACAACAATCGACCGTCTACTCCCACGCCCGCACCACTCCGGCTGCCCACTTCCACCAGCACCCCGTGCCTTCCTTGCATACCCTGCACCAGCCCATGCATGCAGCTGGCACGCCCGCCAACGTTCGCGCCAGCCTGCAGCACTTCTCCAACGCGCCTGCAGATAGCACACCGCCTGCAACAGCAACCGCCTTCACGCCCGCCCACCCACGCGCGCACCCTGCAGTGCCGCCACCAGCTCCTCACCTACGCGCGCATGCACCACCTCTAGCATACCAGCCGCGCACACAGCAGTAGGTGCACGTTCTTCTCTGCACGTGCATCACCTGCAGTGCCTCCAACGTCCACTTCCGCGCCCTCGCCCACCTTCTCCAGCGTGCTTCCGTCTACCAGCTGTGCGCCTTCCTTGCAGCGTCCACCAACAGCATCCAGCAGCAGCGACGCGTCTGCCAGCAACACCACCCTTGGCGCGCGCGCAGACCAGCCGCACCCGTCCATGTCGCACGGCCTACGGCACTTCAGTGGCTACCGGAACCCACCACCACCATTCCTCCGTTCGGCCACCTCGAAGCATCTCGCACTTCGCCACAATCGCCATCACAGAGCCCTCGATCCGTTCCTTCCTCCTCGTGCACAGCCAAGGGGAAGAAGATCCCCTGTTTTGCTACAGTACATGCCCTATTAATATTTACATTCTCTGCCATTGTCATCTTTTATTAATATTTTATTAAAGTTGCATTACAAAAAATATCCGTTAGTTGTTCAAAATTGCCATTTCAGCATGTTCTCTTGATGCTTTCTTAATTTGAAGGCAAATTTGGCTCGGTTCTCATCGAAACTAACTGTGAACATATGCTTTTAATTGGTGAGAGTTTAAATACATCATTGCCTCCTTGTGGACACGACCTGCTCATTTGCGAGTGGTTATTTTAATTATTGATTAGTCGATTTTTCCACCACATAGAACTACAAATGACGCAACATTTTATGTAACAAACGACTGTAAAAGCGAAGAATCGACTCATCAGGAGGACGGGCCAATTTGGCTGTCGGCCATCCGTAGGAAGATGGGGGAGGGGCTCATTGGAGCTAACTTGAAAGAGGGCCAAAGGGAGAGTTTCAAAGAGGTTTTTGGCCCTAAAACTAGCTAAAGAGCACGACCATGCATTGGGCGTGCTTGAATAGGGCTTAGGAGGGGCTTCCAAGCTTGGAAACAAGCTTGGGAACCTTGGAGCTTACGCAAAGAAATAGGATATCCATTTCTTCAAAGCGTTTGCATGAGCATTTGGGAAGGAGTTGGGATCCACTTTGGTCCCATTAGAAAGAGGATTTCCTAAAGAATCTCAAATTTGATTTTGGGAAGGTTTCATCAATCAATCAAGTAGATCTCTCCAAATGAAGCTCGCTGGAGTAGGATTCTTGAGTGATAATGGAGGAGGGACCTTTTTGTGAAGATGATGACAAAATTGGGGGGCTATTTGCAAGGAATTTAAAAAGATGAGGGTTTGAATGAGATAGAAAGAGTTTGACTGGACCAAAATGCAAACTCAGTCAAGATGACCTCAGATTGGACCAAAATTTTGGTATAAATCTAATTTGGACCCAAGGAATCCAATGGTGAAGTTATATTTAGGTTTTGACCTCGTTTGACTAAGTAATTTAAGTAAAATCCTAAAATAGGATAAATATCTGTCTAGGACTCTGTTTTGGGTGAAGACAGGTTCTGATGGTTAAATTGAAGGTATCAAACCCTAGAGAATATTTTTCTATGAATTTTAGAGGGTTTAGGTTAATTTTATATTGACCATAACCATAGTTAATTAAGTGGGTCTATTTTTAGGGTTTCAAATGTCATTTAATTCTTGAAATGCATGAAAATCCTTTTCTGTTTATTCTAACCCACTTGTTAGATTCTTAAGACCATTTGACCTTTGATTAACCCTTGAGAAATAGCGTGATTGTACTGCAATTAAGATATACTATTAAAACTACAGTTTTACCCCTATTTTCTTGTCTCTCTCAGAATTATTATGCAATGGATTAAGGCTCTCTAGCGGTTATGTAAGATCATTTATTCCTTGATAATGACTAAATTGAGCTAGTTATGGCTCATGATGGTGTTCCCATCATACCCCCATGCTTAGCTTTTGCTAGTCTCTCAGCAAAATCTCATGGAATTAAATAAACTTCTAGACCATGCCTTTTTATGCTTAGATTTCTATTGTATGCTTTTTTATAGTTTAGGTCAAAATGCCAATAGTTGGCCTAGAGGTACTCAAGTACCAACCAAGATCCGGACCTAACCAGCTTTAGCCTCAGTCTGCCACGAAGGTTTCCAAGGCTCACAAGAGCTAACCTAAGGTTCGTTGAACTCCACAGTTAAAGTATTGATTGCGTAGCAATCATAGGTCTTAATTGACCTAGATTAGGTTAGGACTTAGCATAAGTTAGGGCAATTCATGCATGCATAAGCATTATCTGCATCTTTACTGCTTTCCTTTAGCTATGCATAAAATAATGTTTTAATGTGCTGATTAAGTGCATTATGTCAATTGAAGGCAATAAGTTGATCAGAAGCTAGATCTGGAGCTGGATCTGGAGTTAGATCTGAAGCTAGATCAAGAATAATGGGTGTTGCAGCAGAGCTAGAGCAAAAGACTTAGATTGGACATAGGAATAATGATGTAAGGGAGTCAAGGTTTTCTATTCTATTAAGTAGGAATAAAGTAGTAAAATGTGAAGAGCTTAGGTCCATCGTAGCCCTAGGATAGCCTAGAGACTTCCCCCAAGCCCTAGCCACCCTTAGATTAGGTCACATCACCCTAGGAAGGCTTAAAACCCTAGTTCTAGCCCTTACATCGATGTCCAGATAAGTTATAGGACGTCCAAAACCCTTATCCAACTCTCGCACACCTCAAACCCACTTCTACAGTGTTATTGGACATCCAGACACTTTGTCAGATAACCAATTTCTGCAGAATACCCAAAAGAGAACCTAGAATTCCCTTTGACTCAGATTAGATGTCCAGAACTGATGCCTAGACTTCTAATTTTTTAGTATAAGTCGTTTGATCAAGCTTTTGGACATCTGGAATGCATCTTCAGTTCTTGTTTTGAGATTCGAGCCTTGATCTTGGATCTCTAGCTTCCTAGACCCAATTCCAACCCCATAGGAACCTAACTTAAGGCACCCTAACCCTAGTACATCACCTCTAGACCTCCCTAAGGACCTAATTAGGTCCTCACCAAACCCAATTGGCTTAGATCAAAGTCAATTACCGCCACCTAAGCCAATTGGACTTAGTGATTTTCCAATTGACCTAAACCCAACCTAATTGAGTTATTTCACTCTCAATTAGGTTCACACTCATTCAATTAAACTTAGGTTACGTTTAATTGCAATCTCCCCTTAGCAATTAGGGTTTGCAACCCTAATTCAAGCCATACACCTACCCAAACCCCTTAGGAGCTAACCTTGACCTCTTAGACACCTAGGGCACGACCACACACACACACACACACCCATTCACGCACACACACTCCTCTAGGGTTCTCTATAACTCTCTTGAAGTAGCGCCAACTCTTGGTTGCCAAATTTAGCAACCAAGAGGCATTCAATTCTTAGATCCACAAATGGTGGATCTAGGAAACCACCTCTCTCTCTCTTGGCTGGCCACTCTTGGACTCTCTCTAGAGAGTTCACACTTCTCTAGAGAGACTCCCTTAGGTCTATAAGAAGACCTAAGGGGTGGCCATTTGCACCCATCCACTCTTGGCCATACATGCTTGGCTCCATTCACATCCACCTCCACTTAGGCTAGCCACTTCCATCCACTCCACCACCACGAGTTGGGCACCACCATGAAGGACACCATCTCCTCTCCAGGATGCTAGATCACTCCTCCAACCTCTCTCCAAGGGCTGGCCTAAGCTCCATTGGCAGCCTCTCATTCTCCTCTCAACCACTCCAAGGCCATCGGAGCCCACCTCCGAATGCCCTCACTTTCTGATAGATTAGTATCTAGCTCTTTACATTTACTACTTCTATTTACTGCTTAGTAGTGTAGTCCTTATTCTCCCCACAATGATGCATGCAAAATCCACCCATAGATTCTTGTATGCTATCATTTTCTGTTAGCTAGATTTACATTTTCAAGTATTCTTGTACAAGCTTTCCTCTACATTTCATGTTGCAGACACTTCTCTGAATGAATGAATAAAAGATACATTTTTATATATATATCTCTTTGTTTGAAATCACCATGAGCTTATTGGTTGCCATCTTTTTTGCATAATTCAAGTTGCCTGTTTTCACTTATATATTTCGCAACAAGCATGTCGATTTCGGAAAATATAGAAAATCTAACTATAGATGCATTTTCTGTAAATAGCCACCACCTTACTAGAATTGTGCGTATCGAAACACACACTTTCACCTCTGTGATCTATTTAACACATGCGCACATAATCAGGGTTCATAATAGAAGTGACGAAATCTTAATCCGAAGATTGGAAACTGGTGTGCGATTTTAAACAAAGTAGAGCGATAAAAGATCGAATTTAGAATTAAAATAAATGTCCCACAGAGATGAGAGACTGGGACTCAAAGTCTCGTTATCTTTAGAAAATACTTTTCCTTGATTGTATTGCACACTATACTGTTGGTGCTAGAGAACCACGATCATTTGTTTTGATGATAACAAAATACGTGTCATTTAACATTTGCACTTTGAGTCCTAGATTTCAGGTCAATCGCAAATGGATACGTGATTAGACGGAGTTCGAGCTCGCATCGAGGACAGATTGGAGGAGCTTGATGGAAAACAGAGGAGATTCGTGAGGAGCGATAGATTGAAGAAGGAAGGAGATGAAGAATAGGATAGATTTTCCTTCTCTTGTACTCCTTTTATTTTTCGTTATTTCTGTTGCTCTTTATTTTTGTTACTTAGATTTCTGTTAAAGAGCCTCAAAGTACCCTAACAATAGTCCTAGGAACACCCGCACAACCCTAGGATACTTAGGTTTTCTGTAAAACACTTAGAAAACCAATATAGGGTTCAAACAGAGTTTCCAGACGTCTAATTCCCAAATCAGACGTCTGATAAAGTATTTTAAGACGTCTGACTGTTGTTTCAGACGTCTGATAACTATTAGGCTGGACATAGTTAGTTCTGTCTGATGAAATCAGACGTCCAGACCTTAGACCAGACGTCTTAGGAGACGTCTGATGGATTTGCCAGACGTCCAATTAGTGGACCGTTGGCTGGCTTAGCAAACACTCAGAATATGACCGTTAGAGCCTTATCAGACATCCATAGGACTGTCCAGACGTCTGATAATTGACAGTTTTGCCTCGGCTGACCCAAAATCTCTTCTCAGAGATTTTCTAGCTGTTGCAACGTTTGTAAAATCCATTCCCACAGTAAAAGTAGGTTTCCAGACGTCCAGACATAGTGCCAGACGTCCTATATGTCGTTTGATGGACTTGCACTAGAACCCTGTTTAGATCTGATTCAAGTCAGGAAGAGACCCGCCCAAAATCAGACGTCTGACCTTGAAATCAGACGTCCTAAAGTGAACTTCCAGATGTCTGATGATAGAATTAGACGTCTGATAAGCCTGTCAGAACAATGATTGTTTCGGATTTCGGGCTGATTCTCTTGGGCTTTGTTCCCAACGACTATAGAACCTTTCCTAAGCCTTCCAAAGCCTTCCTAAGGCCTCTATAAATAGAGGGGAACCTTTGCAACACTAAGAAACACCTAGAAACACCAAGACACACCTTGCAATATACTTTCAAACCTTTTTGTGTCCCTCTTGCTCTCTAAGCTCAAATTCTACATCTTGAGAGCATCAAGCTGTTGCGCACCCGCTCTCCCGCCGTAGTCCACAAGAGCGAAGTTGCGCCGTCGCGTGGCTCACGCACCACATTATCAACTCTTCACACTCCTTGCAAAGGGGAGTTTCCTAATTCCTATAGAAGCTAGGTTTATAATTACTTTGTTGGCTCTATAGGATTACTTATTTATTTTATCTTTGTTATTTGGTTGGGTATTCGCTTTGCCAATTCCCGTCTCCTTCGCGAGACAAAATCCTTCTCGTGGAGAGAAGGGGTTGAGGTACGCTACCCTCGTTTAAGTAGCTTGGTTGTATTGAGGTTGAATCACCCTCGTTTAAAGTGATTCGATTTAGTGGATTTTGATCAACTTGGTTGATCGGAAAATCCTAACTCGAGAGGGTTAGGTGGTGGTTTTCACTCGATTTGGGTTTCCACCTAAAAATACTTTTGTACTTGTGTGATTGACTTTTTGTGAGATTGTTTATTTTATTTCCGCAATTATTACGTCACCCCCTCCTGGTAGGGTCGGAAACCTACATATACTACAATACTTTTCCTATCAGAACGTGCTTTACGAACCCAACAAATGGCGCCGTTGCTGGGAAGGCAATGCCATTTTCTTTGATTTCGATCTTTTAAACCATCACTGACAAATTTGCCTCTACTTTGTTTCTGGATGTGCAGGAAAAATGGAAAAAGAACGAGATCTGCGCACACAATGAGCACGGAAAAGAAATCCAGGTGCACATCATCTCCTCTTAGATTAGGTTTTCTTCCGAACCCTAGGATTAGATTTACTACCTACAATTTCTTTTGAAAAAAAAAAGGAAAAAAATTATTCATTTTCGTGAAAAGAAATAAAAAAAATCAAAAAAATCAAAATTAGGTTTCTTTTTTGAACCCTAGGTAGTTTGAAAAAAAAAGGAAAAAAAAAATATGTTTTTTTGAAATCCCTTAAAGAAAAAAATTTCTTTCTGAAAAAAAAAGTGTGCAAAAGCTTTTGAAAAAAAAACATTTTTGGTGGAAAGTGATAAGTCGATTTTCACTTTCGAATAATGTATTAAGATGATTTGTCGTTGTAGGATCAAAGTGGTGGAAAATCGCTTAACAAAACAACTAAAATTAAAATTAAACCACTCACAAGAGAGTAGGTCGTGTCCATACAGAGGCAATGACTTATTTAAACTCGCAATTAGGTCAAAATCAAGTTTGCTAAACTATTCGCCAGATCAAACAATGCCTGTGTAGCTCTGAAAGTAAGCCTTAAATTTATGGACAAGTCAAGGGGTGTGAATGTACTTTTTACGTCAGAAAATTATCCATGTGCAAAGGTATGCCATGTACTATTCACTTGCATGCATACGAAAATGTCATTCAAAATTAAATTCAATGCACCTATAGATGAATAACAAGGTTTAACAATTCTTTAGAAGCATGAGCATGAAGGCATAAATTCACCACACAAATAATGACAAATCAAAATTCATTTTTGTGGAAATGGCATGAAATGTAATTATTAATTGAGGGTGAAACAGGGGATTAGTGATTGCACAGCAATCATAGGTCTTAATTTACCCAAATTAGGCTAAGACTTAGCATAAGTTAGGGTAATTCATGCATGCATATGCATTATCTGCATCTTTACTACTTTCCTTTAGCTATGCATGAAATAAGGTTAAAATGTACTGATTAAGTGCATTATGTCGATTGCAGACAATAAGCTGATCAGGAGCTGGATCTGGAGTAGGATCTGAAGCTGGATCAGGAATAACGGGTGTTGTAGCAGAGTTAGAGCAAAAGACTTAGATTAGATGTAGGAATAATGATGTAAGGGAGTCAAGGTTTGCTATTCTATTAAGTAGGAATAAAGCAGTAAAATGTGAAAAGCTTAGGTCCATCCTAGCCCTAGGATAGCCTAGAAACTTCCCCCAAGCCTTAGCCACACTTAGATTAGGTCACAACACCCTTGGAAGGCCTAAAACCCTAGTTCCAACCCTTATCTGGACGTCCAAATAAGTTATAGGACATCCAGGAACCTTAGCCACCTCCTACACAACTTAAACCCACTTCTGCAATATTATTGGACGTCCAGACACTTTGTCAAATGTACAATTTCTGCAGAATACCCAAAACAGAAACTTGATTTCCTCTTGACTTAGATTAGACGTCCAGAACTGAAGTCTGGACTTTTGATTTTTGAGTATAAGTCGTCTGATCATATTTTTGGATGTCTGGAACTGGTCTCCAGCTCCTGTTTTGAGATTCAAGCTTTGATCTTGGATTTCTAGCTCCCTAAACCTAATCCCAACCCCATAGGAACCTAAATTAAGGTGTCCTAACCCTAGTACATCACCTCTAGACCTACCTAAGGACCTTATTAGGTCCTCACCAAACCCAATTAGCTTAGATCGAAGTCAATTACCTTCACCTAAGTCAATTGGACTCATTGAGTCCAATTGAGCTTAGATCTCAACCCACACAAGGTCAATTGGACTTAGTGCGAGTCCAATTGACCTAAACCCAACCTAATTGAGTTAATTCACTCTCAATTAGGTTCACACTCATTCAATTAAACTTAGGTTAAGTTTAATTGCAATTTCCCCTTAGCAATTAGAATTTGCAACCCTAATTCAAGTCATACACCTACCTAAACCCCTTAAGACCTAATATAAACCTCTTAGAGGCCTAGAGCACGACCACACACACACACACACACCCATTCACACACACACACTTCTCTAGAGTTCTCTAGAACTGTCTTGAGGTGGCACCACCTCTTGATTGCCAAATTTAGCAACCAAGAGGCATTCAAATTGAGATCCACATTTTTTGGATCTCAAAAACCACTCCTATCCTCTCTTGGCAGGCCACTCTTGGGCTCTCTCTAGAGAGTTCCACACTTCTCTAGAGAGAGTCCCTTAAGTCTATAAAAAGACCTAAGGGGTGGCCATTTGCATCCATTCACTTCCTTGGCTCCATTTACATCCACCTCCACTTAAGCTAGCCACTTCCACTCCATCTCCACAAGTTGACCACCACCATGAAGGACACCATGCCAGGATGCTGGATCACTCCTCTCTCTCTCCAAGGGCTGGCCTAAGCACCATTGGTCGTCCCTCATTCTCCACCTAACCGCACCAAGGCCATCGGAGACCACCTCCGAATGCCATTATGTTATGCTAGATCGAGATTAGTAGTTTATGCTCTTCATAGTTTTACTGCTTTTAGTTACTGCTTAGTAGTGTAGTCCTCATTCTCCCCTAATGATGCATGCAAAATCCCTCCGTTGATTCTTGTATGCGATCGTTTTCTAATAGCTAGATTTACATTTTTTTAGCATTTCTGTATAAGCTTTCCTCTACATTTCATGTTGCAAATGCCTCTCCAAATGAATGATTGAAAGATACATTTTTATATATATTTCAATATGTTTGAAATCACCATGAGCTTAATGATTGCCAATTTTCTGCGTGATTCAAGTTGCCTATTTTTACTTATTTATCTATTTCGTAACAAGCATGTCGTTTCCGGAGAATGTAGAAAATCTAACTATAGATGCATTTTCTATAAACAGTCACCACCTCACTAGAATCATGCACACAAAAACTCACACTTTGACCTTTGTGATCTTTTTAACACATGTGCATGTAATCAGGGTTCATAATAGAAGTGGTGAAATTTTAATCAGAAGACTGGAAACCAGCATGTGAATTTAAACAGAGAACAGCGGTAAACGATCGAATTCAAAAGTAAAACAAACGCCTCCCAGAGATGAACGACCGAGACTCAAGTCTCATTATCTTTTTAATATCTTTGTTTAACCGTATTGCGCATTATACTACGATGCTTTTCCTATCAAAAATGCACACTACGACTCGCAAACAAATAGCACCATTGCTGGGGAGGCAACATCATTTTCTTTGATTTCGATCTTCTAATCTATCACTGACAAATTTGCCTCTACTTTGTTTCTGGATGTGCAGGAAAAATGGAAAAAGAACAAGATCTGCACACACAACGAGCGTGGAAAACAAATCCAGGCTCACATCATCTCCTTTTTAGATTAGGTTTCTTTTGAACTCTAGGACTAGATCTACTTCCTACAATTTCTTTTGAAAAAAAAAGAAAAAAATTTACTCATTTTCATGAAAAAGAAGAAAAAAAATCAAAAAAAAATTGAAAAAATTCTAGAATAGGTTTCTCTTTGAATCCTAGGTTAGTTTGAAAAAAAGCAAAAAAAAAAGGTGATATTTTCTTTGAATCCTTTGAAAAATTCTTTTTGAAAAAAGAGAAAAAACATGCAAAAGTTTTGAAAAAAAAAAAATTTTGGTGGAAAGTTTGGATTTTAAACTCAAACCCTCTTTAAAAGCTTTTCCACCATCTTCTGATTTTCGGCCAGATTTCAAGTCTGATTTAAAAATTCGATTGCAAAAAATTAGTGAGAAAAAAATTATGAAATTTGGGCTAAACCTTAACTTTCAAACCATCATTCAAACGCCACCATTTTTTTGGAAAAATTTCATATATAAAATTTTTAAAAAATCATGAAGTGCACGGGGGTTAGATTTACCCAGATTCAAGATTTTTCAAATTTCAGAAAGCAATTACGAGTAATTTGAGAATTTGTTTTGACTAAAAATGGTGAGGTTTAAAAGCTGATCTCAATGGATTTATTTTTCATATTTTTTCCAAATTTTTGAAGGTCAATTGGTGTTGTTTCAAAGCAAAAAATTGACCAGGGGTCAAAATTCTAGACCTAACCCCCTAACATTCAAAAATCACTAAAAATTCGGTTGAAATAGTAAAAATTTAAACAAAAAATTCTTTGGAAAGCTAATTGAAAAAGGAATCTACTCACAAAATTTCAAGTTAATTGGGTTCCAATTGTTGTCAGAGAATGAACCTTACTTTTGTGGTCTGCTGAAATAGAACAAACCCTAGAAGTGCATGAACCTTAGGGTTAAATCTTTAGGGTTACAATTTAGAGACAACATTTGGGCTAACCTAGACCTAATCAAGTATAGCACTTAGCCGGTGAGCTTTGTCACCTTGTGGGCCAGTCACCAAAAGAAAACCCCAACTGAAGAAAATGGGCTAAAAATCAATTTTAAAACACGAAATAAAACCCGAATTCGTTGTCGTACTACTAGGTGTTTTCAACCTCTTGGCTGGGTTAGCGAAGAGGCAGGAATCGCTTTCAGTTGGTTGTACGATGAATTTCTTCTGGAATTAAAACTTCTAACGAAAAATCTGGTCATCTGATTCATAAGGACCACTTGATTGATAGGGCCTTAGCCCTGTCTTGCTTGGCTACACCAACCCAGGGGTTGGGTGGTGTATGCGAGGAAGGAGGTCACTTAGACCTCACTTGGTTGGACCTTGGGAGCCACTCCCAAGGAGGTGAGTCACCTCATCGAGACCATCTTCTCCCCTGACTTGTTCTACTCCCAAAGCCACCATGGCTAATCCTGGACTTAGACCTAGACCGGGTCAGGATATTGAAATCTGGCCCCGATGGCTCGTCTGGAAGCCTGGGTGGTCAAATCCGAGGAGTGGCATCGGCAGAGCAAGGATCGCATCTTAACGGCACTTGACAGGATGCAGCACCCGCCGCGAGGAGAACAACTGCGGGATTTCTACGACCCAGCCACACAAATCGTCACTCCATTAGTCAGAATTCCCGCAGGCGGAGACACGTTTGAGCTCAAGCCTAATGTGATTGGGTTGATCAGCAATCTCTTCTATGGGAACTCAAGCAAAGATCCATTCCAGCACCTGGAGGACCTGTGTCGACTCCCTGAAATGATTCGACCTAGGAATATCGATCTCGGGATTGTTCTAATAAAGCTTTTCCCATTTTCTCTGAGGGACAAAGCTTCATACTAGTTCAAGACCATTAGGAAGCAAATTGGAACCTGGCCGGAATTACGATGTGAATTCCTACAAAAGTTCTTCCCAATCGGTCGAACGAACGCGGTGCGACGTGCAATCATGACTTTCTCCCAAGGAGCTAGGGAGAAGTTACATGAAGCTTGGGACAGATTTCACGACCTTCTCTGGAAGTGCCCGCACCATGGTATACCAAGATGGCACCTGTCTCAGATCTGTTACCATGGGCTGGATGACACACATCGGTATCTGGCCGATGCATCTAGTGGTGGGAATTTCCTGGCAAAAGATGAGAACAACGTATTTGAGTTGTTCGAATCTTTGGCGGAGAATTCAATGGATGCTGCATCCATGAACTAGTCCCGGAGGCCTGGTCAGCAGTGGGTTGGTGTCCATGAGGCTCACATCGAGTCTATTCGAGCCGACATGGATATCATCGTCAAGCAGCTGGATAGAATAAATCTAATCGAGAAAAAGATTGACCAGATTAGTCAGGGTCAATTTGACTTGAGCTCTATCGCCTCAAGACCCTCCTATGCACCCAGAGCCCCTCCTTCTCGAGTTAATCTACTCACTCAGGATGCATCTTCTCCGTATTTACGAGATCCCGCATATCAGGATCCCGTAAACAATCTAGATCTGGCACCTTACAACCAGGGTTATGCACCACCCACAGATTATAATGCGTATCCCCTTGATGGATATATGTCTCAGACATCTTCACCTACGAGGATGTCAGTGCTATCCAAGGATATGGGTGTAATAACCCGTATTCAGAGACATATAACCCTAGTTGGCACCAGTATCCGAACTTCTCCTAGTCTGGTAATTCACAGAGACCACATCATGATCCACACTACTAGACCGGGAAATACAGGAATGCGCAAAACACGTACCCTAGGCGGCGGCCATTCTCGTCTCAGCAGCAGCAACCCCGCTCTTTATACCAACTGCTGCACCAAGCTACCAGTCACCCTCCAAAGCGAGCTGACCCTTTGGAGGCATTGAAAGAGGAGATGCAAGAATCAATGAGGAAATCCACATAGGATAACTTGCAGATTATGAAGGCAATGGCTGATCAGATACAGACTATACAGAACACATAGAACCAGCTGTTGCAGGAGCATAGGAGTCAGAGAGCCTTGCCCTCCCAACCCATCCTGAACCCTCGAAATGTATAGAACCAAGGCACCCCACCTAGGTTTCAGGCACCGCAAGGACAGGCACACACCATATTACAGACACCTCCTTCCCGCACCACCCGGTTACGTGCAAGGCCAGCCACCTTTGTAGAACCCCGCATATTCTGCCCCTTCCGCTCCCCCACCACCTCATGGATAGCAAGCCGATGCACATGCTGTCTCTTTGAGGAGCCGAAGGAAGACATTCGACCCACCACTTAGGCAGGCGGGTCCTGATTTTTCCCACCCTTCGCCGCAGGTGGGTTCAACTCCTTCTCAGGAGCCACCTGCAGTAGATAAGGGTAAGAGGCCACTCAACCCTGAGATTCGCGTCCCTTTTCCTGAGGCTCTAACACGAAATGCAATACGGAAAAAGGACACGCAAAATTTTGAGGACCTGAAATCAATGTTCAAGGAAGTACATATTCAGGTCCCCTTCCTCGAGGCAATCGATCACATTCCTACTGTCTCTAGGTTCTTCAAGGACTATTGTACCCCGAAGCGATAGTCGAGAATTGTACAACAGGCGATATTATCGAAAGAAGCTAGCGTCGTGATTCTAGCTGAACTACTGTCGAAGAAGAAAGACCTTGGTACCACACTTATATCCTGCTTCTTGCAGGATTCTACATTTGATCGGGCCCTTCTAGATTTGGGTTCGTCCATCAATTTAACTCCCACTGCCGTATTTGATCGATTTTTATTTGGGGAGTTGAAACCCACCTCAGTTACGATTCAGCTAGCTAACAGATAAGTCAAAACACCGAGGGGGGTGGTTGAGAATGTGATTGTGAAAGTCCGCGAGTTCTGCTTTCCCGTAGATTTTTTAATTCTCGATGTGGAAGTTCCTCCTAATCTTCGAGATGCACCAATTATTTTGGGGCACCCATTTCTAGCGACAGCCCGAGCGAACATCGATTGTGCATCCGGGTGTATGGAGATAGCCCTAGGTAATGAGCAACTTTGACTAGACATATTCATGGCAGCAAAGAACTTTGACTGTGATCGAATAGAGGAGGATGGTGAAGATGAAGATGCGGCATACTGTGGTAACATTGGGCTCCTTTGTGACAACCCAATGTCTCATTCGTCTGCACTATCAGGGTTCTTAGACCTCGATCCACACAGGACTGAGACCACTGCACTACACATATCTCCCCAAGGATCTGACTATTTAGGGTGTGCTTTTGACCACAGCACCCCTGAATCCAGCTATCTTGATCCACACATTACTGAATCGCTTTTGTGGTTGCTGGAAGATGTGACTACAGCTAATGGGTTTCTTGTTAACGTAGTCACAACTGATTATTTCACGAGGAGTGACTGATCGAGAATTCACGTACACATGGATCAGCAGATTCCCACCCTCGATTCTGCTCCTCCCACTCCCATTTCTGACTCAGACCAACCCGTAATCGAATTGAAGCCCTTACCTGATTCACTTAAGTATGTGTTCTTTGGAGAAAGTGAGACATACCCAGTCATTATCAATGCCCACTTAACTCAAGAATAGGAGCATCAATTGATTTCTACACTACAAGAGCATCAATTGATTTCTACACTACAAGACCTTAGGGCTGCTATCGGGTGGAGTATTGCTAATCTCCATGGTATTCGCCCCTCGTATTGCACTCATCACATCTACACCGATGAGGGGGTGAAACCTTCGAGACAGCCTCAAAGATGGCTTAACCTGAATATGCTAGAGGTTGTTAAGAAGGAGATCATCAAATGGCTGGATGCAAGTATTGTATAGCCAATCTCAGACAACCAGTGGATGAGTCTGATTCAGATAGTGCCCAAGAAAGCAAGACTCACCGTCGTAAAGAATGATAAGGGAAAATCCATCTCGACCCATACTACGACATCTTGGCAGGTCTGCATTGAGTATAGGAAACTGAACATGGCTACCCAGAAGGATCACTTTCCTCTGCCTTTCATTGATCAAATCCTGGAGCGGTTAGCCGAACGCAGTTTCTTCTACTTTCTGGATGGATACTCCGGGTATAATCAAGTAGCGATTAGCTCGGAAGATCAAGACAAGACCACATTCACATGCCCCTTTGGAACATTCGCTTTTAAGCAGATGCCCTTTGGCCTCTGCAATGCACCAGCGACATTTCAGCGTTGTATGATGGCCATCTTCTCTGACATGATCGAGGACTATGTGGAGGTGTTCATGGATGACTTCTGCATTTTCAGAGATGATTTCGCATCTTGTCTTGATAACCTCACCAAGATCCTGAAATGGTGTATTGAGGTAAACCTAGTACTCTTCTGGGAGAAAAGCCATTTCTTGGTGAGGGATGGCATTGTACTAGGACACAGAATCTCTAAAATTGGACTCAAGGTCGATCGAGCTAAGTCAGAGATTATTTCCCTCTTGCCGCCACCTAGCTCGATCAAGCAGATCAGATCATTCTTGGGTCACGTCAGCTTCTATCGGAGATTTATACACGATTTCTCGAAAATCGCATGGCCTTTGATGAATCTCCTGGTTGCCAATGTCCCTTTTGAATTTGATACCTTGTGTCTCAGCGCCTTCTAGACTTTACGAAGTGCTGTCTCTGATTCCCCGATTCTCCAACCACCCAACTGGTCACTCGATTTTGAGATGATGTGCGACACTTCTGATTTTGCCGTCGATGCTGTTTTAGGCTAGCGTCTGGAGAAATAACCCTTCGTCATATACTATGCTAGCAAGACGCTGAATGAGGCTCAGCGCAATTATACTATCACTGAAAAAGAATTGGTAGCAGTAATATTCGAGTTGGAGAAATTTAGATCTTATTTATTAAGGTCTACGGTCATCATTTTCACTGACCACTCCACACTCTGACATTTGTTGGCAAAGAAGGATACTAAACCATGGCTCATTAGATGGATCCTTCTATTGCAGGAATTTGATATTGAAATCCACGACAAAGCTGGAAAGCAGAATGTTGTGGCGGATCACCTATCCAGACTAGACCTAGGACACATTCCCTATTCCCTGCCTATCCACGAGCAATTTTTGGATGAATCTCTTTTGGCAGTTCATTCTACTGAATTCCCCTGGTATGTGGATGTCGCGAGCTACCTTGCTGTAGGCAAGATTCCCGTGAACCTATCCAAGGACCAGAAACTCAAATTCACTGCAGAGGCCAAATACTACCTATGGGATGACCCACTCCTCTTCCGCATTGGAGTGGACCAGATTATTCGTAGATGAATCCTAGATTCTAAGTCCCCAGTGTGTTATCTTTTTGCCACAACGATGCTTGTGGTGGTCATTTCTCGGGATGGAAAACCGCTGCAAAAATTTTGCAGTCGAGATTTTTCTGGCCAACCATCTTCAAAGATACACACAAATATGCCCAACACTACAAATGATCCTAGTCGGTGGATTGTATGACTAGGAGAGACATGATGGCACTCTAGCCTATCATGGTTGTAGAAGTGTTCGATGTCTGGGGCATCGATTTTATGGGCCCTTTTCTGAACTCGCATGGCTTTGAGTACATATTACTAGCCGTTGACTATGTCTCGAAGTGGGTCGAGGCTATCCTGGTGAGACAGGCTGACCATAAGACCGTCATTTCTTTCGTACGGTAATACATCTTCACGAGATTCGGAATACCCCTACTCTGATTAGCGACGGGGGAAGCCACTTCATTCACGCCCACTTCAGGTCATTATTAATGAAATACGAGGTACATCACCGTATAGCCACCCCATATCACCCGTAGACCAATGGGCAAGCTGAAGTGTCTAACCGTCAGATCAAGCTGATTCTTCAGAAGATGGTTAGACTAGATAGGAAGGACTGGTCCAAAAAATTATTTGACACATTCTGGGCATATCGGACTGCATACAAGGCCCTACTCGGAATGTCACCATATTGTATGGTATATGGCAAGGCCTATCACCTTCCTGTAGAGCTGGACCACCACGCCTTTTAGGCAGTGCAAAAATGCAACCTTGACCTCGATGCAGGAGGTCAAGAACAGAAACTCCAATTCAGCGAATTAGAAGAGATCCGGCTGGAGGCCTATGAGAACACATTGATATACAAGGACAAGACCAAGGCCTTTCATGACTGCCACATCTGGAGGAAAGCATTCATGCCCAAGCAGCAAGTCTGGTTGTTTGATTCATGACTAAAACTGTTCACAGGGAAGCTCAAGTCCAAATGGACTGGCCCGTATATTATGATTCATCCATATCCTAATGGGGCAGTCCAGATCAAGGACCAAAAATCTGGGCATATATCTATGGTAAATGGCCAGCGCCTTAAGCCATTTTTGGCCTAGGAACCTCCTCCACCTGACGAGTCTATTCATCTTATCGAGGACGTGTCACTGAATTCTCACCCAGCTGGAGGCATTAATCTCAGCACATATAGATACCATTTACCCCACAGTCCACCATCATTTATACATAACCATTTTTATACATAGCATATTTTTCTGTTAGCATATTTTCTTTCTGCATATTTCACACTGACAGGTTGGCCGGTGCTGAATGTATATTTTTAGGAGCAATTCCAGGTGACTTCTGCCCACTCATCCTCTACTGTATTTATTCTCTTTTATATTCATGCATGAGGACATGCAAGAACTTAGGCATGGGGGGGTAGATACAACAAAACTGAAAAATTTTTATGCCAACATTTAGGAAAACCTCAGAGTTGCATGTAAAACGTACTTTAGGACCCTAAATAAATGAACAACCAACTCCACCTCCAATGCTCACATTGGAGCTAGAAATCATCCGCAACAGCCACTTCTGACTCGCCCGCTCACCTCTTATTCTAAATTTAGGGTCAAGATGAATGTAACCCTATACGGGAATTTCATGAAGTACCAATTATACGAGGTTACTTGTTTATAGCATATATACATATTACATTCATGAATAAGATTATGTTATTAAGAGAATGCATTAGGGATTTTATCCTCTAGTTGATTCCTATAATATGAAATCCAGCACAACTTTTCACACACACATAGAATTTGCAATGGATTCACGGTGAATGCTGATAAACATCTTTAGTCTGTCGAGAAGTAGTGTTTCTTTTCCTGAACCCCTAGACAATGTTTTGGGAGTCAGGAAGATTTTCTTCCAAAAATCCACCAAATAGTGTGAGATAAGAGTAGAGTGTACTAGTGCTCTAAGATTAGTACAAGGAATTTGGAGTTCTAGATAATTAGGTGATGATACTCTGAGATTAGACATAGCTTTCGCTCTCAGTTCCTACATATACATTTTGTGTGGAATTTTGAGAGCCACCAAATAAGGTACATACGTGGAGAGCGAGCCTTCATAAAACTAGGGCTAAGGTGGATGGTTACGACCACTCTTTATGGAATCCTCAACTGAAGGAGGGTATTGATGTAAAGGTCAGAAATAGTCCATCCTATCCATCTCTCTCGGTGCCGTAAGTAGGCACTTCCACCAAATAAGCCATCGAAGGTCTCTTGAGTACCACCAATCCCTAATAATGCCTCCTCAATAAAATTCATGGATGTGTGCTAGTTGTGTTGAAAAAAAAAATGATGAAAAAAAAGAGAAAAACTGGAAAAGAGAAAAAAAGAAAGAAAAATCAAAGAAAAAAAGAGTGAATATTTAGTGTTTATTTCACATGCATTAAGGCAATACCACAAAATAAATTTGAGATCCACCAAATAAGGTCTTAACCTATCTTTCCTGTGTTTCTGACTGCCCGAATACTTGCTGAGGAATTTCGACTTAGTGTTAGGGCTATGGAAACTCAATTAAAGTGTTAATGCCAAGTGAGACCACCAAATACAGATCGTATATGAGAATCTGGTGAGGTTGTGAGCGCTAAGAAAAAAAAAAGAAAAGAAAAAGAAAAAGAGTAAGAGAGAATGAATACAAGGGAATCAAAAGAGAGCATAGTTTTTCTTATCTTTCTCTGAGTTGAGTTACTTAGTAGTATAGGAATCTAGATTCTGTAGTACTAGTCTCTATGTAGCAACAAGTGAGATTGAGCCACCAAATAAACACCCGTACCCCTCAGAGATTCTCTACCTAAGCCCAAAGCTGGGGTGGAATTCATAGAATATCTAAAATACCCCAAGGGAACAAGTCCACCTATCCTGCTAGAATTTTTACTAGGGGTCAAGTACAAGCTTTAGAGGCATATCAATTTTTCACTTGAATCTGTTGCAAAAGCTACATAGCTACACTTTCACGATTGTCTAGATTTCTAGAGCAAAGGATGAAAACAAAAAGGAGAAAAATCTCTATGCATACACTTGATAAAATAATCAGTCCCTTAGGGACCTTTGCTGTAAATAATTTAGTCTTGCATTTGCTAGGGACTAGCAAGATTTAGGCATGGGGGTATGATTGTGCAACAATCATAGGTCTTAATTGACCTAAATTAGGCTAGGACTTAGCATAAGTTAGGGTAATTCATGCATGCATAAACATTATCTGCATCTTTACTGCTTTCATTTAGCTATGCTTGAAATAAGGTTATAATGTGCTGATTAAGTGCATTATGTCGATTGCAGACAATAAGCTGATCAGGAGCTGGAACTGGAGTAGGATCTAATGTTGGATTAGGAATAACGAGTGTTGTAGCAAAGCTGGAGCAGAAGACTTAGATTAGATGTAGGAATAATGATGTAAGGGAGTCATGGTTTGCTATTTTATTAAGTAGGGATAAAGTAGTAAAATTTAAAGAGCTTAGATCCATCCTAGCCTTAGGATAGCCTAGAGACTTCCCCCAAGCCTTAGACATCCTTAGATTAGGTCACAGCACCCTAGGAAGCCCTAAAACCCTAGTTCCAACCCTTATCTGGACATCCAAATAAGTTATAGGACGTCCAGGACCCTTAGCCACCTCCTGCACACCTTAAACCCACTTTTGCAGTATTATTGGATGTCTAGACACTTTGTCAGACGTCCAATTTCTGCAGAATACCCAAAACAGAACCTTGATTTCTTCCTGACTCAGATTGGATGTCCAGAACTGAAGTCTGGACTTTTGATTTTTGAGTATAAGTCGTCTGATCATATTTTTGGACATCTGGAACTGGTCTCCAGTTCCTGGTTTGAGATTCAAGCCTTGATCTTGGATTTCTAGCTCCCTAAACCTAATCCCAACCACATAAGAACCTAAATTAAGGTGTCCTAACCCTAGTACATCACCTCTAGACCTACCTAAGGACCTAATTAGGTCCTCACCAAACCCAATTGACTTAGATCGAAGTCAATTTCCTTCACCTAAGTCAATTGGACTCATTGAGTCCAATTGAGCTTACATCTCAACCCACACAAGTTCAATTGGACTTAGTGAGAGTCCAATTGACCTAAACCCAACCTAATTGAGTTAATTCACTCTCAATTAGGTTCACATTCATTCAATTAAACTTAGGTTAAGTTTAATTGCAATTAGGGTTTGCAAACCTAATTCAAGGCATACACCTACCCAAACCCCGTAGGACCTAATCTAAACATCTTAGACACCTTAAGCATGACCACACACACACACACACACACCCATTCATGCACACACACTTCCCTAAAATTCTCTAGAACTTTCTTGAAGTGGCACCACCTCTTGGTTTCCAAATTTAGCAACCAATAGGCATTCAAATTGAGATCCACATTTTTTGGATCTCAAAAACCACTTCTATTTTATCTTGGATGGCCACTCTTGGGCTCTCTCTAAAGAGTTCCACACTTCTCTAGAGAGAGTCCCTTAGGTCTATAAAAAGACCTAAGGTGTGGCCATTTGCATCCATTCACTTCCTTGGCTCCATTTACATCCACCTCCACTTAAGCTAGCCACTTCCACTCCATCTCCACGAGTTGACCACCACCATGAAGGACACCATGCCGGGATGCTAGATCACTCCTCTCTCTCTCCAAGGATCGGCCTAAGCTCCATTGGCCGTCCCTTATTCTCCCCCTGACCACTTTAAGTCCATCGGAGACCACCTCCGAATGCCCTTCTATTCTGCTAGATTTAGATTAGTAGTTTATGATCTTCATAGTTTTACTACTTTTAGTTACTTCTTAGTAGTGTAGTCCTCTTTCTCTCCCAATGATGCATGCAAAATCCCCCCGTAGATTCTTGTATGCGATCATTTTCTAATAGCTAGATTTACATTCTTTTGGCATTTCTGTACAAGCTTTCCTCTACATTTCATGTTGCAAACACCTCTCCAAATGAATGAATGAAAGATACATTTTTATATATATTTCTATATGTTTGAAATCACCATGAGCTTAATGATTGCCATCTTTTCTGCGTGATTCAAATTGCCTATTTTTACTTATTTATCAATTTCGCAACAAGCATGTCATTTCCGGAGAATGTAGAAAATCTAACTATAGATGCATTTTTTGTAAACGGTCACCACCTCACTAGAATCGTGCACACAGAAACTCACACTTTCACCTTTGTGATTTATTTAACATATGCGCACCTAATCAGGGTTCATAATAAAAGTGGTGAAATTTTAATCATAAGACTGGAAACCAGCATGCGAATTTAAACAGAGAAGAGCAGTAAAAGATCAAATTCAAAAGTAAGACAAACACCTCCCAGAGATGAACATCCAGGACTCAAGTCTCGTTATCTTTTTAATATCTCTATTTGACCGTATTACGCACTATACTATGACACTTTTCCTTTCAAAAATGTGCACTATGACTCACAAACAATTAGCTTCAGGTGGAGCTTGTGCACGGATGAAGGAGAGATGGATGGCGAGTTGGCGACCATAGGTAGCCCTCCCCGATCCGCACCTGACGGTGGTGGCAACTCGATGGATGGTGGTTGGAGCTGGCCTACCGGAGGAAAGTAGTGGCGGCGGTGGAGGTTGCTACTGTTGGTCGCACGTGCTGTAGGCTTGAGGATGGGCAACGTGCGAGCACTACAAGCGCTGCAGGTGCGCGCAGGGCGTGGACACATGGAGGGGCGTCGCTCTACAGGGTGCACAGGCACGCATAGGGGGTCTGTTGGTGCCGACTGCAGGTGCTACAGGGAGGCACTGGAGCACAGGCGCTGGGGTGTAGTGAAGGCGAGGAGGCGTGGGTGTGCTAGCTGGAATGAGGGCATGCGGTGGGCAAGTGGCTAGGCGAGGGTGCTGGAGGTTCTGGTGAAGGGGCACGTGGGCAGATGGCCCGAGGAAGCGTGGGTGCTGTGGGCGTAAGTGTGCTAAAGATGAAGGCGCAGGAGTGCAAGCGCTGGCGTGGGTTGCTGGCTGAGGTGAGGGCGTGCGGTGGGCAGGCGCACTTGGCACGGTTGAGGTGCAGGTAGGAGAAGTTGCAGGGACTCTTGGCGGTGTGGGTTGTCACCCCACATGCCCACAGTGGTGGAGTCACACTGCCGTGGTGGGAGGTCGGTGTTATGAATGGATGAGAAGCAAAGTTCTCTACGCACAGTGAGGAACAAAGGGGTGGAGACCTCCCTTTGAATGACAGCCCTTCCTTCTCTTTTGTAGCCACAGCTACAAAGATTTGAAATTCAAAAGCCACCGTAGAATCAATGCTGATGTGCAGGAGGGGAGGTGGAGACAGAGAAGTTACCTGCAAAGGAGAAGAAGAGAATAAAATAATTAGGGTTATTTATACATAACTCCTTAACTTCTATGTTAAGTAAAATAGTGCACCTAATTAATTAACTAATTAAATGTATGCAACCCTAGGTTAATTTTAAATGCATGAATTATGCACTTAAGCTAAAAATATGAATTAATTTATTTACATCCTAATGTATGCTATCTAAATGTTAAAATTAACATGATGTCTAGACACTTAAATACTTGAATATCCCACAAATATGGGCTAATCAAATACCGCCATGCCTAGTTTTTGCTAATCCCTAGCAAATCCAAGTAAAACCTAGCACTCCAAGTAGACTAGCCAACCCAATTGGTCTTCCTTTAGAAACATATTAAGTTCGGACTTTAGACCTAAGGTTCCCAAGTAGTTGCTAAGTTACAGACTAGGTCGGCTAAAGACAAGTTGCAGGCACAAGTTTCCCTGATTTCTGACTTTACCCCAAGGTTTATTGATCCCTGAGATTAAAGCATCCGTGCATGTGCATTGGTTTGAGTTATTTGAGGTTGGTATGATTGCCAACCTAGAAAGGAAAAAGGATTTTTTTTTTGAATAATATATATATATATTTTGTTTGATTCCTCTAAGTCTAACCTCGGATCAGATTTCAACACAGTCTATGTCGGATTTATTGTCCCCATCACCGTACCTCAAAGGGTGCCTGGCTTTTGATGCTTCGAGATAGCACCGCCCATGGCAACCCTAAGAACTCCTGGCAATCAACACTTCAAGATAGTATCGCCCATGGATTTCTTAAGTGAATTCAGGCCTGTGGCAATCAAACTTCGAGATAGGGCTGCCCATGGTAGGATGGATATCCTAAGAGACAAGTGCTGAGGAGGTAATATGTTATCATTGCATCCTCAAGGTGAGTATATACTCTACCTCTCCAACGGTAGGAACTCTTCCAATCAAATTGTGTTTTCAAGCCTCTCCTAAGTCAAAACTAAGAGAACCAAATTTCTCTTTAGAAAGGAATTAAGGTGATCACTTACTTACACAAGATCAAGTGTCTGAAATTTGGATGCTTGAGTTACAAGGACCCGTAAACCAAAAGGTAGAACAAGACTCCAGGGACTACCCAACCTTTTAACTCAATTCCTCGCTTTCCTTCCTCAACCTCTTGAGGAATGGTCTGCAACTTAACTCCTACTTAAGTTTTTAAGTCCACAAAGGACCCTAAAGGTCTAAAGCTAGTAGCTCGCTTAGCTTCTAAAGTTCGACCCTAGAATCAACTTAGTCTAATCTAGAGCTCTGATTTTCTAAAGAATGCAGGGCTTAGCCAGTTAAGCTCAATTTTTTTTTTTTTTTTGCAATATGCATAAATGACTGCAAAATGTAGACATGCTATAAACAAATGCCTTAGGTCCTCTCCCCCATGCCTGGTTCAAACAATGTCCTCATTGGAAAAAAAAAGAGTTAATGGAAGATATTACTTGAGGCGGAGAATGGTAGGAGCTAAGGCTCCTCAAGAGTGACCTCATCAACCAGATGGCCATCCAAAGTAATGTATGGTTTCAACCATTGACCGTTGACGTTAAAGAGAGTTGCTGAAGAGGAAGGGCTTTTAATCTCCACAGCTCCATGCAAAAACACTTTAGTGATTATGTAAGGCCCATCCCAACAAGATTTTAACTTCCCAGGAAAAAGCTTAAGTCTGGAATTGAATAGCCAGACTTGTTGGTTGGGCTCAAAGGTCTTTCGAAGTATATACTTATCATGCAAGACCTTAGTTCTTTCTTTATAAGCTTGAGAGGTGTCATAAGCATCATTCCTCAGCTCCTCAAGCTCACTTAATTCCAGAAGTCGTGCCTTACCTGCCTTTTTTAAATCCATGTTAACACTTTGAATAGCCCAAAGTGCCCTATGTTCCAACTCAACAGGTAAATGGCATGCTTTCCCATACATAATCCAAAAGGGAGAAGTACCCAAAGGGGTCTTATAGGCCGTTCGATACGCCCACAAAGCATCATCAACCTTTTGGGACCAATCTTTCCTATCAGGTCTAATGGTCTTTTCTAAAATATTTTTTATCTTCCTATTCGAAACTTCAACCTGGCCACTCGTCTGAGGATGGTAAGGGGTAGCGACCTTGTGAGTCACTTCTAGACTCCTGATTAGCCGATTGAAGTGGTGGTTTCGGAAATGAGGTCCCCCATCACTTATAATGGTCTTCGGCAGCCGAAACAAGATATGATATTGGCCTACACAAATTTCAAAGCCACAAAGTGGTCATTGTGCACGTAGGAATGGCCTCTATCCATTTAGAGACATAATCAACTACCACCAAGATATATTCATAACCATGGGACGACTGGAAGGGGACCATAAAGTCAATTCCCCACACATCAAATATTTCAACAGATTGAATAGGGTGTTGAGGCATTTCATTCCTCTTCCCAATTATTCCAGTCCATTGACATCTAATACAGGCCTTAACAAAATTATGAGAATCCCTAAATAATGAAGGCCACCAAAACCTGGATTGGAGAACCTTAAAGGTAGTTTTCTTAGCACCAAAGTGTCCTCCACAATGAAGTTCATGGCAAAAACTCAGCACACTTTGTTGTTCCTCTTCAGGTACACAACATCTCAATACTTGGTCTTGTCCAATTCTAAATAATTCAAGCTCTTCACAATGAAGATATCTTGCTTGGGAAATGAATCTCTTTCTTTTCTGCTCATCCCAAGAGCTAGGAGTTTCTCCAGTGGCCAAGTAATTTACAGTATCAGCATACCAAGGTAAAGTTGGTGTTATCACCATCAAGGTTTCATCGAGAAATGTCTCGCGGATGTCTCCAGAAAGATAGTCATTAAGTGGAAGGCGAGACAGGTGGTCAACCACGACATTTTCTCCTCTCTTTTCACGTATCTCCAAGTCAAATTCTTGAAGGAATAAGATCAACCTAATCAAACGTGGCTTAGAATCTTTCTTAGAAATGAGATGTTTCACTTCTGCATGATCAGAGAAAATAACCACCTTAGACCCAAGCTGATATGACCTAAACTTCTCTAGAGCAAAAACTACAGTAAGTAATTCTTTTTCAGTGACGGTGTAGTTTTTCTGAGGTTCGGTTAAAGTTTTGCTGGCATAATGCAGCACATGAGGTCTTCCCTCAACCCTTTGTCCAAGGATTGCTCCCACTGCATAATCCGAAGCATCACACATTAGCTCAAATGGGAGTGTCCAATCAGGAGCTTGGAGAATAGGCGCACAGATCAAGGCCTCCTTCAGAATTTGAAAGTGCTCAGCACACTTTGAATCAAAATTGAAGGAAGATTCCTTCACCAACAAGTCACAAAGTGGCCTAGAAATTTTAATAAAATTTTTAATAAAGTGACTATAAAAGCTGGCATGGCCCAAAAAGGATCTAATCTGTTTGACATTCGTGGGCAATGGGAGTTTGAAAATAGAATCAATCTTAGCGTTATCTACTTCCAAACCTCACTCAGACACAACATGCCCAAGTACAATTCCTTTCTGTACCATGAAATGACTTTTCTCCCAGTTGAGGACTAAACTAGTCTCCTTACATCGCTTCAGCACATTCTCCAGGTGTAGGAGACACTGGTCGAAAGATGAGCCATAAATGAAGTCATCCATAAACACTTCAACACACTCGTCAATCATGTTTGAAAAAATAGACATCATACACCGCTGGAAGGTTACAGGGGCATTACATAATCCAAATGGCATACGCTTGAATGCAAAAGTACCGTAAGGACTCGTGAATGTCATCTTCTCCTGGTCATCAGGGAAGACTGCAACCTGGTTCTACCCAGAATATCCATCGAGAAAGCAATAGTAATTATTACTTGCCAATTTCTCGAGAATTTGATCAATAAAAGGCAAGGGAAAGTGATCCTTCTGGGTAGTGGTGTTCAGCTTGCGGTAATCAATGCAGACCCTCCATCCAATTGAGGGTCTAGTGATAACTTGTTCAACTTGGTCATTAAATTCCACAGTAAAGCTTGCCTTCTTTGGCACCACATGAATAGAACTTACCCATTTACTATCTACAATGGCATATATGATCCTAGCATCCAACCCTATGTAAGCATCAAACACATTAAGCCAAATTTTCCTGTTCCCAAAGCCCATTTTCAATGCCCTAGTATTGCAATTGATTGAAGCAAGCGAAGTTGGAAGGAATGGGCAGCCCAAAATGATGGAGGGTTTGGTTGGCTTGTTGGTAGGGTCAGTGTCCAAAACTAAGAAGTCAACGAGAAAGAGGAAATCCTTCACTCTTACAAGGACATCTTCCAAAATTCCCCGCGATGTCTTAAGTGATCTATCTGAAACTTGAAGGATTCAGGGCTAGGCTTCATATTGCCACCCCCAAGTTGTTCATACATGTAGCTCGGAAGGATGTTCACCCCCGCACCCAGATCAAGTAGAGCCTCATCAATCTATGAGTCACCAATAACCACTGAGATGTACAAGGCTCCTGGGTCCTTAAGTTTTGGGGGTGTGCCATGTTGAACAATTGAGCTAACAGAATCAGGTAGGACAACTTTTGATTGGGCTTGTTTCCTAGATTTCCACTTTTTCATGCACAGGTCCTTTAAGAAGTGGGCATAAGATGGAATCTGCCTGATAGCTTCAAGCAAAGGCAGGTTAATCTGCACTTGCTTCAAAGTTTCCATGATCTCATCCATCTTATCTTTGGCTCTAGATGAGACAGCAGAAGTCTGCCCAAAGGTGGATAAGCACTCTGGAAAGGGCACTCTCGATCTCTGGGTGGAAGGGTTGTCAAGTCGAGTAAGGGGTGGAACGGGGGCAACTTCTTCCAGTGAGGTGATTTTAGGCGGAGAAGATTTGGGCAAGTCTTCTCCGGTGGAGGTGAAAGTCGGGGTGGATGATTTTTCAGGTTGTGAGACTATAGGAGCATCAGGTTTGGAAATTTCTTTCCCACTCCTCAGAATAGTCACCGCCTGAGCATGCTCCCTAAAGACAATCCCTTTTCCTTTAGGATTCTCCTCAGCAGCACTGGGGAGCTTCCCAGTTTCCCTCTGTCTAACAGCCTCAATAAGGTGTCCCATTTGTGATTTCATCTCATGTATAGCCTTGTCAAGAGATTGGATGATGGCACTTTGACTTTCTTGCATAGTTCTCAACATCGCCTTCAATTCATCCATCTCAAAGGTCTTAGGTTGGGCAAAGGTCAGAGGTTGGTTCATTTGATGGTTTTGAAAGGATTGTGGCTTCTAATTCCCTGAATTTGAGACATTTCCTTGTCTCCATGAAAAGTTTGGGTGGTTCCTCCATCCCTCATTATAAGTGTTGGAAAAAGGGTCATTAACCTTCAATTTCTAGGTGTCCCTTACTTCATTCACCTCCAACTTCCTTTGCATGAGAGTGGGCTTTCTATCCATGTAGGCAGAATTCAAATGAATAGAATTCTCACTCAAAGTATCAAAAAGGTTCCAAGCTTCATCCTCAGTCTTAGATAGAAAGGTTCCTGCATAGGCACCATCCACAGTTTGCCTATGCGAATCATTAAGTCCGGTGTAGAACCCTTTCAACCAGTTGCCACTTAGGCACCTGGTGATGTGGGCAAAGTCTCAACAAGTCATTAAAGCACTCCCACGCATCATGGAAAGCTTCCCCATCCTTTTGAACAAAACTCATAATTTTCCTCCTAAAGTGATTTGTTTTGCTCATGGGGAAGTACTTCTTCAAAAACTCCTTCATCAGGGCATCCCAAGTGTTAATATCATCAAGGGTGTGATACCAATACTTGGCTTTGTCCTTAAGGGAGAAGGGAAAGAGGGTCCGCATTTAAGCGTCATCAGTAATGCCCTGCAGCTTCACTGTGGAATAGACCTCGGTGAATTCTTCTATATGCCTATAAGGGTCTTCCCTAGCAATACCATAAAAGGAGGGTAGCAAGGATATGGTATTGCATTTGATCTCATAAGGATTGTCCCCTCCAGGTCTATGTAGTGCAGGGCCAGCTTGATTGGCTGGAATGAAATATTCCTTAAGGCTCCTTTGATCGGCCATTTCTACTCTTGGAAGGTTTCTTCATAAGATTCTTTCAGGTTCAAGATCAAACACAAGTTGTCTCCTAAAAGAACGCCTACCAAGCATGCACTACAAACACAATTCAAAAGGACTTGTTCGGTGTTTACAAATTTAGGCTTTTGACTTTAGTTCAAATTGTAGGTGACAAAGCAAGTTGCCTAATCAATTACGCGCCTATTGTCAACCTTTGCAATGCCTAAAAAGACCTAGTTGGAGCTTAGGTGTTCTTCCCTAAATATCAAATGGTAGAGCAAATCCAAAGATGGAAGATTGAGGGGTGCAAGTAGGCCAACCTTCCTTTGAAGCTGTGCTTTTGCGGTGCTTCTCAACTATCCCCAAAAATCTGTGACAGGGTATCCCCCTCTTTGGATTTACAAACCTTTGATCTTAAGTTCCGAACACTTCAGAATCCAATGGTAGGAGGGCTCTTATCCTAGTAGTTCCAATACTTAGGAGTGTCTAAATACGTGTCATGGTGCAAAAGATATAAGTGTGCATACACCGCAAAAGATTTTTGAATTTTGAATCGCACGCCACGTTTGAAAATCAAGTCCTTGATTTTTAAATGTCCCTCCTTTAATTAGTCCTTTTTCAAGAATTAAATGTGACCACTTTATTAGATCACTTCAAGATAGATTATGTGGTCGAGAAATTAATCTAAATGCATTTGCATGACAGGTAGAAATGTGAAGTTAGAAGTGCATACCTAATTCCAGCATTCTTCATGCAATATGCAAGATAAGAATTAGATCTAGATGCTGCTCATTCAGTCCTAAATGATTCGACCTAAGGGCAAGCAGCTTCTAGCAGGTAGCTCATGTTTTTTTTTTTTAGCTACTTATGCACAAGAAAATCAAGGGTAAACAATCCACAAAATAAATTAAAAACCTAAGTCTATAGAAAAGGAAACAGGCTCCCAAAAACAAGCCCCAATTACTACAAGGGCGAGAAAACATAATTAAAACTTATGACACGGAGATTCTCCTATGGAGGTGGGATCTAGGTTTCCTTCGTCTTCCCCGCGTGTAAGCGTCACTCAAGGTCGACATCTTCTCCCAGATGTGCCTATCACCTCTCTCAAATTCCTTGCATAGAAAAAATAATAAATGGTCAGATCACTGTGCAATGAGAAATAATCAGAAATAAAAATCAGGTGAAATTATTGCATCTGTTGCCTCCTCGGCAGCGGTGCCATTTGATAAGTCAATTTTTGCTTTCGAAAAATGTATTAAGATGATTTGTTGTTGTAGGATCAAAGTGGTGGAAAACTACTTAACAAAATAATTAAAATTAAAATTAAACCACTCACAAGAGAGTGGATCGTGTCCACAGCGTGGCAATGACTTATTTAAACTCGCAAATAGGTCAAAATCAAGTTCGCTAAACTATTCGCAAGATCAAACAATGGCTGTGTAGCTCTGAAAGTAAGCCTTAAATTTATGGACAAGTCAAGGGGTGTGAATGTAATTTTTATGTCAGAAAATTATCCATGTGCAAAGGTATGCCATGTACTATTAACTTGCATGCATACGAAAATGTCATTCAAAATTAAATTCAATGCACCTAGAGATGAATAACAAGGTTTAACAATTCTCTGGAAGCATGAGCATGAACGCATAAATTCACCACACTAAAATAATGATAAATCAAAATTCATTTTTCTGGCAATGGCATGAAATGTAATTATTAATTGAGGATGAAACAGGGGATTAGCTTCAGGTGGAGCTTGTGCACGGATGAAGGAGAGATGGACGACGAGTTGGCGACTAGAGGTAGCCCTCCCAATCCACACCTGACGATGGTGGCAGCTCGATGGATGGTGGTCGAAGTCGGCCTGCCAGAGGAAAGAAGTGGTGGCGGTGGAGGCTGTTGCTACTGGCCGCACATGCTATAGGTGCGAGGAAGGGCAGCACGCAGGGTGTGGGCACGTGGAGGGGCGGCACTCTGCGAGGCGCACAAGCACATGTAGGGGGTCTGTTGGCATTGGTTGCAGGTGCTGCAGGGAGGCGCTGGAGCACGGGTGCTGGGGTGTGGTGAAGGCGAGGAGGCGTGGGCGTGCTGGCTGGGGTGAGGGCGCATGGTGGGCAGGTGCCTAGGTGAGGGCGTTGGAGGTTCTGGTGAAGGCACGCGGTGGGTAGATGGCGTGAGGAAGCGTGGGTGCTGGGGGAGTGAGTGATGAGTGGCTACTCATCATGGCTAAAAAGCTGAAGTTAAGCTAGACACTAAGTAAAACAACATCAAATTAACAGATAAAAAGGGTTAAGTGTAGGAATTAAAGAAAAAAGACCTAAAACCTTTACTCTATGTTAACACTTCATAATTATATCACAAAATGAGATATTCTGAAAGTAAAGTACAAATGATGATCCATGCATCAATTGAACACATAAATAAGTTTGAAAGGTCAAATTAGAAGTATAATCAATGTCTTAAATGTTCAATTGAGCACATATAAAAATTTGAAGGCAATTGGACATCATTTAGGTTATGAAATAGGTAGTTTACACTTAGGTCCTTCATGCATTACACTCTTGCCCTTAAATGCTCCCCTTTGGACCTACTTGTAAGCCACAGGGACCCTTTTGAAAAGCTGCAGGGCCTTTCCGATTGTAGTTCTTTTCACTTATGGGCCTGCATGCAATTCTTCTATCCCTTTGTTAAAGGGTCTGTTTGCAATTTTCCTTTATTTCAGAGAGAGGCCTACTGCTCTTGGCACGCACTGTAGCGCGTGAAGAACATGGCCAATCTCAGCCGTCCGTCACTCTTCATGATCCTGACCTGCGGTTAGATTTGAATGGAAGCTTCACGCGATTTGGCGCGTGCGATCACCCCTCTTCCCAGATCTCATCTGACTGTTAGATTTTGTGCTTAACTCGTCGTGTGCTCCTTTCCTCTCATCCTCACCACCGGTTGCATCTTGATTATCCTCACCTGCGCGGTGATCTCAGCCACTGAGCATACTACTTAAGCACCTCAGTGGTGTTGCCCGCAAGGGATCGCTCCCTCCTACACCTCTTAGCGATCATTCGTCCACTCCAGTTCCTCCTCCCCATCAAGCCTCTGATTTCACAGCCACCAACTGTGAAATCATCACCTTCTCTCGACCCCCTCGTCGCTAAGGACTTCGTAGCACCTGAGGACGACCCTGGAGCCTCACTAGCAGACTCTTCCCTTCGCTGGAGTCATCTTCCTCCCTTCTTCCTCCTTAGCCACCGGCTAAGGACCCATAGGTCCCATTATTCCTGTTAGATTAGGTTTATAATTCTGCAGATTAGTTTTAGCTGTTGTTAAGTAGTTTAGAGTAGAATTCATGTAACTGTTAATGTTCAATTTCGTTGTAGGATAAAGTAGCTGTAGTAGTAGAATTAGGCTTAAATTTCCCCCCTCACCTCCTCTGATCATTCCAGTTCAGAGGGGAAGATTTCATATATCCATGTTTTCAAATTCTCTACCTCTCCATACTGTCATATCCAGTTCTGATTTTCCATGACCTATTTTCTCGCTTTTCACCCATACACTCTGATCCAATTTCAGATCTGATTGGTTTCCAACCTCAGATCTGAAATTGGCGTCAAAAAGCACTTAAGGGGCTTCCCACTCACCTCACTCTTGATCACAAAAGCCCCTGGATTGAATTGAATTTTCAATTTGTCAGATTTCTCCTCAATTTGGATGTCAAGGATTTTTCCTTCAATTTGGTTTTACTATCTGATCTGACAAATTGAATGAAGTCTGATTTGAATTCATTGTTGGCAAGGAATCTGAGAGGTTTTCTGGTGACAGAAATCATCTCAGAAGAGCCATATATAGATCTAATTTGATAAAGTTTTGAATGCAATGAATGCAAGTCAGATCTAAGGATAATCACTGTAGTGATTTGAAGTCTGATCTTGCATTCATGAGTGTGTTTTGAATGGCTGTTTGGTGATTTCCTAACCTAAGGAGTTCTCAATACTCCTTAAGGTTTCAGAAACTGGGATTTGAACTAAGGGCTTTAATTGACTGAATTAATTCTTCCTTCATGCTGTCTATAGCATTAGGAAGAGTTAATTCAGAGATATTTGTGGATTTAATATGAAGTGAACTTTTTGATAAGGGTTTTTGCCTTGAATTGGGGTATTTAGTGATTTTAGTGAGAAATTAAACCCTTGTCAGATTAGGGATTGAGAGAGATTTTCTTTTTCAGTTTGGATTTGTGATTCTAATCCCAGTGGACACAGCAAAGTGCTGCATCTTGCAGCTACATTTCTCTTCTCTCCAACTCACATCTCATCTTAAATGGACTAACTGCAGCAGCAGTTAGACCATTTGGACAGTGAACTGAGTTGCTATAGGGTCTGGAATGTCTTATTGCTGCTACTGTCTAGTTGTTATAAGTTGTAGCAGATAGGTTCTAATGTAAAACCCTGTAGATTTTATTTTGGACATAGCTGACATTTGAATGTAATTCACTCCCTGTGTATTTAAACTTTCTTATTTAACTGATTGAACTCTAATTTCTGTGCATGCTTGTGTTATCTTTCTCAATTGTGTCAGCTAGTTTAGTCAAAAATCACCACCCAAACATGTTTTAAAATTGGAAACTTAACTGAGGACAGTATTAAGATGGGTAAACACTTCGTAAATTTCGTGCTATATAGAAAGAAGGCAATCATAAACATGAAAAAAAAAAGGGATTAAAAACTTTAAAAGACAGTAAAACAAGCCTCTTTCTCCTCAGTCAACTCTTCCCTTCTCTCCTAATTCTGTCAAATCTGTAACAACAGTAAAAGGAAACACCCAAAAGAACCAAAAATAAAAAAATATATAAATATATACACATATATATTACTGTGTATATTAAGCATACTTATATAGACATAAGCTATATACTAGGCTACATATGTAAATAGGTAGTATGTATATATATATATACTGTATAACCTACCATGTAAATATAATGAATACTGTAACTTAGGTTTTGGATTTAATTTAGATAATAAATACAATTATTATATAACTATATATAAATTGAACTAATTTATATGTATTATTATACTAACAGATCAGTAAATAGTATAATTAAGAAAGCTAAACTATAAAACTGTATATATATCTTTGTATATGTAGATTATAAGTAAATAAAATCTTTTATCTTAATTTAATCCTTTATAAATAATAAATAATGAATTTATTAAGTTTATAGCTAAGTTGTTAAATTAAATTAGTTAAATTAGTAATTTAGAATTGTAATTAAGTTAAATTGAATCTGTATACTAAGACTAATATACTTTAAGTAATTTAAGCTAATTTAAGTATATTTATACCTAATTATATTAAGTTTAACTTAATTTATAAGCAGAACAATTAAAACTGCTATTTAAATGTAAATAACACATACATTAATTCGGAAAAATATAATAAAAATGTGTATATAATACTTACGTATGTATTCTAACTCTGTATGAGGTCAATTAGACCATTTAGTAACTAATTTATATGTAATTAACCAAGAAAACACCAAAATCATTGTGTAAAAATAGGCTACTTTAGTGAATTTATTTATATAGTAAATCTAATTAAAATTTCAAATTAATTGAACAGTTATATAGTATTATGTAAATACTTTATTTTTCATAATTTATTTTTATTTTTAAATAAATTATGGCCCTCGAATTGAGGGTCAAAATCTCTTCCAGCCCATAGCTGCACGCGTTTTTCAGCGTAGATGTGGCGCTCGAATAGCGCCACATCGTGCACTGCAAAATGCATGCAGCAATTTATATGGAATTTGTGTTTAGACAGTGCAGTCGTCACGGGGGCCGGGCATCCACAATAACCACACTATCATACTTACATTGAGCATATACTGAGCATTCTGAGCTTGATCTGTGGAGCCGAGGGCCCGGAGAGAGGCGTGTGTGCGTGGGGCTGAGAAGGCCTTGTGCTGAGTTATCAAAGACATAATTAAGCGGCCTAATGAGAATTAGTGCATGCTTAGTAGAGGTTTGGTCCCACCCTCTGGGTGCTGTGTATCCCTCGAAAAGCACACCCGCAAATTAAACACATTTTTAATTAATTAAAGAGAGTTAATGATGATTGTTAAACGCCTCTTAGCCACAGCGTGTTAAAGTCACTAAGGCAAAATGAAAACACAGAAGAAGAAGAACATCTGATGAAGATTGGTATGGAGGAGGAGAGAGAGAAGTTGTACTTACGTAAGTAAAAACAAATACAAGGGAAATATAAATATATATATATATGTATACGTAGTATAGCCAATTATTTTTATAAATAAACCCATATATTTACTAACAAAATAAAATGTCACCATAAGCATCGCTACAAACCCCAGTTTCCCTCCTTAGGTTTGTATATAGTGTTTTCTGGGATTTAGCGACACTTACGTCTGTCACTATAACTGTTGTATGTGTTACTGTAGATATCAGACTAGTAAGTTAAGTTAATATACTATGTAATCTTAGTCTATTGTGTTCTTTCATGTAAGTATTAATACTATAACTTGCAAAGACATAGTTTAAAGTATAGTGCTAAATTGTTTGGTGCTTGTTTGTAGTAGTTTTTGCAAGCATTACAATTAATTCTTAGTAAGTAGGCAAATCATGTCTACATTCATTCATTCTTTAATAAGATGTAAAGCTTTTTTTTGGAATTAGAGGATAATTTTGAGATCAAAGAGCGATGTAATTCAATAATTGCCTCCCAGTGAACGACCTGGAATAAAATAAGTAAAAATTAGATAAGTAAATAATAATGGTTGTAATGACTGGCATTCCATACAACTCACCACAATGACACTCATGGTGTTTCAAATCACAACATACTACAAAACATCATTATCTCAAAAACCAACACCATTACACATCAATCAGCCATTACAAACCATTGCATTATTTTTTTGGCACCGTTGCCGGGGAGGCAACGCTCCTTACACCAAAATTACCCTTTAATTCTTTTGTATATAGAAATTCTTCATTACATTTAAATTCATTGATTGTAATTGCTTTCTTCCATTGATTTATTTGTTATTGTGTATACATTCTTTTATTCTTTTATTAATCATTTGTTATTTTTGCACAGCACTTGAGGAGGAGGAGAAGCAGTATCATCATCCAGGTAGAGGTCGTCTTCCTGGTGGAGTCGCTGCACTCCTGACCCGACATCCAGGTGGAGTTTGCCCTCAGAGTAGCTGTAGGATTAGTAATAATAGTAGTATAGTTTAGATAGATTTAGGTATATTAATTAAGAAGAATTGTTAGTCATAAGTTGTGAGAGCCTGTTCTCACACATTCATTGTAATAATTGTGGACTGTCTGGACTTTTATTTTCTACTTCTCCCTCATCGATAACGTTTTTTCCATTGCGATTTTCCGAATCGATTTCTTTCCCTTTTTTGCTTGTTGCATATTAAAAAAAAAAGATCAAAATCAAAAAATCAAAAAGATCTCATCTAGCAGTAGCATAATCCTAGGCATCCATCTTAGGTTGCATACTTCTCTACTAGATTTTAATTCAAGTCAAATCTGCATATAGAAGATTGCTGGAGTCAGGTACGCATTCTTTACCTTACTCTAACTCCTGTCATCATTGCATTTGACTTAAAATTAAAGAAGACCATCTCTTGTATTGAACTGAGTAAAAAGCGAGACAAGCAGCATAGAAATCATATCATAATCACTTGAATTAAGTCAAAAAGAAGATATTAACTTTGGTTGAAACCTTGATTGAGATTTTCATCGCCTTGTGTTGATTGCTATCGTGCACACAGCACGATCACTTAATGTCACAACATACGGGTTTCTACCTCATCTCTTTCTGTAACCACAAGATCTGGATTCGCACGCTAAGTCTTATCCAGATTCCCTGTGGATTTTAGAGGTTTGCATATCGCTAGGTTTATCTTAAGACATGTACAATTATTTGAAACAATTGCTTGCATACAACATAATTTTGCGTAGCAGCCTCTAGGAAAATTTTTTTTCGATTCATCTCTCTTGATTGGTCTTCTGAGTGAATTAAGATTTAATTGGGATTTTTCCGCTTTTTGTGAACTTGGTTAAAATTTTCCCATTGAGTTGGAACGAGTTGTAGTAAACGTGTTTTCAAAAACCAACTCAATGGAAGGTAGGAGATCCCAAAACCCAGAACTTGTACTCCCCTTGGGTACTGGTACCCAAGCTACTGCATCTTTCTCTTTGCCCTCCACTTCTAATCCTTTACCTTCCGAGTCTCAAAATCCTATTCACAATCCCATTCACCAAGAGGATGATCTTGAGTCGTCACAATTTGAGGATTTTGAAGAACTTCCTCCAGACTTAGTTGCACATCCTCCACCACAGCAACCACCTATCCCTAGGTTCCAACCTCCACCTTATCCTAATTTTCCTAATTCGCCCTCGGAGAGAGGACCTATGCCTCATCTTCAGCACCTTTTCGACACACAACTACAAATGAATACCCTAACCCAACAGGTGCAACAGCTTGCTCAAGCTGTTAATCTTTTAGCTAACCCCCAACCACAACCACTTCAACCTAGAAATCCCCAGGCACCACCCCAACCCTGTAGACCTCAACTACGGGATTATTATAATCCCGCAGTTGCCCAACCAATGCCTTTGGTACGTTATCCCAATGGGGGTCGTGCTGCTGAACTGAAGCCAAACATTATAGCACTCATTCCTCACTTCCATGGACTTGCTTTTGAGGACCCTTTTCAGCATTTAGAGGAGCTGAAGAATCTTGCCCAAACTTTGGATCCGCAAGGACATGATCAGCACACACTTTTAATGAAAATATTCTCCTTTTCATTGAAAGATAAGGCAGCGTTTTGATTTCAAACACTTGCACGGACTACACCTATAGATTCATGGGCTTCTTTAGAACATGAGTTCTTAAAGAAGTACTTTCCTGTAAGCCGCACTAACGCCTTAAGGCATGCCATCACTACATTCACTCAGAATTCAGGAGAACCAATGCACGAGGCTTCGGAGAGATTTCACGAGCTTCTTAGAAAATGTCCCCACCATGGTGTCCCACACTTGCAACAGGTCCAGATCTTTTACCATGGGCTCCATGATTGCACACAGAATTTTGTAGATGACGCTTGTCGAGACAATTTCCTGTGTCGGGACGAGGACTCAGCCTTTGAGCTCTTTGAAGGCATGGCCGAAAACTCTATTAATAATGCTTCAATGAGCGTGTTTAATAGAAAGTCCTAACATTCCCACTCACACACTAGGGTACACAAAGCCTAATCCAGTAACAAAGACTTAGAGATAGTGGCTAGTCAACTAGATAAAGTAGGCTTAATCGAGAAGAAAGTAGATGAAGTATGGAAATTTCTCTCAAAACCCTCATCTTCTTCTTCTCAGTCACCAGCACAAAACACTTCTTCTCAGTTTCCCACAGGGAGGGAAACTGTGAATAACCTTTCTGTGACACAAACTGCATTACCGAATTTTCCATTTCCATATCATTCACCGGTTGGAGGAACCTTTTTTCCTCCCTACACTGACTTCCCTGCACCTTCTGGAGTTTCATAGGAGCTCCATGCCATTCATAATGACCCTTTCACACAAACCTACAACCCTGGATGGCGCAATCATCCAAATTTCTTGTGGTCGGGAAATTCACAAAGACCTCCTTTTCAACAACCTTCGGCACCACCACTGCACAACCTGATCCGAGCACCACCTCCACAATCACACGGATATCCACCACGTACCTACTAGCAAACCTAACCCAGACCCACCCAATACTCTTGAAAGCGTCGGTTTGACCGGGTTGTGTTATATCGTTGTAGTAAAGCCGGTTGCTACCAACGTTTCATAAAATTTTTTTTTACTCGGAAAAATATAAGAGTTCCCGAGGTCGAACTCAGGGAGCAAGTTGTATTCTAGAGATATACAAGTTCTATTACAAAAATAAAGAGAGAGAGAGAGATGAAAATTTGGCTTCTTCTTCTTTTCTTCTTTCTTCCTCTTTGTCTTTGGTTCTTCCTGTTCTTCTTCTTCTTCTTCTTCTTCTTCTGCTTTCTTCAGATCTTCCCCTCGTGCTCTTCTTCTTCTGTTCTTCCTTGTTTCCTTTCTTTCTTTTTCGTCAGATCGTCTTCTTCTTTTCTTGCTTCTTGCTTCTCTTCATTCCTTCTTCTTCTTTGTCTTCACTTGCCTTGACCTTCCGTCGTCTGCCCCGGTGCTGAGACGACTTAACAATGCCTTCGCTACAGTGCAGCAGCTCCTTCTTCTTCAGCGGGTCTGCTTCTTCTTCTTTGGCCTGCACACTTCAGAGTTTATTCGTCAAGAGGCAAAAACCTACTCTACCCCCCTCCCCCGCGTATCTCTCTCTCTGAAATCACTCTTCGGAAGCTCTCCCAGAGCGCTACCGGGTAATCGGGTTCGGGTCAGGCCCGGGTCCAGGCCCACCGGCGTGCGTGGTGGGCGAGGAGTGCAGGTCAGTCTAATCGGGTCGGGCCAGGTCCGCGGAGCGTGGTCACGGACGAGGCCGAGTCGGGTCGGGTCGGGTGAGAGGGACCTCACCCCGTGGTAACTGAGGCAAACAGCATAAGGCAGTTTTTGCCTTTATGCGTCCGCGCGCCTTCGAGAGGTTCCGAGGTGGGACTAAATGTCCCACCCCAATTGAGCGCGCGTCGCGGATGGAGCAGTGGGCGATCGTGGCTTCCCGCGCGGCCTTCGCCCCGTCTGTGAACCAGGGACGTTTCGCGGAGAGTCCCTGCGCAACCTGGGAGTCAACCCTGGGCGAAGGCGTGCCTGCACCTGCAGGTGAAGCAGCTCTGCCTGCGCAGTAATGGCGACGGCGGGCGAGTCACCTGGTCACAGAAGAACAGCCTCTCGGCCAAATCAGACGGGCGGGGGACCTTCGCCGTGGCACGGCGAAGGTGGTCAGGGGGTCTGCAGGGGGCGAGATGGAGCTATCAGGTCATCCTAGGTCAAACTGTGAGCGAGGGAGTGGGTGTGTTCGGTGGGTCTGCAGAGGGTGTTTGGTGGGAAGTGGAGGGGCGGAAGAGGATCAGGGTGAGGAGGCAGAGGTTCTGCGGTGGTTGGCGAGCCGTGTGGGTCGCTGAGGTGGTGGGAGCGGCTCGCCGGAGGGTGGTCGGAGGCGGAGAGGATGAGGGTGAACAGGAGCGGTCGAGGGTTTAATTGACTAAATTGAAAGCGGGGAAAGAAAGAGGAGGAGAAGGGGAGTAGGTCTAACTTAACTGCAGGGACGAAGGGGGAGGAACAGGGCGACAGTCGTATCGACTGTCGCCGGAGAAGACGATGCTCAGGGAGAGGGGCGGCGGCGAGCAGAGGGCTGGAGAGGCACCAGCTGGGTGCGGCGTGGCGCGGAAAGAGCAGGGGAGGAAGTCTCTGCTGCTGGTAGTGCGGCAGAGCGAAGAGGTGGAGGGGGAGGAAGTCGCCGGAGCTGGTGAGCGTCTGCCGGAGAAAGAAGAGAAGAAAGCTGGGGGTTTTCTCCGTCAGATCCAGGCTGCCTTCGTCGGTGGAGCGGCGGGGGGTATTTATAGGGTTGAAGCAGGGAGGAAGGCGGAGGGAGACGACGTGTCTCCCTCGCCGGAGAATGGTCGGAATACGAACCCATACCGTCCGTGCGTTCGCACGGCCGGTATGGGGGGCTACAATGACCATGGGGGTGCTCCTGCGACGGCTGACGACGCAGGGCACCCCCGGTACACTTGCCAGGTCCTCCACCTCACCCTGCGCGGCGCCATGCTCCGCGCAAGGTCGCCGGAGCATGGTGCTGGCAGGGTTTTGCAGGAGGGACCTGTTTGCAAAGAACGAAGGAGAGTTAGGGGCCAAAATGCGAGGGTTCAAAAGTTGAGGGCCAAAGAGTAAATATATGAGGACCAAAGTGTGAAGTCGGTCAAGGAGGTTTCTTCTTAGGCTCAAGTTTTTATACATGACTAATTAGGACCTAAGGAATCTGATGGTGAATTTTATTTTCATATTAAACCTTGTTTGACCGGTCAATTTGCGCAAAAACCCAAATTAAGTTATTAATTGGGCATGGTTCTCAATGTAGGTCAAAATGGGTTCTAAAGGCCAAATTGAAGGTTCTAAACCCTAGAGATTATTTTTCTATGAATTTTAGAGGGTTTATTCTATTTTTACTTTGCCTCGAACCTTGTGAATTGAAGTGGGTTGTTTTAGGGTTACAGATTATCATTTGGTTCCTTGGAAGTGCTGTAGCCCTTGCTAGATCATCTCATCCCACTTTTATTCTTATTAAGCTGTTTTGACCTATGTTTGGGCCCTGAATTACCCTGTATGCAGATTATACTGGTAAAATTGCACTTTTACCCCTTATGACTGGTTTCCTTCTCAAACTCAGAATTCTCTGAGTTAAGCCTTTCCTTGAGATATGTAGGAGCTTTTATCCTTTGTATTGGGTCAAAATGAGCTAGTTATGGCTCATGATGAGGTTCTCATCATACCCCCATGCCTAGCTTTTGCTAGTCCCTTAGCAAACAACTTAAGGTTTCAACCCTTGTTCTAGACCATGAAGTTTTCAATGGTTTTAGATAAGTGCCTTTTTATTTGAGCATAGATTAGGTTAGAATGCTGACCATAGGCCTAAAAGATACTCTAGTACCAATCAAGATCCAAATCTGTCTAGCCTTAGCCTCAGTCTTTTAGCAAAGGTTTTTAAGGCCCGCAAGAACTAACCTAAGGTTTATTGGACTTCGTGGTTAAAGCACCCGTGCTTAAAATGATTTTAGCCCTGGCCCAGTTCGCAGTGCGTTTTGTAAGAGAGAGATAGAAAGTTTTTTCTGTTTGGAGAGTTTTCTCTCTCTTCTTTTTTTTTTTTTTTTTTTTTTTTTTTTTTTTTAGTTCTAGCCTAGGATTAGCTTTTCAACACGGTCTGTATCAGATTCCTTGCTCCCATCATCAATCCTCAAGGGTTCCTGGCGATCGATGCTTCGAGATAGCACCGCCCATGGCAACCCCCCGGAACCCTGGCTATTGAGATTTCGAGATAATCCCATCCATGGTATTCCGTGGCCGAATCCAGACCCTGGCAATTGACACTTCGAGATAATGCCATCCATGGAATCTGAACCAGCAGAGTGCTTACATGCCCCCCGTAGGATATGTAAATATCCTAAGAGACAAGCACCGAGGAGATGATATTTTGTTACGCATCTTCGAGGGGATTTCCCGCCTCTCTGCGCTGGGAACTCGTCCAAATCAACTTGTGTTGATCGGCCGCTCCTATTCTAGGTGTTCTTTTCAGATTTTTGCGACGCTTCTGCGTGATTCTGATTTTTACGCTTACTGAACCAGGCTGTGTGTGAGATTAGGGTGCTTAGGTTACTGAGTCCCGTAAACCAAAAATTAGTTAACGAGGCCGAATACTCCCTAAGCCTTAGACCTAATACTTCAGCTTTTCATTTTCCTCAACCTCTTGAGGAGTGTCCAGATCTTAATGGGTACTAAGAGTCTATTCAAGAATGCCTAAGGTTTGCATTCTTACTAATCTCATTGTGCACTTTTCAGTTATTTTCTTGAATGAGGTCTAGAACTTAGGTTAATTCCTTAGTTTCTTACTAATGACTATCACTCTTTTTTTTTTTAATTTTGTGCTCCTTTTTCATTTTGTTTGTTCTCTCCTTCACAAAATTTTCCTTCTCCTCTTTTCCTCTTATTCTTTTTCGAAATTTTTTTTTTTTTTTTTTTTTTTTTATGGTATTTTTGGCATATGTGAATTTTTTGTTTGAAACCTTTTCTTACAAGTTTTTGCACTTTCCTACCCCCCCATGCCTAAGATTTGCAATGTCCTCATTGTAACCTAGGGGGTCTTAGTTCATTCCTTAAGACAGAAATTTGGGTGAGTGGATGGGTCGGGTTGAATTTTTGCGGACGATTTCAAATTTCAGATGCGAACATCTGAGTTGGGGTCGGCTGTCTATAAGGGTGAACTTCGAGTGCTGAAAGGTGTCAGAACAAGTTTCAGGTTTTCAAAGAGAATGACGGGCTTCCTCCCGTTAAGCGCTGAGTTTTACGCCATCGGCTGGGCGCAATAAGCTCAAGGGGAACGGAGGATATAAGATGCCTCAGCCAAATCAGTAGAAGTTACATCAATGAACGGCTTGAGTCTTTGACCATTCACGATGAAAGGTTCAGAATCGTGGCTGAGTGGACTGATTTCGATTGCTCCATTTCCAAAAACCTGTCGGATCAAATATGGTCCGACCCACTTAGATCTCAGTTTTCCTGGGAAGAGTTTGAGTCGGGCATCAAAGAGTAGGACCTTTTGACCAGGATGGAAGATCTTTCTTGAGATGTGTTTGTCGTGGAAGGCTTTAACCCGCTCCTTGTAGATTTGCGAGTTCTCGTACGCGTCTATGCGCAATTCATCGATCTCGCTGATTTGGAGTTTTCTGTGGGTCCCAGCCTTGGAAAGATCTAGATTACAGTTCCGTACTGCCCAATAGGCTTTATGCTCCAGTTCGACGGGAAGGTGGCATGCCTTTCCGTACACCAATCTAAAGGGAGACATGCCCAATTGGGTCTTGTGGGCGGTCCTATAGGCCCACAATGCTTCCGGAAGTCGGGACGACCAGTCCTTCCTGTCAGGTCGAACAGTGACCTGCAGGATTTTCTTGATCTCCCGATTTGACAGCTCAGCTAGACCATTAGTTTGGGGGTGGTAAGGAGTAGAGATTCGGTGAGACACCCCGTATTTGGTCATCAGTGACCTAAACTGAGCATTTGTGAAATGGGTTCCCCCATCAGAGATTATTGCACGAGGAATCCCGAACCTTGAGAAAATGTGTTGATGAATGAATTTGAGAACGATTTTGTGATCACAGGTTCGGGTTGGTATGGCTTCGATCCATTTGGACACGTAGTCCACAGCCAACAGAATGTATTCGAAACCATCCGAAATAGGAAAGGGGCCCATAAAATCAATCCCCCAAACATCAAAGATTTCGCATACTAGAATCGGTTGCATAGGCATCATGTCGCGATGGCTCATGTTGCCCAAAGTCTGGCAACGACTGCATGCCTTGCAATGACTGTATGCGTCTTTGAACAGTGTGGGCCAGTAAAAGCCGCACTGGAGGACTTTTGATGCGGTTTTATGCCCGGCAAAATGGCCACCGCATGCCTGGTCATGGCAGAAAGAGAGGATATTGTTGACTTCCCCTTCCGGGACACATCTCCGGATGATCTGATCGGCACCTATGCGGAAGAGGTACGGGTCTTCCCACATGTAATACTTGGCATCGGAGCGTAATTTGTCTTTCTTGGCCTTCGGCCAATCGGACGGGGTCTGATGAGATGCCAAGTAATTTACAATATTAGCAAACCATGGAAGGCTAGTACCAATAGTCAGCAGGTGCTCATCGGGAAAATGCTCAGTGATGGGTGCGGAAGGGTCTATCATTTCAGAAGGAAGACGGGACAAGTGATCAGCTACCACGTTTTGTTTTCCCGCTTTATCGCGAATCTCGAGGTCAAATTCTTGCAACAGCAAGATCCATCGGATCAATCGAGGTTTCGCGTCCTTCTTTGCAAGGAGATGCCTCACAGCCGTGTGATCCGAGTATATGATGACATGGGAACCCAGAAGGTATGATCTGAACTTCTCTAGGGCAAATACTACAGCTAGCAGCTCTTTCTCAGTAACTGTATAGTTACGCTGAGCCTCATCGAGTGTTTTGCTGGCGTAGTAAATGACCACAGGTTTCTTGTCATTTTTCTGCCCCAAAACCGCTCCTACAGCGAAGTCGGATGCATCACACATGATCTCAAAGGGTTGAGACCAATCAGGGGACTGTAGGATCGGGGCTTGGGTGACTCGGTCACGCAGGATTTCAAATGCTTGAGTGCATTCCTTGGAGATTTCGAAGGGAACATCCTTGGAGAGAAGAGTGGTCAGGGGGCGTGCGATTTTTGAAAAATCAGGGATAAATCGTCGATAAAAACCGACATGCCCTAAAAAGGATCGGATGTCCCTGATCGAGCTAGGCATAGGAAGGCGAGAAATCAGATTAACCTTAGCTCGATCCACTTGGATACCTTTCTCCGAAATTGAGTGTCCCAGGACAATTCCCTCAGGCACCATGAAATGGCTCTTTTCCCAGGAAAGAACCAAATTCACGTCGATGCACCGCCTGAGTATCTGGACCAAGTGTTGGAGGCAATCGTCGAATGATGCTCCGAAAACTAAAAAGTCATCCATGAAGACTTCCAGATAATCACCTACCATATCTGAGAATATGGCAAGCATGCATCGCTGAAAAGTAGCGGGTGCATTGCAAAGACCGAAAGGCATCCTTCGGAAAGCGTATGTTCCGAAGGGGCAGGTGAATGTGGTCTTTTCTTGGTCCTCAGGATGGATTGCCACCTGGTTATAACCGGAGTACCCGTCAAGGAAGCAGAAGAACCTATTTCCCGCTAATTTTTCGAGAATTTGATCAATGAAGGGTAGTGGGAAATGATCCTTCTTCGTGGAGGAATTGAGTCGACGGTAATCTATACAGACTCTCCACGAGTTGGCTAATCGGGTAGGAATGATTTCTCCGGTCTCAGTCGTTATGGTGGTGAGTCCTGCCTTCTTAGGTACGACCTGGATCGGGCTCACCCAACGACTATCGGAGATCGGGTAGATGATCCCGGCATCTAACCACTTGATGATCTCCTTTTTCACGACCTCCTGCAGATTGGGGTTTAAGCGTCTCTGCATTTCACGAGAAGGTCGTGTGCCCTCTTCTGAATAGATATGATGAGTACAATAAGAGGGACTTATTCCAGTCAAATCATCGAGGGTCCATCCGATGGCTCTGCGATGTTGCTGGAGGACAACAATCAGACGGTATTCATGTTCAGGATTGAGGTTGGAATTGATGATCACAGGAAGGGTCTGATTAGAACCCAAAAAGATGTATTTCAAATGAGCAGGAAGGGGTTTCAGTTCAAGGATGGGGTTTTCAGCAGCAGCGGGTGGTTCAGTATAGATGTGAGGTTCAAGGGTGGGAGTTATTGGGTTGTTCACATCTGGATTTGACTCCTCTATTTGCGGGTCAAGATCCTTCTGTGGTTGATGAGGAATACTCAAGTCATTCTGGAGGTGTGATTCATCAACCAAAGTCTTGATGTCACAAATTTGCTCGATGACGCCGCAATTAATTCCTTGTTGGGCCTTAAATATATCAATTTTCAGTGTTTGATCTCCAAACTTAAGCTCTATTTGGCCCTCCTCACAGCTGATGTTGGCTCTAGCAGTAGCCAAGAAAGGTCTCCCTAGAATGATTGGTGTATCCCTAGGGTTCTCAGGTGCATCCATGTCTAAGACTATAAAGTCCACTGGAAAATAGAAATCCCGCACTCTTACGATAACATCCTCGAGAATCCCTTTTGGTGACTTTATAGATCGATCTGCTAATTGTAATGTCACCTCAGTTGGTTTCATCTCAGATTCTTCCAGATGGTCAAGTAAGGATGTGGGTATCAGATTTATAGATGCACCTAAGTCTAACAATGCTCTGTCAAATTGGGTACCACCTATCTTACAGGAGATCAGGGGAGTTCCAGGATCTTTTGCCTTGGGTGGGAGTCTACTAAGGATTACAGAGCTGGCTTGCTCTGACAGAACAATTGGGCTCCCTCCCTTGGTTCGCGGCTTACGCTGGGGTGTACATATATTCTTTAGAAATCGTGCGTAAGCTGGTACGTGGCGGATTGCATCCATCAAGGGGATGTTTATGTGGACCTGCTCAAAGAGCTTGACCAGGTCCTCCTCAGGGGCCACGGGTTTGGTGGTCTTCTTTCCCTTGGTCAGGGCTTCGGGAAACGGGATCTTGGTTGGTTCCTCTAGGATAGGTCCTGGTTGTGGGTCTGGAACAGCGGTACCTTGGATAACTATCCTAGGGTCATGATTATCAGGCTGGGAGTGGTTTGGATAACGCGGGTCCTGAGTTGTCTTACCACTACGTGTTGTTACAGAATTTAATCCGGCCTGATTTTGGTTTGGATTTGGTAGGAGGGGTGGCTGCTGCTGAAATCCCGTACGAGAAGTAGAGGCTTCCATCTCGTCTGGAGATGGAGCAGTGGGGGCCTGATAAATCCATTGAGCTTGGCCTAAATTTGGATTCATAACGCGCTTCTGGGTTGGCACGTTATTTGGGTTAGGAAGGGGTTGGGAAGGGAGTGTGCCTGGCTGGCGAGAATTTGCCAACTGGGCCAGCTGAGTTTTAACTTCAGTAAGCTCGTCCTTGTGCTGTTTTTGAATGGCCGCATTCGATTTTTGAATGTCAGCCAGAGTCTGAAGGATTAAGGACATTTGATCTTGATTTGGCCCTGATGGATAAGTAGGGTTGGGCCGAGGCTGAGGCGGCTGGTAGTGATGAGAGGGCTGTGGGCGGGACTGAAAAGGTGGTCTTTGGGTTTGAGAATTTCCCGCCCACTGAAAATTGGGATGGTTTCGCCATCCAGGGTTGTAAGTGTTGGAGAATGGGTCGTTCTGGATGGCGTTGAGGTCCTCGCAGGTCTGAGGAACCTCCTGAGAATCAGGGAAAGGGGGAATGGAGTTCCCCCGGCTGGTGAAGAAAGGATCGGATGATCTTCCAGTCCAAGAATCAGATGGGGATGGATATGGATCCATCCCAGGGGAGGATCGGTGTAGGATGTTTTGCACAGTCTCCTGTGTGGAAGGAGGTTGTGCAAAGGAGTTACGCGCAGAGGTGGCTCGCTGCAAGTGCTGAGTCAGCTCATCCACCTTCTTTTCAATAATTGAGACCTTGTCCAATCGACTGGCCATTAATTCCAGGTTGACTGATGCGGACAGGCCCTGCGTCTCATGTGCTCCCTTAAGATTCGTCGCTGCGCGGGTATTCGTCCTGTCGAATAATCCCATGGAGTCATTGTTGATGGAGTTCTCGCACATGTTTTCGAGAATCTCCCATACGGTGTCTTCATGTTGACCCATGATGTTTCCTCCGCAGGTTGCATTGACGAAAAGGCGGATGTCCTCACGGAGTCCCTGGTAAAAAGATTGGACTTGTTCCCATTTAGGAACTCCGTGATGGGGGCACTTCCTCAAGAGATCCTGAAAACGATCCCATGCCTCATGGAGAGGTTCTCCTGATTGTTGAGTGAAGTGTGTAATCTGATGGCGCAAGGCGTTGGTCCGACCAACGGGAAAGAACTTTTTCAAAAACTCGGATTGAAGTTCTTCCCAAGTGTTGATCGGCCGGGTCTGAGTTTGATACCAATGGGCGGCCTTGTCCATAAGAGAAAAGGAGAACATCTTCATGAGAAGAATATCCCGATTTTGCGCATCTGATCCAAAAGTGTGGGCCAGATGCTTAAGCTGTTTGATGTGCTGGAAGGGATCTTCAGAATTAAGCCCATGGAATTTAGGTATAGCGTGAATCATGTTGGGCTTTAGTTCGGAATCAGGTCCTCCAATCGGGATTCTAACTCGAGGCTCAATTGCCACCGCAGCAGGATTGTAGTGGTCCCGCATCATAGGACGCTGTGGTGGGTGCACGAAGTTTTGGAAGAGGTCATTGAGTCGCTGGAGCTGGTGTTCCAGATTATTTTCTTCCTCAACTGGCTGAGCCATGATGGGGGAAGAAGAAGAACTTGGTTCTGAATCAGAAGAGAGAATAATGTGAGGGTGTTGCTGCACAAACACGGGCGTCGAGGCTTGGCCTTGACGAGAGTGAATTTCTAAAGGAGGTCTTAAGGGTGGTCTTAGAGACCTCCTTCCGTACATGCACAGTTGGGAGAGGTAAGTTTAGAAGGTGATGGACCCAATCAAGACACCCAAAAATGTGTTGGGTGACTATAGAGGTGCGGGGCAGATGGACCCCTTGATCAGAAAGATCGTCCACCTGAGAATTACCTGGGCAGCCAGAGAGGGAGAGTCCCGCGAAGACCCCTACACGGTAGAGCGTCCCCACGGGTTACAGGGTTTCCCCCACCCGACCTCTCTTGTCACTGCGGTTCCAGGTAGACCAGAATGGGGATCTTGACCTCTTAAGTCTACCAATTTTAAGATCAGGGTGCTTAAGGTTTCACTTGAACTTTAGTCTTTTTAAGTGCAAAGAGTGACCTAATTTAAGGTTGGTTAACCCAAAGGGTCAACTTTACCTATTGTTTTCTTTAAGAGCTTTTAGGTCCTGTCTTTTAGGGTTCAAGTGTTTAGAGAGAGCCAATTGTTTAGGATTTTTCTTGTTAATTATTTTCAATCAATGGCTTGGGCACACCTCTTTAGGATTTCCTCAATTCTTGATTAAGGGGTGTGTCTCTACTGAAGTCCTAATGTTTGACCTTATGTTGGCTCTACTTGGTCCATTTAACTCTTTGTTGGGCAATTAGGGCTCAAGCAAGAATGTGTTAGCCCTTAAATACCCTTAATAGTGTGCAGGAGTGATGAGTTGAAAACATGCAACTTTTTATGGTTACTAAGTATGGAAGACAGGTTAGCCCTATATTGCTTTGTTCTTTTTTTTTCTTTCTCTTTAGAGTGTAGGGGTTAATAGTGAGAGAAAAGATTTACCTGTCTTCGGAGTGGTTGTCGTGTGGTTGCTTGTCTTCTTGAGTTCCTGTAGCTGCACAAAAGAGAGGAGATTATCAGAAATTAAAAGATACAGGAATGTTTACCTCTAGAATAGCCGTTGCTCCCCGGCAACGGCGCCAAAATGAAAGCGTCGGTTTGACCGGGTTGTGTTATATCGTTGTAGTAAAGCCGGTTGCTACCAACGTTTCATAAAATTTTTTTTTACTCGGAAAAATATAAGAGTTCCCGAGGTCGAACTCAGGGAGCAAGTTGTATTCTAGAGATATACAAGTTCTATTACAAAAATAAAGAGAGAGAGAGAGATGAAAATTTGGCTTCTTCTTCTTTTCTTCTTTCTTCCTCTTTGTCTTTGGTTCTTCCTGTTCTTCTTCTTCTTCTTCTTCTTCTTCTTCTGCTTTCTTCAGATCTTCCCCTCGTGCTCTTCTTCTTCTGTTCTTCCTTGTTTCCTTTCTTTCTTTTTCGTCAGATCGTCTTCTTCTTTTCTTGCTTCTTGCTTCTCTTCATTCCTTCTTCTTCTTTGTCTTCACCTGCCTTGACCTTCCGTCGTCTGCCCCGGTGCTGAGACGACTTAACAATGCCTTCGCTACAGTGCAGCAGCTCCTTCTTCTTCAGCGGGTCTGCTTCTTCTTCTTTGGCCTGCACACTTCAGAGTTTATTCGTCAAGAGGCAAAAACCTACTCTACCCCCCTCCCCCGCGTATCTCTCTCTCTGAAATCACTCTTCGGAAGCTCTCCCAGAGCGCTACCGGGTAATCGGGTTCGGGTCAGGCCCGGGTCCAGGCCCACCGGCGTGCGTGGTGGGCGAGGAGTGCAGGTCAGTCTAATCGGGTCGGGCCAGGTCCGCGGAGCATGGTCACGGACGAGGCCGAGTCGGGTCGGGTCGGGTGAGAGGGACCTCACCCCGTGGTAACTGAGGCAAACAGCATAAGGCAGTTTTTGCCTTTATGCGTCCGCGCGCCTTCGAGAGGTTCTGAGGTGGGACTAAATGTCCCACCCCAATTGAGCGCGCGTCGCGGATGGAGCAGTGGGCGATCGTGGCTTCCCGCGCGGCCTTCGCCCCGTCTGTGAACCAGGGACGTTTCGCGGAGAGTCCCTGCGCAACCTGGGAGTCAACCCTGGGCGAAGGCGTGCCTGCACCTGCAGGTGAAGCAGCTCTGCCTGCGCAGTAATGGCGACGGCGGGCGAGTCACCTGGTCACAGAAGAACAGCCTCTCGGCCAAATCAGACGGGCGGGGGACCTTCGCCGTGGCACGGCGAAGGTGGTCAGGGGGTCTGCAGGGGGCGAGATGGAGCTATCAGGTCATCCTAGGTCAAACTGTGAGCGAGGGAGTGGGTGTGTTCGGTGGGTCTGCAGAGGGTGTTTGGTGGGAAGTGGAGGGGCGGAAGAGGATCAGGGTGAGGAGGCGGAGGTTCTGCGGTGGTTGGCGAGCCGTGTGGGTCGTTGAGGTGGTGGGAGCGGCTCGCCGGAGGGTGGTCGGAGGCGGAGAGGATGAGGGTGAACAGGAGCGGTCGAGGGTTTAATTGACTAAATTGAAAGCGGGGAAAGAAAGAGGAGGAGAAGGGGAGTAGGTCTAACTTAACTGCAGGGACGAAGGGGGAGGAACAGGGCGACAGTCGTATCGACTGTCGCCGGAGAAGACGATGCTCAGGGAGAGGGGCGGCGGCGAGCAGAGGGCTGGAGAGGCACCAGCTGGGTGCGGCGTGGCGCGGAAAGAGCAGGGGAGGAAGTCTCTGCTGCTGGTAGTGCGGCAGAGCGAAGAGGTGGAGGGGGAGGAAGTCGCCGGAGCTGGTGAGCGTCTGCCGGAGAAAGAAGAGAAGAAAGCTGGGGGTTTTCTCCGTCAGATCCAGGCTGCCTTCGTCGGTGGAGCGGCGGGGGGTATTTATAGGGTTGAAGCAGGGAGGAAGGCGGAGGGAGACGACGTGTCTCCCTCGCCGGAGAATGGTCGGAATACGAACCCATACCGTCCGTGCGTTCGCACGGCCGGTATGGGGGGCTACAATGACCATGGGGGTGCTCCTGCGACGGCTGACGACGCAGGGCACCCCCGGTACACTTGCCAGGTCCTCCACCTCACCCTGCGCGGCGCCATGCTCCGCGCAAGGTCGCCGGAGCATGGTGCTGGCAGGGTTTTGCAGGAGGGACCTGTTTGCAAAGAACGAAGGAGAGTTAGGGGCCAAAATGCGAGGGTTCAAAAGTTGAGGGCCAAAGAGTAAATATATGAGGACCAAAGTGTGAAGTCGGTCAAGGAGGTTTCTTCTTAGGCTCAAGTTTTTATACATGACTAATTAGGACCTAAGGAATCTGATGGTGAATTTTATTTTCATATTAAACCTTGTTTGACCGGTCAATTTGCGCAAAAACCCAAATTAAGTTATTAATTGGGCATGGTTCTCAATGTAGGTCAAAATGGGTTCTAAAGGCCAAATTGAAGGTTCTAAACCCTAGAGATTATTTTTCTATGAATTTTAGAGGGTTTATTCTATTTTTACTTTGCCTCGAACCTTGTGAATTGAAGTGGGTTGTTTTAGGGTTACAGATTATCATTTGGTTCCTTGGAAGTGCTGTAGCCCTTGCTAGATCATCTCATCCCACTTTTATTCTTATTAAGCTGTTTTGACCTATGTTTGGGCCCTGAATTACCCTGTATGCAGATTATACTGGTAAAATTGCACTTTTACCCCTTATGACTGGTTTCCTTCTCAAACTCAGAATTCTCTGAGTTAAGCCTTTCCTTGAGATATGTAGGAGCTTTTATCCTTTGTATTGGGTCAAAATGAGCTAGTTATGGCTCATGATGAGGTTCTCATCAACTCTCAATCTGGGCCTACATGAGATGACCAGTTGGGGTCTATCATGAAAGCTCTTGCTTATATGCAACAACAGAATATTGCTATGCAGCAGAGACAGGACACGACCTTAGCTGAGATGAGAGCCTAGCTATCACACCTGACGGAGTCCTGTCAACCACATTCACTCCCATCTCAAGCACAACCCAACCCTAGGAACATACCTGCTCAAAGGTATGTCCAACCTAGACCTGCAATGCAAGACCAAGCACAAGTCATTTCACAACCCTTGCACAACACTGAATTCTTCACTGACTCAAGTTCTTCTCTTGCACAAACACAACCACCTCTGCTACCTAACACTGATTTACCATCCCCTCTAGGGCTGAACTAAATGCCATAATCACTAGGAGTGGTAAAAGCACACTAGATCCATCTCTTCCAACACCTACCACTTCTAGTTCTGCCCCTCTACTTCCTACTTCTCCTCTACCTAGGATTTAACCTCTTTTCACCAATCCTATACCTTTTCCTGAAGCTCTAAAGAAGAAGGAGGAAGGAAAGAAATAGACCTGTGTGGCACCTGAGGAGGATTTGCTTAAGCTCTTTGAGCAAGTCCACATAAACATCCCCTTGTTGGATGCAATCCGCCACATTCCTCTTTACGCTAAGTTTTTAAAAGACTGATGGACGGGGAAATCGCGTATTTTGAAATCATTGGAAATCATAGTATAGTTGCAAAAACCACTCGTCAAAGATATATATGATAACGAAACTCTCATAGATATTTATTCCTTTTAGAACTTGAGTCCCGGTCGTTCGTCTCTGGGAGGCGTGAAAACGAATCGAGATTTGGATCGGCTTTTATAACCTGAATCTAACCTAAGCTACTATTTTTGTCTTTTTGTGTTTTTTATTGTTTTATTTCGAAAAGCGAATTGAAACCTAGATCTAGATAAACTAGCAAAAACCTAAGTGACTATGTGCATCTAAATGAGGCCATGGTGGCCGTGCATGGTGTGAACAAACCAAAGTGTCATATAGGCAAGCAAACATGAGGACAATCAATCACAGAAACATTATGAAATTATTTATGCATAAAAAATTATCACACATCATCTACACTAGAAAGCATATAAATAGAAGAAAATCCCACATGCCGGAAAGTTGCCACTAGGGCCATCGGCCTTGTGTGAGGGTGTAGGCTAGACCTTGGATATGCAAACCCATCTACACGCCTACCAAAAGAGATGGCCGACCACAAGAGGCTATGGGTGAGTCTTCATGGCCATCCAAGAAGAAGAAGATGGGGGCTAGTGCACCCAAGTTGAGAGAGGAGGGTGTTGCTCCCTTTCTCTACCAATGGCCGTCCTTGAAGCTTTGGAGAGAAGCTTCTCTAGCTAGCCGTCCATGGAACCTTGGAGAAGGATGAGGAGGACGGCCTTAAGGTTTTGGATTGTGGAAGTGATGAGAGCCTCATCATGAGCCATAACTAGCTCATTTTAACCCAATAAAGAAGATAAAAGCTCCTACATAACCTAGAAGAAGGCTTAACTGAAGGAACAAGTGCTCTGAGAAGAAAACATGAAATAAAGGTTAAAACTGCAATTTTACCATTGCAGTACATAAATGGGACTTCTCAGAGGCAAAACATAGGTCAAATGGTCTAAATGAGATAAAAAATTGGTTGAGTCAATCAGAAATAGGTTTATGTGCAATCTAGGAATTAAATGACACTTGGTAACCCTAAAACAAACCCACTTAAATTAACAAGGTTTTGGTCAGGATAAAAATCAAGTAAACACTCTAAAAATCATGGAAAAATATCCTCTAGGGTTCAGAACACTCAATTTGGCCTTTGGAACCCAGCTTGACCTAGATTAGGGTCCTAGCACATTAATTGACCTAATTTGGGTTTTTACGCAAAATGTCTAGTCAAACGAGGTCAAACCTAAAATCGAACTTCACCATTGGATTTCTTGGGTCCAAATTAGGTTTGTACCAAAATTTGGACCTAAGGGGAGGTCATCTTGGCCTACTTTGCAATTTAGTACACCCTAATCACAATTTGGTCCCTATCTTTTGAATATCTTTGCAGAGAGCCCCTAAGTTCCTCGCCACCTTTGCAATCAGGTCCTTCTGTCATTGTTAGGGCAGAACCAAGCTCCGGTGAGGTTTAGAGAGGGATTACTCTCTGATTCCTCAGAGATTCTCTCCCAGAAATGGAAGGGCGATTCTCTGAGGAATTCCCTTCCATCTACGGCCAATCACAATCTCTGCTGTGAACCAAATCTCTCGTGCGAACACACGAGAGATTTGGGTATCTTAACCTCTTTCCATCTCCAACGACCGACCTTAGGCGATTGCGCGCCCTCCACGCTCTAACAGCATGGTCCAATGACTATAAAATGACCTCTAAGGCCGGCCGCAGATCTTCAGCTTGATTTAGCCGAGTTTTCACCTCCAATTCATCTCCTCCTGCCCGGCCAAAGTTCCTAGCAAGCTCCGGTGAACCCCCTCCCTTCCCTCTTCGCTCTGCCATAAAACGAGTGGCAAAGTTATCTTCCTGACTCTCCTCCGCGTCGCGCAGTACCCGCGCACGCCGCCTCAGCCCCGTCGTCCCCGTCGTTCTCCCCCACTGGGCAGCATCTTCTCCGGCGACAGCTGGTACAGCTGTCCACCCTCCATCCTCCTTCGTCCCTACAATTAGGTTAGAACTATTCCCCGTAGTCCCCTCTCTCTTTTCCCCCTGTTATCTCATCTAATCGACCCTCGACCGACGCTGAGCACCCTCATCTTCCACATCACCGACCGACCTCCGGCGAGCCGCTCCCACCATTCCGCCTCTCCACACGGCTCGCCGACCATCTCGTAAGCTCCGCCTCACCACCAGGAACACATTCCACCCCTCCACTGCCACTCCGCACATCCACAGTAGCCCCCCAAACAACCCCACACATCCGGCCACAGGTTGACCTAGGCACGCACGCCTAGGCCATCCTGCGGCCTGCGGCATGGCTCACCACCTTCGCCGTGCTACGGCGAAGGTCCCTAGCTGGTCTAATTGAGCCGAGAGGCTCGCTTTGTGTCTGACAAGATTTCAGCTCCTACCGCCATTGACGAAGGTTGAAGCAGCTTCGCAGCAGCTCCAGGCGTCAGCAGCTCCAGTCTTCAGGTGCTGCATATTCGGGCAAGCATCGTAAAGTGCCTCGAGTCTAGCCAGGGGCGCTGCGAAGCCAGTAGCTGTGGCGATTGCACGCAGGTCTGCAGGCGTGCGCGAAATCAGGGCAGAACCTTTAGTCCCACATCGTGGAATCGCGAGCCGCGGGTATGCTATAAGTTGAATTTGTGTTTTATGCTTACCGCCTCCGAAAGCACAGGGGTGAGGTCCCTCACTTACCCTCACGCCCGCCTCGTCCGCGGTTTCATCTCGCAGATCTGGCAGGATCCGACCCGACCCAAACCCACGCACTCCTCGGGCATCACCACCTGCAGGTGCACCTGGTCCCCAGTGCGAATCCGACCCGATTACCCATGTGGCTCTAGGAGAGCGTGTTTGAGTGAATTGCTGAGAGAGAGATGCGCAGGTAGAGGGAAAGGGGTAGGTTTTGCTCTGTGTAGGCGCAGGCTGAACGTTGAGGAAGAAAGACTTGGCCGCGAGAAGGAAGAAGGAAAGGCAGGAAGAACAGAAGGACCAAAGGAGAAGGAAGGCAAGGCAGAGAAGAGAAGGAGGAGGAAAGAAGCCTTCGTAGGAGAAGAAGGAAGGCAAGGCAGAAGAAAGACTGCAAGGATCAGAAGAAGAAAGAAGGAAGCACAAGGCAGGAGAAGAAACAAGAGAAAAGAAACAAAGGCAGGAAGAAGAAGCCTTCGCAAGAAAAGAAGCAAAGCAGAAAGAGAGAAGAGAAAGAAGAAGAGAAGCCAAGACAGAAGACGAAGAAGAAAAAGAGTCCGCAAAAGAAGAAAGAAAGCAAGATCAGAAGAAGAAGAATAATCAAAAGGAAAATGGAAAACACTTTTAAGACGTCTGATCACAAGATCAGACGTCCAATTTGACTCTTTTGTCTGAATTATTTTTTTAGATACCTCTGAATTCCAGTTTTGAGTAAATTAGAGTGTTCAATTACATTTTGATTAGTAGTAAATTCCATTTGCTCCCTGTGTTCGACCTCGGATACTCCGATTTTCGAGTAATAAAATTCTCTATTTGTTTAAACGCTTTGTTGGCTATACTACAATGTCATATTCTCTTTAAAACCCACACAAAAGTGTTACGAACATTTTGGCGCCGTTGCCGGGGAGCAACGCGCAATTTGCCACTAGTCTCTACATTCTTTTTATCATATTGAACACTAACTTGCCCTACTTTGCTTTGATGTGATCTTGCAGGTACTTCAGGAGAAAATCTCTCCCGCAAGTCAACCACTCCAGGGCAGGTAATTTCTTTTCTTCCTTAATCATCCCCTAATCTTTGAAAGACAAAAGGAAGAAAATCAATTTAGGAATCAATTGCCTTCTTTATATAGTAATCACCATCTCTAAGGCAAAACATTTCCTGATTTTGCAAAAATTTCTGCAAATATTCTTGAAGTTGGACTGATTTTTTTTAGATTCCATCCCACAAATTCTTGTGCCTAATTGAAATAACGCTTAATCTCGGCGGACCACACACTTCTTGTTTATAAGTCCAAAGAGAACTTTTGTGAAAAAGAAAAAGAGGATTGGAAATATAACCAAATTAGGGTTTCCACATTAGGGTCTTGAAGCGCTAGTCACACATGCCTGTATAAAAGGAAATAAACCCTCACGCATCAGTGTGCTACCCAAGCCCTTGATTGAAGAGAGCTAAATAAGACAAACCCTAAAATTGAGCTCTAAAATCACTTGAATCTTAAAATTTTTGGACCTAATAACCTGGGAGTCAAATCAAGGTGATCTCTAGGCTCCAAACTTAGAATCATTCTGCCATCTATAGGATAGGTCAGGTGAAGTTGACCCCTTGGGTCAACCAACCTCTAAATTAGGTCATAATACCAAAAACGTCTAAAGTTCAAGTGAGAACCCTAAAAGCACCTTTAAAATAAAAAGTGATAGACTTAAGAGGTCAAGGTCCCCATTCTGGCCTACCTGGAATCTCAGTGACAAGAGAGGTCGGGTGGGGGAAACCCTGTAACCCGTAGGGACGCTCTACCGTGTAGGGGTCTTTGCGGGACTCTCCCTCTCTGGCTGCCAAGGTATTTCTCAGGTGGACGATCTTCTGATCGAGGGGTCCATCCACCCCGAACCTCCATAGTCATCCAAACATCTTTGGGTGTCTTGATTGGGTCAAGAACATCTCCAGTCCCTCATCTTTTCTCTTTAGAGCACACATACACATTTTCAGTGGGACTCATTATTCAGATCTGATCGCTTCATAACACATCGTGATTCATAACTTAATTCTACATCTTGACTCCACCACCTGATCTAAATATGCAGCCAAACCACCTAGGACCACCTTTCAAGAAACCTGAATATCAGAGATCCATGAGAGATAAAATGATTGAGGATGCCATGAAATTCTATGAAAATGAAGAAACCTCAACAGCAGTAGGAAACATTCAGGTTGATGTCCCAACAACCATAACCTCTGTCATAACTTGTGCCCAAGTACTATTAGTAGAAGCCAACAAAGGATCAACCAGTGACTTGCTCATTACTGCATACATTGAGATAGAAAAATTGCACAATAGTGAATACCTTCAATGTATGACAAATCCTCGACTTTGGAAGCAACACCAAGGTAGTCTTGAAAAACGGGAAGAGATAATGAGATTAGTAAAACAAGTTATTGATCAGAAATACCCGTGTATACCAACAGAAGAGGAACTATCTTGGGACAACATCGAGGATAAATCTGATCTCAGGTTTGAGGCACAAAATAGTTGTGGATTCCCAACCCAGATGGAGTATAATGCACCTGATATTGAAGAAGGTTGGGAAGTTCCAAATGCAGGAAAAGACCATGATGAGCCCATTTTATAATCCCAAGATTCCCGCAAGTATGAGAGTAGAACTGAACCTCTCGAGGGTGTAAATTCCGTCCCTTATTCTGATAAGGTGATCCTCGAAGGTTATTCAGACCTAAATTCTAGTAATTCAACCCACATCCTAAGCCTAGAACCTAGATCTGAAACATATTTTGAAGATTTCAAGGCCCCAGATGAAGAAGATCAATCTTTTAATGAAGAATATGATTTTGGGCCTCAATTTGATGAATATCCCTCGCCAACCTCCTCAGAGGAACAAATCAACTTTTCGGAAGTCATGCCAATCTACAACACAGAAACCGAGGAGTTGGACGAGCAAGGTTTCAATTGGGTCTACCCTACTAGCTTAGAATCTGAGCCTCTACCAGATAAGGATACCCTTTTAATCTCAGAATTAACATTTAGGCTAGATCCCAGTCAGGCTACTGAATATACAACATATGATTTATTCTATGGTGGAACTCATGATCTGGAATCTCATTCAAACTTTGATTTTCACAAACTCTCCGACGATTTCGAATCTGACCATAACATCGGAGAAAATTTGCCTCCTGATTATAACATGTCAATCTTCTTTGAAGCCACTTGTTCCACATATACAGAACCAATCAAAACCCGTTCCCCAGCTCGACCCGCAACCGGACTCAATTTCTATTCCGATTAACCTCTCACTGAGCCATTTGCAGATGATTCAACTCCATATCTAGACTGGGTATCAGGTACTGATCAGACCACAAATCAGGAGCCTCCATCCTTTGATCACCCCTGTAGGGATTCCACACCTTACAAGGATAATTTTTCGGAACCCTAATTTGACCAGGCTGATTCGACTTAGCCTGAACCCGAGTTTTCACTTCCATATCCATCAGAACCTCACTGCATATGGTGGGTTCCACATTTGTTGATCTACATCTATCAACCCACCAGACTTATTGGGTTTGGGCTGCATCATCAGCCTACTGATCTTAACAAGCACCCGGTTGGACCAACCAGGCTCTTAATTAAGGTGCTTGTTTTCCAAAATTCCATTGATTTGACCACTCCCTCTCCACCCCATTTTCCGCTCGGCTGAAGGCATTAAATTTAGCGCTTAACGGGAGGCAACCCGTCATCCCAAAAATAGAGACCTGTCTGATTATCCGTCCGTACTCCACGTCTATTACACCTTGAGTTCAGCCTTAGACAGTTGATCCCACCTCTAGTACACGTATCAGAGCTTAAAATCATCAGCATCAGTCATTTTCGACCCATTCACCCACCCGATGTATCCTGTTCTAAGTCCCTGACCTCAACACTAATTCACACCCTCTGGTTACAATGAGGACATTGCAAAACTTAGGCATGGGGGGGTGATAAAGTGCATACATACAGAACCAAGAAAAAATCAGAAGATTTCTCACACAAAAAATTCACATATGTCAAAAACACAAAAAAATTGAAAAAATTAAGAAAAAGAACAAAAAAAGTGGTGGGAGGGAGGAAATTTTGTGAGCCACATATTCATAAGGAGGAGAAAAAGAGCAAAAATGAAGAAAGGAGCATAAAATGAGAAAGAAAAAAGAAATAGTCATTAGTAAAAGAGTAAGGAATTAACTGAAGTTCTAGACCAGATCAAGAAAAGAAATAAAAGAAAAAGTGCTAAGGGGACACAACAAGAGATTAGTGGGAATGCTGGTCTTAGGCCTTGCGGGCTAGAATGTTTAGCTTAAAAATTCACGTATCCGTTAAAATCTGGATAATCCTCAAGAGGTTAAGGAAAATGCGAAGCTTAAGTATTAGGTCTAAGGCTTAGGAAGTATTCGGCCTCGTTAACTGACCTTCGGTTTACGGGATTCGGTAACCTAAGTAACCCAAATTCACACACAGTCTGGTTCAGTGCGCATAAATATCCAAAACACACAAGAGCATTTAATCTTCTGAAAGAGTCACCTAGATTAGGAGTGGCCAATCAGCACAAGTTGATTTGGACGAGTTCCCAGCACGGAGAGGTGGGAAATCCCCCTCAAAGATGCATAACAACATATCGTCTCCTCGGTGCTTGTCACTTAGGATATTTAAATATCCTACTGGGGTCATGTAAGCACTCTGCTGGTTCAGATACCATGGGTGGCATTATCACGAAATGTCGATCGCCAGGGTCTGAATTCGGCCACGGAATGCCATGGGCTGGATTATCTCGAAATCTCGAAAGCCAAGGTTCTGGGGGTTGCCATGGGCGGGATTATCTCGAAATCTCGAAAGCCAGGGATCCTTGAGGATTGATGATGGGGACGAGGAATCTGATATAGACCGTGTTGAGAAGCTAATCCGAAGCTAGAAATAAAAAGAAAAGAGAGAGAAAATCTCTCCAAACAAATAAATCCTCTATCTCTCTCTTACAAAAAAAATGCACTGCAAACTGAACTTGGGCTAAAAATGTCTCAAGCACGGGTGCTTTAACCGCGAGTCCAACAAACCCTAGGTTAGTTTCTATGGGCCGTAGAAACCTTTGAGGAAGACTGAGGCTAAAGCGGAACAGGTCCGGATTTTGGTTGGTACTTGAATACCTCTAGGCCTATTGTCGACATTCCTACCTAATCACAAAAGGAGAAGCACTTATCATTGTTGATAGACACTCAGGGTCTAGAACGGAAGTTGAAACCTTGAAATTTTGCTAAGGGACTAGCAAAAGCTAGGCATGGGGGTATGATGAGAGCCTCATCATGAGACATAACTAGCTCATTTTGACCCAATAAAGAAGATAAAAGCTCCTACATAACCTAGAAGAAGGCTTAACTGAAGGAACAAGTGATCCGAGAAGAAAACATGAAATAAAGGTTAAAACTATAATTTTACCATTGCAGTACATAAACGGGATTTCTCAGAAGCAAAACATAGGTCAAATGAGATAAAAAGTGGGTTGAGTCAATCAGAAATGGGTTTATGTGCAATCTAGGAATTAAATGACACTTGGTAGCCCTAAAACAGACCCACTTAAATTAACAAGGTTTCGGTCAGGATAAAAATCAAGTAAACCCTCTAAAAATCATGGAAAAATATCTTCTAGGGTTCAGAACACTCAATTTGGCCTTTGGAACCCAGCTTGACCTAGATTATGGTCCTAGCACATTAATTGACCTAATTTGGGTTTATACGCAAAATGTCTAGTCAAACGAGGTCAAACCTAAAATCCAACTTCACCATTGGATTCCTTAGGTCCAAATTAGGTTTGTACCAAAATTTGGACCTAAGGGGAGGTCATCTTGGCCTACTTTGCAATTTAGTACACCCTAATCACAATTTGGTCCCTATCTTTTGAATATCTTTGCAGAGAGCCCCCTAAGTTCCTCGCCACCTTTGCAATCAGGTCCTGCCGCCATTGTTAGGGCAGAACCAAGCTCTGACGAGGTTTAGAGAGGGATTACTCTCTGATTCCTCAGAGATTCTCTCCCAGAAATGGAAAGGAGATTCTCTGAGGAATTCCCTTCCATCTACGGCTAATCACAATCTCTGGTGTGAACCCAACCTCTCGTGCGAACGCACGAGAGATTTGGGTATCTTAACCTCTTTCCATCTCCGGCGACCGACCTCAGGCGATTGCGCGCCCTCCACGCTCTAACAGCATGGCCCAGTGCCTATAAAATAACCTCTAAGCCCAGCCGCAGATCTTCAGCTTGATTTGGCCGAGTTTTCACCTCCAATTCATCTCCTCCTGCCCGGCCAAAGTTCCCAGCAAGCTCCGGCGAGCCCCCCTCCCCTCCCTCTTCTCTCTGCCACAAAACGAGTGGCAAAGTTATCTTCCTGACTCTCCTCCGCGTCGCGCAGTACCCACGCACGCCGCCTCAGCCCTGTCGTCGCCGCCGTTCTCCTCGACTGGGCAGCGACTTCTCCGGTGACAGCAGGTACAGCTGTCCACCCTCCGTCCTCCTTCGTCCCTACAATTAGGTTAGAACTATTCCCCGTAGTCCCCTCTCTCTTTTCCCCCTGTTATCTCATCTAATCAACCCTCGACCGACGCTGACCACCCTCATCTTCCACATCACCGACCGACCTCCGACGAGCCGCTCCCACCATTTCGCCCCTCCACACGGCTCGCCGACCATCTCGTAAGCTCCACCTCACCACCAGGAACACATTCCACCCCTCCACTGCCACTCCGCACATCCACAGTAGCCCCCGGAACAACCCCACACATCTGGCCACAGGTTGACCTAGGCACGCATGCCTAGGACATCCTGCGGCCAGCAGCATGGCACACCACCTTCGCCGTGCTACGGTGAAGGTCCCTAGCTGGTCTAATTGAGCCGAGAGGCTCGCTTTGTGTCCGACAAGATTTCAGCTCCTGCCGCCATTGACGAAGGCTGAAGCAACTTCGCAGCAGCTCTAGGCCTCAGCAGCTCCAGTCTTCAGGTGTTGCGTATTCAGGCAAGCGTCGTAAAGTGCCTCAAGTCCAGCCAGGGGCGCTGCGAAGCCAGCAGCTGTGGCGATTGCACGCAGGTCTGCGGGCGCACGCGAAATCAGGGCAGAACCTTTAGTCCGACATCGTGGAATCGCGAGGCGCGGGTATGCTATAAGTTGAATTTGTGTTTTATGCTTACCGTCTCCGAAAGCACAGGGATGAGGTCCCTCACTTGCCCTCACGCCCGCCTCGTCCGCGGTTTCATCTCGCGGATCTGGCAGGATCCAACCCGACCCAAACCCACGCACTCCTCGGGCATCACCACCTGCAGGTGCACCTGGTCCCCAGTGCGAATCCGACCCGATTACCCATGTGGCTCTAGGAGAGCGTGTTTGAGTGAATTGCTGAGAGAGAGACGCGCGGGTAGAGGGAAAGGGGTAGGTTTTGCTCTGTGTAGGCGCAGGCTGAACGTTGAGGAAGAAAGACTTGGCCGCGAGAAGGAAGAAGGAAAGGCAGGAAGAACAGAAGGACCAAAGGAGAAGGAAGGCAAGGCAGAGAAGAGAAGGAGGAGGAAAGAAGCCTTCGCAGGAGAAGAAGGAAGGCAAGGCAGAAGAAAGACTGCAAAGATCAGAAGAAGAAAGAAGGAAGCACAAGGCAGGAGAAGAAATAAGAGAAAAGAAACAAAGGCAGGAAGAAGAAGCCTTCGCAAGAAAAGAAGCAAAGCAGAAAGAGAGAGGAGAAAGAAGAAGAGAAGCCAAGACAGAAGATGAAGAAGAAAAAGAGTCTGCAAAAGAAGAAAGAAAGCAAGATCAGAAGAAGAAGAATAATCAAAAGGAAAAGGGAAAACACTTTTAAGACGTCTGATCCCAAGATCAGACGTCCAATTTGACTCTTTTGTCTGAATTATTTTTTTAGATACCTCTGAATTCCAGTTTTGAGTAAATTAGAGTGTTCAATTACATTGTGATTAGTAGTAAATTCCATTTTCTCCCTGTGTTCGACCTCGGATACTCCGATTTTCGAGTAATAAAATTCTCTATTTGTTTGAACGCTTTGTCGGCTATACTACAATGTCATATTCTCTTTAAAACCTGCACAAAAGCGTTATGAACAGGAAGCAAGTTTAGAGTGGAGAGTATGGGTGGGAGAGTGTATGGAGATATGGTCCAATTTCATAGCTCTCTCTTTGCCCTTATGGAGGGCTCCATTTGGTTGCCACTTTTGGTTGCTCCAAAAATAGCAAATGCCACAATTTTTGGACCTAGGTTTGACACAAGTTTTTAGGGTTTCCAAGAGAGTGTGCATGGGTTTGGTGGGAGTAAAATGGGAAGGTGTGCGTGTGTGTGTGGGTGTGTGTTTTTTGTAGGGCTAGGTTGTGGGTTTTGGTAGGATTAGGTGCTAAATAGGTTGGGTCAATCTAGATTAAGTTGGTGTGGACCTAATTAGGCTTAGGAAAGTCTAATTGGGTAGGAGTGAACCTAATTAGGTCTAGGTCAAGTCTAATTAGATGTGTGCATGTGATTAGGCTAGGGTAACCCTAATAGGTATGAGTTAATTAGATCCTGGGTGGATCTAATTGGGCTCGGGTGCACCCAATCAACTGTAGATGCACCCAATTAGATATGGGATGGTTCAATTGGGTTAGGGATAGGAAAAGTATGGCTATGGATAGTGGACTAGGCTTAGGAGGTCTCTACTTAGGTTTCCTAGGATGTCCGGTGGGGTTCTTAGGTCAAAATAGGCAAGCTAGGGCTTCCAACACCAAAATCAGGAACCAGACAACAGTATCAGACGTCCAGGATAGTGGTCAGACGTCTTATACTACAAAATTGGATGTCTGGACACTAAATTAGACGTCCAATTCTGTGTCAGTATGAGTTTTGCCTTCCTGGATTGTTATTCTGCAGAAATCAGACGTCCATCCAAATGTCTGGACGTCCTAAAAGGTGCTGGAGAGTGGGTTTTATGTTTTCTAAGGTTGGTTTTGGTTCCTAAGTGTTTGGGAGAGGGATAGGAACATGGATAGTGCTATCCATGTTTGGGTTTCGAGGCTAAGGTGCCCTAATGGAGGTTGTCTTGGGTTTGGGAAGGATGTCCTAGGGTTTCTAAGGGTAGGGATAAGGCTAGCCTCCTCACTCCTCTTATCTGGATCAGTCTTCTTCTTCCTTTCTTGCTTTATTCCACTATCTCCATCCTGGATCACTTTATTATCTGTAAATAGCAATAAAAACCATTAACTAGCAGGATATCTTCTTATTCTGAATAGACTGATGCAATACATTATATGCAAGATATGAGTGTAATATCCACAATTTAAGATAGGTTCAGACATTATTTAGGTTGATTAGGACCCATGATTGCTGTGCAATCATGCCCCCATGACTAAACTTTGATAGTCCCTAGCAAATGCAAGACTAAATTATTTGCAGCAAGGGTCCCTAAGGGACTGGTTATTTTATCAAGTGTTTGCATAGAGATTTTTCTCCTTTTTGTTTTCATCCTATGCTCTAGAAATCCAGACAATCATGAAGGTGCAGCTATGTAGCTTTTGCAACGGATTCGAGTGAAAACTAATACACCTCTAAAGCCTGTACTTGACCCCTAATAAAAATTCTAGCGGGATAGGTGGATTTCTTCCCTCGGGTTATTCAAGATATTCTATGAATTTCACCCCGGCTTTGGGCTTAGGTAGAGTATCTTTGAGGGAAAGGATTATATAATTGGTGGCTCATTCTCACTTGGTGCTACATAGGGACTAGTACTACAGAATCTAGATTCCTGGATTACTAAGTAACTCAACTCAGAGAAAGACGAGAAAAACTATTCTCCCTTTTGATTCCTTTGTATTCATTCTCTCTTACTCTTTTTCTTTTTTTTTCTTAGAACTCACAACCTCACCAGATTCACACATAGGATCTGTATTTGGTGGGCTCACTAAGCATTAACACTTTAATTGAGTTCTCATAACCCTAACACTAAGTCGGGATTCCTCAGCCAGTATTCGGGCGGTCAGAAACACAAGAAAAATAGGTTAAGGTCATATTTGGTGGAGCTCAATTTTATTTGGTGGTATTGCCTTGATAAACACTAAATATTCATTGTTTTCTTCTTTTTTCTTCTTTTTCTAATTTTTTTTTTCAATTTTTCTTTCTTTTCATCATTCTTTTTCTTTTTCTTTTTCTCTTTTTTTTTCTTTTTCAGCATAACACAACTGGCATACATCCACGAACTTTATTAAGGAGGCATTATTGGGGATTGGTGGTACTCAAGAGACATTGGGTGGCTTTTTTGGTGGAAGTGCCTACTCATGGCACCGGGAGAGACGGATAGGATGGTGTATTTCTGACCTTGACATCAATACCCTCCTTCCGTTGAGGATTCCATAAAGAATGGTCGTAACCATCCACCTTAGCCCTAGTTTTATGAAAACTCGCTTTCCACATATTTGCCTTATTCAATGGCTCCTACAATTTCGCACAAAAATGTATACGTGGGAACCGGGAGCGAAAACTATGTCTAATCTCAGAGTATCATCACCTAATTATCTAGGATTCCAGATTCCTTGCACTAATCTTAAAGCACCAGTACACTCTACTCTCATCTCACACTATTTGGTGCATTTTTGGAGGAAAATCTGCCTGACTCCCAAAACATTGTCCAAGGGTTCAGGAGAAGAAGCACTGCTTCTTCTCGACAAACTGAAGACGTTTATCAGCCTTCACCGTGAATCCATTGCAAATTCTACGTGTGTGTGAAAAGTTATACTGGATTCTAGATTACAGGAATCAACTAAAGGATAAAATCCCTAATGCATTCTCTTAATAAAATAATCTTATTCATGAATGCAATATCTATATATGCTATAAACATGTAACCTCATATAATTTGTACTTCGTGAATTTCCCGTATCGGTTTACAATCAGCTTGACCTTAAATTTAGAACAAAAGGTGGGCGGGTGAGTCGGATGTGGCTGTTGCGAACGATTTCTAGCTCCAATGAGAGCATTGGAGGTGGAGTCAGTTGTTCTTTTATTTAAGGTTCTAAAGTACGTTTTGCATGCAGCTCCGAGGTTTTCCTAAGTGTTGGCAAAAAATTTTTTTTCAGTTTTTCTGTATCTATCCCCCCATGCCTAAGTTCTTGTATGTCCTCATGCATGAATGTAAAAGAAAATAAATGCTGCAGGCAGAGAATGGATAGAAATCACCTGTAATTGCTCCTGAAATTATATTCAGCACTGGCCAACCTGTTAACATGCAATATAGAAAAGGGAAATATGCTAAAACAAAAATATGCTATATATAAAAATGGTTATGTATAGATGATGGTGAAATGGTATTTGTACGTGCTGAGTTTAATGCCTCCAGCTGGGCGTACACTTCAGAAAGGATATACCAATACAGTATTGAGAATGTCAAGTAAAATGATAAGAATTTTAGTCTCATTCGCCAACAGCGGACCGCAAATGCGAACTAGCTGTCCATGAATTCCAAGTCCAAATAATCGGGAAAATATGTAGATGGGGCTTGGGATTATCTGCAGCCAGATGCTACAGAAGAAAGACAGATAAATACGGGTGCCTGGAAGGAATGAAGGTGAAGGCATCCCGAAGAGGTGATGGAGAATGTGGGTGGTAGGGGCATGGGTGGAGTCGTGTGGGGTGAAATCATATGGGTCCTGATAATGGTGATGAATGGAAGGCATGAACCAAGTAGTGTGGTCAGATCTGGAAATCAAGGTCTAGTGATCAGTCTCTGTCTCTACCAAAGATGTTTGGGTCTCATCTTCTTCTTTTATCTCTTCCAAATTGTCCAATGCCAATTCCCAATTATCACATGATTCCCCAAAATTCCTAGCTTCCTCTGATAACTCATCATATGTTATCCCCAATAATCTTTCAATTTCTTGAATATCTATTTCATAAGGGGATATTTCCTTCTTCTCACTTAGATGTAGTTGGGCATTAGATTTAGTAGTGAGTCCCTCCATGAAAGTGGAATGGGCTGAATCATTGATTGAGGAGTTGTTACAGTCTTTTTGATTTTGTTGCTCCGTATATGAGATCATTTGAATTAATTCATCAATGTCTCCATGGGTATTCTCAAATACAACAAAATTATATTGAGGTCCCTTAATGCTTGGTTCCTCAAAATGAAATGATTGGTACTCAGGCCCTATATCAAGATCAAGATTCTCAAATAAATCTCCATTCTCAGCTTCCATAGGGTTATCAATATCATCCACCTCGGGTGTTTGATCAACAAAACCCTGCATGACCACCACCGAATCGCAAATCGGTTGTGACACACCTGACCCAGATTTAAACATTTCTGGCTTTTGTTGCTCATCCCAGATTCTATGAACTCTTTCCTTATATCATCATATTCTCTTGCACTAGCTTCTTTTATTTCATGAATCATTTTGATCAATTGAGTAATCTAGGATTCATTGCAAGGGGCAGGGGTTTGAATTGGGCTAGGTCGATCAAGATAGTCAACCACATTATCAGTGATTTGATCTGGTAGGGAGGGTGACTTATGTGATCTAGTGGATTGTTGATTCGGGTTGTGTGGTTCTACCCAGGTGTCAATTGCCATAGTTTCTTCTGAATTACTCTCCGACTCACTTTCCATGTCATCCAGAAAGTACCCTGACTTTGTTTTCTTAGTGGCTACATACAAATCAAAGTGAATCTTCCCATTGCCGCTACTCACCTCCATACATCCTGAGTAACAGTCAATCTGTGCATTGGCCGTAGCCAAGAAAGGTCAACCTAGAATAATGGGTGAATTACTTAGCTTCTCCGATATATTCATGTCCAAGACAATAAAATCGACTAGAAAGCTAAGACCTTGCACTTTAATAATGACATCCTGAACTACCCCCTTCGGTAGTTTGATGGAGCCATCTGCCATTCTAATGGTGAAAGGTGTGTGGTGCAGATCTCCAAGTTTGGTGAGGTCAAAAAGGGTGGTAGGAATCAAGCTAATGGAAGACCCTAGATCCACAAGGGCTTTGTTGAAGGTGAATCCCTTTATGGCAAAAGATATGAAGGGTTTTCCAGGGTCAGTCATTTTGGGTGGTATAGTGCCAGAAACAAATGCACTTATGTTAGCTGATAAAACCACCTCTTTAGGTGTGCAAGTCATTTTCTTCTTTTGTGACTCTTTCTTTAAGGCCTCAGGAAAGGGTAAATAGGTCAAATCAACTTCAGAAGCCTTTTTCTTCTTTTTGTCCCTTGAGTATGAGTCTGAGCTGGATGTGGGTTTGGTCTTATGATTTTTGGTTGAGCCCAAATCAGGTCGTTTGGGTGGGCTCTTAGCTTTACTGTTCCTTTTAGAGGCCACAAATTTGACCCCCGCACAAGGGCATGTTTGATAGATTGGAGGAGGGGTCGGAAGAATAGGTGGAGAATAGGAGTGAAAAGGCATTCGCATTCGGGGATAAAGTGATTCTTGAAGTCTCTTGATTTGATCCCCTTGAGATTTCACATGATTTTCCAACTTAGTCAGCCTTTCTTCATTTTTCTTATCAAAGTCCAACAAAATGTTCGTGATATCTTCAAGGGTGGTTGCGGGTTGGGCTGGACTAGATTGTTGCCCTAAAGTGGATTGAGTGGAGTATTGGGCTTGCCTAGATTGATGTTCAGTCTGAGTCGGTCACTGTGGTGGCCATGAAAGATCAGGATTGTTTCTCCATTCAGGGTTATACGACTTTGGATATGAAGCAATAGGTGTATCGCCCTGAGTGGGGCTGACTACAGAGGGAGTTGATTGAGAACCTGTTATGTGGTCCTATACTTGTGATCCATTATTCCATCATTAGAGATATCTCATCAGGTACAGGTGTATCAGAAATAGTGCATTCCTTAATTGATCTACCCAAATCATGGATTAGGTCCAAAGGTGCCTTTTGGGTTGGCTGAGTCCAGGATGCCTCCCCATGGTAGCAAGAATCAATAGAATAGCTAGTGGTTCCAAAATATGGGTCACTAGACCGACTAGGCTGGTTGTTCCAAGTCTCTTGTCCCTAGGAGGAGTGATAAGATTGAGATTGTGCCTGAGATCGTCTAATTTGCTCCAGAAGCTTGGCACATTGATCTGTATAGTCCTTGTTATATTCCCGGAATTCAGCAACTATGGCTTTCAATTGGTTCTGATCTAGATAAGGGTCAGATCCATGAGATTCAGGTTCTAAATAAGTTGGGGGATAAGGATAATCATATCTCAGCTGGTTAGGATGAGTCTCCCAACCAGGAGGAGTCGAAATCATGGTTGGGTTGGGAGATGGAGGACCCTGAGGGTCAAAAGAATGATATGGGTTCATGGATGTTTGAGAGAAGATGCGAATAGAAATAAGAGATAGTCTTCCTTAGGAAGACACAACCAGCTACAAGGGGCTGGTGGAATTAAGGCAAAGGCCTAGGAAGAAAGATGCAATCACACCCAAATTAGGCTCAAAAAGGTTTGTTTTGAGTCTCTAAATTTAAACCCTAATGTGAATTACCAAGGGTTTGTGCTTCTTCTAAAATCTACAGTCAAACCTTAGTTTGACTTGAAATCACTCCCCAGATCAATAACTGAAGAAAAATATTATGAAATTTGGTAGAGATCTTAATTTTTCAATAAAATTTTTAGGGAATATTTTTTTAATATTTTTACTATTTCGTACAATTTTTCATGAATTTTTATTTTCTAGGGGGTCAAACAGACCAGATGGACCCCCTACGAGAAGTATAGTTTGAAACAGTATCAAAACAAATCCAAAAATTCTTGAAAATTCATAGAAGAAACTAGGTTTCATTGGCTTTCCAACCCCACAAATTTCGAAGATACATGATTAATTTAAAGGACAGAATTAACATTTAAATTTATAAAAAATCAGAGTGCCGACTATTCTGACCCCCTTCACTGTACGAATTTTTAAAATTTTTATAATGATAATTTTTCCAAATAAAAGGTGGTACTGGAAAGCTAGTTTGAAATCCTAATGCCAAACCTAATCCCAAGATTTTTGGAATCCTAATTTCATAGCAATAAATTTTTGAAAATCATCAATATTTGCTGGCCGAATTTTCAAATCTGATTTTGGTGTGTTTAAATAGTTTCTAAGTTAAAACACACACCAAAGAAAATGATCATTTTTTTTAAATTTAGATCTAAAATTTTGAATTTGAATTTATATATATATATATTTTTTTTTCCTTTTTTTTCTTTTTTCTTCTAACCTAAGGAAGCAATAAACTAGAGGAAGAAGAAGATACTTCGGTCTTCACCACGGGTCGATGTGTGCGCAGATCCTCATCTTGACACCCTACAATCAAAACAAATAGAAGTTAAGAAAATCCAAATCTAAACTCACGTGTTGCCTCCCCGGCAACGGCACCATTTGACGAGCGTGGAAATCGTGTATTTTGAAATCGTTGGAAATCGTAGTATAGCCGTAAAAACCACTCGTCAAAGATATTTGTGATAACGAAACTCTCATAGATCTTTATTCTTTTTAGAACTTGAGTCCCGGTCGTTCGTCTCTGGGAGGCGTGAAAACGAATCGAGATTTGGATCGGCTTCTATAACCTAAATCTAACCTAAGCTACTATTTTTGTCTTTTTGTGTTTTTGATTTTTTTATTTCGAAAAGTGAATTGAAACCTAGATCCAGATAAACTAGCAAAAACCTAAGTGACTATGTGCATCTAAATGAGGCCATGGTGGCCGCGCATGGTGTGAACAAACCAAAGTGTCATATAGGCAAGCAAACATGAGGACAATCAATCACAGAAACATCATGAAATTATTTATGCATAAAAAATTACGTCATCTACACTAGAAAGCATATAAATAGAAGAAAATCCCTCACACCGGAAAGTTGCCACTAGGGCCATCGGCCTTGTGTGAGGGTGTAGGCTAGACCTTGGGTATGCAAACCTGTCTACACGCCTACCAAAAGAGATGGCCAGCCACAAGAGGCTATTGGTGAGCCTTCATGGCCGTCCAAGAAGAAGAAGATGGGGGCTAGTGCACCCAAGTGGAGAGAGGAGGGTGTTGCTCCCTTTCTCTACCAATGGCCATCCTTGAAGCTTTGGAGAGAAGCTTCTCTAGCTAGCCGTCCATGGAGCCTTGGAGGAGGATGAGGAGGACGGCCATAAGGTTTTGGAGGGTGGAAGCAAGTTTAGAGTGGAGAGTATGGGTGGGAGAGTGTATGGAGATATGGTCCAATTTCGTAGCTCTCTCTTTGCCCTTGTGGAAGGCTCCATTTGGTTACCACTTTTGGTGGCTCCAAAAATAGCAAATGCCACAATTTTTGGATCTAGGTTTGACACAAGTTTTTAGGGTTTCCAAGAGAGTGTGCATGGGTTTGGTGGGAGTAAAATGGGAAGGTGTGTGTGTGTGTGTGGGTGTGTGTTTTTCGTAGGGCTAGGTTGTGGGTTTTGGTAGGATTAGGTGCTAAATAGGTTAGGTCAATCTACATTAAGTGGGTGGTAGGAGTGAACCTAATTAGGTCTAGGTCAAGTCTAATTAGATGTGTGCATGTGATTAGGCTAGGGTAACCCTAATAGGTATGAGTTAATTAGATCCTGGGTGGATCTAATTGGGCTCGGGTGCACCCAATCAACTGTAGATGCACCCAATTAGGTATGGGATGGTTCAATTGGGTTAGGGATAGGAAAAGTAGGGCTATGGATAGTGGACTAGGCTTAGGAGGTCTCTACTTAGGTTTCCTAGGGTGTTCGGTGGGGTTCCTAAGTCAAAACAGGAAAGCTAGGGCTTCCAACACCAAAATCAGGAACCAGACAGCAGTATCAGACGTCCAGGATAGTGGTCAGATGTCTTATACTACAAAATTGGATGTCTGGACACTAAATTAGACATCCAATTCTGTGTCAGTATGAGTTTTGGCTTCCTGGATTGTTATTCCACAGAAATCAGACATCCAGCCAGATGTCTGGATGTCCTAAAAGGTGCTGGAGGGTGGGTTTTATGTTTTCTAAGGTTGGTTTTGGTTCCTAAGTGTTTGGGAGAGTGATAGGAACATGGATAGTGCTATCCATGTTTGGGTTTTGAGGCTAAGGTGCCCTAGTGGAGGTTGTCTTGGGTTTGGGAAGGCTGTCCTAGGGTTTCTAAGGGTAGGGATAAGGCTAGCCTCCTCACTCCTCTTATCTGGATCAGTCTTCTTCTTCCTTTATTGCTTTATTCCACTATCTCCATCCTTGATCACTTTATTATCTTTAAATAGCAGTAAAAACCATTAACTAGCAGGATATCTCATCTTATTCTGAATAGACTGATGCAATGCATGATATGCAAGATATGAGTGCAATATCCACAATTTAAGATAGGTTCAAACATTATTTAGGTTGATTAAGACCCATGATTGATGTGCAATCAAAGACCTATGCACATCTAAGCGTAAAGCAAGAATTCAAAAAGGGAATAGTCCAATCATCCTCTAGGAACAAGCTAGTTCCATCATCTCTAGTACCCTTCCAGCTAAGATGAAGGACCCAGACACCCCTCTCTTATCCTGCATGATAGGTAACACCACATTTAATAGAGCAGTACTTGACCTAGGTGCTTCCATCAATCTTATCCCAACCTCTCTGCTGACACATTTTGAGGTTGGCAATCTGAAGCCAACCAAGGTGTCCTTGCAATTAGCTGACAGATCAGTTAAGCCACCTCAGGGAGTGTTGGAAGATGTCACAGTGCGGGTCAAGGATTTTTACTTTCTTGTAGACTTTATAGTCCTTGACATGGAAGTACCTGAAGATATCCAGAACACACCTATCATTTTAGGAAGACCTTTCTTGGCTACGGCCAAGGCAAACAACAATTGTGAGGAGGGCCTTATAGAATTGAAGTTCAGAGATCAGAAAATAAAAATTGATATTTTTCAGGCCCAAAGAGGACCGACCTGTAGTTTAATTGAAGAAATCTTTTCTCTGGATTCTTTGGACCGGTTGGTTGAGGATACCTTAATCAATTCATTAAATTTAGAACCTCAACACTCTTTGGACTCTGACTTGACTTCCACTGAGATACCAAATTTAGAGACTGAGGACCTACCTCCTATTCCTTTAGTATCTCTAGGATCTCCTGAAACTTTCACACCTGCTCCTTCTGATCCTGTGCCTGTTGAACTCAAACCTCTTCCTGACTCTCTCAAATATGTTTTCTTAGGACCTGATCAGACCTATCCGGTGATTGTTAACTCTTCCTTATCATCTGATCAAGAATCACGACTCTTATATGTCCTAAGAGCACGTAGACAAGCTATAGGATGGAGCCTTTCTAACCTTACTGGCATCAGTCCTTCTTATTGCACACATAGGATTTTTACTGAAGAAGGATCTAGACCTACTAGACAGCCCCATTGTAGATTGAACCCTACATTACAAGAGGTGGTAAAAAGTGAAATGATTAAGTGGTTGGACAATGGAATTATCTTCCCAATTTCTGACAGTAGATGGGTAAGTCATGTTCAGGTTGTGCCAAAGAAGGCCGGACTTACCATCATCACCACTATTTCTAGAGAAGTCATCCCTACACGCATTGCTAGTTCGTCGAGAGTATGTATAGGTTATCGAAAACTCAACCAAGCCATGAAGAAAGATCATTTCCCTTTGCCCTTCATTGATCGGATACTGGAAAGACTACTGGGGAATAGATTTTTCTACTTTTTGGATGGCTATTCAAGATATAATCAGGTGGCAATTCACCCTGACGATCAGGAAAAAATGACATTCACCTGCCCCTATGGAACCTTTGCATTCCGTTGGATGCCTTTTGGATTGTGCAACGCACCTGCTACATTTCAGCGGGGTATGTTTGCAATCTTTTCCGACTTAGTAGGTGATTGCTTAGAAGTCTTCATGGATGACTTCTCGGTCTTCGGGAGCACATTTGATGCATGCTTAGACCACCTGACTAAGGTCCTGCAAAGATGCATAAATGTGAACCTGGTACTTTCCTGGGAGAAATCTCATTTCATGGTAACAGAAGGACTAGTATTAGGTCACCTTATCTCTAAGAGAGGAATTGAGGTTGACCGCGTGAAGGTAAAGTTGATTTCTGATTTACCACTACCTTCGTCGGTTAAACAGATTCGATCTTTTCTCGGGCATGTTGGTTTTTATCGTCGCTTTATAGCGGATTTCTCGAAAATAGCCTGACCTCTCATACTCTCCTCTCTAAAGATGTAGACTTCCAGATCTCTGACGATTGTGTTTGTGCCTATACTACACTTCATGATCTGGTTACCAAGGCCCCCATACTGCAACCCTCGAATTGGTCTCACCCTTTTGAGATCATGTGTGATGCCTCTAATTATGCAGTAGGAGCTATCCTTGGTCAAAAATTGAACGGGAAACCCACAGTCATCTATTACGCTAGCAAGACCTTAGATGAAGCCTAGAGGAATTACACCGTCACGGAAAAGGACTTTCTAGCAGTAGTATTTGCACTAGAGAAATTCAGACCTTATCTTTTTGGTTCCCACATTATTGTCTACACTGACCATACGGCAGTTTGACATCTTCTCGCCAAGAAGGATGCGAAATCTCATCTGATTAGATGGATCCTGCTTTTACAAGAATTTGATTTAGAGATTCATGATAAGGCTGGAAAGCAGAATGTGGTAGCTGACCACCTATCCCGCCTTCCTTCTGAAGCGATTTCTCCTTCACCCATTTCTGACCACTTCCTTGATGAGCAATTGCTGGTCATTCATTCTGATCTTCCCTGGTATGCTAACATTGTCAACTACTTGGCTTCTAGAATCCTCCCCACTGATTGGGTTCGACATCAAAAAGGCAGACTTAGATCCGAGGCCAAGCACTATTAATCGGAAGAACTCTGGCTTTTCAAGCACTGCAAAGACCAGATCTTTAGGAAGTGTGTTCCAGATAAGCAGATTAGAAGCATCTTATCGTTCTGCCATGACCAGGTGTGCGGCAGTCACTTCTCTGCAAAAAGACTGCTGCAAAGATTTTGCAGAGCGGTTTTTATTGGACCACAATCTTTAAAGAGGCACACGAATATAGCAGGGCATGTTCACGCTATCAATCTCTCGGCAGTATTGGCCGTCAAGACATGATGCCCTTGAATCCGATCATGGTGTGCGAAATCTTTGACATTTGGGGCATTGACTTCATGGGACCTTTTCCTAAATCTTATGGCTTCGAGTACGTATTGTTGGTAGTTGAGTATGTTTCAAAATGGATTGAAGCCATCCCCTAGAGGACTAATGATCATAGAGTTGTGACACAATTCGTTCAAGACTTCATCTTCTCTAGATTTGGGGTACCAAAAGCCATCATTAATGATGGAGGGTCTCATTTTAGAAACACACATTTTCAGTCCCTACTTCGAAAGTATGGGGTGTCACATAGGATTGCTACACCTTATCACCCTCAAACCAATGGACTTGCTGAATTGTCCAATAGAGAGATCAAGAAGATTTTACAGACTACCATCCGACCAGATAGAAAGGATTGGTCTTCCTGCCTTTCTGATGCGTTGTGGGCATATAGGACAGCCCACAAAACCCCTTTAGGCATGTCTCCTTTTAGACTTGTGTACGGGAAACACTGTCATCTTCCCGTAGAACTAGAGCACAAAGCCTATTGGGCCATCAGAAAGTGTAACTTGGACTTAGAGAAGGTCGGTGATCTTAGGAAATTGCAAATTTCTGAGCTCGATGAATTAAGGAATGAATCTTACGAAAGCTCAAGGATTTATAAGGATAAACTTAAGGCCTTCCATGACCATCACATTCTTAGGAAATCATTTCACCCTGATCAAAAAGTCCTTCTCTTCGACTCTAGACTAAAACTCTTTCCTGGGAAACTAAGATCAAAATGGATTGGACCTTTCAAGATCTTAAGAATATTTGACAATGGAGCCATTGAGATCACTGAAATTGACAAATCTGAACCTTTTATTGTAAATGGTCAAAGACTGAAACCTTTCATTGAGCCGCATGATCTTAGACTTGTCAATTCCACCATTTCGCTCCTACATTTTGAATTACCATACAAGTTTTTGCCTAGCTAAAGGCGTTAAACTTAGCAAAAACCTATCCTTGTATATAGCTATTTTTCACCTTTCTTACTCTTGCCTTTATTTGTATATAGTGTCTACCCTTGTATTTTGAGCATACTTTCATTGACACACATTTCACTTCCTAGCCCGACTGTTCACTCTGATCCAAGATCAGACTTAAAATCATCCGCACAGAGATTTTATCTCCTCATTCCGACTTCCTTCCATCACCCAGTCTAGGATAGTGAAAAGCTGAGCATGCATTTGCATCCACCCTATTCATTCAATGAGGACATTGGAACATTTAAGCATGGGGGGGTATAAATGGTAAACCATTTAAACTAAAATGCAATTGTAGACACAACTATAGTACATATAGTATTATCAAAATATATATATACTTAAAAAATTTGAAAAATTTTGAAAAATTTTTGAAAAATATTACAAAGCTAAAAATACAAAAAAATAATAATAACAAATCACAAAAAAATCCAAAAATACAATAAGGGACATGCACTTTATTATCACGGGAGGACATTAATTTTAAGGAGAAAGGGAGAAAAAGATAAAAGATAAGTGTTTAACTATGATCTTCTAGCTAAAAACAAAATTAGAATAAGTGTCTATTGACATTCAACCGTTATTGATTTGACCTACCAGGCCATAATAGCTTGATACAAGCTTGGGCTTAATACACTTCGAGCCTTGACAAGATAGGCCACAGTCTCTCCTAACTTTAGGACATGTTCTTGTACCTGAGTCACCAGTACAGGATTCGTTGTTTTGCTTTGACTTAGGAATCTAAGTAACCTTGGCTTACACTACACAATGTCAAGAAAGACCACTTGAACCTAAACTTCAACCCCTGTGTTCATTAGGGAAGGTGGAGTCATTACCTGTGCGTGCAGGTAGACTCTTTGTCCTAATCTTTAGTCTTGTGTCCAGGAGAAACCCTTTCCACAAAAAAAATTCACTCACCAAATACAGTGCGCTCTACCAAATAAGTTCCGGAGACATACTGATTCAAAAAAAAAAAAAAAGAGAGAGCCAAGTATGTTCTCCAAATTCTGGAAACACAATTGTTCCACCAAAATTATTTTCAGGGTTCAAAACAAATACCCTATTTGTCCACCAAAAAGTTCTCTGAGCCACAAACACAATAAGAGTTGGGTTTGAATAGTCATCAATTCTTGAGAGTCATCCGAAAACATGAGCTGAAGTTAGGACCAACCTTGACTTAAAAAGAAGTGAAACCCCGAAAGTGAGCTTTAGAATTCACTTGGTTAGTCCTGACTTATCACAAAGCACAGCCATAACCTCATAGCATTTTGAGTCTCTGTAAAATCCCCTGAGTCCTGGAATTCGACTTAAGGTTTAAATATCAAGAGTCCTTGTTGGTTGAGAGATGGTCTATGTCATTTAAGCCTCGAGTTCTAGTTGGTTATCCTCAGTAATAAGGTTCTCACAATGTCTAAAACACAGTTGGTTTATTGAAAAAATCTTTCATCCTGAAGATCATCATCAAACACTTAAAACTTTTTGAAAGAAGAAAAAGATATCTCTTCACACTTACCTTGCTGATACTCAAATTGCCTTACACTTCAACAGATTGTTTGCTAAGGGACTAGCAAAACGTAAGCATGGGGGTATGATGAGTGGCTACTCATCATGGCTAAAAAGCTGAAGTTAAGCTAGACACTAAGTAAAAAAACATCAGATTAACAGATAAAAAGGGCTAAGTGTGGGAATTAAAGAAAAAAGACCTAAAACCTTTACTATATGTTAACACTTCATAATTAGGTCACAAAATGAGATATTCTGAAAGCAAAGTACAAATGATGATCCATGCATCAATTGAACACATAAATAAGTTTGAAAGGTCAAATCAGAAGTATAATCAATGTCTTAAATGTTCAATTGAGCACATATAAAAATTTGAAGGCAATTGGACATCATTTAGGTTATGAAATAGGTAGTTTACACTTAGGTCCTTCATGCATTACACTCTTGCCCTTAAAAACTCCCCTTTGGACCTACTTGTAAGCTGCAGGGACCCTTTTGAAAAGCTGCAGGGCCTTTCCGGTTGTAGTTCTTTTCACTTATGGGCCTGCACGTAATTCTTCTACCCCTTCGTTCAAGGGTCTGTCTGCAATTTTCCTTTATTTCAGAGAGAGGCCTGCTGCTCTTCGCACGCACTATAGCGCGCGAAGAACACGGCCAATCTCAGCCATCCGTCGCTCTACATGATCCTGATCTGCGGTCAGATTTGAATGGAAGCTTCGTGCAATTCGGCACGTGCGATCACCCCTCTCCCGAGATCTCATCTGACGGTCAACTTTTGTGCTTAACTCGCCGCGCGCTCCGCTCCTCTCATCCTCGCCGCTGGTTGCATCTTGATTATCCTCACCTGCACAGTGATCTCAGCCACTGAGCATGCTACTTAAGCACCTCAGTGGTGTTGCGCGCAAGGGATCGCTCCCTCCTACACCTCTTAGCGATCATTCGTCCACTCCAGTTCCCCCTCCCCATCCAACCCCTGATTTCACAGCCACCGGCTGTGAAATCATCACCTTCTCTCAACCTCCTCGTCGCTAAGGACTTCATAGCACCTGAGGACGACCCTGGAGCCTCACTAGCAGACTCTTCCCTCCGCAAGAGTCATCTTCCTCCCTTCTTCCTCCTTAGCCACTGGCTAAGGACCCATACATCCCATTCTTCCTGTTAGATTTGGTTTATAATTCTGTAGATTAGTTTTAGCTGTAGTTAAGTAGTTTAGAGTAGAATTCATCTAACTGTTAATGTTCAATTTCGCTGTAGGATAAAGTAGCTGTAGTAGTAGAATTAGGCTTAAATTTCCCCCCTCACCTCCTCTGATCATTACAGATCAGAGGGGAAGAATTCATATATCCATGTTTTCAAATTCTCTACCTCTCCATACTGTCATATCCAGTTCTGATTTTCCACGACCTGTTTTCTCGCTTTTCATCCATACACTCCGATCAAATTTCAGATCTGATTGGTTTCGAACCTCAGATCTGAAATTGGCATCAAAAAGCACTTAAGGGGCTTCCCACTCACCTCACTCTTGATCACAAAATCCCCTGGATTGAATTGAATTTTCAGTTTGTCAGATTTCTCGTCAATTTGGATTTCAAGGATTTTTCCTTCAATTTGGTTTTAGTACCTGATCTGACAAATTGAATGAAGTCTGATTTGAATTCATTGTTCGCAAGGAATCTGAGAGGTTTTCTGGTGACAGAAATCATCTCAAAAGAGCCATATATAGATCTAATTTGATAAAGTTTTGAATGCAATGAATGCAAGTCAGATCTAAGGATAATCACTGTAGTGATTTGAAGTCTGATCTTGCATTCATGAGTGTGTTTTGAATGGCTGTTTGGTGATTTCCTAACCTAAGGAGTTCTCAATACTCCTTAAGGTTTCAGAAACTGGGATTTGAACTAAGGGCTTTAATTGACTGAATTAATTCTTCCTTCATGTTGTCTATAGCATTAGGAAGAGTTAATTCAGAGATATCTGTGGATTTAATCTGAAGTGAAGTTTTTTATAAGGGTTTTTGCCTTGAATTGGGATATTTAGTGATTTTAGTGAGAAATTAAACCCTTGTCAAATTGGGGATTGAGAGAAATTTTCTTTTTCAGTTTGGATTTGTGATTCTAATCCCAGTGGACACAACAAAGTGCTGCATCTTGCAACTACATTTCTCTTCTCTCCAACTCACATCTCATCTCAAATGGACTAACTGCAGCAGTAGTTACACCATTTGGACAGTGAACTGAGCTGCTGCAGGGTCTAGAATGTCTTGTTGCTGCTACTGTCTAGTTGTTATAAGTTGTAGCAGATAGGTTCTAATGTAAAACCCTGTAGATTTTGTTTTGGACATAGCTGACATTTGAATGTAATTCACTCCCTGTGTATTTAAAATTTCTTATTTAACTGACTGAACTCTAATTTCTATGCATGCTTGTGTTATCTTTCTCAATTGTGTTAGCTAGTTTAGTCAAAAATCACCACCCAAACATGTTTTAAAATTGGAAACTTAACTGAGGACAGTATTAAGATGGGTAAACACTTCCTAAATTTTGTGCTATATAGAAAGAAGGCAATCATAAACATGAAAAAAAAAGGGGTTAAAAACTTTAAAAGACAGTAAAACAAGCCTCTTTCTCCTTAGTCAACTCTTCCCTTCTTCTCTCCTAATTCTGTCAAATCTGTAACAACAGTAAAAAGAAACACCCAAAAGAACCAAAAATAAATAAATATATATATATATATATATATACACACATATATATTACTGTGTATATTAAGCATTCTTATATAGAGATAAGCTATATACTAGGCTACATATGTAAATAGGTAGTACGTATATATATATATATATATACTGTATAACCTACTATGTAAATATAATGAATACTGTAACTTAGGTTTTGGATTTAATTTAGATAATAAATACAATAATTATATAACTATATATAAATTGAACTAATTTATATGTATTATTAAACTAACTAGATCAGTAAATAGTGTAATTAAGAAAGTTAAACTATAAAACTATATATATATCTATGTATAAGTAGATTATAAGTAAATAAAATCTTTTATCTTAATTTAATCCTTCATAAGTAATAAATAATGAATTTATTAAGTTTATAGCTAAGTTGTTAAATTAAATTAGTTAAATTAGTAATTTAGAATTATAATTAAGTTAAATTGAATCTGTTTACCAAGACTAATATACTTTAAGTAATTTAAGCTAATTTAAGAATATTTATACCTGATTATATTAAGTTTAACTTAATTTATAAGCAGAACAATTAAAACTGCTATTTAAATGTAAATAACACATACATTAATTCGGAAAAATATAATAAAAATGTGTATATAATACTTACGTATGTATTCTAACTCTGTATGAGGTCAATTAGACCATTTAGTAACTAATTTATATGTAATTAACCAAGAAAACACCAAAATCAGTGTGTAAAAATAGGCTACTTTAATGAATTTATTAATATAGTAAATCTAATTAAAATTTCAAATTAATTGAACAGTTATATAGTATTATGTAAATACTTTACTTTTCATAATTTATTTTTATTTTTAAATAAATTATGGCCCTCGAATTGAGGGTCAAAATCTCTTCTAGCCCACAGCTGCATGCGTTTTTCAGCGCAGATGTGGCGCTCGAATAGCGCCACATTGTGCACTGCAAAATGCATGCAGCAATTTATATGGAATTTGTGTTTAGACAGTGCAGTCGTCACGGGCGCCGGGCGCCCGAAACAACCACACTATCATACTTACATTGAGCATATACTAAGCATTCTGAGCTTGATCTGTGGGGCTGGGAGCCCGGAGAGAGGCGTGTGTGCGTGGGGTTGAGAAGGCCCTGTGCTGAGTTATCAAAGACATAATTAAGCAGCCTAATGAGAATTAGGGCACGCTTAGTAGAGGTTTGGTCCCACCCTCTGGGTGCTGTGTATCCCTTAAAAAGCGTGCCTGCAAATTAAACACATTTTTAATTAATTAAAGAGAGTTAATGACGATTGTTAAACGCCTCTTAGCCACAGCGTGTTAAAGTCACTAAGGCAAAATGAAAACACAAAAGAAGAACATCTGATGAAGACTGGTGTGAAGGAGGAGAGAGAGAAGTTGTACTTACGTAAGTAAAAACAAATACAAGGGAAATAGAAATATATATATGTATACCTAGTATAGCCAATTATTTTTATAAATAAACCTATATATTTACTAACAGAATAAAATGTCACCATAAGCGTCTCTACAGACCCCAGTTTCCCTGCTTAGGTTTGTATATAGTGTTTTCTGGGATCTAGCGACGCTTACGTCTGTCACTATAACTGTTGTATGTGTTACTGTAGATATCAGACTAGTAAGTTAAGTTAATATACTATGTAATCTTAGTCTATTGTGTACTTTCATGTAAGATTAATACTATAACTTGCAAAGACATAGTTTAAAGTATAGTGACAAATTGTTTGGTGCTTGCTTGTAGTAGTTTTTGCAAGCATTACGACTAATTCTTAGTAAGTGGGCAAACCATGTCCACATTCATTCATTATTTAATAAGATGTAAAGCTTCTTTTTGGAATTAGAGGATAATTTTGAGATCAAAGAGCGATGTAATTCAATAATTGCCTCCCAGTGAACGACCTGGAATAAAACCAGTAAAAATTAGATAAGTAAATAATAATGGTTGTAATGATTGGTATTCCATACAACTCACCACAATGACACTGATGGTGTTTCAAATCAGAACATACTACAACACATCATTATCTCAACAACCAACACCATTACACATCAATCAGCCATTGCAAACCATTGCATTAGTGAGTATGGTGGAGATGAAGGCACGGGCGTGCAGGCACTAGCGTGGGTTGCTGGCTGAGGTGAGGGCGCACGGTGGGCAAGCGCGCTTGGCACGGTTGAGATGCAGGCTGGAGAAGTTGCAGGGACTCTTGGCGGTGTGGGCTGTCACCCCACATGCCCACGGTGGTGGAGTCGCTCTGCCGCGATGGGAGGCCAGTGGTATGAATGGATGAGAAGCAAAGTTCTCTACGCATAGTAAGGAACAAAGGGGTGGAGACCTCCCTTTGAAGGGTAGCCCTTCCTTCTCTTTTGCAGCCACGGTTATAAAGATTTGAAATTCAAAAGCCACCGTAGAATCAATGCTGATGCGTAGGAGGAGGAGGCGGAGACGGAGGAGTTACCTGCAAAGGAGAAGAAGAAGGAAAAGAATAAAATAATTAGGGTTATTTATACATAAGTCCTTAACTTCTATGTTAATTAAAATAGTGCACCTAATTAATTAACTAATTAAATGTATGCAACCCTAGGTTAATTCTAAATGCATGAATTATGTACTTACGGTAAAAATATGAATTAATTTATTTACATCTTAATGTATGATATCTAAATGTTAAAATTAACTTAATGTCTAGACACTTAAATACTTAAATAGTCTACAGATATGGGCTAACCAGAAAGCCTGGATTTCAAACCCAAAACCCTGTTTAAAAGCTTTTCCACCATTCTTTGATTTTTGGCCAAATTTCAAAGTCTGATTTAAAAATTTGATTGCTGAAAAATTAGCAAGCAAAAAGTTCTGAAATTTGGTCCAAACCTTCATTTTCAAACCATCTTTCAAACAACACCATTCTTTTGAATAAATTCCAAGTATACAATTTTTAAAAAGTAGCAAAGTGTAAGGGGGTCAGACTGACCTAGATTCAAGATTTTTCAAATTTCAAAAAGCAATTCCGAGCAATCCACAAATCTATTTTGACTAAAAATGGTGGGGTTTGAAAGCTGATCTCATTGGCTTTATTTTCCATATTTTTTCCAAATTTTTGAACATCAATTGGTACTGTTTCAAAGTGAATAACCGACCAGGGGTCAAAATACTAGATCTTACCCTTTGACATTCAAAAATCCCTACAAATTCGGTTGAAACAGTAAAAATTCAAAGAAAATATTCTCTTAAGAGATAATTGAAAAAGGAATCTTCTCAAAAAATTCCAAGTTAATTGGGTTCCAACTGTTGTCAGAGAACGAGTTTTATTTTTGTGGTCTGCTGAAATAGAACAAAACCCTAGAATTGCATGAACCTTAGGTTAAATCTTAAGGGTTACAACTTATAGACCACATTTGGGCTAACTTAGACTTAGTCAAGTCTAGTACTTAGCTGGTGAGTTGGTCACCTTGTGGGCCACTCACCAAGAGAAAACCCCAACTGAAGAAAATAGGCTAAAATAAATTTTAAAACATGAAATAAAACCTGAATTCGTTGTCGTACTACTGGGTGCTTTCAACCTCTTAGCTGTGTTAGCCAAGAGGTGGGAATCGCTTTTAGTCAGTTGTACAATGAATTTTCTTCAAGAATTAAAACCTAAAATGAAAAATTCGATCATACGATTCATAAGGACCATCTGATTGACACGGCCATAGTCTTGTCTAGCTTGGCTACACCAACCCAGGGGTTGGGTGGTGTATGCGAGGAAGGAGGTCACTTAGACCTTAGTTGGTTGGACCTTGGGAGCCACTCCAAGGAGGCAAGTTACCTCGCCGGGACCATCTTCTCCCCCCACGTCTTCTACTCCCAAAGCATCCATGGCTAATCCTGGACCTAGACCTGGACCGGGTCAGGATATCGATAATCTGGACCCGATGGCTCCTCTGGAAGCCTGAGTAGTCGAATCTAAGGAGTGGCACCGATAGAGCATGGATCACATTTTGATGGCGCTTGATAGGATGTAGCACCCGCCGCGAGGAGAACAACTGCGGGATTTCTACGACCCAGCTGCACAAATCGTCGCACCTTTAGTCAGAATTCCTGCAGGTGGAGACGTGTTTGAGCTCAAGCCTAATGTGATTGGGTTGATCAGCACTCACTTCTATGGGAACTCAAGCGAAGATCTGTTCCAGCACCTTGAGGACCTAAGTCGACTCGCTGAAACGATTCGACCCAGGAATATCGATCTTGGGATTGTTCTAATGAAGCTTTTCCCATTTTCTTTAAGGGACAAAGCTTCATACTGGTTCAAGACCATTGGGAAGCTTGGAACCTGGCCGGAATTATGACGTGAATTCATGAAAAAGTTCTTCCCAATCGGTCGAACAAACACGATGCAGCGCGCAATCACGACTTTCTCCCAAGGAGCTGGGGAGAAGTTGCATGAAGCCTGGGACAGATTTCATGACCTTCTCCGAAAATGACGCACCATGGTATACCCAGATGGAACCTAGCTCAAATCTTTTGCCATGGGCTGGATGACACACATTGGTATCTAGCAGATGCATCTAGTGGTAGGAATTTCCTTGCAAAAGATGAGAACAGCGCATTTGAGTTGTTCAAATCTTTGGTGGAGAACTCGATGAATGCCGCATCCATGAACCAATTCCAGCGGCCTGGTCAGCAGCGGGTTGGTGTCCACGAGGCTCACACCGAGTCTATTCGAGCTGACATGTTTATCATCGTCAAGCAGCTGGATAGAGTAAACCTGATTGAGAAGATTGACAAGATTAGTCAGGGTCAATCTGACTTGAACTCTGCTACTTCAAGACCCTCCTATGCACCTCGAGCTCCCCCTGTTCGAGTTAATCTACTCACTTGGGATGCATCTTCTACTTATTTACGAGACCCTGCATATCAGGATCCTATAAACAATTCTGATCTGGCACCATATGACCAGGGTTACGCACCACCCGTAGATTATAATACATATCCCCTTGATGGATACACGTCTCAGACATCTTCAGCCTATGAGGACGTCAGTGCTATCCAAGGATACGAGTGTAATAACCCGTATTCAGAGACGTATAACCCTGGTTGGCGCCAGCATCCGAACTTCTCCTAGTCTGGTGATTGACAGAGGCCACATCAAGATCCACACTACCAAACTAGGTAATATGGAAATGCGCAAAACACGTACCCTAGGAAGTAGCCATTCCCGTCTCAGTAGCAGCAACCCTGTTCTTTATACTAGCCGCTGCACCAAGCTGCCAGTCACCCTCCAAGGCGGGCTGACCCTTTGGAGGCACTGAAAGAGGAGCTGCAAGAATCGATGAGGAAATCTACATAGGATAGCCTGCAGATAATGAAGGCGATGGCTGACCAAATACAGACTATACAGAACACGCAAAACCAGCTGTTGTAGGAGCATAGGACTTAAGGAGCCTTACCCTCCCAACCCATCCCGAATCCTCAATATGTGCAAAAGCAAGGTGCCCTACCTAGGTTTCAGGCACCACAGGGATAGGCACACGCCATATTATAGGCGCCTCCTGCACCACCTGGTTATGCCCAAGGCCAGCAGCCTTTTTTGAACCCCGCATACTCTGCCCCTTCAGCTCCCCTACCACCACATGGACAGCAAGCCGATGCAAATGTTGTCTTTTTGAGAAGCAGAAGGAAGACATTCGACCCACCACATAGGCAGGCAGGTCCTGATTTTTCTCACCCTTCGCTCAGGCAAGTTCGACTCCTTCTTGATCTCAGAAGCCACCTATGGTAGACAAGGGTAAGAGGCCACTTGACCCTGAGATTCCCATCCCTTTTCCCGAGGCTCTGACATGGAATGTAGTACGGAAAAAGACACACAGAATTTTGAGGACCTGAAATCAATGTTTAAGGAAGTACATATTCAGGTCCCCCTTCTCGAGGCAATCGATCACATTCCCGCTGTCTCTAGGTTCTTCAAGGACTATTGTACCTCGAAGCGACAACCTAGAATTGGATGACAGGTGGTACAGTCAAAAGAGGCTAGCACCGTAATTCTAGCTGACTTGTCACCTAAAACGGAAGACCCCAGTACCCCACTCATATCCTACTTCTTGCAGGATTCTCCATTTCATCGGGCCCTTCTAGATCTGGGTTCGTCCATCAACCAAACTCCCTCTGCCGTATTTGATCGATTTCGATTTGGGGAGTTAAAGCCCACCACGGTCACGATTCAGCTGGCTGATAGATAAGTAAAAACACCGAGGGGGGTGATTGAGAACGTGATCATAAAAGTCCACGGATTCTGCTTTCCTGCAGACATTTTCATTCTCGATACGGAAGTTCCTCTTAATCTCCGAGATGCACCAATCATTTTGGGTCGCCCATTTCTAGCGACAGCATGAGCGAACATTGATTGTGCATCCGGATGTATGGAGATAGCCCTAGGTAATGAGTGACTTCGACTTGACATATTCAGGGCATCAAAGAATTTTGCCTGTGATCGCATAGAGGAGGATGGTGAAGACGAAGATTCGGCAAACTATGGTAACATTGGGCTCCTTTGTGACCACCCAATGTCTCATTCGTCTGCACCATCAAGGTTCTTGGACCTCGATCCAAATGGGACTGAGACCACTGCAGTACACATATCTCCCCATGGATCTGACTGTTTAGGGTGTGCTTTTGACCACAGCACCTCTGAATCCAGCTATCCTGATCCACACATTGCTGAATCGTCCCTATTGTTGCAGGAAGACGTCACCACAGCTAACGGGTTTCTCGTTAACGCAGTCACAACCGACTATTTCATAGGAAGCGAATCAACAGGAATTCACATGCATACGGATCAGTAGATTCCCACCCTCGAGTTTGCTCCTCCCACTCCCATTTCTGACTCTAACCCACCCATGATTGAATTGAAGCCCTTACCTGACTCACTTAACTATGTGTTCTTGGGCGAAACTGAGATATACCTAGTCATTATTAATGCCCACTTAACCCAAGAACAGGAGCATCAATTGATTTCTACGCTACAAGGCCATAGGGCTGCTATTGGGTGGAGTATTCCTAATCTCCGCAGTACTCACCCCTCATATTGCACTCATCACATATACATGGATGAGGGGGTGAAACCTTCGAGACAACCTCAAAGACTGCTAAACCCAAATATGCTAGAGGTTGTTAAGAAGGAGAACATCAAATGGCTGGATGCAAGTATTGTATACCCAATCTCTGACAGCCAGGGGGTGAGTCCGATCCAGATAGTGCCCAAGAAAGTAGGACTCACCATAGTAAAAAATGATCAGGGCGAATCCATCCCGACCCGCACTACGACATCTTGGCAGGTCTGCATCGACTATAGGAAACTAAACATGGCTACCCAGAAGGATCACTTTCCTTTGCCGTTCATTGAATAGATCTTGGAACGGTTAGCCGAACGTAGTTTCTTGTGCTTTTTGGATGGATACTCCGGGTATAATCAAGTAGCGATTAGCCTTGAAGATCAAGACAAGACCACATTCACATGCTCCTTTGGAACATTCGCTTTCAAGCGGATGCCCTTTGGCCTCTGCAACGCACCAGCAACATTTCAACGTTGTATGATGGCCATCTTCTCTGACATGATTGGGGACTATGTGGAGGTATTCATGGATGACTTCTCCATTTTCGGAGATGATTTTGCATCTTATCTTGATAACCTCACCAAGATCCTAAAACGGTGCATTGAGGTAAACCTAGTACTATCCTGGGAGAAAATCCATTTCATGGTGAGGGATGGCATAGTACTAGGACACAGGATCTCCAAAAATGGACTCGAGATCAATCCAGCTAAATCAGAGGTTATTTCCCACTTACAGCCACCTAACTCGGTCAAGCAGATTAGATCATTCTTGGGGCACGTCGGCTTCTATCGGAGATTTATACATGATTTCTCAAAAATTGCATGGCCTTTGACGAATCTCCTGGTTGCTAATGCCCCATTTGAATTTGATACCTCGTGTCTCAGCACCTTCGAGTCTTTACGAAGCGCTATCTCTGATTCCCCGATTCTCCAACCACTCGATTGGTCCCTTGATTTCGAGATGATGTGAGATGCTTCTGATTTTGCCGTCAGTGTTGTTTTAGGCCAGCATCGGGAGAAACAACCCTTCGTCATATACTATGCTAGCATGATGCTGAATGAGGCTCAGTGCAATTACACTGTCACCGACAAGGAACTGCTAGCAGTAGTATTCGGGGTGGAGAAATTCAGATCTTACTTATTAGGGGTCCAAGGTCATCATTTTCATTGACCACTCTGCCCTCTGGCATTTGTTGGCAAAGAAGGATGCCAAAGCACGACTCATTAGATGGATCCTTCTATTGCAGGAATTTGATATCGAAATCCGCAACAAAGTCAGAAAGTAGAATATTGTAGTGAATCACCAATCCAAACTAGACCCAGGCCACATTCCTTTTTCCCTGCCTATCCACGAGCAATTTCCAGATGAATCTCTTTTGGCAGTTCATTCTATTGAGTTCCCCTGCTATGCGGATATCGCGAACTACCTTGCCGCAGGCAAGATTCCCGCAAACCTATCCAAGGACCAGAAACTCAAATTCACTGCGGAAACCAAATTCTAGCTCTGGGATGACCCACTGCTCTTCCGCATTGGAGCGGATTAGATTATTCGAAGATGCATCCCAGATTCTGAGATCCCTAGTGTGTTATCATTTTGCTATAATGATGCTTGTGATGGTCACTTGTCTGGACGGAAAACTACTGCAAAAATTTTGCAGTCAAGAATTTTCTGGCCAACCATCTCAGAGATACACACGAATATGCCCAACACTGCAAACGATTCCAGTCGGTCGGTTCTATGACCAAGAGAGACATGATGCCACTCCAGACCATCATGGTCGTAGAAATGTTCTACGTCTAGGGCATCGATTTTATGGGCCCTTTTCCAAACTAACATGGCTTCGAGTACATATTACTAGCTCTTCACTATGTCTCGAAGTGGGTCGAGGCCATCCCGGCAAGACGGGCTGACCATAAGACAGTCATTTCTTTCGTACGGCAATATATTTTCGCGAGATTTGGAATACCCCGCGCTCTGATTAGCAACGGGGTAAGCCACTTCATCCACACCCATTTTAGGTCATTACTAAAGAAATATGGGGTACATCACCGTATAGCCACCCCGTATCACCCGCAGACCAATGGGCCGACAGAAGTGTCTAACCGTCAGATCAAGCTGATTCTCCAAAAGACAGTTAGACCAGACAGGAAGGACTGGTTCGACAAATTAGTTGATGCACTCTAGGCATATCGGACCGCATACAAGGCCCCACTCGAAATGTCACCATATCGCATGGTTTATGGCAAGGCTTGTCACCTTCCTGTAGAGTTGGAACACCACACCTTTTGGGCGGTGCAAAAATGTAACCTTGACCTCGATGCAGGAGGTCAAGAACAGAAACTCCAGCTCAGCGAATTAGAAGAGATCCGGCGAGAGGCCTATGAGAATGCATTGATATACAAGGACAAGACCAAGGCCTTTCATGACTGCCACATCCGGAGAAAAGCATTCACGCCCAACTAGCAAGTCTGGTTGTTTGATTCACGACTGAAACTTTTCACAGGGAAGAGCAAGTCCAAGTGGACTGGCCCGTATGCCGTGATCCAGCCATATCCTAATGGGGCAATCCATATCAGGGACCCAAAATCTGGGCATATATCTACGGTAAATGGCCAGCACCTTAAGCCATTCTTAGCCCAGGAACCTCCTCCACCTGATGAGATTGTTCGTCATATTGAGACGTGTGATTGAATTCTCGCCCAGCTGGAGGCGTTAAACTCAGCACATATAGATAGCGTATCCCACATTCCACCATCATTTATACATAACCATTTTTACATATAGCATATTTTTCTTTTACCATATTTTCATTCTGTATATTGCATGCTGACAGGTTGGCCGGTGCTGAATGTATACTTTCAGAAGCAATTACAGGTGATTTCTATCCATTCTCTCCCTCCTGTATTTATTTTCTTTTATATTCATGCATGAGGACATGCAAGAACTTTGGCATGGGGGGGTAGATACAACAAAACTGAAAATTTTTATGCTAACAATTACGAAAACCTCAGAGCTGCATGTAAAATGCACTTTAGGACCCTAAATAGAAGAACAATCGACTCCACCTCCAATGCTCGCGTTGGAGCTAGAAATTGTCTGCAACAGCCATTTCTGACTCACCCGCTCACCTCTTGTTCTAAATTTAGGGTTAAGCTAAATGTAACCTGAAAGGGGAAATTTTATGAAGTATGAATATAAGAGGTTACTTGTTTATATCATATATACATATTGCACTCATGAATAAGATTTTTATCAAGAGAATGCATTAGGGATTTTATCCTCTAGTTGATTCCTATAATCTGGAATCCAGTACAACTTTTCACACGCACATAGAATTTACAATGGATTCACGGTGAAGACTAATAAATGTCTTTAGTTTGTCGAGAAGAAGCGGTGCTTCTTTTCCTGAACCCCTGGATAGTATTTCGGGAGTCAAGCAGATTTTCTTCCAAAAATCCACCAAATAGTGTGTGATGAAAGTAGTGTGTACTGGTGAGCTAAGATTAGTACAAGGAATTCGGAGTCCTAGATAATTAGGTGATGATACTTTGAGATTAGACATAGTTTTAAGTCTCGGTTCCCCCATATACATTTTTGTGCGAAATATTAAGAGCTACCAAGTAAGGCAAATACGTGGAGAGCGAGTTTTCATAAAACTAGGGCTAAGGTGGATGGTTACAACCAATCTTTACGAAATCCTCAGCTGAAGGAGGGTATTGATGCCAAGGTCAGGAATACACCATCCTATCCATCTCTCCTGGTGTCGTAAGTAGGCACTTCCACCAAATAAGCCACCCAATGTCTCTTGAATACCACTAATCCCTAATAATGCCTCCTCAATAAAGTTTATGGATATATGTTAGTTGTGTTGTGTTGAAAAAAAAAGAAAAAAAATGATGAAAAGAAAGAAAAATTGAAAAAAAAAAAAAAGGAAAAGAAGAAAAAGCAAAGAGAAAAAAAGAGTGAATATTTAGCATTTATTTCAGTTGCATTGAGGCAATACCACCAAATAAATTTTAGATCCACTAAATATGGCCTTAACCTATTTTTCTGTGCTTCTGACGACTCGAATACTAGCTGAGGAATTCTGACTTAGTGTTAGATTTATGGGAACTCAATTAAAGTGTTAATGTCAAGTGAGACCACCAAATACAGATCGTATACGTGAATCTGGTGAGGTTGTGAGCGCTAAGAAAAAGAAAGAAAAGAAAAAGAAAGAGTAAGAGAGAATGAATACAAAGGAACTAGAAGAGAGCATAGTTTTTCTCATCTTTCTTTGAGTTGAGTTACTTGATAGTCTGAGAATCTAGATTCTGAAATACTAATTTCTACATAGCACCAAGTAAGAGTGAGCCACCAAATATATAATCTTTTCCCTCAGAGATTCTCTACCTAAGCTTAAAGTCAGGGTGAAATTCATAGAATATCTTGAATACCCCGAGGGAAGAAGTTTTCCTATCCTACTAGAATTTTTAGTAGAGGTCAAGTACAACCTTTAGAGGTGTATCAATTTTTCACTCGAATCCATTGCAAAAGCAACATAGCTGCACTTTCACGATTGTTTGGATTTCTAGAGCATAGGATGAAAACAAAAAAGAGAAAAATCTCTAGGCATACACTTGATAAAATAATCAATCCCTTAGAAACCCTTCTATAAATAATTTAGTCTTGCATTTGCTAGGGACTAGCAAGATTTAGGCATGGAGGTATGATTGCGCAGTAATCATAGGTCTTAATTGACCTAGATTAGGCTAGGACTTAGCATAAGTTAGGCTAATTCATGAATGCATAAGCATTATATGCATCTTTACTGCTTTCCTTTAGCTATGCAGAAAATAATGTTATAATGTGCTGATTAAGTGCATTATGTCGATTATAAGCAATAAGCTGATCAGAAGCTAGATCTAGAGTTGGATCTGGAGTAGGATCTGAAGCTAGATCAAGAATAATGGGTGTTACAGTAGAGCTAGAGCAGAAGACTTAGATTAGATATAGGAATAATGATGTCAGGGAGTCAAGGTTTGCTATTCTATTAAGTAGGAATAAAGCAGTAAAATCTAAAGAGCTTAGGTTCATCCTAGCCCTAGGATAGCTTAGAGACTTCCCCCAAGCCCTAGCCACCCTTAGATTAGGTCACAGCACCCTAGGAAGTCCTAAAACCCTAGTTCCAACCCTTATCTGGACATCCAGATAAGTTATAGGATGTCCAAAACCCTTAGCCAACTCCCGCACACCTCAAACCCACTTTTGCAGTGTTATTGGACGTCCAGACACTTTGTCAGACGTCTAATTTCTGTAGAATACCTAAAACAGAACCTAGAATTCCCTCTGACTTAGATTGGACATCCAGAAATGAAGTCTGGACTTCTGATTTTTGAGTATAAGTCGTCTGATCGTGTTTTTGGATGTCTGGAACTGCTCTCCAGTTCTTGTTTTGAGATTCAAGCCTTGATCTTGGATCTCTAGCTCCCTCGACCCAATTCCAACCCCATAGGAACCTAACTTAAGGCATCCTAACCCTAGTACATCACCTCTAGACCTCTCTAAGGAACTAATTAGGTCCTCACCAAACCCAATTGACGTAGATCAAAGTCAATTACCATCACCTAAGCAAATTGGACTCATTGAGTCCAATTGAGCACAGATCTCAACCCACGCAAGTCCAATTGGACTTAGTGAGAGTCCAATTCACCTAAACCCAACCTAATTGAGTTATTTCACTCTCAATTAGGTTCACACTCATTCAATTAAACTTAGGTTAATTTTAATTGCAATCTCCCCTTAGCAATTTGGGTTTGCAACCCTAATGCAAGGCATACACCTACCCAAACCCCTTAGGAACTAACCTAGACCTCTTAGACACCTAGGGCATGACCACACACACACACACACACACACACACTCCTCTAGAGTTCTCTAGAACTATTGAATGTACGAATTGCTACGCTAATGTGTTTGGTTTTAAAATCTTGTCGTTGTAGCTTGAAAGCGAAGAACTCGTGTTCAATAAATAAAATTTATACTGAAATTGAAATTTCGGGTCAAATACAAGGAGGCTATGTCGATCTATATTCGCAATTATATTTTTTTAGAATTTTTCTTGAAAAGCGAGGCGATGTAATTACAATGAAGCTATTATAGTAATCAAACTAAAAGGAAAAGAGAGAGAAAGAGAGAGAGAAAACATGCATTCAATATTTCAAAATATTTATACAATATAACCAATAAGAATTACACTAGAAAGCAGAAAATTAGCTACACTAGAAAGCAGGAAACTTCTACATTAGAAAGCTGTAAAGAAGAATGGGAGAGAGAAGTTATCCTCCTCGACGATCGCTTGGAGGACGAGCCAGACGGGATGACACCTGGATGAAGGAGGATAGAGTAGGACGAAGGAGGATGAAGTAGAAGAACAGGAACGGGGCAGCACGTCGTCGTCGTCGCGGGATCCACTTTCGAATAGGGATGAAAATTTGGACTTTATCTCGCGAGGAGCATCTCAGGTGTGGGACAAGCTTCTCTTGAACTTTGGAGAGGTAGAGAAGAGAAGGAAGGGATGAGAATTTCATGTGGTGGGGGTCTCCTTTTATAGTTGCAAGGAGTGAGGGAAATTTGGTCATTTAAATCTCAAAACATTAAATAAGGGGTCTTTAGTGACGGATAAAACTGTCGCTAAAGCCCCATCGTGGGAGTAGTGGTTACTGCCCGTGCGGCTGCTGGCTTTCACGCGCGCTTAACGCTTGCACAAGTCCATTGAATCTCAGTCGTCCGATCATGAGATTGGACAGCTTAAGATGTGCCTTCGCCGTTCCTCATTGCACACCCGCCCGCGTACAATCCTACGTGACGCACGGGCTTGCGATAGCGCATGGGCACTATCAAGTGCCCGTAGTCGCTCGATCGAGATCTGACGCTCGGCCGCACTCGCTCATCCGCGCCACTCGCCCTCTCGCGCAATTCGATTGCATGTCGCCTGCTCACGATAACACTCTCGCCCACTACGCTGCGGAGCGTGAATGGGTGTGAGGATGTTTTGAGGCGCACGTATACACAGCTGTTGGATCGAGATCCAACGTCCCAGATCATGCACCAAAACTTCTTTGAAAAAGCAGCGGCGGTCTTGAGGGCCAGTTGGACGGCTGAGATGGCACCACGTGGCGCCATCTTGGCCGTCCATCTTCTGGATGTTGTAGATGGTGCCACGAGTGTCGAATTGAGTTGATTTTCACTCCGTTAGGCTACGATTGTTGATCTGGATCCATCCGTGCAGTTGGATTTGTCATTTGAAGTGCGGATTTACACCATCCTGGCCCTTGATCTTCTAGGATTCCCTGGTCACTATTTGATGCTACAGATGCTTGATTAGGGCAATCTTGGAGTCGTTGAACTCCAATCGTCGCCCTGATCACATCTGTATAGTTGGATCTTCGATTCGAGGCCCCGATAAAAAGTTTTCCCTGTCCAAGCACATAAAAGGAGATAATTAACCTCCATTTTATTCAAACTACTCTAAATGCAAGATGATGCATGTTATGCAATATTTATAGCATGCAATGCAATCCTATGCTTAAGAACATGCACAAATAGACATCTTAAGTAGTGTAAATGTGTTTATATCATACCCCCATGCCTATCTTTTGCTAGTCCCTAGCAAAAACTATATGTTATTTATAAAAGAATTATGTTGGATTATTTGGGCATGAGTTATTTTCAATCATTAAGAAACTGTCTACTTAGGATCTGAACTTTCAAAGATACAATAGTGCCCGAGTATCTGCCAAAATGCAGACCACCCCAAGCCCTCGCCTTATTCAAAGAAAATTTTCTTTTTCTCTTTTTCCTCTTTTCTAATTTTTTTTTTATTTTCAAGTTTTAGGTTTAAAGAGTGGCTTTCTACGGCCATTCAACTCACCCAAGATTTGATGAGAACCCTATGTTCTAAGCATCTTATTGTGAATGTGATAAACTCGTTGACTGGTAATTAAAATGGAGTTCAGATTTCTACGCCTCTAGGTGACCTAAAAAGAATTCTGCCTAAAGGTGTATTTTTACAACCGGTAGCTTTCTCCCTACTTTTTTTTTTTTTTACGAGGTCAACACAAGGGTGAATCCAGTGTATATTTCCCCGATTTATTCTACTTCTCCGCTTCTTCCTAAGTGTTTTGGGAATTTTCAATGCATTTATTAAGCTGGGTTCTGAACAACCGGTCGATGAGCTGTTACCACCGACAACTTGCCAGCCATACTCGTGCGGGAAGTGTGGTTTATTTCTTTTTTTCTTTTCTCTTTTTTTTTCATTTTTTTTTTTAAGTAGGTGGCTTCCCTGGTCTAAGATTTACCTAAAGGCAGCAAAAAGAGAAAGGTCCAATGACTGGGCTCTGGACAACCTACCTATGGGCTGTTACCCATGATAACTTGCCAACCATATCACCTTAGAAGGTTCATTAGCTACCCAATTTCCATTAGAATCGCCGCACAATGAGTCAGTGCAAAGAAAGTGTGTAGATGCTTAAAACTCAAAAATTCCCTCAAATCAGAGGGTTGGTTAATAAGTCGTGTACTTATCACCCAAACTTATTTACTCCAATTAAAATAGAATTAAGATGGAGAGGACTCGAAAGACAAATCCACATTTTAGTGGATACATGGGCTAATTAAGTCCAAAGACCTGAAGGGTCTTTGTGTTCAGATCCTAATGTAAAATTTCCTATGATTGAAAAGTCCTAATGTCCAACTAATCCTTCCTAATTTTGATTTTTCTTTTATGTATAAATAAGAAGAGAAAAATAATTTACATGAATTTCACAAAGCTGACCAAATGATTCAAAAATGAATCCACCCCCCCATGCCTAGCTGATGCAATGTCCTCATTGAAAAAGAGACATGAAAGAAAGGGTAGAATATGAAAGATGTCACCTGAATATGAAGCTCATATCAGCCTTGTGTCATATGTACAACTACTGAGTTTAATGCCGTCAGCTAGGCGAAGTCCAGCCAAAGAAGTCACAGAATGGTCAGAGCAACTGTGTCTGAGACGAGTTCTGGAAGAATACAGTCAATAACAGGCTTCAGATGTTGACCGTTGACTTTAAATGTGTTACCCGTCTTTGGGTCAGAAATCTGAACAGCTCCATTTGAAAAAATCTGGTCAATTATGAATGGGCCATTCCATTTAGATCTAAGTTTGCCAGGAAAGAGCTTAAGTTTAGAATCAAATAACCAGACCTTCTGGTTTGGGTCAAAGCTCTTGCGGGAAATCAGTTGATCATGTAGAGCTTTGGTCCGAGCCTTGTAGATCTTGGCATTCTCATAAGCATCATTTCTAAGCTCCTCCAACTCAGATAGTTGGAGTTTCCTGGTCTTCCCAGCTAAATTCAGATCTAAATTGCATTGTTTGATCACCCAGAATGCCCTATGTTCAATCTCTACAGGTAGATGTTATGCCTTTCCATACACCAAACGGAATGGAGACATGCCGATGGGCATTTTATATGCCGTATGGTAGGCCAAAACAGCATCCTCAAGTTTTTGAGTCCAATCCTTGCGATCAGGCCTAACCATTTTCTGCAGAATATTCTTGATCTCTCGATTGGAGATCTCGGCTTGTCCATTCGTCTGGGGATGGTAAGGTGTGGAAATTCGGTGATTAACCCCATATTTGGCCAATAAATTCTAGAATTGGGCATTAGTAAAATGAGAGCCGCCATCACTGATGATAGCCCTCGGAATCTCGAATCTACTGAAGATGTTTTTCTTGACAAAATTGATGGCCACCTTGTGTTCATTGCTTCGGGTGGGAATCGCCTCAATCCATTTGGACACATAATCAACATCAACAAGAATGTACTGATGTCCAAACGAAGGGATAAATGGTCCCATGAAATCGATGCCCCAAACATCGAAAATTTCGACGGGAAGAATAGGGTTTAGGGGCATCATGTCTCTCTTAGTTATGCTCCCGAGTGCCTGACATCGAGAACATGACCTTGAGAAATCCTGGGCATCCTTGAATAAAGATGGCCAATAGAAGCCAGATTGCAAGATTTTTGCAACCGTCTTTTTCCTGGAGAAATGTCCACCACACCCAGATGCATGGCAGAATTCGAGTATACTGTTGAATTCATTCTCCGGCATACATCATTGAATAATCTAATCAGAGCCGATGCGGTACAGCTCAGGGTCCTCCCAGAAGTAGTATTTGGCCTCAGATTTGAGTCTATCCCGTTGTTGCTTTGTCCAATCCTGGGGGATTTGACCAACGGCCAAATAGTTAACAATGTTAGCAAACCATGTGGTGTGGACACCTAAAACTGTAAGAATAGTTTCGTCTAGAAAAGTGTCAGCAATCGGAATGTCTGGACAAGAAGAATCCCCTAGGAGTCTTGACAAATGATCCATTACCACATTTTGTACCCCAGTTTTATCCTTGATTTCAAGATCAAATTCTTGAAGCAGAAGAATCCAACGAATAAGCCGGGGTTTAGCATCCTTTTTGGCCAAGAGATGTTTCAAAGTCGAGTGGTTAGTATAGATGATAACATGAGACACTAAGAGATAAGCCCTGAATTTTTCCAAAGCAAACACTACAGCTAGTAATTCCTTTTCAGTAACAGTGTAATTCCTCTAGGCTTCGTCCAAAGTTTTACTAGCGTAGTAGATGACAGAGGGCTTTCTATCAATTTTCTAACCTAGGATAGCCCTTACCGCGTAATCAGAAGCGTCAATCATGATCTCAAATAGGGCTATCCAAATTGGTGGTTGCAAAACTGGAGCACAGGTGACTGGCATTTTCAAGAAATCAAATGCCTTTCGGCATTATTCGTCAAAAACAAATGGCATTTCTTTGGCAAGAAGATTGCTCAAGGGACGAGCAACCTTCGAGAAATCCTTGATGAATCTTCGATAAAATCCCACATGGCCAATAAATGATCGGATTTGTTTAACAGATGTGGGAGGAGGAGGTTTAGTGATAGCATCAACCTTAGCTTTATCCACTTCAATTCCCCGTTTAGAGATTACATGACCCAAAACGATGCCTTCTTGGGTCATGAAATGACTCTTTTCCCCGCTAAGGACCAATCGTGTTTTGATACATCGCTTAAGAATCATTTCCAGATTAGCCAAACAAGAGTCAAATAATTCTCCAAAAATAGAGAAATCATCCATGAAGACTTCCATAAACTCTCCCACCATGTCAAAAAATATGGCTAGCATACACCTTTGAAAAGTCGCAGGTGCATTGCATAACCTGAAAGGCATCCTACGAAAAGTAAAGGTTCCATAGGGACAAGTGAAAGTAGTTTTTTTCCTGATCCTCGGGATGGATAGGAACTTGGTTGTATCCCAAGTAGCCATCAAGAAAACAGAAGCACTTATAATCAATACAAACCCTCCAAGAGGAAGCTAAACGAGTTGTGATAGATTCTCCTCACTCGTTAGTCACAACGGTAATCCCGGCTTTCTTTGGAACAATCTGAACAGGACTTACCCAGGGACTATCAAAGATTGGATAAATAATTCCTGCATCGAGCCACTTTATGATTTCCATTTTGACCACTTCTCGCATATTTGGACTCAATCTCCTATGCATCTGGCAAGAAGGGCGAGATCCATCTTCCAAGAATATTCTATGATTACAATAAGATGGCTCGATCCCCCTGAGGTCATGAATGGTCCAACCAATTGCCTCCTTATGTTCCTTCAGGACCTTGATCAATTTAATCTCTTGCTCCTTTGTCAATTTAGCACTGATGATCACAGGGAGCATCTTCTGAGGTCCTAAAAATTGATATTTCAAATTCTCAGGCAATGGTTTCAATTCAAGCTGGGGTGGGTTGATGATTGATGGTAGGGTAGACGATGAAGATTCAACAAGAGGAAGAGGTTGTGAGTGAACAAAATCAATAACCTCTTCCGAAGATGTTAGGTCAGCCATAGAGGGTTGCGGGTCAAATTCATCATCCAAAGAGGATCTTCGATTGAAGAAACCATCAAACAAGTTTCAATGTTATCATTATCCTCATCTAGTTCCTCAATAAATCCACAATCCTCAAATTTGTTGATCGCCTTAAAAATATCCAATTTCATTCGTTGATCCCCAAAGGCAATTTCCATGCTACCATTTTCACAATTAATGTTGGCCTTTGTGGTAGCCAGGAACGGACGCCCTAGAATGATGGGCGTGTTCGTCAGATTATCAGGTACATCCTTGTCAAGGACAAGGAAATCTATAGGAAAATAGAAATCCTTGACCTTAACTATAACATCTTCAATAACGCCTCGCGGGTTTATGACCGAGCGGTCTGCTAACTGTAGCGTTACTGAAGTTGGCTGAGGTTCACGTAGCCCAAACTTCTCGTAAAGAGAAGTCAGAAATAGGTTGACCCAAATCCAAAAGTGCTCTATCAAATGTGTAATCTCCGATGACGCAAGAAATCAATGGAGTACCAGGATCTCTCTTTTTCTGAGGGAGGTAGTGCAGGATAACAGAACTAGCCTGCTCGGAGAGTATCACCTTCCTCGGAACAGATTCTCTCGACTTACGCTGTTGTGTACATAATTCCTTTAAAAATCTTACGTAAGCCGGTATGTGCTTGATAGTATCAAGGAGCAGGATATTGATCTCAACATTCAGAAGCTCCTCATTGCTATCAATAGACTCCTTCTTCTTTGATTTGATTAAGGCTTCAGGAAAAGGAACATGAGTCAGATCTTTGGAATCAGGTTCCTGAGTCTTGATTTCTCCTTCAGGATTCTCCTCTCTCTCCTTAGGTTCTTTAGGATTCAAAAGATTAGAATAGTGTGGTTGTGGATCCTAAGTCTTCTTACCACTCCTCAAAGTGACAGAATTTGTAGATGCATAAGAATTTGGGTCTTGGGGAGGGTTAGGAAAGATTGGAGGGGCTTAATTAACCATGAATTGTTGATTTGAAAAAGAAGAAGAAGATGAGGAACCCTGCTCAACCACCTGAGCATGTGCATGTGGGTCCCTCTGATTTCCGTACCCATGGGATTGGTTGCCAAAATTCATAATATTTCGCGGGTTGGGTACGGGTTGGGATGGTAGGGATCCGGGTTGACGAGAGTTAGCAATGAGCCCGGACTGCAAGTTGTCCAGCGAGTTTTTCATTTGCTGCATGAGCTGGAGCATGAATCCTAGCATCTCTATCATTTGACAGTTCAAATCAGCCTGCCTTGCGGGTTGACGGGCATTCCAAGCTGGCTGATTGACCTGATTCGGAGGCAACTGAGTATATACTTGACCCTGACCCATTGCTCACTGCGGAGCATAGTTGCCGAGCCGGAATTGGGTCTGTTGCCCTGGATTTTTCCAAGAGAAGTTAGGGCGGTTTCTCCAACCTGGATTATAGGCATTAGAATAGGGGTTGGATCTAACATTCTCTTGTACAGCACAGACATCCTCATAAGGTGAGGATGGAGAGAAAGAAAGGGAAGGATCAGAAAAACTGGGATCAAAGGCCCCAGTTTGGAACCCGTGAGGTTCCAAAAAATGCTGACTCACAGGTTGAGCCACATCGAGTTGATTCACAAACTCCAGTCCAAAAGGAGCTCGTGAGGAATGAAACCCCGAATTTTGGGATTGAGTGGATCGAGAGTTGTTCATAGAATTGCCAGCCATCCACTCTTCCATTCTTTTAGCAACCAAGTCCACCTTATCAAGTTTGTTACAAATCAATTCCATATCAAATGAATGAGAGTCATGGACTTCATTGACATTTGATCTGGGCTGCTGGGACAGGTTAAATGTATCCATGGAGGCATGATTGATTGAATTCTCACTCATTTCCTCAAATAAATCATGTGCACTATCTGCATCTTTATTGAGGAAATTGCCTCCTCAAGAAGCATCCACATGATTTCTGAGTTGCTCAATCAACCCAAGATAGAAGATCTGCACAAGTTGCCATTTCGGCACCTCGTGGTGTGGACACCTCCGCAATAAGTCCTGGAATCGCTCCCAGGCCACATGAAACTGCTCCCCCGGCCGCTGGGTAAAGGCAGTGATTGCCCGTCTCAAAGCATTGGTACGTCCAACTGAGAAGAATTTCTTCAGAAAGGCCGATTTCAACTAATTCCAAGTTGTAATTGGTCTTCCTATTGTCCTATACCAATGCGCGGCCTTATCCCTAAGAGAGTGGGGGAAGAGCCTCATGATCATTTGCTCCTCGTTTACATTTTGAGCCTTGGTGGTCTAGACCAAAGTGGTCAAGTCCTCCAAGTGCTGAAACAGATCTTCGGAGCCAAGCCCATGATAATGTTTAATCAGGCTTAACACCTGGGGCTTGATTTCTACGTCACCAGCTGGAATCTGGATGCCGGGACGTTCCCCATAATTCGAAGGATCATAAAAATCCTTCAAGGGTTGAGCACCTTGCATTCTCTGGAACCATTCCTGCATTCTCTGCATTTGTTCCAGCTACCTTGGAAATTCTTCCTGTGGATTTCCAAGCAGAGGAGGCTGTTGGTCGGCCATGGGATCAATTTGACCAAAATCCAACTTGCGCCTCCTAGAATGTTCTAATGGTCCTTACAATTTGGGATTCAATGATCGTCTTCCCAGCATAAACTAGGAGAAGGTCGGAAGGACTGGGGATAGGGACCCTGCAACACAACAAAACAAGGCTGTCCTTAAGTGGGGTAGCCTAAGGATCTATTGACTCCCAAAACCCGCCTTAAGACTGTAAATGATTTACTCTACTTGCGTCTGTTTAATCCAACCAGTTAGAAGGAGGGACTGGGGAGAAGGTTCTTCCTTCAGCTTTCGCCTCCGGTTCCTAGTGTACCCCCCAGCCGCGGTCGTTTGACGGTACTCCCCTAGCTAGACATCAGATTAATCAGTACAAGTAGGTTAATCAAAAATAATCTCAGACTAGGCCCTGAAGAGTGAATCAGACCTTAAGGCCAACGTCTACCCGATTTTATTAAGGACTAAGATTGTGGTGCTTATGGAATGTGATGGGCCAGTAAAATGGGTTGTGCCCTTGATGATTAATTGAGATTTGTGTAAGTGCATGCACAACCAGGGTTTTCAAGCAAGATTATTTGTGATGCATGAATTTTAATGTTCAAATCTTGCTTAAGTAGCTTTTAGGGTTTCAAATTAGGTAGATTGCAATCAAGTTTCTAGGCAAAGCAAGTTGTCAAACACAGGTGAAGATTGTGTTCCTTTAAAACCAGAAAGAAAGTGGAGTGCCTGGAATAGACCTAGATTGAAAACCCTAAGGAGGAGCTACATGATGAGTTGATTTTAAGTAGAGTGGTGCAGCCCAAACAACTCAAACAATTGGCCACAAATGCACCACTAAGTTAGGCACTCAAAGATGGTTAACTTAGAATGATTTCTACTCTTTTATGTGTTGCTTTGTGTGTACCGATTCCACATATCAGAACCCAGTTGAATAAAAATAAATCAATTTGATTAAGTGCCTTGAATGTTGGTGTATGTTGTGTGTTTGTTGAAAATTACCCCACAAGATTATCTTTTTCTTGATTTTCTTATAAATGAGGGTGGAATGAATGTGAGTGAGAATCCAAACAACCAAACTATTCCTAGGATTTATGCAAACACCTAGGTTAATTGAAATTTGGATTTAATATGGCGAATGAAATCTATGGAGGGGGAAGATTGGGGAGCACTTATAGTTGTCTTCAACTACACTTTACTCCAGTCTACTGCTTGATGATTCCCTGATGGAGGTCTCTACAAAATAATAGACACAAGAGAAAGCAAGTTAGAAAACAATAAAGTGCAAGAAATGCGAAAAGAAGATCGGAAATCGTTGCCGCCCCAGCAACGGCGCCAAAATGTTGAACGTACGAATTTCTACGCTAACATGTTCTATTTTAAAACCTTGTCGTTGTAGCTTGAAAGCGAAGAACTCATGCTCAACAAATAAAATTTATATCAAAATTGAAATTCCGGGTCGAACACAGGGAGGCTACGTCGATCTATATTCGTAATTATATTTTTTTAGAATTTTTCTTGAAAAGCAAGTTGATGTAATTACAATGAAGCTATTACAATAATCAAACTAAAAGGAAGAGAGAGAGCGAGAGAAAACATGCATTCAATATTTCAAAATGTTTATACAATAAAACCAAATAGGAATTACATTAGAAAGCGGAAAATCAGCTACATAAGAAAGCAGGAAAATTCTACACTAGAAAGCTGTAAAGAAGAATGGGAGAGAAAAGTTATCCTCCTCGACGATCTCTTGGAGGACGAGCAGGACAGGACGACGCCTGGATGAAGGAGGATGAAGTAGAAGAACGGGAACAAGGCAGCACGTCGTCGTCATTGCGGGATCCACTTCCGAACAGGGATGAAAATTTGGACTTTATCTCGCGAGGAGCATCCCGGGTGTGGGACAAGCTTCTCTTGAGCTTTGGAGAGGTAGAGAAGAGAAGGAAGGGATGAGAATTTCGTGTGGAGGGGGTCTCCTTTTATAGTTGCAAGGAGTGAGGGCAATTTGGTCATTTAAATCTCAAAACATTAAATATGGGGTTTTTAGTGACGGATAAAACCATCGCTAAAGGCCCATCGTGGGCATAGTGGGCACTGCCCGCGCGGCTGCTGGCTTTCACGCATGCTTAACGCTTGCAAACGTCCGCTGAATCTCAGCTGTCCGATCGCGAGATCGAACGGCTTAAGATGAGCCTTCCCCGCTCCTCAACGCGCATACGCCCGCGTACAATCCTGCGTGAGGCGTGGGCATGTGATAGCGCATGGGTGCTATCGAGTGCCCGCAACCGCTCGATCGAGATCTGATGCTCGGCCGCGCCCGCTCGTCCGCGCCGCTCACCCTCTCGTGCGATTTGATTGTACGTTGCCTGCTTGCGATAACACTCTCGCCCACTACGCTACGGAGCGTGGATGGGTGCGAGAATACTTTAAGGCGCGCGTATCCACAACCATTGGATCGAGATCCAACAGCCCAGATCGTGCGCCAAAACTTCTTTGAAAAAGCAGCGGCGGTCTTGAGGCCAGTTGGACGGCTGAGATGATGCCATGTGACGCCATGTTGGCCGTTCATCTTCTGGATGTTGTAGATGGTGCCACGGGTGTTGGATTGAGTTGATTTTTGTGTCATTAGGCTACGATCGTCGATCCGAATCCATCTGTGCGGTCGGATTTATCATTTGAAGTGTGGATTTACACCATCTTGGCTCTTGATCTTCTAGGGTTCCCCGGTCACTATCTGATGCTATAGATGCTTGATTAGGGCTATCTTGGAGTCGTTGAACTCCAATCATCGCCCTGATCACATCTGTACGGGTGGATCTTCGATCCGAGGCCTTGATAAAAAGTTTGCCCTGTCCAAGCACATAAAAGGAGACAATTAACCTCCATTTTATTCAAACTACACTAAATGCAAGATGATGCATGTTATGCAATATTTATAGCATGAAATGCAATCCTATGCTTAAGAACATGCATAAATAGACATCTTAAGTAGTGTAAATGTGTCTACATCAAGAGGCCACTTCAACTCTTGGTTGCCAAATTTAGCAACCAAGAGGCATTCAATTCTTAGATCCATAAATGGTGGATCTAAGAAACCACCTCTCTCTCTCTTGGTCGGGCACTCTTGGACTCTCTCTAGAGAGTTCCACACTTCTCTAGAGAGACTCCCTTAGGTCTATAAAAAGACCTAAGGGGTGGCCATTTGTACCCATCCACTCTTGGCCATACATGCTTGGCTCCATTCACATCCACCTCCACTTAGGCTAGCACTTCCATCCACTCCACCTCCACGAGTTGGGCACCACCATGAAGGACACCATCTCTACGCCAGGATGTTGGATCACTCCTCCAACCTCTCTCCAAGGGTCGGCCTAAGCTCCATTGGCCACCCCTCATTCTCCCCTCAACCACTCCAAGGCCATCGGAGCCCACCTCAGAATGCCCGCACTTTCTGATAGATTAGTAGCTAGCTCTTTACATTTACTGCTTCTATTTACTGCTTAGTAGTGTGGTCCTTATTCTCCCCCCAATGATGCATGCAAAATCCCCCAGTAGATTATTGTATGCAATCATTTTCTGGTAGCTAGATTTACATTTTCAAGCATTCCTGTACAAGCTTTCCTCTACATTTCATGTTACAAACACTTCTCTGAATGAATGAATAAAAGATACATTTTTATATATATATCTCTATGTTTGAAATCACCATGAGCTTATTGGTTGCCATCTTTTCTACATAATTCAAGTTGCCTATTTTTCACTTATATATTTCGCAACAAGCATGTCAATTCTAGAAAATATAGAAAATCTACTATAGATGCATTTCTATAAACAACCACCACCTCACTAGAATTGTGCCCATCGAAACTCACACTTTCACCTCTGTGATCTATTTAATACATGCGCACATAATCAGGGATCATAATAGAAGTGGTGAAATCTTAATCCGAAGACTGGAAACCGACGTGCGATTTTAAACAAAGTAGAGCGATAAAAGATCGAATTCAGAATTAAAACAAACGCCTCCTAGAGACGAACGACCGGGACTCAAAGTCTCATTATCTTTAGAAAATATTTTTGTTTGATCATATTGCGCACTATACTGCGACGCTTTTCCTATCAGAACATGCTTTACGAACCCAACAAGCACCCGTGCTTGTAACATGTTTAGCCCCAGTTCTATTTGCAGTGCATGTTTGTAAGAGAGAGACAGAAGAATTTTTTTACATTTAGAGAGTTTTCTCTCTCTTTTCTTTCTTTGTTTCTATCTTTAGATTGGCTTTACAACACGGTCTGTATCGGATTCCTAGTTCCCACCATCAATCATCACAAGGTCCCTGGCAATCGATGCTTCAAGATAGCACCGCCCATGGCAACCTCAAGAACCTTGGCTTTAGAGATTTTAGGATAATCCCACCCATGGAATTCTGTAGCTAAATTCAAGCCCTGACAGTCAACATTTCAGGAAAATTCCACCCATGGCACCTGAATCAGGACAAGGTGCTTATATGCCCCCGTTAAGATATTTAGATATCTTAGGAGATAAGCACCGAGGAGACGATATGTTATTGCGCATCTTCGAGTCGAAGTTCCCGTCTCTCCATGCCGGGAACTCTTCTAAATCAACTTGTGTTGATCAGCTGCTCCTAATCTAGGTAGCCTTTTCAGAACAGAATTAACGCATTTGCGTGATTTTGATAATTAAGCCCATTGAACCAGACTGTCTGTGGATTGGGGTGCTTAAGTTACTGAGTCCCGTAAACCAGAGGTCAGTTAACGAGGTTGAATAATCCCTAAGCCCTAGACCTAATACTTAAGCTTCGCATTTTCCCCAACCTCTTAAGGACTATTCAGATCTTAACAAATACTTGAATTTTTAAGTTTAAAACATAGCCCAAGAGGCTTAAGATCAACATTCATACTAATTTCTTTTGTCTCTTAGCACTTTTTTATCTTTTGTTTCTTTCTTTTGATTTGGTCTAGAACTAAGTAGATTCCTCAATCTTTTACTAATTACTATCTCTTTTCTTTTCAAATAGTCTCCTTTTTGACATTTATATCACCTCTCCTTTTTCCTTCTCAAGAATGGTATGCAATTAATTCACTCAAAATTTTCTCCCTTCTCCATTTTTTTGTTCTTTTTCAATTTTTTATTATTATTTTTTTATTTTGTGGAATATGTATTTTTTTTGAGAACCCTACTGAACTTTGAATTTTTGTATGTTTGCACTTTACCACCCCCCCATTCCTAAGTTTTGCAATGTCCTTATTGTAAATGAAGGGTTTGAAATAGTTAGGGTTTAGGAATTAGAACAAGATTATCGGGTGGGCGAATGGATTGGGATGACTGTTGCGGATGATTTCAATCTCTGATACGAGTACCAGAGGTGGAATCGACTGTTCCAAAATTGAACTCAGAGTGCAATAGACGTGAAGTATAGAAAGATAATCAGAAGGATCTCAAGTTTTTTGGAATGACGGGTTGCCTCCCGTTAAGTGCTAAATTCAATGCCTTCTGCCGAGCAGAACATGGTATGGAGAAGGAGTGGTTAAATTAGATGAGTTTTATAGAACAAGCACCTTGATCAAAAGTTTGGCTGATCCAACCATATGCTTGTTAAGATCAGTAGGCTGTTGATGCAGCCCAAACCCAATCAATCCAGCGGTTTGATAGATGTGGATCAAGAGATGTGGTGCCCACCAGATACTATGGAGCTCAAAAGGATGTGGAAGTGTATAGCTAGGGTTTGGCTGAGTTGGATCAGCCTGATCAGAGTAGGGATCCTCAAATGAACAAGAATCAGTGGAGGATGTAGGAATCCTACAGGAGTGATCAGAGAAGGATAGGGAGTGATTTGTAGTCTGATCGATGTCTGAAACCCGATAAAGATGTGGAGGAGAATCATGTGCAACCGGATCATCGAGAGGAGAATCAGAGTAAAAATTGAGTCTGGTTGCAGATCGGGGTTGAAAATAAGTTTGGGAAGGCTCTGTATGTGTAGAAGAGGTGGCTTCAAGAATAATTGTGTATGAGGGCTCCTATAGGGAGGTTTCAAAGGTGGGTTCATCTAGAGAGTCCTCATAATAGCCATCAAAATCAAAGGTAAATGCCTGAAGAGTATTTATAGGATCAAGGAAATCTAAGTCAAGGAAAGATTCAAACTCTAGGTTGTAGACACTCTCGGCATTTTCTGTTTCTCATTCCTGAGGATAAAAAAAAAATGATTCCATCCTAATAGAATCTGATTTTGAATCAACGATCTCGGGATCAGGGACCTCATAGTCAAAGTCGAAGAATGGATTATGTATGCTGAGGTCGTAGATTGGCTTGTAGTTGTCAAGAAACAAAGGTTCTCCAAAATTACAGTAATATTCGAAATCGTCAGAGAATTTGCGAGAATCAAGTTCTGAATTTGATTCAAGATCAAAGTTCCACCACAGAATAAATCAAAAGATGTAGACTCAGCAACCTAACTTGGGTCTAGCCTATTCTCAGATTCTGAGCTTAAAAAGGTGTCCCTATTATGTATAAGTTCTGGTTCTTGGTTTGTAAGGAAGACCCAATCAAAATCAAACTCTTCCAACTCCTCGGTTTATGTATCATAGATTGGTGTGACTTACAAAAAATCAATTTGTGTTTCTAAGGAGGTTGGAGAGGTGCATTCATCAAATACGGGCCCTGAATCATAATCCAAATTCAAAATTTGATTTCCATCACATGGGGCCTTGTAATCTTCCCAAGAAAGCTCAGATTCAGATTCTAGGTCAAGGGTGTGGGTTGGATCACTAGAATCTAGGTTGGGCTCTACATGGATGTCAAAATTGCTCTCGAGAGTCATGTTATCAGAATAAGGGATGAAATTTACATTCTCGAGAGGTTCTCATTCAATCTTAGTATTACAGGAGTCTAGGAAATCTAAGCTTGGCGAACCAGGGTTTTGTATCTCTAGGGCTGGATCGAAATCATGATTTCCTGCAATTGGATCCTCCCAACCCTCAATAAGATCAGGAATGCCAATTGCTATGAAATTTGAGTCTAAATTTATTTAGGCTGGGGATCCACAATTATCATCATTGAACTCGGGATTTGGGAATTTATGCTGATCACTAGTCTCACTCCAAGATGTTTTGTTAATTTCTAATGAGTAGTTTTGATCAATTGTTATATATAACTTATTTAGCAATTCTCCCCATTTTTCTAAAAATTCATCGAATTTTTCTGGAAGTGACGTGTTTGACCAACATTGCAGATAATCATTGTTGTGAAATTTCACCAATTCACTGTGTTCTACTGATTGCGCAGCAATAATAGGTCTTAATTGACCTAGATTAAGCTAGGACTTAGCATAAGTTTGGGTTATTCATGCATGCATACACATTATCTGCATCTTTACTGCTTTCCTTTAGCTATGCATAAAATAATGTCATAATGTGTTGATTAAGTGCATTATGTCGATTGCAGGGAATAAGCTGATCAGGAGATGGATCTGACGTTGGATGAGGAATAACGGGAGTTGCAGCAGAGTTGGAGCAGAAGGCTTAGATTAGATGTAGGAATAATAATGTACGAGAGTTAAAGGCTTGCTATGCTATTAAGTAGGAAAAAAGCAGTAAAATGTGAAGAGCTTAGGTCCATCCTAGTCCTAGGATAGCCTAGAGACTTCCCCAATCCTTAGCCACCCTTAGATTAGGTCACAACACCTTAGGAAGCCCTAAAACCCTAGTTCCAACAATTATTTGGACGTCCAGATAAGCTATAGGATGTCCAGGACCCTTAGCCATCTCCCACACACTTCAAACCCACTTCTACAGTGTTATTGGACGTCCAGACACTTTGTCAAACATCCAATTTCTACAGAATACCCAAAACAGAACCCAAAATCCCTCCTGACTCTGATTGGACGTCCAAACAACAAGCTCGACTTCTGATTTTTGAGTATAAGACGTCTAACACTATTATTAGACGTCTGATACTGCTCTCCAATTCCAATTTTGAGATTTAAGACTTGATCTTGGATCTCTAGGTCCCTAAACCTAATTCCAACCCCATAGGAACCTAAATTAAGGTGACCTAACCCTAGTACATCACCTCTAGACCTCCCTAAGGACCTAATTAGGTCCTCACTAAACCTAATTGACTTGGATCTTAGTCAATTCCATCAACCTATTCAATTGGACTCATTAAGTACAATTGAGCCCTGATCTCAGCACACACTGTCCAATTGGAATCAGTGAGAGTCCAATTGACCTAAACCTAAGTTAATTGAGTTATTTTACTCTCAAATAAGTTTCCACACACCCAATTAAACTTTTATTAAGTTTAATTGCACTTTACCTTAGTGAATTAGGGTTTATAACCCTAATTTGAGACATACCTTGACCTAAACCCACTAGAACCTAACCTAATCAACCTAGCCACCTAAGTTTCGACCCACACACACCCACACACACCATCCAGACGAAAAAACCTAGCCTAGAGCTCTCTGGAACTCTCTACCATGTGTGGTTGCCTTGGTTGCCAAAATTCGCAACCAAGAGCCATTCAGTTTTTAGATCCCCATTTGGTGGATCTAAAACCCACCATCCATCCTCTCTCTCTCACTCTCCCATGAGCTCCCACCATAGGCCTCTCTAGAGAATTCCATAATTCTCTAGAGTGCTTCCCTTAGGTCTATAAAAAGACCTAAGGGGTGGCCATTTGCACTCATTCACATCCCTTAGCTTCATTGGCACCACTCACCTCATTAACTCCATACATGCCCACCTTCATTTAGGTTAGCTACTCCACCTCCACGTGCTCACCACCATCATGGAGGACACCATGCCAGGATGCTGGATCAATCTTCCCTCTCTCCAAGTGTCGGCCTAAGCTACATTGGCTGCCCCTCATTCTTCTCTCGACCACTCCAAGGCCATCAGGGACCACCCCTGAATCCCTTTTATTATGCTAGAATTAGTTTATGCTCGCCATGATTTTTACTGCTTTATTACTGCTATGTAGCATAGTCTTAACCTCTCCCCCAATGATGCATGCGAAATCCCCCCATTGATTCTTGTATGCAGTCATTTTCTGGTAGCTAGGTTTAAATTTCAAGCATCTATGTACAAGCTTTCCTCTAAAGTTCTTTCTGCAAACAACTCTCCCATTGAATGAATGAAAAACGCTTTTATATATATATCTCCATATTGTGAAATCACCATGAGCTTATTGATTGTTATTATTTTTGCGTGATTCATGTTGCCTATTTCTAACTCCTAATATTCTTACAACTAAGCATGTCATACCTAAATATGTAATAATCACGAACCGGCATGCGTTTCTAAACAAAGTAGAGCAATAGTAGATCGATTTCATAAGTAAACAAATGCCTCCCAGAGACGAATGACTGGGACTCAGTCTCGTAATTTTTACAAACTTAATTTTTGACGAACGTTTTTGCGCGACTATACTACGATTTCCAACGACTTTCAAAATGCGTGAAAACGGTTCCAGAAAAATGGCGCCATTGTCGGGGAGGCAACGCCATTTTTCTTGATTTTGATCTTTTAATCTATCACTGATGAATTTGCCTCTACTTTGTTTTTGATGTGCAGGTGATTGCGCAGCAATGATAAGTCTTAATTGGCCTAGATTAAGCTAGGACTTAGCATAAGTTAGGGTTATTCATGCAAGCATACTCATTATCTGCATCTTTACTGCTTTCCTTTAGCTATGCATAAAATAATGTTATAATGTGCTGATTAAGTGCATTTGTCGATTGCAGGGAATAAGCTGATCAGGAGCTGGATCTGAAGCTGGATCAGGAATAACAGGAGTTGTAGCAGAGCTGGAGCAGAAGGCCTCTTTTAGATGTAGGAATAATAATGTAAGGGGGTTAAAAGTTTGCTATTCTATTAAGTAGGAATAAAGCAGTAAAATGTGAAGAGCTTAGGTCCATCCTAGCTCGAGGATAGCCTAGAGACTTCCCCAAGCCTTAGCCACCCTTAGATTAGGTCACAACACCATAGGAAGCCTTAAAACCCTAGTTCCGACCCATCTCTGGACGTCTAAATAAATTTTAAGACGTCCAGGACCCTTAGCCAACTCCCGCACACTTTAAACCCACTTCTGCAGTGTTATTGGACATCCAGACACTTTGTTAGACGTCTAATTTCTGCAGAATACCCAAAAGAGAACCCGAAATCCTTCCTGACTCTGATTGGACGTCGAGACAACAAGTCTGGACTTCTGATTTTTGAGTATAAGACGTCTGATTCTATAATTAGACGTCGGATACTGCTCTCCAATTCCTGTTTTGAGATTTAAGCCTTGATCTTGGATCTCTAGGTCCCTAAACCCAATTCCAACCCCATAGGAACATAAATTAAGGTGCCCTAACCTTAGTACATCACCTCTAGACCTCCCTAAGGACCTAATTAGGTCCTCACTAAACCTAATTGACTTGGATCTTAGTCAATTCCTTTAGCCTATTCAATTGGACTCGTTGAGTCCAATTGAGCCCTGATCTCAGCACACACTGTCCAATTGGACTCAGTGAGAGTCCAATTGACCTATACCGGACTTAATTGAGTTGTTTTACTCTCAATTAAGTTTCCACACACCCAATTAAACTTGTATTAAGTTTAATTGCACTTTACCTTAGTGAATTAGGGTTTATAACCCTAATTTGAGACCTACCTTGACCTAAACCCACTAGAACCCAACCTAATCAACCTAGCCACCTAAGTTTCGACCCACACACACCCACACACACCATCCACATGAAAATATCTAGCCTAAAGTTCTCTAGAACTCTCTACCATGTGTGGTTGCCTTGGTTGCCCAAAATAGCAACCAAGAGCCATTCAATTTTTAGATCCACATTTGGTGGATCTAAAAACCACCATCCACTCTGTCTCTCTCACTCTCCCACGAGCTCCCACCATAGGCCTCTCTAGAGAGTTCCATAATTCTCTAGAGAGCTTCCCTTAGGTCTATAAAAAGACCCCTTGGGTGGCCATTGGCACCCATTCACTCCCTTGGCAATTGCTCTCCATTGGTGCCATTCACGCCACCTCCACAAGCTCACTACCACCACCATGGAGGACACCATGCCGGGATGCTGGATCAACCCTACTTCTCTCCAAGGGTCGGCCTAAGCTACATTGGCCACCCTTCATTCTCCTCTCAACCACTCCAAGGCCATCGGGGACCACCCCTGAATGCCCTCTATTCTTCTAGCTCTAGATCATGCTCTTCATAATTTTTATTGCTTTCATTTACTGCTTAGTAGAGTAGTCTTACTTCTCCCCCAATGATGCATGAGAAATCCCCCTGCTGATTCTTGTATGCAATCATTTTCTGGTAGTTAGATTTAATTTTAGATTTAATTTTAAGCATTCATGTATAAGCTTTCCTCTAGATTTCCTTCTGCAACAACTCTCCCACGATGAATGAAATTTCATTTTATATATATATATATATATCTCTTATGCATTTGAAATCACCTTGAGCTAAATGATTATCATATTTACGTGATTTAAGTGCCTGTTATTTAACCGCCTATATATTACGCACCAGCATGTCGTTTAAATAAAGTAGAGCGACATTAAGATTGATTTCAAAAACAAAAACAACGCTTCCCAAAGATGAACGACCGGGACTCAAAGTCTCGTTATTTTCAAAACAATATCTTTGTTGGATCGTATTTCGCAACTATACTACGACGCTTTTATCAAAAATGCAATCTACGATTTCTCCCAACAAATGGCGCCGTTGCCGGGGAGGTAACGTCATTTTCTTGATTTCGATCTTTTACTTATCATTGACAAATCTGCCTCTACTTCATTTTTTTTATGTATAGGATAACACGAAAGAAAAATGGGATCTGCGCACACACCGAGAGCGGCGAAGAAAAATTAGGTGCACATCATCTATCATAGATTAGGTTTCTCTTTCTAAACCGTAGGAGTAGATTTACTTGTTGCAATTTTCTTTGAAAAATTCTTTGTAAAAAAAAAATTTCTCATTTTTGTGAAAAAGAAAAAAAATCAAAAAGAAAAAATTTCGAAAAAAATCTTGATTAGGTCTTCTTTCGAATCTACATTGTTTTGAAAAAAAAAAGAAAAAAAAAGAGATTTTCGTTGAATCTTTTGAAAAATTCTTTTTGAAAAAAAAAAGTGCAAAAGATTAAAAAGAAAAAAAAGAAGCATTTTTGGTGGAAGGTTTGAAATTCAAATTCAAACCTCTTTAAAAGCTTTTCCACCGCCTTCTGATTTTCGGCCAGATTTCAAATCTCACTTAAAAATTCGATTGCCGAAAAATCCGTTAGCGAAAAATTTTGAAATTTGGGAAAAACCTTCATTTTCAAACCATCTTTCAAATGCCACCGTTACTTTGAAAAAAATCCAAGTATAAAATTTTTGAAAATTCGTGAAGTGCACGGGGGTCAGATAGACCTAGATTCAAAAATTTTCAATGTTCCAAAAGCGATTTCGAGCAATCCGCGAATCTGTTTTGACTAAAATGGTGGGGTTGGAAAGATGATCTAATTGTATTTATTTTCAATATTTTTCCCCAATTTTTGAAGATCATTTGGTACTGTTTCAAAGCAAAAAATCGTCGAGGGGTCAAAGTTCCAAATTTAACCCCTTGATATTTAAGATTTCCTAAAAATTCGGTTGAAATAGTAAAAATTCCAATAAAATATTCTATAAAAAACTAATTGAAAAATGAATCTACTCGTAAAATTTCAAATTAATTGGATTCCAATTAATATCAGAGAATCAACATTATTCCTGTGGTCTGCTGAAATAGAGAAAAACCCTAGAAGTGCATGCAACTTAGGTTGAACCTTTAGGGTCAAAAATAGAGACAACACTTTTGGCTAAGCTATACTTAATCAAGTCTAGTTAGCCGGTGAGCTTGGTCACCTTGTGGGCCACTCACCACAAACCCCACTGAAGAAAATGGGTTAAAAACTAATTTTAAAACACGAAATCAACCCGAGTTCGTTGTCGTACTACTAGATGAGTTTAATCTCTCTTGCCAAACCTGGTGACTAAGTCTGCGGGGTAGTGTCAAACGGCCGTGGCTCAGGGGTCAACGGAACCGGAGGCGTAAGCCAAAGGAAGAACCTTCCCCTTAGTCCCCTCGTAACCAGACTGGCTAGGTTAGCTTGAGAGGCGGGATTCACACTCAGTCGGTTGTACGACGAACTTATCTTCAGGAATTCAAATCCCTAACGAAAAATCTGGTCACCTGATTTATAAGGACCATTTGATTGACAGGGCCTTAGCCTTGTTCTACATGGCTACACCAACCCAGGGGTTGGGCGGTGTATGCATGGAAGGAGGTCACTTCGACCTCACTTGGTTGGACCTTGGGAGCCACTCCCAAGGAGGCGAGTCACCTCGCCCAGACCATCTTCTTGCCCCATTTCTTCTATTTGCTGAGCCGCAATGGATAACATTGGATCTGGACCTAATCAGGATCCAGAAGAGCTGGACCCACGAGCTTATCTGAGACCTCGGGTCACTGAATCAGCTCAACCTTGGGATTAGAACCCAAGGTGGTGAAGATGACTTTTCGCTTCGCTTGATCCTTCTCCTCAGGTTACCGAAATGGTTAACCCATATCCTAACCCTGGATATTATGACCCATACCAGTCGGTCCCTCAAAGGATCTCATCTTATAACCCAGGATATGGATTTCATACTCCTGCTTCTCACCCATGGAACATGGGTAGACCTGATTCACCCCCTGGAACCCCTGAAGAGATACCGGTGCATATGTGGCCACATTATAGAATACAGAGAGCTATAGCGAGCGCTAAGGAAAAGGCCGCATCCTATCTACGCGAAATCTATGCTATCATTGAGCCGAACCAAAGACAAAGCCGGATTTCGCATCAACAAGCTGTGATGGAGCTCCTTCAGGAAACAGTAGCGATAACAAGGCAAATTGGAAAAAATCGGGAAACTCAAGAACTATTGCTTTTGAGATATCAAGTGGAAAATAGCATTGAAGACCTCGAAGAATCTAAAACAACTACGTCGAAAGAACACACAGAAGATTCTCGGGAGCAGATGCCTGAAGATCACTCAAGGGAAAAAGAATCTAGCATGGATATGAGACAGGAGCAGGAAGTATGCCAAATGGGTTCATCTGAAATTGAGGAGGAAAGGACTGATATCTCCAGGACTGAGCCGCAATCAGATTATCCTGAATCCTGGGAGACACCTTTTGGGTTAGATAACCCGATCGAGACAAGGGAAGTAGATCCAATTGAGGATATGGATCTTGAGGAAAACATTACATGCGACACTACTGATCAATCTAGACCACTTCCCATTGTAGATGAACCTGTGCTAGAGCCAACATCTTCTGATCTGCACTCTTCTTCTTTCACCTACATCCCTAATTCGGATATTAGAGATTCTAAGATGACAGTTTCTATCCTTGATCCTAACATCCAAACACCAGAAGTAGCTATGGATAACTCGAACAAAGAAATAAATATGCTACCTGAGGTAGGAATTACTGAGGAGCCCAATGCATATGAGGGTGAAGCTTCAAGTAGAATGAGCTGGGGACACACCTATCATCCTAGTCAATCTAATAGATGGCTCAACCCCGAGCCTGAAGAGTCAGCCTCCGATGAATTAGAGATGGGTACTAATGAGGATGAAGTAATTTCTGACGAGGATTTCAGTGACCTCCCCATAGATCTTCTACTTTCATGGATACCCCCATATGACCCAGAGCCTGGAGAAGGCATGATCTTTGATGTCAATTATCATTATGAGGACCCCTATGACTCAGATTCTGGCTCTGAGATACATTTTGATCTACTCCCTCAGCAACTTCCTGCTGAATTGTGGGACATGATAAATTAGCTAAATCAACATCATGCTCCCGCCTCTGTTTATCCTCTATTTTCCACCACCACTCAACACTTTCTTATAGCTAGACTTTTTGGAGTAAGGGTGCACAATCAGCTGGTCCGCATCTCTGGACCACTGATTCTAGGAGCATACAAGCACATCTCTCTCTTAATTTTGACCGGCTCCTATGCAAGAATTGATACATCTAATTGAGTGCTCGCCCAGCTGGAGGCATTAAACTTAGCACATATAAATACCATTCCACCATCATCAATACATAACCATTTTTATACAAAGCATATTTTTCCTTTAGCATATTTCCTTTGTATATTGCATGTTAACAGGTTGGCCGGTGCTGAATATAATTTCAGGAGCAATTTTAGGTGACTTCTACCCACTCATCCTCTGTCGAATTTATTTTCTTTTATATTCATGCATGAGGACATGCAAGAACTTAGGCATGGGGCGGTAGATACAGAAAAACTGAAAAAATTTTTTGTCCCAACACTTAGGAAAACCTTGGAGCTACATGCAAAATGTACTTTAGGACCTTAAATAAAAGAACAATCGACTCCACCTCCAATGCTCGCATTGGAGCTAGAAATCGTTCGCAACAACCAATTTCGACTCACCCTCTCACCTTTTATTCTAAATTTAGGGTCAAGCTGATTGTAAAACGATACGGGAAATTCATGAAGTACAAATTATACGAGGTTACATGTCCATAACATATATACATATTGCATTCATGAATAAGATTATTTTATTAAGAGAATGCATTAGGGATTTTTATCCTTTAGTTGATTCCTATAATTTGGAATCCAGTACAACTTTTCACACACACGTAGAATTTGCAATGAATTCACTGTGAAGGCTGATAAACATCTTCAATCTGTAGAGAAGAAGCAGTGCTTCTTTTCCTGAACCCTTGGGCAATGTTTTGGGAGTCAGGCAGATTTTCCTCCAAAAATCCACCAAATAGTGTGAGAGAGTAGAGTATACTGGTGCTCTAAGATTAGTGCAAGGAATCTGGAATCCAACATAATTAGGTGATGATACTCTGAGACTAGACATAGTTTTTGCTCTCGGTTCCCGCGTATACATTTTTGTGCGAAATTGTGAGAGCCACCGAATAAGGCAAATATGCGGAGAGCGAGTTTTCAAAAAACTAGGGCTAAGGTGGATGGTTATGTCCATTCTTTACGAAATCCTCGGCTGAAGGAGGGTATTGATGTCAAAGTCAGAAATACACCGTCCTATCCGTCTCTGCTGGTGTCGTGAGTAGGCACATCCACCAAATAAGCCACCCAATGTCTCTTGAGTACCACCAATCCCCAATAATGCCTCCTTAATAAAGTTCATGGATGTATGCCAGTTGTGTTATGTTGAAAAAAAAAGTTAAAAAAAAAATGAGAAAAAGAAAAAGAATGATGAAAAGAAAGAAAAACTGAAAAAAAAAATAAAAAAAAAATTATTAGAAAAAGAAGAAAAAGCAAAGAAAAGAACAAATATTTAATGTTTATTTCATCGAGGCAATACCACCAAATAAAATTGAGCTACACCAAATATGGCCTTAACCTATTTTTCTTGTGTTTCTAACTGCTCAAATACTGGCTGAGGAATCCCGACTTAGTGTTAGGGTTATGAGAACTCAATTAAAGTGTTAATGCCTAGTGAGACCACCAAATACAGAACATATGTGTGAATCTGGTGAGGTTGTGAGCTCTAAGAAAAAGAGTAAGAGAGAATGAATACAAAGGAATCAAAAGGGAGCATAGTTTTTCTCGTCTTTCTCTGAGTTGAGTTACTTAGTAATCCGGGAATCTAGATTCTGTAGTACTAGTCTCTATGTAGCACCAAGTGAGAATGAGCCACCAAATATATAATCCTTTCCCTCAAAGATTCTCTACCTAAGCCCAAAGCGGGGTGAAATTCATAGAATATCTTGAATACCCCAAGGGAAGAAATCCGCCTATCCCGCTAGAATTTTTATTAGGGGTCAAGTACAGGCTTTAGAGGTGTATTAGTTTTCACTCGAATCCATTGCAGAAGCTACATAGCTGCACCTTCACGATTGTCTAGATTTCTAGAGCATAGGATGAAAACAAAAAGGTGAAAAATCTCTATGAAAACACTTGATAAAATAACCAGTCCCTTAGGGACCCTTGCTGTAAATAATTTAGTCTTACATTTGGTAGGGACTAGCAAGATTTAGGCATGGGGGTATGATTGCGCAGCAATGATAGGTCTTAATTGGCCTAGATTAAGCTAGGACTTAGCATAAGTTAGGGTTATTCATGCATGCACACGCATTATCTGCATCTTTACTGCTTTCCTTTACCCATGTATAAAATAATGTTATAATGTGCTGATTAAGTGTATTATGTCGATTGCAGGGAATAAGCTGATCAGGAGCTGGATTTGAAGCTTGATCAGGAATAACAAGAGTTGTAGCAGAGCTGGAGCAGAAGGCCTAGTTTAGATGTAGGAATAATAATGTAAGGGGGTTAAAAGTTTGCTATTCTATTAAGTAGGAATAAAGCAGAAAAATGTGAAGAGCTTAGGTCCATCCTAGCCCTAGGATAGTCTAGAGACTTCCCCAAGCCTTAGCCACCCTTAGATTAGGTCACAACACCCTAGGAAGCCCTAAAACCCTAGTTCCAACCCTTCTCTGGACGCCTAGATAAGTTTTAAGACGTCCAGGACCCTTAGCCAACTCCCGCACACTTCAAACCCACTTCTGCAGTGTTATTGGACGTCCAGACACTTTGTCAGACGTCTAATTTCTGCAGAATACCCAAAAGAGAACCCGAAATCCTTCCTGACTCTGATTGGACGTCGAGACAACAAGTCTGGACTTCTGATTTTTGAGTATAAGACGTCTGATTCTATAATTAGACGTCGGATACTACTCTCCAATTCCTGTTTTGAGATTTAAGCCTTGATCTTGGATCTCTAGGTCCCTAAACCCAATTCCAACCCCATAGGAACCTAAATTAAGGTGCCCTAACCCTAGTACATCACCTCTAGACCTCCCTAAGGACCTAACTAGGTCCTCACTAAACCTAATTGACTTGGATCTTAGTCAATTCCATCAGCTATTCAATTGGACTCATTGAGTCCAATTGAGCCCTGATCTCAGTACACACTGTCCAATTGGACTCAGTGAGAGTCCAATTGACCTAGACTTGACTCAATTGAGTTTTTTTACTCTCAATTAAGTTTTCACACACCCAATTAAACTTGTATTAAGTTTAATTGCAGTTTACCTTAGTGAATTAGGGTTTATAACCCTAATTTGAGACCTACCTTGACCTAAACCCACTAGAACCCAACCTAATCAACCTAGCCACCTAAGTTTCGACCCACACACACCCACACACACCATCCACACGAAAATATCTAGCCTAGAGTTCTCTAAAACTCTCTACCATGTGTCGTTGCCTTGGTTGCCAAAAATAGCAACCAAGAGCCATTCAATTTTTAGATCCACATTTGGTGGACCTAAAAACCACCATCCACCCTCTCTCTCTCACTCTCCCACGAGCTCCCACCATAGGCCTCTCTAGAGAGTTCCATAATTCTCTAGAGAGCTTCCCTTAGGTCTGTAAAAAGACCCCTTGGGTGGCCATTGGCACCCATTCACTCCCTTGGCAATTGCTCTCCATTGGTGCCATTCACGCCACCTCCACAAGCTCACTACCACCACCATGGAGGACACCATGCCGGGATGCTGGATCAACCCTACTTCTCTCCAAGGGTCGGCCTAAGCTACATTGGCCGCCCCTCATTCTCCTCTCGACCACTCCAAGGCCATCGGGGACCACCCCTGAATGCCCTCTATTCTTCTAGCTCTAGATCATGCTCTTCATAATTTTTATTGCTTTCATTTACTGCTTAGTAGAGTAGTCTTACTTCTCCCCCAATGATGCATGAGAAATCCCCCTGCTGATTCTTGTATGCAATCATTTTCTGGTAGTTAGATTTAATTTTAGACTTAATTTTAAGCATTCATGTATAAGCTTTCCTCTAGATTTCCTTGTGCAACAACTCTCCCACGATGAATGAAATTTCATTATATATATATATCTCTTATGTGTTTGAAATCACCTTGAGCTAAATGATTATCATATTTGCATGATTTAAGTGCCTGTTCTTTAATCGCCTATATATTACGCACCAGCATGTCGTTTAGATAAAGTAGAGCGGATTTGTGATCGATTTCAAAAACAAAAACAACGCCTCCCAGAGACGAACGACCGGGACTCAAAGTCTTGTTATTTTCAAAACAATATCTTTGTTGGATCGTATTTTGCAACTATACTATGACGCTTTTATCAAAAATGCGATCTACGATTTTCACCAACCAGTAGGACAACATGGAAGAAAAATAGGATCTGCGCGCATGAGTGTGGAAAAGAAATCAGGTGCACATCACATTCTCTTAGATTAGGTTTATTTTTTTGAACCCTAGGACTATATCTACTTTCTACAATTTCTTTTGTGAAAAAAAAAGAAAGATTTTTCTCATTTTCATTAAAAAAAATCAAAAAAAGAAAAATTTTGAAAAAAATCTAGATTAGGTTTCCTTTTGAATCTAGGTTAGATGGAAAAGGAAAAAAAAAAGATATTTTCGTTGAATCTTTTGAAAAATTCTTTTTGAAAAAAAAAACGTGCAAGAGTTTAAAAAAAAAAAAATCTTTTTTGTGGAAGGCTTAAATTTCAAATTCAAACCTCTTTAAAAAGCTTTTCCACCATCTCCTGATTTTCGGCCAGATTTCAAGCTCGATTTAAAAATTCAATTGCCAAAAAACTAGTAAGCGAAAAATTCTAAAATTCGAGCTAAACTTTCATTTTCAAACCATCTTCCAGACGCCACTATTATTTTGAAAAAATTCCAAGTGTACAATTTTTAAAGATTCGCGAAGTGCATGGGGGGTCAGACTGACCCAGGTTCAAAATTTTTCAAATTTCAAAAAGCGATTCCGAGCAATCTGCGAAGTTGTTTTGACTAAAAATGGTGGGGTTTGAAAGCTGATCTCATTGTCTTTATTTTCCATATTTTTCCTGAATTTTTAATGTCATTTGATGCTGTTTCAAAGCGAAAAATCGACAAGGGGTCAAAATTCCAAATCTAACCCCTTGATGTGCAAAATTCCCTAAAAATTTGGTTGAAATAGTAAAAATTCCAAAAAAATAGCCTTTGAAAAACTAATTGAAGAGGGAATCTACTAGCAAAATTTCAAATTAATTGGATTCAAATTATCATCAGAGAACCAACTTTACTTTTGTGGTCTGCTGAAAAAAGAATCCTTAGAAGTGCATGCAACTTAGGTTGAATCTTTAGGGTTACAACTAGAGACCACACTTTATGCTATCCTAGACTTAATCTAGTCTAGTTAGCCTGTGAGCTTGGTCACCTTGTGGGCCACTCACCATAAACCCCATTGAAGAAAATGGGTTAAAATTAATTTTAAAACACGAAATCAACCCGAGTTCGTTGTCGTACTGCTGGGTGTTTTTAACCTCTCTTGCCAAACCTGGTGACTAAGTCTGTGGGGTAGTGTCAAACGACTGCGGCTTGGGGGTCAACGGAACCAAAAGCGTAAGCCAAAGGAAGAACCTTCCCCTTAGTCCCCTCGTAACCAGACTGACTAGGTTAGCTTGAGAGGGGAGATTCACTTTCAGTCAGTTGTACGACGAACTTACCTTCAGGAATTCAAATCCCTAACGAAAAATCTGGTCACCTGATCTATAAAGACCATTTGATTGATAGGGCCTTAGCCTTGTCCTGTGTGGCTACACCAACCCAGGGGTTGGGTGGTGTATGCACGGAAGGAGGTCACTTCGACCTCACTTGGTTGGACCTTGGGAGCCACTCCAAAGGAGGCGAGTCACCTCACTTGGACCATCTTCTCACCCCATTTCTTCTACTCTAAGAGCCACCATGGCAAATCCTGGACCTGGGCCTAGACCGGGTCAGGACATCGAGAATTTGGACTCGATGGCCCGTCTGGAAGCCAGAGTCACCGAATCTGAGGAGTGGCATCAGTAGAGCATGGATCGCATTCTTACGACACTTGATAGGATGCAGCACCCGCTGCGAGGAGAACAACTGCGGGATTTCTAAGACCCAACCGCACAAATCGTCGCACCTCTTGTCAGAATTCTTGTAGGTGGAGATGCATTTGAGCTCATGCCCAATGTAATTGGGTTGATCAGCACTCATTTCTATGGGAACAGAAGCGAAGATCCATTTCAGCACCTTGAGGACCTGAGTCGACTCACTGAAACGATTCGACCCTGGAATATTAATCTCGAGATTGTTTTGATGAAGCTTTTCCCGTTCTCTCTGAGGGACAAAGCTTCATACTGGTTCAAGACTATTGGGAAGCCAATTGGAACCTGGTCGGAATTATGACGTGAATTCCTGCAAAAGTTCTTCCTAATCGATCGAACAAATGCAATGTGGCACGCAATCATGACATTCTCCCAGGGAACTGGGGAGAAATTACACGAAGCATGGGACAGATTTCACGACCTTCTCCGAAATTGCCTGCATCATGGTATACCCAGATGGCACTTAGCTCAGATTTTTTACCATGGACTAGATGACACACATTGGCATCTGACGATGCATCTAGCAGTAGGAATTTTCTCGCAAAAGATGAGAACAGCACATTTGAGCTGTTCGAAGCATTAGCGGAAAACTCGATGAATGCCGCATCTATGAACCAGTTCCAGTGGCCTGGTCAGCAGCGGGTTGGTGTCCACGAGGCTCACACCGAATCTATTCGAGCCGACATGGATATCATCGTCAAGCAACTGGATAGAATAAACCTAATTGAGAAGAAGATTGACCAGATTAGTTAGGGTCAATCTGACTTGAGCTCTGCTACCGCACGACCATCCTATGCACCCTGAGCCCCATCTGCTCGAGTTAATCTACTCGGGATGCATCTTCTTCGTATTTACGAGATCCCGCATATCAAGATCCCGTAAATAATCTAGATTTGACACCTTACGACTAGGGTTACGCACCACCCGCAGATTATAATGCTTATCCCCTTGACGGATATACGTCTCAGACATCTTCAACCTACGAGGATGTCAGTGCTATCCAAGGATACAGGCGTAATAACCCATATTCAGAGATGTATAACCCGGGTTGGCACCAGCATCTGAACTTCTCCTGGTCTGGTAATTCACAAAGACCACATCAAGATCCACACTACCAGACCAAGCAATACGGGAATGCGCAAAACACGTACCCTAGGCAGCAGCCATTCCAACCTCAGTAGCATCAACCCCGCTTGTTATACCAGCCGCTGCACCAAGCTGCCAACCATCCTTCAAAGTGGGTTGACCCTTTGGAGGCACTGAAAGAGGAGCTGCAAGAATCGATGAGGAAGTCTACACAAGATAGCTTGCAGATTATGAAGGCAATGGCTGATCAGATTCAAACCATACAGAACACGCAGAACTAGATGTTGCAGGAGCATAGGACCTAGGGAGCCTTGCCCTCCCAACCTGTCCCAAATCCTCGATATGTGCAGAACCAGGGTGCCTTGCCCAGATTTCAGGCACCGCAGGGACAGGCACACGCCAAACTATAGGCGCCTCCTGCACCACCTGGTTACATGTAAGGCCAGCCGCCTTTGCAGAATCCCGCGTATTCTGCCCCTTCCGCTCCCCCACCACCTCATGGACAGCAAGTCGATGCACAAGCTGTTTCTTTGCGAAGCGGAAGGAATACATTCGACCCACCACCTAGGCAGGCGGGTTTTGATTTTTCCCACCCCTCGTCGCAGGCGAATTCTACTCCATCATCTCAGGAGCCACCTGCGGTAGATATGGGTAAGAGGCCATTTAACCCTGAGATTCCCGTCCCTTTTCCTGAGGCTTTGACACGAAATGTAGTACGGAAAAAGGACACGTGGAATTTTGAGGACCTGAAATTGATGTTTAAGGAAGTACATATTCAGGTCCCCTTCCTTGAGGCTATCGATCACATTCCTGCTGTCGCTAGGTTCTTCAAGGACTATTGTACCCTGAAGTGACAACCGAGAATTGGACAACAGGCGGTATTGTCGAAAGAAGCTAGTGCCGTGATTCTAGAAGACCTACTGGCGAAGAAGAAAGACCTTGGTACCACACTCATATCCTGCTTCTTGCAGGATTCTCCATTTGATCGGGCCCTTCTAGATTTGGGTTCGTCCATCCATTTAACTCCCACCGTCGTATTTGATCGATTTTTATTTGGGGAGTTGAAACCCACCTCGGTTACAATTCAGCTAGCTAACAGATTAGTCAAAACATTGAGGGGGGTGGTTGAGAATTGGATCGTGAAAGTCCATGGGTTTTTCTTTCTCGTAGATTTTTTTGTTCTCGATATGGAAGTTCCTCCTAATCTCTGAGATGCACCAATTATTTTGGGTCGCCCTTTTCTGGCGACAGCCTGAGCGAACATTGATTATGCATCTAGGTGTATGGAGATAGCCGTAGGCAATGAGAGACTTCGACTTGACATATTCAGGGCAGCAAAGAACTTCAATTGTGATCAAATAGAGGAGGATGGTGAAGATGAAGATTCAGCATACTGTGGTAACATTGGGCTCCCTTATGATGACCCAATGTCTCATTCGTCTACACTATCAGGGTTCTTGGACCTCGATCCACACGGGACTGAAACCACTGTAGGACACATATCCCCCTGAGGATCTGACTGTTTAGGGTGTGCTTCTGACCACAGCACCCCTGAATCTAGCTATCCTGATCCATACATTACTGAATCACCCCTATTGTTGACAAACGTGACTACAGCCAACGGGTTTCCCGTTAACGTAGTCACAACCGATTATTTCACAGGGAGCAAATCAGTGAGAATTCACGTGCACACGGATCAGCAAATTCCCACCTTCGAGTTTGCTCCTCCCACTCCCATTTTTGACCCAGACCTACCTGTGATCAAATTGAAGCCCGTACCCACTCCACACTTTCTTATAGCTAGACTTTTTGGAGTAGGGGTGCACAATCAGCTAGTCCGCATCTCTGGACCATTGATTCTAGGAGCATACGAGTACATCTTTCTCTTAATTTTGATCGGCTCCTATGCAAGAACTGATACATCTGATTGAGTTTTCGCTCAGCTGGAGGCATTAAACTCAGCATCTACCCCACATTCATCCATCACCTTATACATACTCGCTTTATACATAGCATATTTTTCTTGTAGAGTATTTCCTTTGCGTATATTGAACACTAACAAGTTGGCCGGTGCTGAATATAATTTCAGGAGCAATTACAGGTGATTTCTACCCATTCTCCCTGCAGTATTTATTTTCTTTTATATTCATGCATAAGGACATGCAAGAACTTAGTCCTGGGGGGGTAGATACACTTAAACTGAAAAAAAGTTTTATGCCAACCTTTAGGAAAGCCTCAGAGCTACATGTAAAGCATAGTTTAGGACCCTAAATAAAAGAACAACCGACTCCACCTCCAGGCTCTCATTGGAGCTAGAAATCATCCGCAACAGCCACTTCCGACTCACCCACTCACCTATTGTTCTAAATTTAGGGTCAAGCTGATTGTAACCCGATACGGGAATTTCACGAAGTACAAATTATATGAGGTTAATTGTTCATAGCATATATACAAATTGCACTCATGAATAAGATTATTTTATTAAGAGAATGCATTAGGGATTTTATCCTCTAGTTAATTCCTGTAATCTGGAATCCAGTATAACTTTTCATACACACGTAGAATTTGCAATGGATTCATGGTGAAGGCTGATAAACATCTTCAGTCTGTCAAGAAGAAGCATTGCTTCTTTTCCTAAACCCCTGGATAGTGTTTTGGGAGTCAGGCAGATTTTCTTCCAAAAATACACCAAATAGTGTGAGATGAGAGTAGAGTGTACTAGTGCTCTAAGATTAGTGCAAGGAATCTGGAATCCTAGATAATTAGTTGATGATACTCAGAGATTAGGCATAGTTTCTGCTCTCAGTTCCAGTGTATACATTTTGAGTGAATTTTGAGAGCCACCAAATAAGGCAAATACGCGGAGAGTGAGTTTTCATAAAACTAGGGCTAAGGTGGAAGGTTACGACCATTCTTTACAGAATCCTCAGCTGAAGGAGGGTATTGATGTCACGGTCAGAAATACACCATCCTATTCATCTCGCCTGGTGCCGTGAGTAGGCACTTCCACCAAATAAGCCACCCAATATCTCTTGAGTATCGCCAATCCCTAATAATGCCTCCTCAATAAAGTTCATGGTTGTGTTATGTTTAAAAAAAAGAAAGCGTTGAAAAGAAAGAAAAGCTGAGAAAATAAAAGAAGAAAAAGCAAAGAAAAGAATGAATATTTAGTGTTTATTTCATTGAGGCAATACCACCAAATAAAATTGAGATCCACCAAATATGGCCTTAACCTATTTTTCTTGTGCTTCCGACCGGCCGAATACTGGCTGAGGAATCCCGACTTAGTGTTAGGGTTATGAGAATTCAATTAAAGTGTTAATGCCTAGTGAGACCACCAAATACAGATCATATGTGTGAATCTGATGAGATAGTGAGCTCTAAGAAAAAGAAAAAGAGAGAATGAATACAAAGGAATCAAAAGAGAGCGCAGTTTTTCTCGTCTTTCTCTAAGTTGAGTTACTTAGTAATCCGGGAATCTAGATTCTATAGTACTAGTCTCTATATAGCACCAAGTGAGAATGAGCCACCAAATATATAATCCTTTCCCTCAAAGATTCTCTACCTAAGCATAAAGCCGAGGTGAAATTCATAGAATACCTTGAGTACCCCGAGGGAAGAAGTCTGCCTTTCCCGCTAGAATTTTTACTAGGGATCAAGTACAGGCTTTAGAGGTGTATTAGTTTTCAGTCAAATCCATTGCAAAAGCTACATAGCCACACTTTCACGATTGTTTGGATTTCTAGAGCATAGGATGAAAACAAAAAGGAGAAAAATCTCTACGCATACACTTGATAAAATAATCAGTCCCTTAAGGACCTTTGCTGTAAATAATTTAGTCTTGCATTTGTTAGGGACTAGTAAGATTTAGGCATAGGGGTATGATTGCACAGCAATCATAGGTCTTAATTAACCTAGATTAAGCTAGGACTTAGTATAAATTAGGGTTATTCATGCATGCATACGCATTATCTGCATCTTTACTGCTTTCCTTTAGCTATGCATAAAATAATGTTATAATGTGCTGATTAAGTGCATTATGTCGATTGCAGGGAATAAGCCGATCAGGAGCTGGATCTGAAGTTGGATCAAGAATAATGGGAGTTGCAGCAGAGTTGGAGCAGAAGGCTTAGATTAGATGTAGGAATAATAATCTACGGGAGTTAAAGGTTTGCTATGCTATTAAGTAGGAATAAAGCAGTAAAATGTGAAGAGCTTAGGTCCATCCTAGTCCTAGGATAGCCTAGAGACTTCCCCAATCCTTAGCCACCCTTAGATTAGGTCACAACACCTTAGGAAGCCTTACAACCCTAGTTCCAACCCTTATTTGGACGTCCAGAGAGGCTATAGGACGTCCAGGACCCTTAGCCATCTCCCGCACACCTCAAACCCACTTCTGCAGTGTTAATGGACGTCTAGACACTTTGTCAGACATCCACTTTCTGCAGAATACACAAAACAGAACCCAAAATCTCTCCTGACTCTGATTGGACGTCCAAACAACAAGCTAGACTTCTGATTTTTGAGTATAAGATGTCCGACACTATTATTAGACGTCTGATACTATTCTCCAATTCCTATTTTGAGATTTAAGCCTTAATCTTGGATCTCTAGCTCCCTAAACCCAATTCCAACCCCATAGGAACCTAAATTAAGGTGCCTTAACCCTAGTACGTCACCTCTAGACCTCCCTAAGGACCTAATTAAGTCCTCAGTAAACCTAATTGACTTGGATCTTGGTCAATTCCATCAACCTATTCAATTGGACTCATTGAGTCCAATTGAGCCCTGATCTCAGCACACACTGTCCAATTGGACTCAGTGAGAGTCCAATTGACCTAGACCTAAATTAATTGAGTTGTTTTACTCTCCATTAAGTTTCCACACACCCAATTAAACTTGTATTAAGTTTAATTACACTTTACCTTAGTGAATTAAGGTTTTTAACCCTAATTTGAGACATACCTTGACCTAAACCCACTAGAACCTAAGCTAATCAACCTAGCCACCTAAGTTTCAACCTACACACACCCACACACACCATCCACATGAAAATACGTAGCCTAGAGTTCTCTAAAACTCTCTACCATGTGTGGTTGCCTTGGTTGCCAAAATTAGCAACCAAGAGCCATTCAATTTTTAGATCCACATTTGGTGGATATAAAAACCACCATCCATCCTCTCTCTCTCACTCTCCCACTCCCACCATAGGCCTCTCTAGAGAATTCCATAATTCTCTAGAGAGCTTCCCTTAGGTCTATAGAAAGACCTAAGGGGTGGCCATTTGCAGTCATTCACATCCCTTGGCTTCATTGGCACCACTCACCTCATTAGCTCCATACACTCCCACCTTCACTTAGGTTAGCTACTCCACCTCCACGAGCTCACCACCATCATGGAGGACACCATGCCAGGATGCTGGATCAATCCTCCCTCTCTCCAAGGATCGACCTAAGCCACATTGGCCGCCCCTCATTCTTCTCCCGACCACTCCAAGGCCACTGGGGACCACCCCTGAATGCCCTCTATTATGCTAGAATTAGTTTATGCTCTCCATGATTTTTACTGCTTTTATTACTTCTTAGTAGCGTAGTCTTAACCTCTCCTCCAATGATGCATGCGAAATCCCCCCATTGATTCTTGTATGCAGTCATTTTCTGGTAGCTAGTCTTAAATTTCAAGCATTTATGTACAAGCTTTCCTCTAAATTTCTTGTTGCAAACTCTCCCATCGAATGAATGAAAAACGCTTTTATATATATATCTCCATATTGTGAAATCACCATGAGCTTGTTGATTGCCATTATATTTGTGTAATTCATGTTGCCTGTTTCTAACTCTTAATATTCTTGCAACTAAGCATGTCATACCTAAATACGTAATAATCATGAACTGACATGCGTTTCTAAATAAAGTAGAGCAATAGAAGATCGATTTCATAAGTAAACAAATGCCTCCCAAAGACGAACGACCGGGACTCAAAGTCTCATAATTTTTACAAACTTAATTTTTGGTGAACGTTTTTGCACAACTATACTACGATTTCCGACGACTTTCAAAACGCGTGAAAACAATTCTAGTCATCTGCTAATAGGAGATCCCGGGTTGAACCGTATTTCATTTGTGTCCATATTATCTCTACACAGTTTGTGATGATTTCTATTGCTTTTGCAAATCTTTCCTGAATGTCCCTTGCATAATATTCTTCATGGTTTCTATAGGCATTCACAAGTATCTTTTCTTTCAAGCTCATTTGGGATTCAGGTTTCCTAAATAGTCTTTCTATATAGCAAGGATGCATTTTTGAATCAAATAGTGGAATCAAGACGTAGAATCAAAACTCAGGTTAGATTGAAGTTGATCAGATCTAAAAGAGATTCCCTAAGATGATCTGTGTATGTGCTTTAAATAGAAGGGATGAGGGACTGGATGTGAGATTTGACCCAATCAAGGCACCCAAAATATTTTTAGGATGACTAAGGTAATTTCAAGGCGGATGATACCTCTGCCCGAGAAGTACCTGGGTAGCCAGGAAGGGAGAGCCCCGAAAAGACCCCTACATGGTAGAGCATCCCCACGAGTTACAGGTGTTGAATGCGCGGGTTGCTTCGCTAATGTGTTTGGTTTTGAAAAACCTATCGTCGTAGTATGAAAGCGAAGAACTCATGTTCAACAAATAAAATTTATACCGGAATGAAAATCCTGGGTCGAACTTAGGGAGGCTACGTCGATCTATACTCGCAATTATATTTTTTTTAGAATTTTTTCTTGAAAAGTGAGGCGATATAATTACAATGAATCCATAATAACAATCAGACTAAATGAGAGAGAGAGAGAGAACATGCATTCAATAATTCAAAATGTTTATACAATAAAACCAAAGAACAATTACACTAGAAAGCGGGAAATCAGCTACACTAGAAAGTAGGAAAATTCTACACTAGAAAGCTGTAAAGAAGAATGGGAGAGAGAAGTTATCCTCCTCGACGATCGCTTGGAGGACGAGCTGGACGAGACACCGCCTGGATGAAGGAGGACGAAGTGGGAAGAAGGAGATCGGGGTAGGAGGAATGAGAACAGAGCAGTATGTCATCGTCGTCGCGGGATCCGTTTCCAAAATGAGAGCGAAAATTTGACTTTATCTTGTGAGGAGCATCCCGGGTGTGGGACAAGCTTCTCTTGAGTTTGGAGAGGTAGAGAAGAGAAGGAAGGGATGAGAATTTTGTGTGGAGGGGGTCTCCTTTTATAGTTGCAAGGAGTGAGGGCAATTTGGTCATTTAATTTGAAAATTATTAAATCAGGGGTCTTTAGTGATGGATAAAACCGTCGCTAAAGCCCCATCGTGGGCGTAGTGGGTGGCACCCGCGCGCCCGCTCACCTCCCACGTCGCCCACATTCTCTGAATCTCAGCCATTCGATCGTGAGATCGAACGATGATAACACTGCACAAAGGGGTGATAATTATGTTTAATATGGCCCATCTTAAGAATAAAAGGTACAACATAAGTAGAATGGGAGCATTGCATGCATCATGTACCAAGATTGCTTATAAAACTGCATTAATGGCCATTTGTGTAAGCATTTGTCAAAGCAGGCCTCAGATGAGCAATCAGACCACACGGATGGATTCAGAACGACTAACGGAGTCCAACGAACTTAAGATCGGCCAAATCCGACATCCGGAGCTCCTACAATGGGCCCAAGAAGTTCAGACCGTTGATCTAGAGATCAATGGCCCACAATGCGCCACGTCACCCCCTCTCCACCACACGCCGCCTCTTCATCCAGCCAAGATCAGATCTCGGTCGTCGATCTTCGATCGAACGGCCAAGATTCGCGCGCCCGCCCACAATCGTTGTGACAAAGCGCAAGCGTCGCGCAACAGTTAGCGTGGTGAAATTGGGCCGCCCGATTAGTAGTGGGCGGCCGAGATTTTGCCACGTGGCGCGGCCACAACTCACAGGCACCGGGCGGTGACTCCTGCGCACACGCGCGCCCGACGCATGATCCAAGCGTAGCCGAGGAGAGATCTCAGCCGTCCAATCGCACGAGAAGAAGAAATAGAGCAGATTCACCGAGAAGATCGGACGGCTCTCACACAGCGGCCGCGGATCGTACGAGAAGAAGAAACAGAGCGGGCAGCTGATCGACGGGCTGGAGGGCTTCACCGACGCTTTTGGGAGTGGTTTTAGCGACGTTCTGGATGTCGCTAAAGCCCCTTCTTCTTTTAGAAAGCCCTTAACACTATTTAAACCCCCTCCAACCACTCATTCGAGGCATTCACTTCCCTTGCAACTACTCCACCGCTCTCTTAGCTATCTCTATGCCCTCTTTTAATCGTCAGAGATGACGAGCCGCCGACGGAGCCTCCTCCACCGCCGTGGCTGCCTCGTCGCTCTCCACTCTCTCTCTCTCTCTTTTAAGCTTTCCATTACTTTTGTTTGAAGCATGTATTTAATGTTGTAAGCTATGAACTAAAAGTGCATGATTAATGAAGTTATTTTCTATTCAGTTGTCACTTTAATTTCCGTTTAAGTTGCATGATCAAATAAGGAACATTCTAACCCTAATCTCTCCCTCTCTCTCTCTATCTCTCTCTTGCTTTTCAAAATCACACCTTTCGAAAGCAAAACTTTGCATTTTCCACGACAACAAGTGATAAGCAAAATCCAACTTTTCACTCCTCCTTGAGACCGACACTCGGACTCACCTCCGTTTACTTATTTTAAAATCAACGTTGCAAGTACGACTATAACGACACTTCTTAACACACACACACAACTGCACGTCAGTTTTTGGCGCCGTTGCAGGGGAGGCAACGGATTTGTTTTATCACCTCCATTTCACATTCATTCTCACATCGTCTAATGCCCTATTTTCCTTTTTACTTGATGGTTGCAGGAATTCAGCGCGTGGACGGCGAAGCGACGCATCCCACGACGGTAGCAAGGGAGTAGGCGCTACGAGGACCGATAGTGAGTAATTCTTCTCTTATGATTGTTTGCTTGCATGAAAGAACTAAAAAAGATTGTAAAAATTGAAAAAAAATTGGCGTGGTGTATGATTGCTTGACCCACATCCTTAACACATCACCCCACGCAAAAAAAAAGTACACTCTAACATTCTGAATAAATTCTTGGAGTGCTCTTTTCTTTTTCTTGAGTGGTGTTTGCGAAGCCACCGTGAGTTAACCTGGGCCACACCACTCAACCCTAAAACCAACTCATCTAATAGAAGCTGCATGATCATTAGGATGAGTACATTAGGGTTTTAGAGCCTCTACAGAATAAAAGGAAATCTACTTTCACCGAGTTGTGTGCAGAACTTGACGTTCCCACTGAAACTTGTTTAAAAACATTAAGACATGTCAACCCTAAAAAGTACTAAAGGATGAAACACTAAAAGACACCACATCTTAAAAGAATCCTTACTTGAAAACCATGTTTTGCTAGAAGCACACACCTTGAAAGTGGAAAATTAAGAGGCACCACCCCAATCAACGCCTCATCACATAACCATAAGCACAAGCACTATCCTAACCCTTTAAAACTGAGTAGACGTGCCCTAGGCAGGACTAAGTTAAGTCTCAAAAGGCGAGGTTTTGTTCGCTAGGCACTTAGCTTTCATTCCCTTGGTAGAATCCGGTGACTAGGCTGCGGGGCAGTGTCAAACGACCGCGGTTGTGGTGTCTACGGAACCGAAGGCACAAGCCAAAGGAAGAACCTTCCCTGCAATCCCCTCGTAATCAACCTGGCCAGATTAGCCTTGGGAAGGGGAGTCCAGTGTTTACAGACTTAATCACCCTTTGTGAGATTTTTAGATCTCCTAAGAAATACACCATAAGGACTAGGCTTGTGTGCTTGATTGAAACACATTTCTCGCATCTGTCGCCCTCCGCATCCCCTCCTGTTCTTCTCTAGTGTATGCACGGGAGACGCTCACTGCATCCCGAATTGTGTGTTTTGGGGCAGGAATCTAGGCGACGTAATTCTGTTGGAAACATGGCTGAACCTAGGGAGATGAGGCTGAGGATCAACCCCCACCAGATGCTATGGCCATCATCCAAGCTCTAATTAATACTAACCACCAGCTTCAGCAACAACAAATCCAAACCATCATGCAAGCCATACAACGGTTATAGAACCCACAAGAACAACCACCACCACCTTTCTAAAGCATACCAGGGCAACCACCACTTGATTTACCGCCATTTCAGGATCAGCCAAGGCCCCTCCGCGATTTCTATAATCCCTCTGCTATTAGAGTCGAGCCACAACTTATGATCCCCGAGGAGGGAGATGATTTTGAGCTAAAACCGAATGCCTTAAGTCTGATCCAGAGCCACTTTCATGGAAGCTCAAATTAGGACCCCTTTCAGCACCTAGAGGATCTCGACCGCATAGCACGAACTGTGAAACCTAGGAACATTAGCCTTGACATTGTTCTAATCAAGATGTTCCCCATCTCATTAAGAGACAAGGCTTCTCATTGGCTTAGAACCCTAGGTAGACCCATCACCACCTGGGAAGAACTGAGGCATGCATTTTTAAAGAAATTCTTCCCCATAGGAAAGACCAATGCCCTCAGAAGAGCTATCACTACCTTTACACTCTAGGGTGGGGAACAATTTCATGAGGCGTGGGAAAGATTTAATGAACTTTTGAGGAAATGCCCACACCACGAAGTTCCAAGGTGTCAATTGGCCCAGATCTTCTACAACGGTCTGGATAGCAACTTACGGAACTTCGTCAGTGCCTCATGTGGGGGAAACTTTCTGAACAAAAATGAGGAGAGTGTGTTTGAGCTCTTTGAGTCTATGAGCGAGAATTTGCTCAACAATGCCTCCATGAACAAGTTTAACAGGTCCAGTCAACCCCGTGGCGGGATTTATGAGGTGCAAGCAAATTCTGGAATGGATGACATGGACATCATTGCCAAGAAATTGGATCGAGTGGAATTGGTGGACAAAAAGATTGATGAGCTATTGAACCAGACCAAGAACCCCTTGTAGACCTTCTCCCTAGCAAAGGGAGCACATAATGTTGACCTGGTCCAGCCCTTCACCCAAATAAACCTGGAACAACCCCTGACCACGTTCCAGGGAGGGACCTTTGCTCCCTCAACCCTTGATTACTCCCTTCCCTCTCCATCAACATCGGCTATCCTTGAAGATGTGCAAGCTGTCCAAGGTTATGCGAAACCAGACCCTTTCTCCAACACTTACAACACTGGCTGGCATAACCACCCCAACTTTGGTTGGACAAACCAGAAACCACCGCAATTACAGAACCAGCCCAGGCCAAACTAGTAGCCACACTTACCCCCTATCAGCAAGGACCACCAGTTAGACCCCAATATAATCAGAATAGGGTGGCCCCTCCCCCACAAAACCAAATGGATACCCTAATAAAGATGATGGCTGACATGAACCAGAAACATCAGGAGGAAATGGCCTTGGTAAAGGGACAGTTAAGCCAACTCTTGGACTGTAAACAACAAGGATCCCTACCTTCCTAACCACAACTGAACCCGCGAAACATAATTAACAGAGGCCCCAATTCACAAGGGTTCCAAAGCAACCCCGGGTAGGCTCACATGATCCAGCCAGCCCCGCAAACACCTCCTGGGTTTGGTGCTTCTTCGTCCTCGTCTTCTCAAGGATCAACCCATGACCCCAATGCTTCTGTGAATGCGGTGACCTTGAGAAGCGGCACCAAAACCCAGGATCCCAAATGGCCGACTCTCCCCAAGACTTCAGCCGGTGAAATACCTGACTCAGAAGAGGCACCAACCAAGGACCCAGACATGGAACCAATCCACATTCAGACACCCTACCCTGAGGCCTTGGAAACAATCAAGAAAAAGAAGAATACTGTGGAAACTGAGGAGCTGCTGGAAATCTTTAAGCAAGTACAGATTAATATTTTTCTCCTTGAAGCCATCAAACACATCCCTGCTTACGCCAAGTTTTTAAAGGATGCCTGTACATCGAAGCGTAAGCCGAGACCTCAAGCACCTAGGAAGGTTGTACTCTCGGAGCAAGCAAGTTCCGTAATATCAAGCAACCTTCCACTCAAGCGAACTAACCTAGGAGGGCCCCTGATTTCCTGCAATATCGGGGACATGACGTTTGATAGAGCGCTCCTAGACCTAGGTGCTTCTATCAGTCTGATTCCAACAACCCTATACCACCAATTTGGTTTTGGAGAGCTGACACCAACCCTTGTCACCTTCAAGCTGGCTGATAGATCAATGAAAACCCCAAAGGGGGTTGTCGAGGACGTGATTGTACGGGTCAAGGACTTCTATTTCCCGGTCGACTTTTTGGTGCTCGACATGGAAGTCCCTGAAAAATTACAGAATGCACCCATAATCTTAGGCAAACCTTTCTTAGCTACGGCTAAGGCAAACATTGATTGCGACACGGGATGTATGGAAATCTCCTTTGGGGACAGGAAAATGCAATTGGATATCTTCCGGGCGACAAAGTCTTTTGATTGCGATTGCGTTGAGGAACATGATCCCATGGAAACTTTGATCGAGGAATGCCTCACCCTCAGTTCTATATCAGACCACCAAACCCGTAGTGACTATGCTGACCCATCACCATCATCACCCGTGGACCTTTGTAAGGCTGAGTACGATCACACGACACCATTTGAAGAAATCGATGTTGATCAACTCCTGCTCTTTCCCTTCCCGTCAACTATGGTTCCACCCGCACCTGAACTTAAACCATTGCCTAAGAATCTCAAGTACGTCTTCTTGGTACCTGACCAGACCTTCCCAGTGATTATTAATTCTCATCTAACCAAGGATCAGGAACTCAGGTTGACTACGACCCTTTCAGAACATTAGGCCGCCATTGGTTGGACCATTTCAGATTTAAGAGGAATTAGCCCCACCTATTGCACCCATAAGATTTACCTGGAAGATGGGGCACGACCTTCCCGCCAGATGCAGAGACGTTTAAACCCAAACATGTGGGAGGTCATTAAAAAAGAAATTATCAAGTGGCTTGACGCCGACATCATCTACCCTATCTCCGATAGTCCTTGGGTGAGGCCCACTCAAGTGGTTCCCAAGAAAGCTGGGCTCACCGTTGTCACCAATGATCATGGCGAATCCATCCCCACCCGCAACACCATCGTATGGTGGGTGTGCATTGATTATAGGAAGCTCAATGAAGCCACTAAGAAGGATCATTTCCCCTTGCCATTCGTTGACTAAATCCTTGAAAGATTGGTAGGGCAGAAGTATTTTTGCTTCCTGGATGGATATTCAGGATATAACCAAGTCACAATTGCTCCGGAAGATCAGGAAAATACCACATTCACTTGTCGACCTTCCAGCGTTGCATGCTAGCCATTTTTTCAGAAATGGTGGGTGAATACTTAGAGGTCTTTATGGATGTTTTCTCAGTGTTCGGGAATTCATTCGACCATTGTCTGAGCAACTTGGAGAAAATCCTGAAACGATGTATCGAGGTTAACTTGGTGTTAAGTTGGGAAAAGAGCCATTTTATGGTTCAAGAAGGAATTGTCCTCGGTCACATCGTATCGCATAGGGGCATCGAGGTAGATCAAACTAAGGTTCATTTAATTTCCAAACTTCCTCCACCTACTTCGATCCAATAGATTTGCTCCTTCCTAGGACATGTTGGCTTCTACCGAAGGTTCATTAAAGACTTTTCCAAGCTTTCCAAACCCTTGACCGACCTTCTAGCCAACGACGCCATATTCCACATGTCTCCTGATTGCATCCAGGCTTATCACACCCTTCGGGACTTAGTCTCCACCGCACCTGTACTTCAACCCCCAGACTGGTCCCAGGACTTTGAGATTATGTGTGATGCATCAGATCTTGCCATAGGCGCTGTCCTAGGACAAAGGAAAGACAAGAAGCCCGTGGTGATCTACTACGCGAGAAAAACATTGGACGATGCCTAACGTAATTATACAGTCACAGAGAAAGAGTTGCTTGCTATAGTCTTTGGACTTGAAAAGTTTCGATCATACTTGCTGGGATCCCACGTGACATTTACACTGACCATTTAGCCATCCGGCACCTATTGGCCAAGAAGGATGCAAAGCCCAGGCTCATCAGATGGATCTTGCTTTTGCAAGAATTTGACCTGGAAATCAGAGACAAGGCCGGATCAAAGAATGTGGTGGCTGACCACTTGTCTAGACTTCATCCAGACCACATTGGACCCTCCCTACCTCTATCTGATGCCTTCCCTGATCAACACATCCTAGCCATGCAAGACAAGAAAATGCCATGATATGCTGACTACGTCAATTACCTGGTTGTAGGACAAACCCCGCACAGCTGGTTCAGACAGCAACGGGACAGGTTCTTGGCTGAGGCCAAGCACTATTTCTGGGATGATCCCATGTTGTTTCACCTCTATGCTGATCAAATCATCAGGAGGTGTATCCCCAAAGACGAAGTTCAGAGTGTGCTTTTCTTTTGTCATGTCCAAGTGTGTGGCGGCCACTTCTCTGGAAAGAAAACAGCTGCAAAAGTTTTGCAGTCTGGATTTTACTGGCCGTCCCTATTTAAGGATGCACACATCTTTGCCAAGACTTGCTCACGCTGCCAAACACTGGGGACCATGACCAAGAAGGATATGATGCCCCTTCAGCCCATTTTGATTGTCGAAATCTTCGACGTTTGGGGTATCAATTTTATGGGCCCCTTTCCACCATCCAACGGCTTCGAGCACATCCTGGTCTCGGTAGACTATGTTTCTAAATGGATTGAAGCTGTCGCCACCCATTGATGTGATCACAGGACTATCATGGACTTTGTTAAGAAGAACATCTTTTCCCAGTTTGGAATACCCAAGGCCATGATCAGTGATGGTGGAAGCCATTTTATCCATTCCCAATTCCGTGCCCTACTTAGAAAATACGGGTTGAACCACCGCATTGCTACCTCGTATCATCCACAAACAAATGGGCAGACTGAGGTCTCAAATAGACAAATCAAGAACATTTTACAGAAGACTGTGAGACCTAACAGGAAAGATTGGTCCACACGACTTGATGATGCCCTGTGGGCATACAGGACCGCTTTCAAGACCCCGATAGGCATGTCACCTTATCTCCTGGACTTTGGCAAGGCCCGCCATCTTCCTGTCGAATTGGAACACCGAGCTTACTGGGCTGTCAAGCAATGTAACATGGATCCCCAGTTAGCCGGTGCGCAGAGGACGCTCCAATTATCTGAGCTCGAAGAAATTTGTCGGGACGCCTTTGACAATAGTCGACTGTATAAGGAGAAAATGAAAGCCATCCATGACTGACTCATTCATAGAAAAACCTTTGATCCTAACCAGCAAGTCTGGCTGTTTGACGCCCGCCTAAAACTCTTCCTGGGGAAACTCAGGTCCAAATGGACTGGGCCATTTCAGGTGGTTAAGCCCTACTCTAATGGGGCAGTTGAAATCGCTGATCTTAACATTGGGCACACTTTTACAGTTAATGGTCAAAGATTGAAGCATTTCCTGGCCTAGGTTCCCCCAAAGGAAAGTGTCACCCTCATTGAGGGCTGACACGGAGCACCACCCAGCTGAAGGCGTTAAACTCAGCGCTTCCTGGGAGGCAACCTAGAGGACTCAGACTGATCCGGTAGTTTACGTCACTCAGGTACTATCTTTTTGAACCCTTATGCATCCATGTACTTGCCAATGAGGACATTGTCTAACTTAAGCATGGGGGGGTGGTAAATTGCATAATCCTGAGCTCATTTAATCAGTATGAATAAATAAATTAAAAAAAAAATTGAATTTAGGAAGAAAACTTAGGCATTAGAAACTTGTCAATAGTGGGAAATAATACAAAAAGAATTTAACACTTAGACTTTTCAGACCTTCAGGCTTAATCAGCCCTGGTGTTCGTTAAAATATCGATTTAGTTTTGAATCCTTGCAACCTTAAGCTATTCTAATCCACCTACTAAATAAGGTGATAAGTATACGACTTATCAACTCACCCTCTAACTCAGAAAAACTGAGTCTAAGCATCTGCACACATTTTTGCACAGACTCACTTCTCAGAGATTTTGACAGAAATTGGGAAGTTAATGAACTCTCTAGGGTGGTATGGCTGGCAAGTTGTCGTGGGTAACAGCCCATTGGCAGGTTATCCAAAACCCAGCCATAGGCCATTTCTTCTTCATTGCCTCTAGGTACATTTGAGATCAGGGAAGCCACCTACGAAAAAAAGAAGAAGAAAAGAAAATAAACCACACTTCACCGCACAAGTATGGCTAGCAAGTGATCGTGGGTAACAGCCCATTGGTCGATTGTCCAAAGCCCAGCTCAATAACTACACAAAAAGACCAAAACACTTAAGGAAGAAGCGGGGAAGTAGTACAAGCCGGGGAGATATACACTAGAAAAATTCTTGTGTTGACCCCAATTAGAACAAACGTAGGGAGAAAGCTACCAATTGAACAAATACACCTTCAGGCAAATTTATTTCCTTTTCTGGTCACCTAGAGGCGTAGAAACCCGAAGTCTGTCTCAATTACCGTTAAGTGTGTCTATCACAACGTTCACACCAAGATGCTTAGCACTTAAGTTTTTGACCGAGTTTTAGGTGGGTTGAGTAGCTGTAAAAAGTTACCAACCCACACTGAATTCGGAAAAAAATTCTAAAAAAATATATATATATACATATACATATGCATAGTTATATACATTAAAGCAAGGATTCGGGTGATTCGTATTTGGCAGACACCCGGGTGCTGCTTAGTCTTTGTAAATTAATATCTTTGTATATTTCCTCCTATTGACAAGTGACGAAGTGTCTAAGTAATTACTTCTTAAATTCTGAAAGGAAATAAAGGCTAGAATAAACCTTGCTAGGGACTAGCAAGGAGTAAGCATGGGGGTATGATAACACAGCACAAGGGGGTGATAATTATGTTGAATATTGCCCATCTTAAGAATAAAAGGCACAACATAAGTAGAATGGGAGCATTGCATGCATCATGTACCAAGATTGCTTATAAAACTGTATTAATGGCCATTTGTGTAAGCATTTGTCAAACCAGGCCTCAGATGAGAAATCGGACCACACGGATGGATTCAGAACGACGAACAGAGTCCAACGGACTCAAGATCGGCCAAATCCGACATCCGGATCTCCTACAATGGGCCCAAGTTCAGAACATTGATATGGAGATCAACGACCCACATTGCGCCACGTCATCCCCGCTCCACTACACGCCGCCTCTTCATCCAGCCGAGATCAGATCTTGGCCATCGATCTTCGATCGAACGACCAAGATTCGTGCGCCTGCCTATAGTCGCCGCGACAAAGAGTGGGTGTGGCACAACGGTTAGTGCGCACACCCGCACGCACACGACGTGGGTTCGAGCCGCGCGGAGTATGAATTCGAAGATGAAGTGATGAGAACCTCACATTAACCCTAACTAGCACAATCTAACCTAGGTATGCAATGAAAAGCTCCTACATAACTTAAAGAAAGGCTTAACTGAGAGAATTCTGAGTTTAAGAAAACAAGTCATAAGGGGTAAAAATGCAATTTCACCAACACAATCTTCAAACAGGGTATCTCAGGGTCCAAACACAGGTCAAACTAACCTAATAATAAAGAAAGTGGGATGATCTGATCCAACAAGGGCTACAGCAACTCCAGGGAATTAAATGACATTCTGTAACCTTAAAACAAACCCACTTCAATTCACGTGGTTCGAGGTAGGGTAAAAATCAACTAAACCCTCTAAAATTCATATAAAATAATCTTTAGGGTTTAGAACCTTCAATTTGGCCTTAGAAACCCATTTTGATCGACATTGAGAACCATGCCCAATTAATGATTTAATTTAGTTTTTACGTAAATTGGCCGATCAAACATGATCTGACCTAGAAATAAAATTCACCATTAAAATCCTTAGGTCTAACTTAGTCATGTATAAAAACTTGAGCCTAAGAAGAGACCTCCTTGACCGACTTTGCAATTTGGTCCTCATCATTTTCTTTTTGACCCTCAACTTTTGAAACCCTTGCATTTTGGCCCCTAATTTCATCTTCGTTCTTTGCATTTTGGTCCCTCCTGCAAGTCTCTACGTAGCACCATGCTCCGGCAACTTTGCGCGGAGCATGGCGCCGCACAGGGTGAGGGGGCGTCCTGCCAAGAGAACGCGGAGTTCCCTGCGATGTCTGCTATCGCAGGGACTCGGCCATGCCACCTGACGATGCCCACACCTTCCATGCGAACGCGCGGAAGGTATGGGTCTCATCTCCGACCATACTCCGGTGAGGGACGCACGTCGCTTCCCTGCATCCGCCCCTCCGCCACCGCCTTTATAAAGACCAGCATCGCCAGCCGTTTCTCCCAGCTCAGTCTTGACGGAGAATCCCTCAACCCTTCCTCTCTCTCCACTCCGACAGGAATCCACCAGCTCCGGCAGCTCCTCCTCCTCCTTCTCGTCGCTCTACTGCAATACCAGCAGCAGAGCCACCCTCACCTGATCTCCCCGCATCGCGCCGCACCAAGCACGCGCCTCCCTGCCCTCTTCGTCTCCGCCACTCTCTCCCTCTGGGTGTTTCTTCTCTGGCGACAGTCGGTACGGCTGCCCGCCGCTCCGGCCCCCCTTCGTCCTCGTAAGTAGGTTACAATTACTCCCAATCTTCCCCTCTTTCTTTTCCCCACATTATTTCATTCAAATCGACCCTCGACTGACCCTGACCACCATCACCTTCCCCGTCTCCGGCCACCCTCCGACGAGTTGCCCCAGTCGATCCGCAGCTCCACACAACTCGCCGACCGTCCCACAAGCTTCGCCTCATCACACTAAATGCCCTCCACCCCTCCACAGTCCCTCCACACTCACTCAACACGCCACCGATCACACCCACTTTTCCGGCCACAGGACGACCTAGGCATGCACGCCTAGGCCGTCTCGCGGCCTGCTGCACTTCGCACCACCTTCGCCGTGCCACGGTGAAGGTTCCCCAATGGTTTGATTAGGCCGAGAGGCCCTTTTTGTGCAAGACAGGTCTGCTGCCCCGGCTGCCATTGGCGATGACTTGAGAAGCTCCCAAGCATGCTCCAGGCTTCAGAGCTCTAGGCTATCAGTTGCTACGAAGGCAGGCGAGTCGTGTGAAGGCAGGCAGCTGGCAAGCGAGGGGAATCGAGGCTGCAGATGCTAAAGCAAGGCTGCGGTCTTCCTGCGGGCACGTGCGAGGAGAGGCAACCATTTAGTCCCACATCGTAAGTTCTCGAAGCACCGCATCGATTTAAATTGATTTTATGCATACGGCTTATCGCCTCTGTATGCACATGGGGTGAGGTCCCTCGCCCATCACACCCGCCTCGTCCGCGGATTCACCTCGCGGACCTGGCAGATCCGACCCTACACTACCCTGCACTCCTCGCGCACCACCCACGCCGGTGCGCCTGGTCTCGGTTACGCAACCCGACCCGTTAACCCAGCTCTGGGAGAGCTTCCTGTGAGCGGTTTACAGAGAGAGAGAGACGTGCGGGTAGAGGGAAGGGCTAGGTTTTGCTGTTCCCTATGCAGGAACAGGGCATGAAGGAGGCAGACTCAACACTTAGCCACAGGAAGGAGAAGAAGAGGAGCAGAAGAAGAAGAAACCTTGCAGCTGAGCAAGGCAGGAGACCAAAGAGGAAAAGGCAAGGCAAAGGAGGAGAAGAAGAAGAAGCAGTGAAGGAAGAAAAGGAATCACTGTAGCAGACCACCGTTTAAGTCGTCTGACTGAGGTATCAGATGACGGATGAAGCTTTAGAGGAGATAAAGCAGAGAGGAAGAAGAAGAAAAGAGAAAGGAGAAGAACTGAAGAAGAAGGAAGAAAGAGCAGAAGAAGACTTCGCGTAGTAAAAGAGAAAGAAGAAGAACTGAAGAAGAAAAGAAATAGAAGACAAGTAGAAGAAGCATTGAAGGCAACAGGAAGAAGAAGAAGAACTGTAGAGACACTGCAGCTGAAGAAAAGCCAAAGAAGAGAAGAAGAAGACAAGCAAAGAGAGAAAGAAGGGAAGAAGAAGCCAAAAATCGAAATCTATCTCTCCCTCTCTCTCTCTTATTTTTGTAATAAAGAAAACTCTGTACTTCTAGAATTCTAGTAGCTCCCTGAGTTCGACCTCGGGAAACCAAACTATTTCCGAGTAAATTTTGATAGTAACGACAACCGTAGCTATCTTATTTTACACTATAACGACATTACTGTAATAAGCACTAAAACGAACAAAGATTAGCTGCGGTTGAAGCACCCGTTACCATGAAGGCTGTGCGTGGGGAAATTGGGTTGCCCGTTCAGCAGTGGGCGGCCGAGATTTCGCCACGCGGCGCAGACACAACTCACGGGCGCCCACGCACACGTGCACGCTGGGCGATGACGCCTGCGCACACGCATGCCCGAGGCACGATCCAAGTGCAGCCAAGGAGAGATCGATCGGACGGCTCTCACGTAGCGATCGCGGATCGCACGAGAAGAAGAAACAAAGCGGGCAGCTGACCAACGGGCTGGAGGGCTTCAACGACGCTTTTGGGAGTCATTTTAGCGACGTTCTGGATGTCGCTAAAGCCCCTTCTTCTTTTAGGAAGCCCTTAACCCTATTTAAACCCCCTCCAACCACTCATTCAAGGCATTCACTCCCCTTGCAACTACTCCACCCCTCTCTTAGCTAGCTTTAGGCCCTCTTGTAATCGTTGGAGACGAGGAGATACCGACAGAGCCTCCTCCACCGCTGTGGCTGCCTCGTCGCTCTCCACTCTCTCTCTCTCTCTCTCTTTTAATCTTGCCATTAATTTTGTTTCAAGCATGTATTTAATGTTGTAAGCTATGAACTAAAAGTGCATGATTAATGAAGTTATTTTCTGTTTAGTTGTCACTTTAATTTCCATTTAAGTTGCATGATCAAACAAGGAACATTCTAACCCTAATCTCTCCCTCTCTCTCTATCTCTCTCTCGCTTTTCAAAATCGCACCTTTCACAAGCAGAACTCCGCATTTTCCGTGACAACAAGTGATAAGAAAAATCTGACTTTTCACGCCTCTCTGAGACCGACACTCGGACTCACCTCCGTTTACTTATTTTAAAATCGGCATTGCAAGTGCGACTATAACGACACTTCTTAACACACACGCACAACCGCACGTCAAACGGCTCAGAGCGCTTCTCACGCCCACTCCACCTGTGCTTAACCGCGCGCCTGCGCGTACGATCTTGCGTGAGGTGTGGCATGCAATAGCTCGTGGGCGCTATCGAGTGCCCGTAGTCGCTCGATCGCGATCGAGCGGTCGCGGAGCCTGCTTGCCCACGCCCTTTCTCCTGCACATGAGGACTTGAATCCACGCTAGCGCCTCGCGATAAGGCGTTTGCCTGCTGTGCTGTGGAGGAGAGATGGTCACGGAGATGAATTTAGGCGCGTGCATCCACGGCTGTTGGATGCACATTCAACAGCGGAGAAGCGACGAGGAAGAGATGGTGCAGTGAGTGCCGTGGCCGGTTGGGCAGCTGAGATGGCACCAGCACCATCTTGGCCATCCATCTTCTGGATGATGTAGATGGTGCCACGGTTGTCGGATTAAGTCGATTTTTGCATCATTAGGCTACGATCGTCAATCCGAATCCATCCGTGTGGTTGGATTTGTCATTTTAAGTGTGGATTCACACCATCTTGGCCCTTTCTCTTCTAGGGTTCCCCGATCACTATCTGATACTACAGATGTCTGATTAGGGCGATCTTGGAGTCGTTGAACTCCAATCGTCGCCCTGATCACAACTGTACAGTTGGATCTTCGATCTGAGGCCCCAATAAAAAATTTGCCCTATTTAAGAACATGAAAGGAGACAATTAACCTCCATTTTATTTAACTAATCTAAATATGCAAGATGATGCATGTTATGAAATATTTATAATATGCAATGCAATCCTATGCTTAAGAACTTGCATAAATAGACATCTTAAGTAATGTAAACATGTTTACATCAACAGGGTTTCTCCTACCTGACCTTCCTTGTCACTGAGGGTCCAGGTAGACTAGAATGAACAAACTTAAGTCCTTAAGTCTACCAATTTTATGTCCTAATTTGTGCCTTGATCTCACTTGATTAGAAGTTAATTTGACTTGTGACCTAATTTGGAGGTTGGTTGACCTATAATGTAGACCAACTTCACCTGACCTACCCTAAGGATGGCAGAATGAGATCTAGGTCAAGACCTAGAAATCACCTTGATTTGACTCCCAGGTTATTAGGTCTAAGGATTTTAAGGTTCAAGTGAATTTAGAGCCTGATTTTTGGGTTTTTTTGGATTAGATCTTTTCAACCAAGGGCTTGGGTTGTACACAAAATGCAGGTGGGTTTGTTTCCTTTTATGCAGGCAAGTGTGAACTAGCACTCCAAAATCCTAAAAATTGAAACCCTAATTGTCTCTATTTCCAAGTCCAATTGATCTTGACATGTTCACCTTAGGCTTCAAGCAATAAATGTGCTACCCCAAAGTGATTTGGAATTTAAGCGTTGTCCCTAATAGGCACAGGAAGTTTGGGGTAGGGAATTCTAAATAGAATTGTCTCAAACATCAATGAGATTTAAAAAAAAAATTTGAAAATTAGGAAACTTGCCTTTTAAATGAATGATTACTATGAAAAATACGGCTGGTGATACCCAATTGATTGTTTCCCTTTTTTTTGGTCTTCCCAAGATTAAGTGGCTGATTAGGGAAGAATAGTGAAGTTGCCTACCCTAAAGTGGTTGTTTTGTGCGAAAGATCTCCACGTGAAGTACCTCGCAAAATCACAAGAAAGCAAATAGGGCAAGTCAGTGCTCAAATATAATCAAATAATGCAGAGAATAGCGGTGAATTGCGCATTGCTCCTCGGCAATGGCGCCAAACTATTGGTAGAGAGAGATCAAGGTTTATAAATGCTACGTCATAGTATAGGTCGAAATTCTTGAAAACAAATAAAATTTATTACTCGAATGAAAGTCCGAGGTCGAACATAGGGAGAAAATAGGAATTCACACTAATCTCAATAATGTAAATGAGCACAAGAAAATGGGCCAAATAATGCTATGAAATGAATATTAATTACTCAAAATTGATCGTCAATGTAGAATATAAGTCTAACAAGTGTTTGGCATATCAAAAAGAAATCTAGAATAAAAATAGTGGTGATTTAGATCACCATTTATTTAATCTAGATAAACATATAAAGCAGGAATGCCAAATAAACCAACAATATCCAAGACCACATAAGTGATTAAATAAATGAACAGTGCCTCGGACGTCTAATTTAATAATCAGACAACTTAGGTGCTTCCTTTTCTTCTCAGCCCTTCTTCTTCTTTAGCTTTGCCTTCTCTCTTCTCTTCTTCATTCTTCCTGAAGTCTTTCTTCTTTTCCTTCTTCTAAGCCTCCTTTCTTTTCTCCTATCTTCAGCCTCTTCTCTCTTCTAAGTAGGCCTTCTTTCTTTCCTCCTCTTTTGTAAAGGCTTCCTTCTCTTCTGCTGTCTTTCTTCACACACAGAGGGCAGCCATCCCTTCAGATTTGGCTAAGTGATGCACAGGGCAAAACCCTCCCCTACGCCTACTCTCTCTCTCCTTCTCTCTCTATGATCTGCCCTTCTAGGGCCACAATCAGGGTATTCGGGTAAATGGGCAGAGTGTGCACCCGGGTCTAGGGCTACCAAGGGTGTGTAGCAGCCGAGGAGTGAGTAGGCATAGGTCAGGTTGGGTCGGGTATGTGTGGGTATTACAACCCGATCCTAGACTCCTACAGGACTTGAGATTGACCTGCCTCCAATAATCCTAAGACCTAGTCATCCAACGAGAAATAATCAAAAGTAGGAAATAATTCACATCCACACATGCAATGTAACTAAGTAGAAAGAAAATAAGAGATAGTAAAATAAATAGAGTGAAAAAGTCTATCAATATTACAGGCCATCACAACTACGACAGAGAAAAGTATAGTGGAAAAGTAATTGAAACAGTATTTCATAGAATAAGACACTCACTATTTACATTTCCGTTTCCATTCTTAAAATAGGAAGCTCGTGATTTTTGAACTGACAAGGCATCATATTAAATAACCAGTACATTTGCTAGCATTTAAAGTTTTACAGGTATCTCAAGTAAATAGTGTAGCTCAATCATACTCATTTGTTCATGTCCTAGGGTTCATTCTCATCCTAGGGTTCTACATGTATCTAAAGTATATAGTATAGCTCAAACCATACACATCTGTTCCTGCCCTAGGGTTCATTCTCATCCTAGGGTTCATTCAAGTTATTCTAAATATGCAGTTCATTTATTTAAATCATAATATTTATGTAAACCACTCTATCGGGAAACACAGAGGAATGGGGGCTCAGATCGCAGATCCCGTCGCCTCTATGGGTCCCACGTACTCAACTAGCATGAGACCTTACAATTGACCACTACATCAAACGAGTCCAAAACCACATAAAAATGTCACTAACTCATAAAGAAACTCAAGCGAAAAACAACGGTACTTTGTTTGCGGAAATCTGATTCCATTTGGGCCCTAAACAAGCCTATGACACTCATATTATCCAAAATCAGATGTCTAGGACTAGCCACAGACGTCTTAAAAGACGTCAGTACTCTCCCTAGGTTTCCTGCGGCTATCTCAGATGTTCGGATCCTTCCGCGATTGTTTGAGAAGAGTTCCAGACGTCAAACTTTCCTTCCGGTCGTTTGGAGGTACGATCAGACGACTGGCGACGTGTCCAGACGTCCGAAACACCTCGAAGGGTGCACCCCATGCCTTTCCAACGCCCTACCCCCTACGTACGTACATGCAGACCTAAAAATGGCTGGACAATCTCAACAGTAAGTCCTGCATGGCCGTAAACCACATAGAAGCACGTACCTTAGCACTGAACGTGCTTTTAGACATCTAGCTTCAACTTCGGACGTCCCCCTACAACTCCAGATGTCTGGGATGTGCTCCAGACGTTTGATATTGGAAAATGTCCAGTACGCAGAACTATCGCAAGCCTTCTCCTCTTGTGTTCCCCTCTCCACCTCCTTCGTGTCACATCCCTCTCTCTCTTCTTCCTCGCCACACGCCGCGTTGGTGGCTGGAAGGAAGGTGGTAGTCGGTAGGAGGGAAGGATGAAGGTGGTGGCTGGTGGAGATGGGGAGAGTGGTGTGGCGGGGGAAAGGGTTAGTGTTTGAGGTGTGGAGAGAGAGAAGTGTGCACGTGTGTGCACACACAGAAAAGAATAGAATGTACGGTTCTTTTACTTTTAGACATCCCACCGTCTATCCAGACGTCTTAAACAACCTAAAAGGGTAGCGAGTCATTTCAACATAACAAACTTAAAGGAAGTTTCATCCCCGAAACTTGAGCCAAGTAGGGTGCCTAAAAAGTAACGTAAAGCGCATAACAAACTTAAAGAGGATCAAAGTAGATATGAAGAGACGTACCCTCAAAAAGCTTCAGCTACTGTTCTTGCATTGCCTCCTCAGGCTCCCAAGTGGCCTCCTCGTATCACTGGCTTCTCCATAGGACTTTCACCAATGATACCTGCTTCCGTCTCAGACACCGAACAACTTTGTCTAATATCTGTACTAGCCTCTTGGGATAGGTCAGGTCGTCTCCCATCTCAACACTCTCATGGCTCAAAATGTGGCTGGGATCAGCGACGTACTTCCTAAGGTTGGACACGTGGAACACGTCATGCACTCCAGAGAGCTGAAGAGGAAGGGCAAGCCGATAAGCAACGGGTCCAACCCGCTCCAAGACCTCAAAGGGTCCCACAAACCTCGGCGTAAGCTTCCCTTTCACCCCAAAGCGCTGTAAGTCCTTCATAGGCGAAACACGGAGAAAGACATGATCCCCAACCTCGAATTGTACCTTCCTATCGGCATAGCTCTTCTGCTTGCTCCTGACAGTGTGGAGTCGCCTATGAATCTGCTTTATCACCTCCTGACTCTACTGGATCAGCATGGGGCCAACCTCCCACTTGGTCCCCACCTTGACCCAACTAAAGGGTGCGGTACACCTCCGTTCGTACAGAGCCACGTAAGGTGCCATGCCAATGCTCAAATGATAGCTGTTATTGTACGCAAACTCTGCCAAGGGAAAATGCTCCACCCAAGAGCCTCTCTAGTCTAGTACACAAGTGCATAGGAGGTCCTCGAGAGTCTTTATGGTGCACTCTGACTGCCCGTCCTGGGGGTGGTAGGTGGTACTGAACCTCAGACGGGTCCCTAATGCCTACTGAAACTCTACCCAGAACTAGGAAGTGAAATGAGTATCCCTGCTAGATACGATCTCGTGAGGGACTCTGTGTAGACACACCACATCTCTAACGTATCTCTCTGCTAGCTGTGCTAGCCCAAAAGTTACTCGAATCAGTAGGAATCGTGTCGTCTTCATCAACCGATCTACTATCACCCAGACTGCGTCGTGTCCCTACTGGGTAACTGCTAGACCCACCACTAAGTCCATAGTGATGCTCTCCAACTTCTACTCTGACATAGGAAGTGGCTATAACGGCCCTGCAGGCCTCTAATGCTCGGCCTTCACTTGCTGGCATACCAAGCACTGCTAGACAAACTCACCAACATCCTGCTTCAACCCTCTTCACCAGAAGTCATGCTGTAAATCATGATACATCTTTGTATTTCTGGGATGTATGGTGAACCAGGACCCATGTGCCTTAGTTAGGAGCTCTCTCAACAACTCCTCATCTCTAAGAACGCATAAGCATCCCCTCATGTGCAGTATCTCATCTGAGAAGGAAAAGTCTCCTGGGTCCCCTGTCAACACCCTGTCTCACAGTGTCTGTAAGTACGGATCGGCCATCTGTCCTGTAATGATGTAGTCTATCAGCTCTAGTCGTGGCTGTCGCGTCACCGTCACTGCCCCACAATACCCCCCGTGACTCTCGGGGTCGCCAACTACCCACGTCCACCATGAGTCTCCAACTCTGTGCCTGCAAGCTGGCCAAGTAGGCGGGTGCCTTCCAGCTCAAGGCGTCGACCACCACATTGGCCTTCCCTGAGTGGTAGGAGATGCTGTAGTTGTAGTCCTTCAAGATCTCTAACGAACTCCTCTATCTCAGGTTGAGCTCCTTCTGGTCAAATAGGTACCTGAGGATCTTGTGATCAGTGAGGATCTTGAATGTCTCACCATACAGGTAGTGCCTCCATGTCTTCAGTGCAAAGACAACTGCTGCCAGCTCTAAGTCATGGGTAGGGTAATTATGCTCATGGGGCTTCAGTTGCAGCGAAGCGTAAGCGACAACGTGACCCCTCAGCATGAGCACACCACCCAACCCCTACAATGATGCGTCAGTGTAAACCACGAACCTGCCACTACTGTCTGGAATGGTAAGTACAGGAGCTAAAGTCAGTCTCTCCTTCAACTCCTGAAAGCACGCCTCGCACTTGTCGATCCAAGAAAAGGGCACGTCCTTACGGGTTACCTGAGTCATAGGGCGCGCAATCTGAGAGAACCCTCTGATAAACCGTCGATAGTAGCCTACCAGAGCCAGAAAACTACTTACCCCTTTCACTGTGCGTGGTCTCTCCCACCTGAGCACGTCCTCAACCTTGGCTGGATCCATAGCCAATCCATCTCCAAATATCACGTGGCTCAAGAAAGTCACCTGTCTCAGCCAAAACTCGCACTTGCTATACTTGGCATACAGCTTGCATCATCTCAAGGTATCTAGGACCATATGTAAATGCTGTCCATGCTGCGCCTGATCCCGTGAGTAGACTAGGATGTCGTCAATGAACACCACCACAAATTGGTCTAGGTACGGTCTGAAAACATGATTCATCATGTCCATGAAAGCAGCGGGGGTGTTGGTCAGCCCGAACGGCATGACCAAAAGCTCGTAGTGCCCGTACCGAGTACGGAAAGCTGTCTTGGAGACGTCGGTATCCTTGATCCGCAACTGGGGGTAACCTGACCTCAGATCTATCTTAGAGAACACTGTGCATCTCTCAACTAGTCAAAGAGGTCGTCGATACGAGGCAATGGGTACTTGTTCTTGACAGTGACCTGATTTAATTGTCGGTAGTCGACACAAAGTCGCAGGTACCGTCCTTCTTCTTCACAAACAACACAGGGGCTCCCCATGGGGACCCACTGGGCCTCACAAAGCCCTTCTCCAATAGGTCCTGTAACTGTGACATGAGCTCTCGCAGCTCAAGTGGCGCCATCCTATACAGTGCAGTAGAAATGGGACTGGTCCCTGATACTAGAGAGATCTCAAACTCAATCTCATGCTCAGGCGATAGTCCTAGTAACTCCTCTGGGAAAACATCGGGGTACTCGCAGACCACTGGAATACTCTAAAAGTTGGCCACAGAACTAGACTCTGCTACAACACAAGCCAAGAAGCCCTCACACCCCTGGCCTAAAAGCTTCGCTGCCTGAAGCGTGGAGATGCACCTAAAACCTCCGTCCACCGGCTGGCCGTGAAACTCAAACGGAGGCAACCCTGGTATGGAGAAGACGATCTTCCTCGCAAAGCAGTCTACCAATGCATGATAGGCAGACAGCCAGTCTATCCCTTGAATCATGCCAAAGTCCTCCATCGAGATTACAATCAGGTCGGCGAGAAGGCTGTGTCCCCCTATAGCGACCTCGCAGTCTGTAAATACCTCTTCTGCTAGGAATAACTGTCCACCTAGTCCTCTAATCAGGAATGGAACCTCTAACAGTACACTACCCGGTCCCAAACTGATGGCAAAACTAAAGGAGGCAAAATAATGTGTGGCACCTGAATCAAAAAGAACATAGACTAACCTACCAGAAACAGTAACCATACCTGCCACCACAGAACTTGAAGCCCTGGCGTCTCTGTGCATTGATGTGCCCCTCAATCCTAGGTGCAGACGAAGAAGCCATGCTCTAGGTTGGACGAGCAACAGCTTGCCGGTACCCTCCTCGTGACTGCTGTCCTCCTCCACGTGCCTGGTGACTGCGGCCGCCAGCTCAGCCTCCAGCACTCAATGTGAAGAGCATCTACTGTGCTCCAGCCCTAGATGGGCAGTCCCTCCTAATGTGGCCTGGCTGGCCACACTGTTAGTAGAGAAGAACACAACCTCCACCCTCAGTTGATCTTTATTGGTGGCTAGGCAGGGGTCCGATGCTGGCAGCTGGTCCCTGCCAGGGTCCCCCAAAGGCCACTGGAGGCCCCACAGAATGAGACTACTCCCCTGTGGCTGCCATGTGACTCCTCTCTTGATGGCTCTATGAGTACTCTGGCCACTGTCAGTGTCTCACGTGGTCGGGTTGGTCTCCTCATAAGTCGTGGCCGCCTCAACCACACGAGAGAAAGTAGGCTACTTTAGGGGTTTCACATACCCCCAAATCACAAGTCGAAGACCCTCAGCAAACCTGCACAGGCGCTTCTCCTCAGTAGATGCAACTGTCGGGGCGAAGCGTGACAGCTCCAGGAAACACGTGCGGTACACGTTAACTGTCATCGCCCCATGACGAAGAGTGTGGAACTCCCGCCTCTGGTCCTGCCAGGTCATCGGAAAGTACTGTGAGCAGAAGAGAACCACGAACTGGTCCCACGTCAGCTCTCTCTCCTCCTAGCCTCTGACTGCCCTCCACCACCCGTGGGCTGCGCTCTTGATTGCACCGCAAAAATACACCTACAATTGTGCCGTCTTGTGCTATTTCCTAGCATTATCAGTGCATATTAGGTAGACATAGTCGCATTTGTGAATATAGACGCATGCATGCATTTAATTGAGAGGGGAGGAGAGTGAATAAAATGGCCTCGCAATTTACATTTTCTTCAAGTGCTGCTTTACGAAATTTCCATCTTCATTTTTATTTCTATTTGATTTTTAAAATCTTCCCCATGGCTACAAAGCTTGACTTCTTCTTCTTACCTTGCCCTGCAGCCGCATGACCAGCCTCTCCCTGCCATGAGCCATGCACAGCAGCATGCACAGCCAGGGCATGGCTGTGCATGCTTTCTTCTTCTATAAAAAGAGGGCACGGTTTCTTCTTTGGGAGAGCCTAGTCCTCCACACCAAAAACCCAACACACAGTAGCTTCTTCTCTTTGCAGGCCACTGTCCCCTCCCCTCTCCTTCCATACGCAGGCCCTCCTCCTCTCAGGAGACACCCTGCGGATAGGAGCACCTCATAGTGGTGCACAACCACCACCGTGAGTCCACCACCGCCCAACTCATCAAAGAGCCGGTGGGAGTGGTGTTTCTTTCCTTGTTTCGCCGTTTGAAGCAACTTTAGCCATTGGAGCAGGAGCTTCAAGCTTTGAAGCTCAAAGCTCCGCAAGCATGCAGCAGCAGCTGCCCAGCCCTTTCTGCGCACACCTGCAGGCCACCCTCGCCTCCAATGTGCGCCTGTAGGGGCCCTCACCTCCCGCTTCTTCGCATTGCACTCACCTGTCCGCCAGCAACCGGCCACCACATGCCACTGTAGCGGCTGGCCAAGCTTCACCGTGCACCCTAGCCAACACCCGCAAGCCACCGCGCAAGCAACAGGTCACCCTTGCCCTCCACCACACATGCCAGTAGCCCTCTCCGCGCGCTCTGTTGCGAAGTCCCGCCCGCAAGCCAGCAGCCGGAGCCACTCCTCCGCGCGTGTGCCGAGCCATCCCCACTCACGACACCTGTAGCATCCAGTTGCGCGGCTCGCCTGGCCACTGTAGCCACTGTTCACGCGTTTCTGCGGAACACTGTGGCTACAATGGGGTGACCGGTAAGCTTCTCACTTATTCGGTCACCCAGGGTGACGCAACCGACCGCATCCCACACGTGCATCCCACCCCGAGTCCGCTCTAGCACCCGCCCGCACGTCTGTGTGTGCCCACCTCTCCCAGTGCCTGCCTTCGCCCGCTTCCTTCACCGCATGCCTCTACGTGCACCCACTCCAGCCCTTCACGCAGCGCGGTGCGCTGCGGTCCCCTCTGCGCCCATCGCCCTCCAGCGTGCACCTCTTTGCATGCATACACACCTGCGCGTGCGCGTGAAGCCACCAGACGTCGGCCCTGAGTGCTGCAGACGCCTTAAACCCTCCGGCCTTCACTCCAGCAGTGCCATCTCTCTCCCTCGCTCTCTCTCTCTCTCTCTCTCTCTCCCTCATAGCACTGTCTCACTCTCTTTACCGACACTTACACACTTACACTCACACTTTCATACACACACACACCTATACACTATTATTTATATTTATATATATATATATACGTATACATATATATTGATATATATACATATACTTATACCTATATATATAGTAGTATTATATAACTAAGTATTAGTATACATATATATATATATATCTATATACTTATATAGATATATATATATTTATATACATATATATCTACATATATACATATACTTATATACGTATACATATATATATACAAATATATACACATATACTTATATATATATATATATATACAAATATACGTACATATGTACATATATATCTATAACTATATATATACATATATATATATTTATCTACATATATCTATATACATATATTACTATATATATATATATTTACATCTATATAGATCTATACATATATCTATCTATACATATACTTATATATATATATATATATACAAATATATATACACATATATATATACATATATAGCTACACATATATGCCTATATATTTATAACCATATATACATATAGATATATTTACATATATACATATATATATATTTTCACATTACTTACCATACGTTGTATCGCGGGAATATCTACACTAGTTGCTGATATTCCCCGATACACGCGTACAAAAGCGTGGTCACACACATCTTCCACCATCCATCCTACACTCCACGCAACACCTCTCCTGTTGGTTGTGTCTTTCTAGTGGACGACTGACTCGACACCGTGCTACACTCCATCTCCACCTCCACCCCCACCCCTTTATACATATATAGTATATACATATATATCTATACTATATTTACTTTATTTCTATTTCTCTTGCATGCCCATAAAAGATAAAAAATATATACATGAAAGAGAAAAGATAGTCTTTGACTTGGAGGTACTCTGTCTTGCGAATAGCAAGACCTATTTTGGAACCTTGATTTGGCTCAAAGCCAAGAACTTAATTTTGCGGTTGTGCCTCAAGGACCAAGATTATCAGAAAAAAAATCTAAATAGAAAAATACCAAAAACACAATAAACAAACGGAAGAGACTCGTTGTAGGAAGGGCGTAGAAACTTGACTTGTAACCCCACTTCCCTGAGTTCGACCCTAGGCCTAGAAGTGACCAAGATAAAATCAAGTAGGTCAGGTAAAAAAATTTTGTAAAGAGATGGTTAGGTCCGATTTAGGTTAACTACTATACACACTTCAACGATAAAATCACCATATTAACAACCTAACCGGGTCCGACCGCCATCATTTTCTGGCACCGTTGCCAGGGAAGTGCACCTTCAAGTAAGTTTCTATTCCATTCCTTTCATTTTTCTCTTCTCTCTACACGGGTGTCTCTGTTTTTGGTGTACAGGTAAACCTGTTGCAAGGAGAAGGCAGGCTGACGAAGTCGAAGACGTGAGCAGATCCAAGGCAGGAACGAGAGCGTGAAGAAGCTGACACCGCATTGGAGCTTCGCACACGTTGCCGAACAAGTAGGTCTTCTTTTCTTAGCAACTTAGGTTAACTTATCACCTTAATAAAAAAAAAAAGCTAAAAACTAAAAAACTAGAAAAACTTCTTGAGATCTCTTGGGGCAAGTGGATTAAAATTCACTTGTTTGATTGATTGCCTTTACTCCCACAGCCCCGGGATTTCCCACCTTACTTCGCATAGCGAAAATCCAAGAATCTTGATTCTTGAATTTTTCACCGTGTGAAGTATTCTTTGAGGCAAACATAAAAAGATTGATTGCACCCCTCTTTCGCCTCACTTATCTGCAAATTCGGGATCACCTTTTTGGTGGGGAGACTTGGAATTGAGTTGATTCCAACCCCACCATGACTTTTCAACTTGCCTAAGATTCAATCCCGAATATTTCAACCCCAACAAATTGATTTTCTTTATCTTTTGGTTGAGCCTTGTATGGAAATCTTTCTGGTTATTGGGAGCACTTGAATTGAAGTGCTTTGGCTCCCTTTCACACTAATCTAAAACTGATTTGTGCATCCACACATAGAAATCTCCATTTAGGGTAACCCATTACATTTTAGCATGCATTAACCAATTGACGTTGAAGAAGGGTTTGTTGGGCTTAGAAGAAAACATGTATTCTCTAAAAATCTGGATATTGGTTGAATTGGTATTTCAGTGAAATCCTAAAATCCATACTACTTAAGGTTAAACTCTAAAAACCATTCACCAATTAAAAGCTTCAATTCGGGGAGATTTCCCTGTTTCATGCTTGTTTTACACACTTGAAAAATCAATCACTTGGGCATTACCCATAAACAACGTCCTTCACATTCCAAGAGCACTTGACCCTAAGCCTCTAACTAAAATTGGTAGTAACTTGACCCTTATTAAGGATTGGAGGTCTAACTACCTGCGTATTGTGTCTACGTGTTGGTAAGGGTTCCCGCGTGCTATCGAGTGTCTAAGACTGGGGCAAACAGCCTTTCAATCTGGCCCAGTGGTTTCGCGGTGCTCACATTCGGTTCCATAGTTCGTGATAGTAGGTAACTTAGATCTTTAGGTCTAAGGGCACACTGTAGAGGTTAGGAATTTGATTGAATTGATTTGTCATCAAGTGTACCTTTGTGGCGTCATTTCTCTCATCTCTTTTCCCTTCTCATCTCCCCAATTCTTCCTGCGGTAGTGCATGTTTGGGAGGAGGTCACAAAACCCTGAACTATTTGAATTGCTTCATAAATTTAGAAAAGGAGTTGAATCGTCCTCCTCCACAAACATGTCTGCACGCCCACCCCCAAATCCCGAGGGAGGAAACTGCCCTCAGAACCCACCAGGTGGTGGAGCCTTAGATCCCATAACCCGCCTCCAAGCCCAAATGGAAATTTATAATGAACGAATTGAGGCCATTAGGGAAACATTGGAGGAAATGCAAAACCCTCTCGAATGGGAGGAGCCTAGGTCTCTTAGCTCTTATTAGAATCCCATTGCTACAGAGACCATAGGACAAATTCGGGTCCCCATGGGTAGGGACGACTTTGAATTAAAACTTAACATAATTGGCCTGATAAATTTTCACTTCCATGGTCTTGCAAGTGAAGATCCTTTTCTCCACTTGGAAGACCTAACCCGATTGGCTGAAACTGTTAAACCTAGAAATATCGGGTTACCAATAGTCATGAAAATGTTCCCATTTTCATTGCGGGATAAAACGTCGCAGTGGTTACGCACCCTTGGGAGAACCATCCACTCTTGGGAAGAGATGCGAACAGCGTTTCTCAAGAAGTTCTTCCCAATCGGGCGAACCAATGCGCTTCGCATGCTATCACTTCATTTACGCAACAAAACGACGAACAATTTCTTGAGGCATGGGAGAGGTATGATGACCTCCTCAGGAAGTGTCCGCACCACGGTCTCCCTAAGTGGCATATAGCCCAGATTTTCTACTATGGGCTAAATGAGACTTTGAAGCAGATTGCAGACACTTCCTGCTGAGGGAATTTTATGAATAAAGATGAGAATGGAGAATTCGAATTGTTTGAAAATATGAGTGAAAACTCAATGAACAATGCTTCCATTGTCGCCTTTAATCATACCAGCTAGCCCTGAAATGTCCACGAAGTTGACATGGGACCCTCCCATTCATCCATTGATCTTAGCCTTATCGCACAAAAATTGGATGAAGTCTCCATCGTGCACAAGAAGCTAGACGAGCTTCTACCCAACCCCGCCCGTTCCATGGCGAACACCTCCAGCTCACCACTTCGTCACAATCCAAATTCTTCCAGCACTATGCTTATCCCAAGAAACCCCATAAGACTTTCCTTACCGAGTGTCGTGCCGAGCGACTCAGTAAGTCATGTGGATCTGGCATCTGTGAGCCAGTATTTCGACACGGAGGACCAACCTACATGTGCTCGAAAGCATATTTACATGTGGATGCATCTTCTGGCATAGAAGACGCTTGTGCCCTAGGGAATAACCCGTTCTCTGCCACTTATAACCCAGGGTGGTGAAATCATCCGAATTTCGCATGGTCCAACAACCCACAGTGCCAAAACCCCGTCCGCACCCATCACCCAAGGGCCCAGTCTAATCCTATGGTAAATCCGCCATCAAGCCCTTGCGTACTGTAAACTGAACACGCATCAAGTCCTGTTGACAAATTGATGCGAATGATGACGAAAATGTCAAAGCATCATGAAGAGTACATGACCTCTCGTCAACACCAAATGGCACAACAAAATGCGGAGATCAGTCAACTATGCGTGGCGACTCAATCTCAGGGCACTCTTCCCACCCAACCTGTTCCAAACCTGCGAAACTTTATACCCCGTGGTCCTCAACCACAGGTATGACCTTCTCAGGGGCAGGTTAATCAAATCCTGCAAGCTCCGAGCATTCTACCAGGATTTCAGGCCAATCCCACTGCAGCACCGCACTTTTATGTCCCTATTGCGAACCATCCTCCGGTGTATGATCCCACTGGACCTGCATCGTCCAATGCTATCACTACGAGGAGCGGTAAGCAGACCATCGATCTGCCTCGACCTGATCCTGGCCCATCTTCTTCATCGCCGTCTCATTTGGGATGCGCACTGCATTCACGAGAGGACGATACACCCAAATTGGTGCTAGAATCCATTCCATTCCCTGAGGCTCTACTGAGGGAGCCAAAAGGCAAAAAGAAAGATATGCAGGCCTTTGATAACCTACATAATCTGTTCAGGGATGTAGAAATCAAGGTACCCCTACTCGAGGCTATCAACCACATACCTACTGTCGCCTAATTTTTCAAGGACTACACAACACCCAGGCGACAGTCAAAGAAAACCAAGAATCTGGTGGTTCTCTTGCCTCATGCGAGTTGTGCTATACTGTTAAAGTCACCACCGAAGCAGAAAGATCCGGGCACACCGCTCATTTCCTATAGAATCCAAGGCTACAATTTTAACCATGCCCTACTTGATCTAGGATCTTCCATAAATCTTATACCAACCATCATGCTCGAAAAATTTTCCTTGGGAAATCTGAAACCCACCCCTGTCACATTACAATTGGCAGATCGTTATGTCAAAATCCCAAAGGGTGCGGTGGAAGACGTGGTGGTTAGGGTCAATAGTCTTTGTTTTAGATATGGAAGTTCCTAGTTCACTTTCTAATTGTCCGATCATCCTCGGTCGACCTTTCTTGGCCATAGCCTGTACCCATATCGACTGCGAGTCGGGCTGTATTGAGATTGCCATTAGATCTGAAAAGCTCAAGCTTAACATCTTCAAGGCAGCCAAGAACTTTAATTGCGATTGTATCAAGGATGACACGTCTGATGAGGACATGGCTGTCAGCACGTGTATCGGACTATTTGGGACCTATTCAGACTACAGTGGATTACCTATAAACACTGACAACTGCCTGACCAACTGTTGAACGATTTTTTTAGCGAATCGCTACGCTTACGTGTTTGGTTTTGGAAAACCTGTCGTTGTAGTTCGAAAGCGAAGAATTCTTGTTCAACAAATAAAATTTATACCGAAATTAAAATTGCGGGTCGAACATAGGGAGGCGGACGTTTGATTTAAAAACTTCGCGTTTCTTTTTATTTGTCACGAAGTAATTAAATTTAAACTATCTAATTATTTACAATTAATAAAAGAGAGAGAGAGGGTAAGAGAGAGAGAGAGTATTACACATGGAAATCAAAATGAGATGTAGAATAAACAAAGAATTTATCATAGAAGAGATTGTTCATTACAATCAGAATGCATAAAACAATTACACTAGAAAGCGATAAATTTACTCTAGAAAGCATTAAAAGAATGGAGGGAGAAATGTCCTCCTCGACAGTCGCTCGGAGGACGAGTAGATTAATCTAGAAAGCAGTAAATCTATACTAGAAAGCAGTAAAAAGAATAGGGAGAGAGAAATCCTCCTCGACGGTTGCTCAGAGGACGAGCCGGACGGGACGACGCCTGGACGAAGGAGAACGAAGCAGGATGAAGGAGGACAAAGCAGAAGAATGGGAATGAAGCAGCACGTCGTCATCGTCACGGGATCCACTTCCGAAGGGGAACGAAAATTGGACTTTATCTCGCAAGAAGCATCCCGGGTGTGGGACAAGCTTCTCTTGAGCTTTGGAGGGGTAGAGAGGAGAAAGAAGGGATGAGAATTTCATATGGAGGGGGCCTCCTTCTATAGTTGCAAGGAGTGGGGGCAAAATGGACATTACAACTTCAAAATAATAAAAGAGGGGTCTTTAGTGATAGATAAATCCGTCACTAAAGCCCTCATGTGGGCGTCGTGGCCGGCTCGCACGCGCCTCCTCGCCTGCTCGCGCACTCAACGGCTTGCGCACGTTCGCCGCTTTTCAGTCGTTCGATCGCGAGATCGGACGGCTTAAGATGCGTCCGCACCCGCTGCGTTGCGCGCCCGCCCGTGCGTCTGATTGCACGTCCGATTGCACGTCCAATCGCGCGTCAACGCTATTGGGTGCGCGCAGCCGTCTGATCTCCATCTGACGCTCCACCCGCGCCCAATCGCCGCGCCTTCCAGCCCCTCTCCACGACTCGAACCCGCGCCCCGCGCTCGCGATAGCGTGCTCAACCACTGCGCTATGGGATGCGGATGGTCGAGCGGACGCTTTTAAATGCGAGAGCCCACAGCCGTTGGATTAAGATCCAACGTCGGAGAGCGATTGGGCGTGGGGCCTTCACAAGATGAAGCGACCGTTTGGGCAGCTGAGATGGTGCCACGTGGCGCTATCTTGGCCATCCATCTTCTGGAAGTTGTAGATGGTGCCACGGATGTCGGATTGACGCGATTTTTGTGTCGTTGGGCTGCGATCGTCGATCCGAATTCATCGATGTGGTTGGATTTGTCATCTGAAGTGTGAATTTTCACCATCCTGGCCCTTGATCTTCTAGGGTTCCCCGATCACTATCTGATGCTACGGATGCCTGATTAAGGCGATCTTGGAGTCGTTGAACTCCAATCGTCGCCCTGATCATATCCATACGGTTGGATCTTTGGTCCTTGGTCCCGACAAAATGTTTACCCTATCCAAGCACATAAAAGGAGACAATTAACCTCCATTTTATTCAAACTACTCTAAATGCAAGATGATGCATGTTATGCAATATTTATATCATGAAATGCAATCCTATTCTTAAGAACATGCATAAATAGACATTTTAAGTAGTGTAAATGTGTTTACATCATACCCCCATGCCTATCTTTTGCTAGTCCCTAGCAAAAACTATATGCTATTTATAAAAGAATTAGGTTGGATTATTTGGACTTGAGTTATTTTTTAATCATTAAGAAATTATCTACTTAGGAACTGAACTTTCAAAGACACGACAGTGCCTGGGTATCAGCCAAAATGCAGACCGCCACAAGCCCTCGCCTTATTAAAAGGAAAATTTCTTTTTCTCCTTTTACTCTTTTCTAATTTTTTTTTTGGATTTTCAAATTTTAGGGTTTAAGAGTGGCATTCTACGGCCATTCAACTCACCCAAGATTTGATGAGAACCCTAAGTTTTAAGCATCTTATTGTGATTGTGATAGATTCATTGACCGGTAATTAAAATGGACTTCGGATTTCTACGCCTCTAGGTGACCTCAAAAAGACTTCTGCCTAGAGGTGTATCTTTACAACCGGTAGCTTTCTCCCTACTTTTATTTTTTTACAGGGTCAACACAAGGGTGAATCCAGTGTATATCTCCCCGGTTTATTCTACTTCTCCGCTTCTTCCTAAGTGTTTTGGGAATTTTTTTAGTGCATTTACTGAGCTGGGTTCTGGACAACCGGTCGATGGGCTGTTACCACCGACAACTTGCCAGCCATACTTGTGCGGGGAAGTGTGGCTTATTTCATTTTGTTCTTTTCTCCTTTTCTTTTTGATTTTTGTTTTTAAAATAGGTGGCTTCCCTGGTCTAAGATTTACCTAAGGGCAGGAAAAAGAGAAAGGTCTAGTGACTGGGCTCTGGACAACCTACCTATGGGCTGTTACCCATGATAACTTACCAGCCATATCACCCTAGAAGGTTCATTAGCTACCTAATTTCCGTTAAAATCGCCAAATAACGAGTCAGTGCAAAGAAAGTGTGTAGAAGCTTAAGACTCAAAATTCCCTCAAATCAGAGGGCGGGTTGATAAGTCGTGTACTTATCACCCAAACTTTATTTACTGTAATTAAAATAAAATTCAAGTTGGCGAGAACTTGAAAAACAAATCCACATTTTAGTGGATACATGGGCTGATTAAGTTCAAAGACCTGAAAGGTCTTTGTGTTCAGATCTTAATGTAGTTTTTCCTAAGATTGAAAATTTTCTTAAACCCAAATTCTCTTTCCTAATTTCCATTTTTTTAATCAAAATAAAACAAATCTACGGAGCTGACGAATGAATTCAGAGATAAATATCCACCCCCCATGCCTATCTAATGCAATGTCCTCATTGTATTAAAAAGACATAAAATAGAGTGGAAAAGCGAAGAAAGCACCTTAATTGCGTGAATGTCAGGTCCACTCCAAGATGAAAAATTAAAAAGAACTGTATATGTGTTGAGTTTAGTGCCTTCAGCTAGGCACACTATACAAAGAAAAGAAATGAAGAATTCACAAGCGCAGGTCAGAATTAGAAAAAATAGAAGAATTCTCTGACCTGTCAGCAGAGGTCCACAGATGTGGACCAAATTGTGGTGCAGACCCACATCCCATAATCAAGAATATCTTAGGTTCTGGATAAAAATTACCCAAAACCTAAAATCAGAATGCAAGCGAGGTCGGGCCTGCGATTTATGACGATGCAACCCAAGACCAAAAAGTCGGGTTACAGAGAATTGAAGCTCAAAAGGATAATCGTTGAATTTGTGCTTGAGTTGAACATCCTCGAAACAAATGTCATAAGGGTTCTGATTTGATAGTTTTAGCTTAAAAGGAACCCTTCAACTCAATCTTCCATTTCCTCCAGAATTAACTTCCCAAATCAAAACTTCCCAGCTCCTATCCTCCTCATTTAGCATATCAAATTCCAGGACCTCTTGTATATTCATCACCCCGTCTGAAATCTCCAAGTCTAAATGATGTGGCAGAATCAAAATTGACTTGGGTCTAATTATCTCAGAATTAGAATCATCAATAAGCTCAATAGGGTGTAACTGATAATCAGGGCATTGAGTTGATTCCTCCAGAAAATGCGATTTTGGATCCGTAATGTGTGCCCTAATAAGATCAGTGTCCTCTGTTATTGGGCTATCAAATGATCTATCAGATTCCTCAGGCCCAATCGTCTCACAGAAATCGTGTTCAGAAAACTCACGTGAGACTTCGCAACTTGAATCTTCACCATCAGGATCCTTATCAATGTATGTCCCAAAATCATTTGTCACTTTCTGTTCCAAGGAGACATACGTTTCCTCATAACCTGGCTTAGGGATCTCAGGTGAAGAAATCAGATCATCCTTCATTGGTTGTTTTAATTCAATCTAGTCAGCCTCGTAACACGTGTCCCCCCCAACAGGTGCCTGAGCAGGTTCTGTCATTGGCTTTCCTGAAGAGGGTTCATCCTGGGAATTATTTCAAGATTGAATCAAAGCAACCACGAATCTCATCCTCAATTTCGCTAATTTCCCAAGTAGAAACTCACCTGGGTTCTTATCCTTAACATCCTGGAGCCAATCCAACAAAGACTTATTTAAATCATCAATCATTTCAATCTGGGGCTCCAATCTCTCAATGCAAGCTATTGGCTGAACTTCTAAAGATTGAATGATATTCCTCAAGTTAGCCAGAACCTTATCTTTAACCAGATTAACCTGAACCAAATGAGTTGGTTCAGGGTTGGGCGGGTTTGACATCAATACAGAGGGTATAACGAATTGAGATTCGTTATACCCTTCCTGATAATAGGTCATTTCAGATTGTTGAAAAGATGGTGATGACCTAAAGGCAGTGAAATCAGAGGATGGGTAAGGATCGGTGTATCCTTCTTGATTGTAGATCGTATTAGGTCGTGCATGAAAGGGAGATGATCTATAATCGATGTAGCTCTGAGAAGGATAGAAATCAAAATCAAAGTGTTCAGGGTTAGACCCTAAACACGGGGGCCCAGAATTGTATCCCCAATCTGAATTATCCCAACAAACTGATGGTTGATTACAATACGAGCTGGGATAATCGTCATGTTGAGGATAATTCACAACAGGAGGGAAAGAGCGGGAATGTGTGAAATATGTGGAAGGATTCATGAGACTCGGGAGGAAGAAAGGCACCCTGCAATACAAACAATCAAACCTGTCCTTAAATGGGTTAGCTTACAGACCTACAGACTCTCAAAACCCATCTTGAGATAAAGGAATGATTTGATCTACTTCTGTCTGTTCAATCCAACCAGTTAGAAGGAGGGACTAGGGAGAAGGTTCTTCCTTCAGCTTGCGCCTCCGGTTCCTAGTGTACCCCCCAGCCGCGATCGTTTGACTCTGCTCCCCTAGCTAGACATCAGATTGAACAGTAGAAACAAACTAATCAAAAAATAATCTCATTCTGGGTTCTGAAGAGAGAGTCCAATCCTTAAGGCCAACGTCAACTCTGTTTTATTTAGGGCTAGGTTTGAATGTGCTTTGGAATGTGACGGACCCTTTAAATGGGTTGTGCCCTTAATGATTGATTGATTTGTGTGTGTGTGCACAACTAGTGGTTTTCAAGTAAGATTATTTTTTATGTGGTGAATTTTAAGGTTCAAATCTTGCTTAGTAGCTTTTAGGATTCAACTTTAGGTGTTTTCAAACAGGTTTCGTTGGCACACCAAGTTTTGCAAGCACAGGTGAAGATGTTTTCCTTTAAAGTTTAGAAAGAATGTGGAGTGCCTGGTAAATCCCTAAAAGTTGAACCTAATAGGCAGCTACTTGATGAGTTTATTTTATTTGAAGTGGTGTAGCCCAATCAACTCAAACAATTGGCCACAAATGCACCACTAAGTTAGGCACTCAAAAATGCTAACCTAGAATAATTTCTACTCTGTTATATATTGCTTTGTGTGTACCGATTCCACGGATCAAAACCCGGTTGAGTAAAAAACAAATCAAGTTGATCAAGTGCCTTGAATGTGGGTGTGTGTTGTGTGTTTGTTGAAAATTACCCCACAAGATTATCTTTTTGTTATTTTTTTATGAATGAGGGTGGAATGAATGTGAGTGGAAATCCAAACAACCAAACTATTCCTAGGATTTATGCAAAACACCTAGGTTAATTGGGATTTGGATTTAATGTGGCGAATGAAATCTATGGAGGGGGAAAGAATGGGGGATAACTTACAAAACCTTCCACAACACTTTACTCCAATCTACCGCTTTTGCTCGTCTCAAAAGAGTACCTGCAATTACAATAAGAAAGGAGAAAAGTGAGGTAAATGATTTGTAAGTTACAAAATGCGAAGAGAAATCAAAGAGCGTCGCCACCCCAGTAACGACGCCAAAATGTTGAATGATTTTTTTAGCGAATCGCTACGCTTACGTGTTTGGTTTTGGAAAACCTGTCGTAGTTCTAAAGCGAAGAATTCATGTTCAACAAATAAAATTTATACCGAAATTAAAATTCCGGGTCGAACACAGGGAGGTGGACATTTGATTTAAAAACTTCGCATTTCTTTTTATTTGTCACGAAGTAATTAAATTTAAACTATCTAATTATTTACGATTAATAAAAGAGAGAGAGAGGGTACGAGAGAGAGAGAATATTACACATGGAAATCAAAATGAGATGTGGAATAAACAAAGAATTTATCATAGAAGAGACTGTTCATTACAATTAGAATGCATAAAAAAATTACACTAGAAAGCGATAAATTTACTCTAGAAAGCATTAAAAGAATGGAGGGAGAAATGTCCTCCTCGACGGTCGCTCGGAGGACAAGTAAATTAATCTAGAAAGCAGTAAACCTATACTAGAAAGCAGTAAAAAGAATAGGGAGAGAGAAATCCTCCTCGATGGTTGCTTGGAGGACGAGCCGGGCGGGACGACGCCTGGACGAAGGAGAACGAACCAGGATGAAGGAGGACAAAGTAGAAGAATGAGAACGAAGCAGCACGCTGTCGTCGTCGCAGCATCCACTTCCGAAGGGGAACGAAAATTGGACTTTATCTCACGAGAAGCATCCCGGGTGTGGGACAAGCTTCTCTTGAGCTTTGGAGGGGTAGAGAGGAGAAAGAAGGGATGAGAATTTCGTATGGAGGGGGTCTCCTTTTATAGTTGCAAGGAGTGGGGGCAAAATGGACATTACAACTTCAAAATAATAAAAAAGGGGTCTTTAGTGACGGATAAATCCATCACTAAAGCCCTCAACGTGGGCGTCGTGGCCAGCTCTCGCTCGTCTCCTCGCCTGCTCGCGTGCTCAACGACTTGCGCACGTTCCCTGCTTTTCAGCCGTCCGATCGCGAGATCGAACGGCTTAAGATGCGTCCACGCCAGCTGCGTTGCTCGCCCACCCGCGCATCTGATTGCGCGTCCGATTACGCGTCCAATCGCGCGTCGACGCTATCGGGCGCGCGGGGCTGTCCGATCTCCATCTGACGCTCCACCCGTGCCCAATCGCCACTCCTTCCAGCCCCTCTCCACGGCTCGAACCTGCGCCCTGCGCTCGCGATAGCGCGCTCGACCACTACGCTATGGGGCGCGGATGGTCGAGTGGAGGCTTTTAAATGCGAGCGCCCATAGCCGTTGGATTAAGATCCAACGGCGGAGAGCGATCGGGCGTGGGGCCTTCACAAGATGAAGCGGCTGTTTGGGTGGCTGAGATGGTGCCACGTGGTGCTATCTTGGCCATCCATCTTCTGGAAGTTGTAGATGGTGCCACGATGTCAGATTGACTCGATTTTTGTGTCGTTGGGCTGCGATCGTCGATTCGAATTCATCCGTGCAGTCGGATTTGTCATCTGAAGTGCGGATTTTCACCATCCTAGCCCTTGATCTTCTAGGGTTCCCCGATCACTATCTGATGCTACGGATGCCTGATTAGGGCGATCTTGGAGTCGTTGAACTCCAATCGTCGCCCTAATCACATCCATACGGTTGGATCTTTGATCCGAGGTCCTGACAAAATGTTTGCCCTATCCAAGCACATAAAAGGAGATAATTAACCTCCATTTTATTCAAACTACTCTAAATGCAAGATGATGCATGTTATGCAATATTTATATCATGAAATGCAACCCTATGCTTAAGAACATGCATAAATAGACATTTTAAGTAGTGTAAATGTGTTTACATCACCAACACATATTGTGACGTTCCCCCATCCCTCCCTCGTCCCGTACCTTCTCCTGGCCAGACTTCTAACGAGGTTTTCTTCGCTTCCCATACCTCATGGTATGAGTCATATCCGGGCTACTCACCACCGATTCACACTCTTGAAGACCAGATTGCCCTTTCTTTCCTGCCAAATCAGGTGGATTTGCAAATCCACACTGGGACCTTGAGCCAATATACTTCTCACTAGGGCCATTCCTTTTTGGATCCATCTATCCAAGAAGCCCCTTGATGTAAACACACTTACAATACTTAAAATATCTATTTATGCATGTTCTTAAGCAAAGGATTGCATTTCATGATATAAATATTGCATAACATGCATCATCTTGCATTTAGAGTAGTTTGAATAAAATGGAGGTTAATTGTCTCCTTTTATGTGCTTGGACAGGGCAAACATTTTATCAGGGCCTCAGATCGAAGATCCAACTGTATGGATGTGATCAGGGCGACGATTGGAGTTCAACGACTCCAAGATCGCCCTAATCAGGCATCTGTAGCATCAGATAGTGATCAGGGAACCCTAGAAGATCAAGGGCTAGGTTGGTGTAAATTCATACTTCAAATGACAAATCCGACTGCACGGATGAATTCGGATCGACGATCGCAGCCTAACGACGTAAAAATCAAGTCAATCCGACATCCGTGGCACCATCTACAACATCTAGAAGATGGACAGCCAAGTGGCGCCATCTCGACCGCCCAAACTGCCGCATACATTCTCTGAAGACCCCGCACCCGTTCCCTCTCTGCCGTTGGATCTCGATCCAACGACTGTCGATGGCCACGCCTAAAAGCGCTCGCTCGACCATCCGCGCCTCGTAGCGCAGCGGTCGAGCGCGCTTGCGCTAGCTGCAGCCGCGGGTTCGAACCGCAGCGAAGGGGAGAAAGGCGCGGGCGTGCGGGCGATGGCGGGCGTTGGATCGTCATCGGACAGCCATCTGCGCTCAATTGAGATCACGCACTATTTCATGTGCGGTGGCACGCGGCATCGCACGTGCCGGGCGAGCGTGCAGCAGCGGGTGAAGATGAATCTTAAGCCGTCCGATCTCACGATCGGACGCATGAGAATTAAAGAACGTGCGCAGGCGTTGAGAAAGGGCGTAGCTGAGGAGGCATGCATGGGCGTGGGTGCTACGCCCACGTTGGGGCTTTAGTGACGATTTTACCCGTCACTAAAGACCCCTCATTTATTATTTTAAAGATGTAATGATCATTTTGCCCCCACTCCTTGCAACTATAAAAGGAGACCCCCTCCATACGAAATTCTCATCCCTTCCTTCTCTTCTCTACCTCTCCAAAGCTCAAGAGAAGCTTGTCCCACACCCGGGATGCTTCTCAAGAGATAAAGTCCAAATTTTCGTCCCCCTTCGGAAGTGGATCCCGCGACGATGACGGTGTGCTGCTCCGTTCCCGTTCTTCTGCTTCATCCTCCTTCATCCAGGCATCGTCTCGTCTGGCTCATCCTCCAAGCAACCGTCGAGGAGGATTTCTCTCTCCCTATTCTTTTTACTGCTTTCTATTATAGATTTACTGCTTTCTAGAGTAGTTCTACTCGTCCTCCAAGCGATCGTCGAGGAGGACATTTCTCCCTCCATTATTTTAATGCTTTCTAGAGTAAATTTATCGCTTTCTAGTGCAATTGTTTTATGCTTTCTAGTTGTAATGAACAAGTTCCTTAATGATAAATTCTCTGTTTATTCTACATCTCATTTTTTATTTCTATGTGTAATATTCTCTCTCTCTTACCCTCTCTCTCTCTCTTCTTTTTATTGTAAATAATTAGATAGTTTTAAATTGAATTACTTCATGGCAAATAAAAAGAAATGCGTAGTATTTAAATCAAACGTTCGCCTCCCTGTGTTCGACCCGAAATTTTCGTTTCAGTATAAATTTTATTTGTTGAACACGAATTCTTCGCTTTCAAACTACAACGACAGGTTTTCCAAAACCATACACGTTAGCGTAGTGATTCATGAGTTCAACATTTGGGCGCTGTTGCCGGGGAGGCAACGATCTTTGATTTCTCTTCGCGTTTTGTAACTTACAAATCATTTACCTCACTTTTCTCCTTTCTTATTGTAATTGCAGGTACTCTTTCGAGACAGGCAAAAGCGGTAGATCGGAGAAAAGTGCTGCGGAAGGTTCTGTAAGTTATCCCCCACCTCCCACCTATTAGATTTCATTCCACAACATAATAATTCAAACATCAATCAACCTACATGTTTTTATAAACTCTAAGGTTAGATTGTTTGTTGTTTGACACCCATACTCACCCCAACCCCCACATTAAAAAAAAAAAAATCTCACAGAGGTACACAACCTCATCTGATTTTCTAACTCAATCGGTAAACCGATCTTAGGAGCCGGTACACACATTCAAACACATAATTGAGTAGAAATCAAATTAGGTAATCATTTGTGTGCCTAATTAAGTGGTGCATTAGGCCAATTGTTTGAGTTGATTGGGCCGCACCACTTCATATAAATTAACTCATCAAGTAGCTGCCAATTAAGTTCAACTCCTAGGGATTTACCAGGCACTCCACATTCTTTTTAAGCTTCAAAGGAAAAAATTTTCACCCGTGTTTTCAAAACCTGGTGTGCCAATGAAACTTGTTTGAAAATGCCTAAAGTTGAATCCTAAAAGCTACTAAGCAAGATTTGAACCTTAAAATTCACCGCATCAAAAATAATCTGATGTCTAGCTGGCTGGGGGGTACACTAGGAACCGGAGGCGCAAGCCGAAGGAAGAACCTTCTCCCTAGTCCCTCCTTCTAGTTGGTTGGATTGAACAGACGGAAGTAGATCAAATCGTTTCCTTATCTTAAGATGGGTTTTGGGAGTCTGTAGGTCTTTAGGCTAACCCATTTAAGGATAGGTTTGATTGTTTGTATTGCAGGGAGTCTTTCTTCCTCCCGTGTATCATGAATCATTCCACATATTTCACGCATTCCCGCTCTTTCCCTCCTGTTTTGAATTATCCTCAACATTACGATTATCCCGACTCGTACTATAATCAACCATCAATTAATTGGGATAACTCAGATTGGGGAAATAGTTTCGGACCTCCGTGTTTAGGGTCTAACTCTGAACACTTTGATTCTGATTTCTATCCTTCTTAGAGCTACATCGATTATAGATCGTCTTCCTTTCATGAACAACCTAATACGATCTACAATCAAGAAGGATACACTAATCTTTACCCATCCTCTAATTTCATTGCCTTGAGGTCATCACCATCTTTTGAATAATCTGAAATGACCTATTATCAGGAAGGGTATAACGAATCTCAATTCATTAATTCCTCTACATTGATGTCAAACCCACCCAACCCTGAACCAACCCATTTGGTTCAGGTTAACCAGGTTCACGATAAGGTTCTGGCTAACTTGAGGAATATCATTCAATCTTTAGAAGTTCAGCCAATACGTTGCATTGAGAGATTGGAGCCCCTAATTGAAATGATTGATGATTTAAACAAGTCTTTGTTGGATTGGCTCCAGGATGTTAAGGATAAGAACTCGAGTGAGTTTCTACTTGGGAAATTAGCGAAATTGAGAATGAGATTCGTGATTGCTTTGATTCAATCTTGGGATGATTCCCAGGATGAACCTTCTTCAAGAAAGCCAATGACAGAACCTGCTCAGGCACCTGTTGTGGGGGACATGTGTTACGAGGCTAACCAGATTGAATTAAAGCAACCAATTAAGGAGGATCTGATTTCTTCACCTGAGATCCCTGAGCCGGGTTACGAGGAAACGTATATCTCCTTGGAACAGAAAGTGACAAATGATTTTGGGATATACATTGATACGGATCCTGATTTCTTTGAAGGTGAAGATTCAAGTTGCAAAGTCTCACGCAAGTTTTCTGAACACGATTTCTGTGAGACGATTGGGCCTGAGGAATCTGATAGATCATTTAATAGCCCAATAACTGAGGAAACTGATCTTAGGGTACACATTACGGATCCAAAATTACATTTTCTAGAGGATTCAATTCAATGCCCTGATTTTTAGTTACACCCCATTGAGCTTATTGATGATTCTAATTCTGAGATAATTAGACCCAAGTCAATTTTGATTCTGCCACATCATTTAGACTTGGAGATTTCAGATGGGGTGATTAATATAAAAGAGGTCCGGGAATTCGACATGCTGAATGAGGAGGATAGGAGCTGGGAAGTTCTGATTTGGGAAGTTAATTTTGGAGGAAATGGAAGATTGAGTCGAAGGGTTCCTTTTAAGCTGAAACCATTAAATCAGAACCCTTACGACATTTGTTTCCAGGATGTCAAACTCAAGCACACATTCAACGATTATCCTTTTGAGCTTCAATTCTCTGTATCCCGACCTTTTGGTCTTGGGTTGCATCCTCATAAATCGCAGGCCCAACCCCTCTTGCATTCTGATTTTAGGTTTTGGGTAATTTTTATCCAGAACTTAAGATATTCTCGATTATGGGGGATGGGTCTGCACCACAATCTGGTCCACATCTATGGACCTCTATTAATAAGTCAGAGGATTCTTCTGTTTATTCTGATTCTGACCTGCACTTGCGAATTCTTCATTTCTTTTTCTTGTATAGTGTGCCTAGCTGAAGGCACTAAACTCAGCACATATACAGTTTTTCTTAATTTTCATCTTCGAACGGACCTGACATTCACGCAATTCAGGTGCTTGCTATGCTTTTCCACTCTGTTTTATGTCTTTCTAATACAATGAGGACATTGCATTAGATAGGTATGGGGCAGGTGGATATTCATCTCTGAATTCATTCGTCAGCTCCATAGATTTATTTTCTTTTATAAAAAATATATATATATTTTGGAATTAGGAAAGAGAATTTAGGTTTAAGAAAATTTTCAATCTTAGGAAATACTACATTATGATTTGAACACAAAGACCCTTCAGGTCTTTGGACTTAATCAGCCCGTGTATCCACTAAAATGTGGATTTGTTTTTTGAGTTCTTGCCAACCTGAATTTTATTTTAATTGGAGTAAATAAAGTTTGGGTGATAAGTACACGACTTATCAACCCACCCTTTGATTTGAGGGAATTTTGAGTCTTAAGCATCTACACACTTTCTTTGCACTGACTCATTTTTCGGCGATTTGAACGAAAATTGGGTAGCTAATGAACCTTCTAGGGTGATATGGCTGGCAAGTTATCGTGCGTAACAACCCATAGGTAGGTTGTCCAGAGCCCAGTCACTGGATCTTTCTCTTTTTGCTACTTTTAGGTAAATCTTAGACCAGGGAAGCCACCTACTTAAAAAAAGAAAAAAAAATCAAAAAGAAAAGGAGAAAAGAATACAAAAAATAAGCCACACTTTGCCGCACGAGTATGGCTGGCAAGTTGTCGGTGGTAACAGCTCATCGACCAGTTGTCCAGAACCCAGCTCAGTAAATGGACTAAAAATTCTCAAAACACTTTGGAAGAAGCGGAGAAGTAGAATAAATCGGGGAGATATACACTGGATTCACCCTTGTGTTGACCCCGTAAAAAATAAAAGTAGGAAGAAAGCTACCGGTTGTAAAGATACACCTTTAGGCAGAATTCTTTTTGAGGTCACCTAGAGGCGTGGAAATCTGAAGTCCGTTTTAACTACCAGTCAACGAATCTATCTCATTCACAATAAGATGCTTAAAACTTAGGGTTCTCATCAAATCTTGGGAGAGTTGAATGGCCGTAGAAAGCCACTCTTAAACCCTAAAATTTGAAAATTCAAAAGAAAAATAAAGAAAAAAGAAAAAAGAAAAAAAGAAATTTTTCTTTGAATAAGGCGAGGGCTTGAGGCGGTCCGCATTTTGGCTAATACTCGAGCGCTATTGTGTCTTTGAAAGTTAAGTTTCTAAGTAGACAATTTCTTAATGATTGAAAATAACTCAGGTCCAAATAATCGAACCTAATTCTTTTATAAATAGCATATAGTTTTTGCTAGGGACTAGCAAAAGATAGGCATGGGGGTATGATGTAAACACATTTACAAAACTTAAAATGTTTATTTATGCATGTTCTTAAGCATAGGATTGCATTTCATGATATAAATATTGCATAACATGCATCATCTTGCATTTAGAGTAGTTTGAATAAAATGGAGGTTAATTGTCTCCTTTTATGTGCTTGGATAGGGAAAACATTTTATCGGGGCCTCGAATCGAAGATCCAACTGTATGGATGTGATCAGAATGACGATTGGAGTTCAACAACTCCAAGATCGCCCTAATCAGGCATCTGTAGCATCAAATAGTGATCGGGGAACCCTAGAAGATCAAGGGCCAAGATGGTGTAAATCCACACTTCAAATGACAAATCTGACCGCACGGATGAATTCAGATCGACGATCGCAGCCCAACGACGCAAAAATCAAGTCAATCCAACATCCGTGGCACCATCTACAATATCCAGAGGATGGACGGCCAAGATGGCGTCACGTGGCACCATCTTGGCCGCCCAAACAATCGCATACATTCTCTGAAGACCCCGCACCCGCTCCCTCTCCGCCGTTGGATCTCGATCCAACTGCTGTCGGCGGCCGTGCCTAAAAGCGCCCGCTTGACCATCCGTGCCTCGTAGCACAGCAGTCGAGCGCGCTTGCACGAGTTGCAGCTGCGGGTTCGAACCGCAGCGAAGGGGAGAAAGGCGCAGGTGTGCGGGCGTTGGATCGTCATCGGACAACCGTCTGCGCTCAATTGAGATCACGCGCTATTGCACACGCGGCGTCACGCGGCATCGCACGTGCCGAGCAGGCACGCAGCAGCGGGCGAAGATGAATCTTAAGCCGTCCGATCTCGCGATCAGATGGCTGAGAATTAAAGAACGTGCGTAGGCGTTGAGAAAGGGCACAGCTGAGGAGGCACGCATGAGTGCGGGTGCTACGCCCACGTTGGGGCTTTAGTGACGGTTTTATCCATCACTAAAGACCCCTCATTTATTATTTTAAAGATGTAATGATCATTTTGCCCCCGCTCCTTGCAACTATAAAAGGAGACCCCCTCCATATGAAATTCTCATCCCTTCCTTCTCTTCTCTACCTCTCCAAAGCTCAAGAGAAGCTTGTCCCACACCCGGGATGCTTCTCGCGAGATAAAGTCCAAATTTTCGTCCCCCTTCGGAAGTGGATCCCGCGACGATGACGGTGTGCTGCTCCGTTCCCGTTCTTCTGCTTCGTCCTCCTTCATCTAGGCATCGTCTCGTCTGGCTCATCCTCCAAGCAACCGTCGAGGAGGATTTCTCTCTCCCTATTCTTTTTACTGCTTTCTAGTATAGATTTACTGCTTTCTAGAGTAGTTCTGCTCATCCTCCAAGCGATCGTCGAGGAGGACATTTCTCCCTCCATTCTTTTAATGCTTTCTAGAGTAAATTTATCACTTTCTAGTGCAATTGTTTTATGCTTTCTAGTTGTAATGAACAAGTTCCTTAATGATAAATTCTCTGTTTATTCTACATCTCATTTTTTATTTCTATGTGTAATATTCTCTCTCTCTTACCCTCTCTCTCTCTCTTCTATTTATTATAAATAATTAGATAGTTTTAAATTGAATTACTTCGTGGCAAATAAAAGGAAACGCATAGTTTTTAAATCAAACGTCTGCCTCCCTTTGTTCGACCCGGAATTTTCATTTCGGTATAAATTTTTTTTGTTGAACACGAATTCTTCGCTTTCAAACTACAACGACAGGTTTTCCAAAACCATACACGTTAGCGTAGCGATTCGTGAGTTCAACACCCCTCTTCTTGGCCAATCTGAAGGCCAATTTCTTCCTCCTGACTTGTTCTCCAACCCGCCTGGGACACTCTCATCCCAAGAAATGCCAGATCTTTCACCATCCACTCCCGAGCTGAAAGCACTGCGTAGTACACTTAAGTATGTTTTCCTAGGGCCAAATGAAATGCTCCCTATAATCATCAATTCAAAATTGACCAGGGAGCAAGAGTGCAAACTAACTAAGGTCCTCATGGAACACAAGGTAGCTAATGGATGGTCCTTATCAGACTTATCTGGCATTAGCTCCTCCTACTGCACTCACTGTATATATACGGAGGAGGAGGCTCGACCTTCCCGCGAGATGCAGCTACATCTCAACCCTAACATGCGGGAGGTCATTAAGAAAGAAATCATTAAGTGGCTGGATGCAGGTATAATCTACCCGATCAGTGATAGCCCCTGGGTGAGTCCGATTCACATTGTGCCCAAAAAGGCAGGACTCACCATCCGTGTCAATGACAGAGGCGAATCCATCCCTACACGCACTCCTACATCTTGGAGAGTGTGTGTAGATTATAGGAAACTCAATGCTGCAACCAAGAAAGATCACTTTCCGCTACCTTTCATTGACCAAATCCTGGAGCAGTTAGCGGGAAATAAATTTTTCTGTTTCCTGGATGGATTCTCAGGATATAACCAGGTGGCAATTGACCCCCGAGACTAAGAGAAAACCACTTTTACCTACCCTTTCGGCACCTTCTCATTTAGAAGGATGCCGTTCGGACTTTGCAACGTGCCAGCAACTTTCCAGAGATGTATGCTGGCGATATTCCATGACATGGTGGGTGACTTTCTCGAGGTCTTCATGGATGACTTTTCGGTCTTTGGACCATCTTTCGACGAATGTCTTGCCAACCTGACTCATTTCCTTAGGAGATGTATTGATGTAAACCTCGTGCTTTCGTGGGAAAAAAGTCATTTTATGGTGCACGAGGGAATTGTTCTCAGACATATCATCTCCGATAGGGGTATTGAGGTTGGCAGAGCTAAGCTCGATGTCATTGCTGATTTACCTGTGCCTGGCTCTATCAAACAAATCTGCTCCTTTTTGGGACACGTCGGTTTCTATAGGAGATTCATCAAAGACTTCTCCAAAATTTCTTGACCCTTAACTCATCTCCTATCAACCGAAGTACCCTTCAATATGGGCCCCGATTGTATACAAGCATTCATGCAGTTGCGTAATGCTATCACCAAGGCCCCTGTTCTCCAACCACCTGATTGGTCCCTCTACTTTGAACTCATGTGTGACGCTTCCGACCTTGCAGTCGGAGCCATCCTGGGACAAAGACGTGATAGACACCCCTTCATGATGTACTACGCCAGTAAGACGTTGGACGAGGCCCAGCGTAATTATACTACCACTGAAAAAGAACTACTGGCGGTCATCTTTGGGCTGGAGAAATTCCTCTCTTACCTTCTGGGCTCTCACGTTATTGTTTTCACTGATCATGCGGCCATTCGCCATCTCATGCACAAGAAGGATCCAAGTCTAGACTGATTCGTTGGATCCTTCTGCTCCAGGAATTTGACATTGAGATTCGCGATAAGGCTGGAGCCCAGAATTTTGTGGCTGATCACCTTTCCAAACTGGACCCTGACCATATTGGAGTTACTCTGCCGATCAATGAAATTTTTCCTGATGAGCACCTATTGGCAATAAATGTGGCAAGTTGACCGTGGTATGCAGACATTGCCAATTACCTTGCTTCTGGATCCCTTCCAAGTGGCTGGCCTAAAAATGAGTGCGAGCGTCTCATGGCAGAAGCAAAGTATTATTTCTGGGATAATCAACATCTTTTTTGGATAGGTGCTGATCAAATCATCCGTCACTGTATTCCTAATAGCGAGTTCCCCAGTGTGCTATCCTTCTGCAACGATCAGGCCTGTGAAGGCCATTTCTCTGGGAATAAAACTACAGCTAAGGTGTTGCAGTGCGGTTTCTTTTGGCCCTCCCTTCACCAGGATGCACACAATCATGCCAAGCATGGCACTAGGTGCCAGTCATTAGGGTCAATGTCACGTCGTGACATGATGCCCTTGCAACCCATCCTAGCTGCAGTGATCTTCGACATTTGGGGAATTGATTTCATGGGTCCCTTTCCTCCTTCCAACGGCTTCGAATTCATCCTCGTCACCATTGACTATGTTTCAAAATGGATCGAGGCTATTCCCGTGCACTGTGCTGACCATGTTATATCCACCCGATTTGTTAAAGACCACATCTTTGCGTGCTTTGGGATCCCTCGAGCCATTATCTCGGATGGAGGAAGCCACTTTACCGATGCATCTTTTCGGGCACTTCTGAGGAAATACGGAGTCCACCATCATATTGCATCCCCGTATCATCCTCAGACGAACGGCCAAGCTTAGGTGTCGAACTAGCAAATCAAGCAGATTCTCCAAAAAATGGTTCGGCCTAACCGTAAGGATTGGTTCGACAAGCTGATTGACGCACTTTGGGTGTATCGGACCGCCTTCAAGGCTCCCCTTGGTATGTCTCCTTATAGAATCATTTACGGGAAGCCTTGTCATTTACCCGTGGAGTTGGAGCACCACACTTATTGGGCAGTTCGCCAATGTAACCTCGACCTAGACCTATGTGGTCGAGAAAGGAAACTCCAACTCCAGGAGCTGGAAGAGCTCCGTCGTGAAGCCTATGATTCTACTTTAACTTTCAAACAACGCACTAAGGCTTTTCACGACAGCCGTATTCGGCAGAAAGAATTTGAGCCATCTCAGCATGTTTGGCTCTATAATGCCCAGCTCAAATTCTTTCCTAGGAAATTGAAGTCCAAATGGACTGGTCCTTTTCTGGTCTCGAGACCATTCCCCAACGGGGCCGTCGAGATCGAAGATCCAAAATCTGGGCATAAATTTACGGTCAATGGGAAGCCTTTGAAACCTTATCTGACTCATGAACCTGCCCCCATTGGAGAAACCGTTGCCCTGCTGGAGGGTAACTAATTCTTTGCCTCATTCTGAGTCCAGCTGGGGACGTTAAATTCAGCGCTCGTTGGGAGGCAACCCAACAACACTCACCATCCACCATCACTTTTCACTTCACTGTCACGATCACTTCACTTTTCACTTCACCACCCACCATCCACCCACCCTACCACCCTGCACCTCAGCTCTCATTACCCGATCTTTCGTCCTTCCTCTACCCTACCCTGCATGCATATGAGGACATAGCATTGTTTGGCATGGGGGGGTGGATAGGCATCCATAGGATCTGGGTATTTTATGGTATCATGTAGTTTCTATATAAAAAAAAAATGGTGTTTAGTAATGATCTAAAGGCTGAAGCAAAAATACAATAAGTGTTTATGGATATTCAACCATTGTTTTGAAGACTTCCCAGGCCACAGAAGCTTGATTCGCTCAGGCTTGACTTAATTCACTTGAGCATTGACAAGATAGATCGGAATCTCTCCTAACTAAGGAAGTATTCTTGTACCTAAGACACCAGTACAGGATCTGTTGGTTTGCTTTTACTTGAGAGCTTAAGTAAACTTGGTTCACACTACACATATCAGGAAAGACCAGGTGAACATAAGATCCAACCCTAGTGTTCATTACGGAAGGTGGAGTCCTTACCTGTGTACGCAGGTAGACTTTTTATCCTAGGCTTTAGTCTTGTGTTTAGGAGCGACTCTTTCCACCAAGAAAGAACTCTCCCACCAAAAAGAAAAGTGTGCCCCTCCAAATAATGTTGTAAGAGATATACTGACACGTGTTTAAAAAAAAAAATGCAAATAAGTCAGTATATCTTGCAAATGTCTGTAAAGTCTCTACCCTTAAAAAGTTCTTCAGGGCAAGTCGCAAATGCCCTATTTTCCTGTGAGCCACAAATGTCAGAAAATGGGAGTTGAGTTTTCCGTCATCTTCTTAAGGGTCAATCCGAAAACATGAGCTGAAACTGGGACCAACCTGTACTTAAAAATTCGTGAAACCCTAGGCTTGAGTCTTAATGTTCATCTGGTCAGTCTTGATCCTTCACTATACACAAGCCATAACCTCTTGAGCTCTCGAGTACGGCAAAAACCTCCTGGGTCCTGGAAATCGTACCTAAGGTTTAAATATCAAGAGTCCTGGTTAGTCGAGAGATGATCTATGTCATGTGAGACTTAAAGTACTGGTAGTCTTCTCAACAATTGGTTCTCACAATATCCAACAATAAACACACCTATATTGCCTCAGAAGAAAATTGCCAGCTTAAAGATCATTTCTAAACATATTACAAAAATGTTTTGCCAGGGACTAGCAAAAGATAGGCATGGGGGTATGATTGCACCGCAAAAATACACCTGCAATTGTGCCATCTTGTGCTATTTCCTAGCATTATCAGTGCATATTAGGTAGACATAGTCGCATTTGTGAATATAGACGCATGCATGCATTTAATTGAGAGGGGAGGAGAGTGAATAAAATGGCCTCACAATTTACATTTTCTTCAAGTGCTGCTTCGCCAAATTTCCATCTTTATTTTTATTTCTATTTGATTTTTGAAATCTTCCCCGCAGCTGCAAAGCTTGACTTCTTTTTACCTTGCCCTGCAGCTGCATGACCAGCCTCTCCCTACCATGAGCCATGCACAGCCGCATGCACAGCCAGGGCATGGCTGTGCATGCTTTCTTCTTCTATAAAAAGAGGGCACGATTTCTTCTTTGGGAGAGCTAGGTCCTCCACGCCAAAAACCCAACACACAGCAGCTTCTTCTCTTTCCAGGCCACCGTCCCCTCCCCTCTCCATCCATACGCAGGCCCTCCTCTGAGGAGACACCCTGTGGACAGGAGCACCTCATGGTGGTGCACAACCACCACCGTGAGTCCACCACCGCCTAGCTCATCAAAGAGCCGGTGGGCGTGGTGGCTCTTTCCTTGTTTCGTCGTTTGAAGCAACTTCAGCCATTGGAGCAGGAGCTTCAAGCTTTGAAGCTCAAAGCTCCGCACGCAGCAGCAGCAGCAAGGTGGCAACAGCAGCAGCCACCCAGCCCTTTCTGAGCATGCCTGCAAGCCACCCTTGCCTCCAGTGCACGCCTGCAGGCGCCCTTGCCTCTCGCTTCTTCGCACTGCACTCGCCTGTCTGCCCGCAACCGGCCACCGCATGCCACTACAGCAGCCGGCCAAGCTTCACCGCTCACCCCAGTCAACACCTGCAAGCCACCGCGCAAGTAGCAGGTCGCCCTCGCCCTCCACCGCGCACGCCAGCAGCCCTCTCCGTGTGCTCTGTCGCGTAGTCCTGCCTGCAAGCTAGCAACCGGAGCCACGCTTCCGCGTGCGCGCCGAGCCGTCCCCACTCACAGCACCTGCAGCATCTAGTTGCGCGGCTCGCCCGGCCACTATAGCCACTGCTCACGCGTTTCTGCGGAACACTGTGGCTATAGTGGGGTGACCGGTAAGCTTCTCACTTATCCGATCACCCGGCGTGCTGCAACCAGCCGCAGCCCGCACGCATGTTCCACCCCGAGTCTGCTCTAGTGCCCGCCCGCGTGTCTACGTGCGGCCGCCTCTCCAAGCACCTGCCTTCGCCCACTTCCTTCACCACGAGCCTCTCCGTGCGCCTGCTCCAGTACTTCACGCAACGTGGTGCGCTACGGTCCTCTCCGTGCCTATCGCCCTCCAGCACACGCCTCTTCGCACGCATACGCACCTGTGCATGCGCATGAAGCCACCAGATGTCGACCCTAAGTGCTGCAAATGCCTTAAACCCTCCGGCCTTCACTCCAACAGCGCCATCTCTCTCTCGCTCCCTCTCTCTCTCTCCCTCATAGCACTCTCTTTACTGACACTTACACACTTACACTCACACTTTCATACACACACACACATATACACTATTATATATATATATATTCGTATACATATATATTGATATATATACATATACTTATATACATATATATATACTTATATCTATATATATAGTAGTATTTATATAAGTAAGTATTAGTATACATGTATATATATATATACTTATATAAATATATATATATTTATATACATATATATCTACATATATACATATACTTATATACGTATACATATATATATACATATATATACACATATACTTATATATACATATATATATACAACTATACATACTTATATACATATATATATATTTACTTACATATATCTATATACATATATTACTATATATATATATATATATTTACATCTATATAGTTATATATACATACTTATATATATATATATATATATATATAGATCTATACATATATCTATCTATACATATACTTATATATATATATATATACACATATATATATACATATATAGCTACACATATATACCTATATATTTATAACCATATATACATATAGATATATTTACATATATACATATATATATATATATATTTTTTTTTTCACATTACTTACCATACGTTGTATCACGGGAATATCTGCATCAGTTGCTGATAGTCCCCGATACACGCGTACAAAAAGCGTGATCACACACATCTTCCACCATCCATCCTACACTCCACGCGGCACCTCATCCTGTTGGTTGCGTCTTTCTAGATGACGACCGACTCGACACCGTGCTACACTCCATCTTCGCCTCCACCCCCACCCCTTTATACAAATATAGTATATACATATATATTTATACTATATTTACTTTATTTCTATTTCTCTTGCATGCCCATAAAAAGATAAAAAATATATATATATAAAAGAGAAAAGATAATCTTTAACTTGCAGGTACTCCGTCTTGCGAATAGCAAGACCCATTTTGGAACCCTAATTTGGCTCAAAGCCAAGAACTTAATTTTGAGGGTGTGCCTCACGGACCAAGATTATCAGAAAAAAATCTAAATAGAAAAACACCAAAAACACAATAAATGAACAGAAGGGACTCGTTGTAGGAAGGGCGTAGAAACTTGACTTGTAACCCCACTTCCCTGAGTTTGACCCTGAGCCTAAAAGTGACCAAGATAAAATCAAGTAGGCCAGGTAAAAAAATTTTGTAAAGAGATGGTTAGGTCCGATTTAGGTTAACCACTATATACACTTCAGCGATAAAATCACCATATTAACAACCTAACCAGGTCCGACCGCCAGCTCTTTAGTTGGTACATAGCAAAGGCCACACGGCACTCTGTAGGAGGGCGAAGGGTGTTGAACACCTTCTCTATTTGCCTCAGACGGGCTCTCATCCCCCTTGAAGGAGGGGGGCTTCAGCTTCCGGAATTGGCCGAAAAGCTCATGGTGGAGCTACAATGGGGGAACAGATATGCCTCCAGGCAAGGAGGGCTCGTGCTCAGAAGTGTCTGAGGGTGGTGGGAGTGGTGGAGGATCACCCCCTCCCCCTTCAACTCGTACGGCGCTACGGCAGCTCCCCTGTCCCACGGAGGACTCTCCCTCCACGTCCTCAAGGAGGGGTGCTCGAGGAGGCTGCTGGAGCTCCTCCCACACGATATCTCAGATCATCTAGGTGAGATCCTGGGCCTAGTTGCCAAGAGGAAGAGGTGGCTCGGCTAGTGCCTTAGGTTCGGCACGTCCACCCCTTTGACCCCACCCACGACCACGCCCATGGCCTACCTCGGGAACTCCCCGACGAGTCATCTCTTACAAGGAGACACAAGTAAAGAGCATGAACTGTCAATGATAACAAGTTACATCAAGAGATAAGACTCGAAGTGAAGATCAAAGCGATACGTTGTGATGGCTATCCTAGTTACATGCATGTGGGTGACTAATTTTTAGACCATTTGGTTCATTTCTCTGGACAACCTTGCTCTGATACCATCTTGTTTTGACCTGATCATAGACCCCTACAGGACCCGAGACCGACCCATCTTGACTAATCCCAAGACTTAGTCGTCCAACGAGAAATAACCAAAAGCAGGAAATAATTCACATCCACACATGAAATGTAACTAAGCAGAAAGAAAATAAGAGACATTAAAAGAAACAGAGCGAAAAAGTATATCAATATTATAGGCCATCACAATTACGATAGAGAAAAGTACAGCAGAAAAGTAATTGAAACAGTATTTCATAGAACAGGATACTTACTATTTACATTTCCATTTCCATTCGTAAAATAGGCAGCTTGTGATTTTCTAACTGACAACACATCATACTAAATAACCAGTACATTTGCTAGCATTTAAAGTTTTACAGGCATCTCAAGTAAACAGTGTAGCTCAACCATACTCATTTGTTCCTGGCCTAGGGCTCATTCTCATCCTAGGGTTCTACATGTATCTCAAGTATACAGTATAGCTCAAACCATACTCATCTGTTCTTGCCCTAGGGTTTATTCTCATCCTAGGGTTCATTCAAGTTATTCTAAACATGCAGTTCATTTATTTAAATCATAATATTTATGTAAACCACTCTACCGGAAAACATGGGATGAATGGGGGCTCGGATCGCAGATCCCGTCGCCTCCGTGGGTCCCGCGTACTCAACTGGCTGGAGACCTATACAATTAACCACTACATCAAATGCGTCCAAAATCGTATACAAATGTCATTAACTCCTAGAGAAACTCAAGCGAAAAACAATGCTACTTTCTTTGCAGAAATCTGATTCCATTTGGGCCATAAATGAGCCAAAAACACTCACACTATCCAAAATTAGACTCTAGGACTAGCCCCAGATGCCAGTACTCACCCTGGGTTTCCTACGGCTACCTTGAATGTCCGGATCCTTCCATAAACATCTGAGGAGAGTTCCAGACGTCAGACTCTCCTTCTGGCCATCTGGAGGTACGGTTAGACATCTAGCGACATGTCAAGATGTCCGAAACACTTCGAAGGATGCACCCAATGCCTTTCCAATGCCCTGCCCCTGCGTACGTACGTGTTGACCTAAAAATGGTAGGACAATCTTTGCAGTAAGGCCTGCATGGTCGTAAACCACACAGAAACACGTACCTTGGCACTGAACGTGCTTTCAAACATTTGGCTTAAGCTTTGGATGTCCCCCTGCCACTCCAGATGTCTAGGTTGTGCTCCAAACATCTGATACCGGAAAATGTCCAGTATGCAAAACTATCACAAGCCTTCTCCTCTTGAGTTCCCCTCTCCACCTCCTTCGCATCTCGTCCCTCTCTCTCTTCTTCCTCCCCACACGCTGCGTTGGTAGCTGGAAGGAAGATGGTGGCCGACAGGAGGGAAGGATGAAGGTGGTGGCTGGTGGAGATGGGGAGAGTGGCATGGGGGGGGGGGGGGAGTGGGGATTTAAGTAGGAAAGGGTTATGGTTTGGGGTGAGGAGAGAGAGAGGTGTGTGCGTGTGTGCACGCGCGGAAAAGAATAGAAGGTACAGTTCTTTTACTTTCAGAGATCCGACTCTCTATCCAGACATCTGGACAGACATCTGATGGCTAATTTAGATGTTTTAAACAACCCAAAAGGGTAGTGGGTCATTTAAGTAGGTGAAGGGGACCTCACCCCTGTGGAGTGACAAAATCAACTTATGCCGCTTCGTCTGGTTGTCCACTTCCGAGGTGGGACTAAAGTCCCACCCTTCCTTCATGTAGCAGCAAGTAGCAGTTATCTTCGACCAATTCATGTGAGGGAGGAGATCAATACCCTAATTGACTGGTCAAGAGAGAACCTGGGTCGATTCCGCGTTGCCTGATGTGAAGACTTGGAACTGCAACTACTAGAGAAGGCTTCCAGCAAGCTCGAAGCTTCCACGTTAATGGCGACTGGAGGTGAAGAACTAAAAATCAATAATAAAGCCTCTTAGCCATGTAAAACACTTCAGGAGAATCGTTGGTCGTCGACGAATTCAATGGTGGTGGTGGCGTGCTGTAAGGTGTGTGTGGGTGTGGCAAATTCAGCGAAGGTGGAGCGATGGAGAGGGTGAATGCCCTAATTGATACAGGGATTTTGTTGGGGATGTCATGGTGATGCTGATGGGGGCGATAGTGGCTACGTTCGTGCGATGGAGCAGCGGTTGGGCGTTGCCGGAGCTTCGCCAAAGTGGAAGAAGATGGAAGGGGAGACGTGTGGTCAACGGTCATTTTGAGAGGTAGAAATAGGGAAAAAGGAGGGAAGTAGAGGAAGCTAAAGAACCTAATCTAACGGTCGAAGGAGGTAGAAAACCCATGTCGGTGTGATGCCCGAACGTGGGGAAGATGAATCCTCCAAGTGGGGGACGGCGGCGAAGGAGGTTTAGATGCCCTGGATTTGGCCCACCAGGCGCAAAGAAGGATGAGGAAGGAGGACAAGCCAATTAGGTTGTTGGCCCTCCATAGGAAGATGAGGGAGGAGCCCGTAGGAGCAAAGTTGGAGGAGGGTCGGAAGGAGAGTTTCAAAGAGGATTTTGGCCTTAAAACTAGCTAAAGAGCACGACCATGCATTAGGCGTGCTTAAATAGGGCTTAGGAGGGGGTTCCAAGCTTGCAAACAAGCTTGGGAACCTTGGAGCTTATGCAAAAATATAGAATACCCATTCCCTCAAAGCGTTCATATGAGCCTTTGGGAAGGAGTTGGCATCCACAATTGGTCCCATAGGAAAGAGGATTTCCTAAAGAATCTCCGATTTGATTTTGGGAAGGTTTCATCAATCAATCAAGGAGATCTCTTCAAATGAAGCTCATCAGAATAGGATTCTTGAGCGATAATGGTGGAGGGACCTTTTTCTAAAGACTACAACAAAATTGGGGGGCTATTTGGAAGGAATTCAAAAAGATAAGGGTCTGAATGAGATAGAAAGAGTCTGACTGGATTAAAATGCAAACTTGGTCAAGATAATCTCAGATTGGGCCCAAATTTTGGTACTAACCTAATTTGAACGTAAGAAATCCAATGGTGAAGTTAGATTTAGGTTTTGACCTTATTTGATTAGGTAATTTATTCAAAAATCCAAATTAGGGCAAATGTCTGTCTAGAACTTTGTTTTGAGTCAAGAAGGGTTCTGATGGTTAAATTGACGGTATCAAGCCCTAGAGAATATTTTTTTATGAATTTTAGAGGATTTATGTGAATTTTATCCTGACCATAACCTCAGTTAATTAAGTGGGTCTGTTTTTAGGGTTTAGATGTCATTTAATCACTGAAATGCGTCAAAACCCTTTTTTGTCTGTTGTAACCCACTTGTTAAATTATTAAGACCATTTAACCATTTATTAACCCCTGAGAAATCCCATGATTGTATTGCAATTGAGATATACTGTTAAAACTACAATTTTACCCCTATTTTCTTGCCTTTCTCTCAGAATAATTATGCAATGGATTCAGGCTCTCTGACGGTTATGTAGGAACATTTATTCCTTGATAATGGCTAAATTGAGCTAGTTATGGCTCATGATGGTGTTCCCATCAATAGCCGTTCAAATCTGACCCAACGGTTCGTTGATACCAGTACTAAAGTTATGGTACCGGTACTGACTGCTCACAATTATCCAACAGCTGATGATAACATCATCATCAGTCAATTACATTCTTGAGATTAGTAATAAATTTCAATTGCTCCCTGTGTTCGACCTCAGATACTTAGGTTTTCGAGTAATAAATTATTATTTGTTGACAACGCTTGATCACCTATACTGCGACGTAACTAACTGTTAAAACACGATCAAGCCCCATTAACATTTTGGCGCCGTTGCCGGGGAGCAACGCGCAATTTATCACTAATATATACATTCTTTTTATCATATTGAACACTAACTTGCCCTACTTTGCTTTGTTGTGATCTTGTAGGTATTTCACGAGAAGATCCCTGCCGCAAGACAACTACTCCAGGGTTGGCAATTTCTTTTATTCCTTAAACCATCCCTAAGCTTTGAAAGACAAAAGGAAGAAATTAATTTCGGAATCAGTTACCTTCTTTCTATAGTAATCACCATCTTTAAGGCAAACGTTTCCTGATTTTGCGAGAATTTTTTCAAATCTTCTTGAAGTTGGAGCAATTTTTTAGATCCTATCCCACAAAATTCATGTGCCTAATAGAAATCACGCTTAATCTCTGCGGACAACACACTTCTTGTTTTTAAGTCCAAAGATAACCGTTTCAAGAAGAAAAAGAGGATTGGAAATAGAACCAAATTAGGGTTTCTACAGTAGGGCCTTGGAGTGCTAGTTCACACATGCCTGTATGAGAGGAAATGAACCCTCCTGCATCAGTGTGCTACCCAAGCCCTTGATTGAAGAGATCTAAACAGGACAAACCCTAAAAATTGAGCTCTAAGATCACTTGATTCTTAAAATTTTGGACCTAATAAACTAAGAGTCAAATCAGGGTGATCCCTAGGCCCCAAGCCTAGAATCATTCTGCCATCTATAGGACAGGTCAGGAAAAGTTGACCCATTGTGTCAACCAACCTCTAAATTACGTCACAACATCAAAACATCTAAAGTTTCAAGTGAGAACCCTAAAGCACCTTTGAAATAAATGTGGTAGACTTAAGAGGTCAAGGTCCCTATTCTGCTCTACCTGGAATCTCAATGATAAGAGAGGTCGGGTGGGGGAAACCATGTAACTCGTGGGGATGCTCTACCGTGTAGGGGTCTTTGCGCGACTCTCCCTCTCTGGCTACCCAGTTAATTCTCAGGTGGACGACCTTCTGATCCATGAATACCATCCACCCCAAACCTCCATAGTCATCCAAACGTCTTTGGGTGTCTTGATTGGGTCAAGAACATCTCCAGTCCCTCATCTTTTCTCTTTAGAGCACACACATACATTTTCAGTGGGACTCTTTAGTCAGATCTAATCGCTTCATAACTTGATTCTACACCTTGATTCAAACTCTGATTCTACATCTTGATTCCACCACCTGATTCAAATATGCAGCCACACCACATAGGACTACCATTCAAGAAACCTGAATATCGGAGATCCATGAGAGATAGGATGATTGAGGATGCCCTGAAATTCTATGAAAAAGAAGACAAAACCTCAACACCAGTAGAAAACATTCAGGTTGATGTCCCAACAACCACAACCTTTATCATAACTTGTGCCCAAGTACTATTAGCAGAAGCCACAAAAGGATCAACCCGTGACTTGCTCATCACAGGGTACATTGAGATAGAAAAACTGCACAATCTTGAATACCTTCAATGTATGACAAATCCTCGACTTTGGAAGCAACACCAAAATGATCTTGAAAAACAGGAAGAGATAATGAGATTAGTAAAACAAATTATCGACTAGAAGTACCCATATATATCACAAACAAAGGATGAACCATCTTAGGAAAACATTGAGGATCAATCTGATCTCGGGTTTGAGGCATAAAATGGTTGTGGATTCCCAACACAGATGAAATACAATGTGCCTGATATTGAAGAAGGTTAGGAAGCTCCAAATGCAAGAAAACATAATGTTGAGCCCACTATAGACCATCAATCACCAGGCTTAGAATCCCAAAACTCCTACAATAATGAGAGTAGAACTGAACCTCTCGAGGGTGTAAATTCCATCCCTTATTCTGATAAGGTGACCCTCGAAGGTTATTCGAACCTAGATTCTAGTAATTCAACCCACATCCTAAGCCCAGAATCTAGATCTGAAACCTATTGGGAAGATTTCAAGGCCCCATATGAGGAAGATCAATCTTTCAATTGAGAATATGAGTTTGGGCCTTTATTTGATGAATATCCCTGGCCAACATCCTTAGAGGAACTAATCAATTTTTTGAAAGTCATGCCAATTTACAATACACAAACTGAGGAGTTGGACGAGTAGGGTTTCAATTGGGTCTACCCTACCAGCTTAGAACCTAAGCCTATACCAGATAAGGACACCTTTTTAAGCTCAGAATTAACATCTAGGCTAGACCCCAGTCAGGCTGCTGAATCTACAACATATGATTTATTCTATGGTGGAACTCATGATCCTAAATCTCATTCAGATTTTGATTTTCGCAAACTCTCCGTCGATTTTGAATCTGACCATAACATCGGAGAAAATCTACTTCCTGATTATAACAAGCCAATTCTCTTTGAAGCCACCTCCTCCACATATACAGAACCAATCAAAACCCGTTCTCTACCCCGACCCGCAACCGGACTCAATTTCTATTCTGATTCACCTCTCACTGAGCCGTTTACAGATGATTCAACTCCAAATCTATACCAGGTATCAGGTATTGATCAGACTGAAAAATAGGAGCCATCATTCTTTGATCACCTCTGTAGGGTTTCCACACCATGCACAGATTATTTTTCGAAACCCTACTCTGACCAGGCTAATTCGACTCAGCCTGAACCCAAGTTTTCACTTCCATATCCATCCGAGCCACATTGCATATGGTGGGTTCCGCATCTGTTGATCTACATCTTTCAACCCACCATACTTATTGGGTTTGGGCTGCATCATTAGTCCACTGATCTTAACAAGCACCTGGTTGGACCAACCAGGCTCTTAATCAAGGTGCTTGTTTTACAAAACTCCGCTAATTTTACCACTCCCTTTCCACCCCATGTTCTGCTTAGCTGAAGGCATTGAATTTAGCACTTAATGGGATGCAACCCGTCATTCTAAAAAATAGAGACCCGTCTGATTATCTATCTGTACTCCACGTCCATTGCACCTTGAGTTCAGCCTTAGACAGTTGATCCCACCTCTGGTACACGTACCAGAGCTTGAAATCATCCGCATCAATCAGTTCCGACCCATTCACCCACCCGATGTATCCTGTTCTAAGTCCCTAACCTCAACACTATTTCACACCCTCCGTTTACAATAAGGACATTGCAAAACTTAGGCATGGGGGGGTGATAAAGTGCATACATACAGAACCAAGAAAAAGTCAGAAGGATTCTCACAAAAAAATTCACATATGTCAAAAACATAAAAAAAAAATTAAAAAATTATGAGAAGGAACAAAAAATGGAGGAGGGAGGAAATTTTGTGAGCCACATAATCATAAGGAGAAAAAGAGCAAAAATCACAAAAAGGAGCACAAAATGAGAAAGAAAAAGAAATAGTCATTAGCAAAAGATTAAGGGATTAACTTGTAACGACCCGATTCCCAAGTCCCTACGAGACACGAGAACCGGACCGACTCGACTAATCCCAAGACCTAGTCGTCCAACGAGGAAGTAACCAAAAAAGCAGTAAAATATGGATCGCGCAGGACCTAGTCTATCAGCTCTGGCCTAGTCTGCCGTGTCACCGTCACTGCCCCACAGTACCCTCATAACTCTAGAGGTCGCCAACTGCCCACCTCCTCCAAAAGGCTCCAACTCTGTAACTGTAGACTGGCCAAGTGTGCGGGAGCCTTACGGCTCAAGGCGGGAGCCTTACGGCTCAAGGCGTCAGCCACCACATTGGCCTTTCCCGGGTGGTAGGAGATGCTAGAATCGTAGTCCTTCAGGAGCTCCAACCAACGTCTCTGTCTCATGTTGAGCTCCTTCTGATCAAAAAGGTATCTGAGGCTCTTGTGATCTGTGAAAATTTTGAAGGTCTCACCGTACAAGTAGTGCCTCCAAGTCTTCAACGCGAAGACAACAGCTGCCAACTCTAGGTCGTGGGTAGGGTAGGTATGCTCATGGGGCTTCAGTTGTCGCGAAGCGTAAGCGACAACGTGACCCCTCTTCATGAGCACACCTCCTAACCCCTGCAAGGAGGCATCTGTGTACACAACGAACCCGCCACTACTGTCAGGGATGGTGAGCACGGGAGCCGAGGTCAACCTCTCCTTCAGCTCCAGAAAACACGTCTCACAGGCGTCTGTCCAAGCGAAGGACACGTCCTTCCGGGTCAACTGTGTCATAGGATGCGCAATCTGTGAAAATCCTCTGATGAATCGTCTGTAGTAGCCTGCCAGTCCCAGGAAACTGCGAATCTCAGTGACTGAACGCGGTCTCTCCCACCTGAGTACTGCCTCGACCTTGGCTGGGTCCACCGCCAAGCCGTCTCCAGAGATCACATGACCTAAGAAGGTCACCTCCCTAAACCAGAACTTGCACTTGCTGTACTTGGCGTACAGCCTGCGTCGTCTCAGAGTGTCCAGAACCATCCGTAAATGCTGTCCGTGCTGCGTCCGATCTCTAGAATAGACGAGTACATCGTCTATGAAAACCACCATGAACTGGTCCAAGTACGGTCTAAACACCCAGTTCATCAGATCCATGAAAGCAGCGGGGGCATTGGTCAGCCCAAACGGCATGACCAAAAACTCGTAGTGTCCGTACCGGGTGCGGAAAGCTGTCTTGGAGACGTCGGTCTCCCTGATCATCAATTGGTGGTATCCAGACCTCAAGTCATTCTTGGAAAACACCGTGGCACCCTGCAACTGGTCAAACAAGTCGTCGATCCTCGACAGCGGATATCTGTTCTTGATGGTGACCCTATTCAGCTGTCGGTAGTCCACACAAAGGCGTAGGGTGCCATCCTTCTTCTTCACAAACAGTACCGGGGCTCCCCAGGGAGATGCACTAGGCCTCACGAAACCTTTCTCCAAAAGGTCCTGCAACTGGGACTTGAGCTCTCGCAGCTCAAGCGGTGCCATACTGTATGGCGCGGTGGAGATGGGGCTGGTCCCTGGTACTAGTGAGATCTCAAGCTCGATCTCATGCTCGGGTGGTAGTCCTGGTAACTCGTCTGGAAACACGTCAGGGTACTCTCTGACCACCGGGATACTCTGGAAGTCTACCACAGGGCTGGGCTCTGCCACCACACAAGCTAGGATGCCCTCACACCCCTGGCTCAAAAGTCTCGCCGCCCGAAGTGCCGAAATGCACCTAAAACCTCCGTCCACTGGCTGTCCGTGAAACTCAAAAGAAGGCAACTCCGGAATGGAGAAGACGATCTTCCTCTCAAAACAGTCCACCAAGGCGTGGTAAGCGGACAGCCAATCCATCCCCAGAATCACTCCAAAGTCCTCCATCTGTAACATAATCAGGTCAGCTGGCAGGCTATGTCCCCCGACGCTGACCTCGCAATCCGTGTACACCTCCTCAGCTACAAACAGCTGACCACTCGGACCTCTGATTACGAACGGATTCTCTAACAGTATATAATCCCGATCCAAACTAACTGCAAAACTGGTTGCGACAAACGAGTGCGTAGCGCCGGAATCGAAATGCGTGTAAACGAGTCTGCCAGAAACTGAAACCATACCTGCTACCACCGATCCCGAAGCTCTGGCGTCCCTGTGTGTTAAGGCGTTGATACGCCCCTCAGCTCTAGGTGCGGACGAAGCAGCCACACTCTCCGTCGGACGAGTAGGTGCTGGCCGGTACCCTCCTCGTGACTGTTGTCCTCCTCCTCGCGCCTGGGAACCGCGGCCTCCTGCGTGCCCTCCAGTTCTCTGCGCGGGAAGTATCTACTGACCTCCTGCCCTAGGCGGGCAGTCCCTCCTGATGTGGCCCGGCTGGCCACACTGGTAACAGAGGGGAACTCGACTCCCGCCCTCAGTGGGTCCCTGCTGTCGGCTGGGCGGGGGTCCGGTGCAGGCGACTGGCCCCTGTCGAGGGCCCCCAAAGGCCACTGATGGCCCTGTAAAATGTGACGGCTCTCCTGCGGACGCCACGTGTCTCCTCTCTCGCCGGCCCTGTGGAAAGTCTAGCTGAAAGGGCCTCTTCCACCCGCCGTCAGTGTCTCGCGCGGACGGGTTGGTCTCCTCGTAAGTCATAGCTGCCTCCACCACCCTCGAAAACGTAGGCAGCTTCAGGGGTTTGACATACCCCCTAATCGCAGGCCGGAGCCCCTCGGTGAACCTCCAAAGGCGCTCCTCCTCAGTAGCTACCGCTGTCGCTGCAAAGCGGGACAGCTCCAGGAAACGCGTGCGGTACGCCCTCACGGTCATCGTCCCTTGGCGGAGAGTGTGGAACTCCCGCCTCCTCTGGTCCTGCCACGTCTGGGGGAAGTATTGCTCGCAGAAGAGGGTGACGAACCAGTCCCAGGTCGGCTCATCCCTCTCCTGTCCCCGGACCGCCCTCCACCACCTGTGTGCCGCACTCTCCAGCTGGTACGTGGCAAAGGCCACGCGGCACTCCACCGGGGGGCGAAGGGTGTCAAAAATCTTCTCCAGCTGCTCAAGCCAGTCCTCTGCCTCGGTCGGGTCCTCATCCCCCTTGAAGGAGGGGGGCTTCAGCTTCCGGAACTGCCCGAAGAGCTCAATGTGGTGCTGTAGGGGAGGTGCTGGTGCACCTCCCAGCGAAGGTGCCTTGTGCACGGAAGTATCGGAGGAAGGTGGGGGCTGCAGCGGCCCATCCCCTCCCCCGTGTCCAGCGCCGCATCCGTCGAGTGGTCCCACAGAGGACTCCCACTCCGCAACCCCAGGGTGAGGTGCTCGGGGCGGTGAGTGGAGCTCCTCACGTATAATGTCTCGTATCAGCCGGGCGAGGTCCTGGGCCTGGACGCCTGGGAGTAGTGGCTGGTCCACTGGGGTGTCAGCAACGGCACGCCCACCTCGCCAACCTCGTCCTCAGCCGCGCCCGCGGCCCGCCTCACTGGTCCCACGACGAGGCATCTCCTGCAAGGAGACGCGAAACAAAACAGAACACGTCACTACGGAACGATACTGAACGAAAATGTCTAAGAGCTCATGTCAAGAGATATGTTGTGGTGGCTACTCTAGTTATAGACATGTGAATTGGTTATTTTCCAGTCAGTTGATTCACTTCTCGGGACGACCTTGCTCTGATACCATCTTGTAACGACCCGATTCCCAAGTACCTACGAGACACGAGAACCCGACCGACTCGATTAATCCCAAGACCTAGTCGTCCAACAAGGAAGTAACCAAAAGAGCAGTAAAATAAACCACATTCAGCATGAATATAACTAACAGTAAGGAAATACAGCAGTAAGGAAAGAAACCACTACAGTATATACCACCACAACAGTAGAACAACATTCATAAGATAATATGAACTGCAGGTAAAGAAAAGTACAGCGGAAACAACTACTCACTATAACGGAACAAAAAGAGGTACAAGAGAACAGTGGTAACTCTACTGGACCCTACTCGGCCCAGCGTCCTCTGTAGCCGCTGACCCTGGCTGCTCAACACCTGGTCTTTAAAGGTAACGAGTGTAACACGTCAGCAAAATGCTAAGTAGAGTGGTAGCTAAACTAAAGAAACAGTAAAGTGTACAGTAACTATTTTAAATTTTCTTTCTTCCTTTATTTACATCTTTCTATTGTTTCACAATTTATCTATTTCTCAGATCCTTCACTTGATCTCGAATGTTCCTCGTGGGAACGATCTTGATTGCAGTCTTTTCCGAACAGTAGAAGTAGCACGTGGTGCTCTCCTGGCCGGGAGAGTCCCCCGTGGTGATCCTACTCTCAGTCAACCACCCCAAGGTCACTGATAGACGTAACGGTGACTACGGCACGTGCGGTAAAAGCACGGGTAGCTAACCCGCACTGGCACGCGGTCAGTCGTTTCCGTTAACGAGTGCACCCAAAGCACAGCACGGAACCAGTACAGGGCAGAGCCCTCTCAGTAACAGGGGTCCAACCCCTCCACAGTAACCAAACAGGGGCCTTGTCCCTCCACAATCCGCGCACCCTCGCCTGACTACCCTGATTTGCCCCAGTGGGCCTAACAAGTTGGTGTGGGAGGCTAGCAGAACCCCGGGGTCCGTGGGGTAGCTAGTACCTCCCTACACTAGTAGCTCTCCTCGGTACTATGTAAACGAGGGCCAGCAAGTCGATACAGAGTGGCCAGTCCTAACCCCGGGTCCCTGGGGCGACTGGCTCCGCTCTACACTAAACAGGGGGGACAGTCGCTCTCCTTAGTACTCCGTACTCAAGGGCTAGCTCACTTCCCCAATTCTATTCCATTCACTTTCCAGGAGTTCTACTCCTAATTCCCCGTAGGGTTCCAACTCTTTAACTCAGGACATTCCAGTTTCACCATTCCAGTTTCACGTTCATACATCCCATACTCTTAATCATGTTTATTTATTCATAACAGGAAGCTGTTAATTCAATTCACAGGCAGCTATTATTTCCTTTCCACATTTTCCAAGACTGCAGTATTCATACATTCCACTAGTTTTCCCGTCCTAGGATTCATGCCATATCCTAGGATCTATCATACAATCTAGTTTTCCAGCCCTAGGATTCATGCAACACCCTAGGAATCTACCATTCAATCTATTTCTCATTCCTAGGATTCATGCAATGTCCTAGGTTCTATTTATGGTTTCGTAATTTAACAGATTATACTTAAAGCCACTCTACCGGTTACAACAGGTGCACTGGGGGCGTGGTCGGGAATCCCGCGTGCCTCCGCAACCCCCGAGACTGCAACGGAATGGGGTCCTATCACAAGGATCAAACACAAGGAACTTCTCAAAACAGTATACAACTACTGTAGACAGGTAGAGGATGTAATTCCGAAAAGAACGCAACTCAAAATGTAGAAAACAGATCCTGAACGGGCCTAAAACGGGACGAAAATGATGAAACCGTGTAAAATCAGATGTCTGGAACTTCTTCCAGACGTCTTAAAAAGTGGATCAGGGAATTACCTCGCTCTGTGTGGGCTCTCAGACGTCCAGAAGCCTACGGGGGCATCTGGCTTAGTTCCCAGATGTCCGATGGTCACCCAGGACATTTGGAAGTCGTTCCTACCGTCTGGCACTGGAGCCAGACGTCTGATTCGCGTTGGATGCGAATCTCCGACCCTGCGCGTACCCATTTCCTCTCTCTCTTAGTATGGTCAATCGAAGGGAAGGAAGAGGACGGAAAAACTCACCTTTCAGACGTCTGGACAGTCTTCCAGACGTCGTTCCAGTCGTCTGGCTAGAAGCACAGACGTCTGATTCTGGAAAATTTTCCAGAACACTCGCCCTCCGCTCGCAACGCACGGCCGCGCTGCGAGTCTCCGCCTACTGCTCGAGCCGCAGCAGTCCTCCCGCGTCGCTCCGCGCCCGCTGCGCCCCGCCGGCCAACCCTAGTAGCCCCGGCAAGCTCGCCCTCACGGCCGAGCGCTTCCTCCCCGCGCAGCACCTTCTCCCGCACCCGCCGTGGCTGTCACTACCGCCGCTGCACCCTCGCGCTCGCTCTCACACACGCTCTCGCGCACTGGCTGAAGGAGAAGAGGAAGGAGGCGGAGGTGACGGGAGTGAGGGAGAGGCGTGGCCCTTTTAAGGCTGCGTGAGGAGGAGAGAGAGAACGCGGCAGAGGCGTCTGTGGCCGCAGGAGAGAGGGAAAAAGAGGGAGAGAGAGGGAAAACGCAGGTCTGCACGCTCAGGCGCGTAGATGAACTGCAGCGTGCCAAAATAACCGATTTCCAGACGTCTGGAAATGATCCCAAACGTCTGGTCCGATGTCTGTAAGTGATTCCAGACGTCTGGTACGACGTCTGGGCCACCTCCCAGACGTCTTAAAAGACGTCTGGAGCGCCTGTTCGTAACATAACTGAAGTTCTAGACCAGATCAAGAAAAGAGAAAAATAAAAGAAAAGTGCTAAGGAGACATAACAAGAGATTAGTGGGAACGCTGGTCTTAGGCCTCTTGGGCTAGATTCTTTAGCTTAAAAATTCACGTATCCGCCAAAATCTGGATAATCCTCAAGAGGTTGGGGAAAATGAGAAGCTTAAGTATTAGGTCTAAGGCTTAGGAAGTATTCAGCCTCATTAACTGACCTTTGGTTTGTAGGATTCAGTAACCTAAGCACCCCAATTCATACATAGTCTGGTTCAGTGTGCCTAAATATCAAAATCATGCAAAAAGTGTTTCAATGCTCTGAAAAAGTCACCTAGATTAGGAGCGGCCAATCAACACAAGTTGATTTAGACGAGTTCCCAATGCGGAGAGGTGAGAAATTCCCCTCGAAGATGTGTAACAACTTATCATCTCCTTGGCGCTTGTCTCTTAGGATATTTAAATATCCTACCGGGGGCATGCAAGCACTCTGCTGGTTCAGATATCATGGGCGGCATTGTCACGAAATGTCGATTGCTAGGGTCTGAATTCAGCCATGGAACGCCATGAGCGGGATTATCTCAAAATCTTGAAAGCCAGGGTTCTAGGGGTTGCCATGGACAGTGCTATCTCGAAACATTGATAGCCAGGGACCCTTGAGGATTGATGATGGGGACGAGGAATCCGATACAGACCGTGTTGAGAAGCCAATCCGAAGCTAGAAATTAAAAGAAAAGAGAGAGAAAACTCTCCAAACAAATAAATCTTTTGTCTCTCTCTTACAAAAAATGCACTGCAAACTAAACCTAGGCTAAAAATGTCTTAAGCACGGGTGCTTTAACTGCGGAATCCAACAAACCCCAGGTTAGTTTCTGCAGGCCTTAAAACCCTTTGCAGAAGACTGAGGCTAAAGCAGGTCAGGTTCGGATTTTGGTTGATACTTGAATACCTCTAGGCTTATTGTCGGCATTCTGACCTAATCACAAAAGAAAAAGAGAAGCACTTATCATAACTGACGACAAACACTCAAGGTCTAGAATAGAAGTTAAAACCTTGAAATTTTGCTAAGGGACTAGCAAAAGCTAGGCATGGGGGTATGATGAGAGCCTCATCATGAGCCATAACTAGCTCATTTTGACCTAATAAAGAGAATAAAAGCTCTTACATAACTTAGAGGAGGGCTTAATTGAAGGAATAAGTGTTCTGAGAAGAAAACATGAAATAAAGGTTAAAACTGTAATTTTACTATTCCAGTATATAAACGGGATTTATCAGAGGCATAACATAGGTCAAATGGTCTGAATAAGATAAAAAGTGGGTTGATTCAATCAGACATGGGTTCATGTGCAATCCAGGAATTAAACAACATCTGGTAACCATAAAATAGACTCGCTTAATTCAACAAGGTTCCAATCAGGATAAAAATCAAGTAAACCCTCTAAAATTTATGGAAAAGTATCCCCTAGGGTTTAGAACATTCAATTTGGCCTTTGAAACCTATTTTGACCTAGATTAGGGTCCTACATTATCTATTGACCTAATTTAGGTTTTTGTGTAAAATGTCCAATCAAATGTGATCAAAACTAAAATCCAACTTCACCATTGGATTTCTTAGGTCCAAATTAGGATTTCACCAAAATTTTGACCTAAGGGGAGGTCATCTTGACCTACTTTGCAAATTAGTACACCCAATTACATTTTGGTCCCTATCTTTTGAAAGCCATTGCAGAAGCCCCCATAACTTCCTCACCACTCTTACAAGCAGGTCCCTCTGCCATTATTGGCGAGAAATCCTACTCCAACGAGGAATAGAGAGGGAATACTCTCTGATTCCACAGAGATCTCCTCCCAGATTTGGAAGGGAGATTCTTTAAGGAATTCCCTTCCATCTGGACTCAATCCTGATCCCTGATTTGAACCCAATCTCTCATGCGAACGCACGAGAGATTTGGGTCTCTTAACTGATTCCATCTCCAACGAGGATTCCCGTGCTTGGAAGCTTGTCTTCCAAGCACAAGAGTCCCTACTAGTGCCTATAAATTGACCCCAAACTCCGGCTGCACCTCCTTAGCTCGACTTGGCTGGAATTCCAACTTGATTTCCTCTTCTTCTCCTTCGGCTAAGGGGTCCAGCGAGCTCCGGCAAGCCCCCTCCTCTTCCTTGTCGCTCTGCCACAAAACCAGTGGCAGAGCTGTCCTCCGCGTCACGCAACACCTGCGAGAGCAGCCCTAGCCCCGTCGTTGCCGCCATCTTCCTCCACTGGACGCTTTCTTCTCCGGCGATAGCAGGTACTGCCAGCCGCCCTCTCGCCCCCTTCATCCACTTAGTTAGGTTAGAACTGTTCGTCTCTATCCCCTCTTTCATTTCCCTCATCCTATTTCACCAAATGTTCCTCAACCGCTGCTATCCACCACCATCTTCCTCATCTCCGGCCACCCTCCGGCGAGACACCTCCATCACTCCGCAACCCCACACGTCTCGCCAACCACCGCATAACCTCCGCCATACTCCACTGAACATCCTCCACTCATCCATAGAGCCTCTACACCACCACAACTGGCCCCCGACCTAACCCATCCATCCAGCCACAGAGCGACCTAGGCACGCACGCCTAGGTCACCCCGCGGCCTACCACCTACCGCCTCACCTTCGCCGTGACATGGCGAAGGTGCTCCTATGGTTTGAAAGAGCTGCAAGGCCCTTTTTGTGTCAAGTAGGGTTCGAGCTCCAACCGCCATTAGCGACGGCTCGAGGAGGTTGCAAGCTCGCTCCAGACTACAGTGCTTCAGGATTCCAGGTCCAGCAGACTTAGGGAGGTCTTGCACATCCAGTTGTTCCAACAAGTGGCACCGCGAGACCTGCAGTTGCTGCAATTGGAGGAACGGTCTGCTGTGGGCTCGCAAGAAACAAGCGGTGGAACATTAGTCCCACCTTGGTAAGCAGTAACCTCTTTGAGTACTTTAAATTGATTTTGTGCTATCGGCTGGCTGCCTCCGAGAACACATGGGGTGAGGTCCCTCACCTATACACTCACTTCATCCATGAGCTCATCACGTGGATTTGGAGACCCGACCCGATACCCTCCTGAGCACTCCTCGCGCACCACACCCACGCCGGTGCACCTTGACCCAGGCGTGTGACCTGACCTGATTAGCCGGCTCTGGGAGAGTGTACTGAAGAGTGATATACAGAGAGAGAGAGAGATGCGATGTGGGTAGAGGGGTAGGTTTTGCTCTCTTTGGTTTATGCAGGGAAGGAGCTGAAGAAGGAAGCAAGGACTTAGCCGCTGCAAGCGAAGGAGAAGAAGAAGAAGGAAGGAAGCTCTACAGAGGAAAAAGAAAGGAAAGGCAGAGGGAAGAGGTGAAGCCAAAAAGAAGAGGAACTGAAGAAGAAAGAAGAAATAAAGAAAGAGAAAGACAAGCAGAGGAAGAAGAGAAGCTTAAGGCAAGGGAAGCAGAACCAAGGAAGGAAGAAGAAGAAGACCCGCAAAGAAAAGAAGGAGAAAGAAACTGCAGAAGAGAGGCAAGGTAGAAGACAGAGAAAAATAAGAAGAAAGAAGCAAGGCAAGAGAACTGTAGAGAAGAAACAACGAATAAGAAGCACAAAGAAGAAAGGAAGAAAATCAGAAGTCAGAAGAAGAAGAACAAGAACAAGATAGGAGAAAACATCTTTTTAAGACGTCTGATCGTCCAAATTTCTTATTTTGCCACAATTAACTTTTAAACTCATGCATATATATTTTGAATTAAGTTTTGAGTAACTCTAAGTGTTTAATTACATTCTTGAGATTAGTAATAAATTTCAATTGCTCCCTGTGTTCGACCTTGGATACTTAGGTTTTCGAGTAATAAATTTTTATTTGTTAACAATGCTTGATCATCTATACTACGGTGTAACTAACTATTAAAACACGATCAAGCCCCGTTAACATTGACTACCAACTAAGTCGCCAGATATTGATGCTTATCATGAGTATCGGTACTTGTAACTCACAGGTTTGTGACAAATCAAAAATTGTGACGTACATGTACCGGTACTAGTGATTAGTACCGATACTTGTAAGGTCCAAACACTACCACTGTCCACAAACTGTGAGCACTTGGTATCGATACTCATGATGAGTATTATTACTTATTGTTCACAGTTTAAGACTAGGGCCCAAACCTATGCCTTGCATGTACCGGTACTCATGAACAGTACCGATACTTGTATTAAGTACCTTGGATAGACTGTTTTAATCAATTTCAATGCTATTCAAATTTAATTACACAATTAATATTACCAAGAAACGATTTTGATTTTTCAAATGAATGATTAAATGTGAGTTTGATACATAATTATCTCTATTTTGATTTTACTTCATAAATCAATTTTTCTTGTTTAGGAGACATAAAATTCTAGATTATAACAAATGAACAACATAAAAGCAACCTTCAACCTTCATATCATCCACACTTCTTCCTTATTATCATCCATACTTCCTAAATCCTGTGATTTCCTATAAATAACACTTCATAAACTCATTAGATTTAAAACAGTTTTGTTAACACCAAGACATAAAAGAGAAGTGGAATTAGATTTCAACATATTCATCTTTATTTCGTGACACAATCCAATTTTTGTTTGGAAGGAGAATTAGGAAATGGACAAAGAGAGGTAATACCATGAAAAAGGGATAGAGGGGGTGGAGAAAGGTCAAAGAAGAGGAGGCATGCAAGAGAAGTAAGACTTGCAAATAGAAGGCGCTAGATTTTCCAAATCCTATTACAAATATAGGGATGAAACTAGAAAATAAAAGACTATATCATGAATCGTGTAACACCAATGCCATGATATTTGCATTATCACATTCATTGCTCATGATATCTATGTAGATTGTTATGACATTCATCACTCATGATATACAATGTTACACAACTACAATACTTTATACTCATGAGTATTGTAGTATTGTTGTTATAAACAATATCATTGCATTGATACTACAATAGTCATAAATCTCAAGAGTATTGTAGAACTTATCTATAAAATGTAGCAAAGTAGCTTTGATGCTCGACAACACCTACATTTTAACTTTGGTATTGCGTGGCACTTTAAGGTACAAATTGCATGGGTATGCATGAATGTCACAACATATGGAAGAATGGGTGGATAGTTGTGTGCATTGATGTGATTTTTAAAGTTTTTCCGTAAGAAAAAGGGTTGTTTAATTAAACTATGTTCGAAAGGGATTTAGGTTATAATTGTCTATATTTACGTAGTGTTAAATTAATGTAAATAGTGTTAATTCGGTAGTGGGATAAGCACTAGAATTTGATCTGATTATCTATCTTTGATTTATAATTATTTCATGGTGGATTATTATCCATCATTATTCTGCTAAAAAATAGAATAAATAATGGTTGGAATAACATATCATTAACATGCTACAGCTAGAAATGTGAAATGACATAGCTTGTAAATCATGACCATAGTTCACTCACATAACCCAGCACAAAAATGTCAAATCAAAGATAACCTTAATGGTGGGTGAAAGGACCAACATTTTCTGGAAGGGAAAGGAAATGTAAGATGGAAGTCCATCACCACAACCAAAAACTGATTGATAAATGAATAAATGCGAGACAACTTGGGGTTTGGATGGTCCCTTGGGCATGTGGGTGTCAATGTGGAAGTGAGTACCCGAAGGTGACATTGGCAGCTGCAATGCGTGCATGGGGGGAGCAAAGCCCATGCAGTCAAGAGGCCCACGTGTCCACCCACTACCAAGCACTCTGAAAGCGACCGGTGGATCCATCTGAACCAAAACTTCCTCCCCACGACCACCCAATCACTCTCCTTCCCTCTTTTTTAATTAATTTAAGTCTAATTTCTATACGTATCCTCGAACTCTGATGGTGATTTCTACCGTAATCTCCAAATCCTCTGTTTGGCACAGGAAAAACTTTCATGCATTCTGAGACAGAACAACATAAGGATAAATTGGAAAGAAAAAAAAACTTATCCAGGAAATGGAATTTATTTTTACACGTTGGTATTGATTTAACGAAGTTATATAACTAGAACTTCTTTGATTATGAGACTTATTCGTTTGGTATTTTTTTAACTCTGGGATATCCCTTAAGACATTCAGTTGCCAAACAATACCTAAAATATGAAACGTGAAGAGCGTTAATGTTGTTTCTCCACCTATTTTCGCAATCATTGGAAGCAATATCCCTGTAGAATGGGCATAGATAATCCTCCCGAATGTTTTCCTCTAACTTAATTCGTTTCTGTCAATTGCTACCGAAAAGAATTAGGGGATCATCAAGGAAAAGGAAGTTATGTCTCAAACAGTTATTTAATCGAAATAGGCAAAAGTAATCTGTTGGTTATTTTAAGTAAGGAAAGGATGACCATGATTCTCCTAAAGGTTTACAGATCACATTTTCGGACTTCAGAACTGAAGCTTTTTTATTTTTTTTCTTAATAAGCTGTTCAAAACTCAAGAATTACATTGAAATAACGGTTAGATCTGGATATCGACAAATAACTATTCTTTCGTTTTTATTTACTTCGCTGTTCTCTGATGCAGAGAAACTTAAGGTCATCGCTACAAAAAAAACCTTTGTGGAGGACTTGTAATGTTTTAAGTTTAGGGCTATATTCAATTAAAAGATTCTCCCTTGATTTCCTTGGCAAAATATCATTTCTATCTAAATGGTCCTGCTTTAACCTTTTATTCTTGAATGCATGGATGCCTGTAATTCCATGACAGCTACAGTTAGCAACTTTATGAAAGATTAGAGATACCATTCAAGCATTAAAAAAAAAAATACAGAGAAAAAGAAAAACATTTTCCCAGATGTCGTGTTATATATTATTGCGCTGGAAAAATGCCTTTTGGATGCATACACGGATGGTGCACGAGGGGACCTCTACTGCAGCGATTTCCACCAATTAGCGGAAAGAGGGGATACTATTAGTAAAGGAATAGAATAGGTTGTGGTTGTGTTAGTCGGACAGAACTGTCAAGATGGTGATTGACGAGAATGCCGCATTTGGTGGTGTGTGCTTATTTATTTATTGTTTATTCTCCGCAAGAAATTAATTTACACCTTGAGGGCTTTTGATTTCTACTTGTGTGACAGATATTTAGATGAGACAAACCCTTTTTCAGATACAAGATCCAATTAATTAGGTACAAAGAATGAAAAAAAAAATCATAATAATCGCATGGTGTAGAGCGAGGTGAAAGTTACCTTGAATAATTTCATCTCTTTGGTGAAATTAATTTGCATTGGTGTAATTCCTTGACTCGACAAGTGGCGGTGTTTAGAGATGGAAGAATTGCTACTTCCAGAATTAGTAGGCCCTTGGATTTCGAGTGCTAAAAGGGAACCCTCTGACTCAGTTTCCATGTCGCCTAGAAAATACCCTGACTTTATTTTCTTAGCGGCTGCATAAATATCAAAGTGAGTCTTCTCATTGCTGCTACTCATCTCTATACATCTTGAGAAGCAGTCAATCCATGCATTGGTCGTCGCCAAGAAAGGTTGACCCAGAATGATGGGTGAATTACTTAGCTTTTTCGATATATCTATGTCCAAAATAATAAAATCGATTGGAAAGCTAAGACCTTGCACTTTAATAATCACATCCTGAACTACCCCCTTAGGTAGTTTAATGGAGCCATCTGCCATTCAAATGGTGATAGGTGGGTGGTGCAGATCTCTAAGTCTGGTGCGGTCAAAAAGGGCGGTAGGAATCAAGCTAATGGAAGACCCTAGATCCACAAGGGCTTTGTTGATGGTGAATCCCTTTATGGCACAAGAAATGAAGGGTTTTCCAGGGTCAGTCATTTTGGGTGGTAGAGTGCTAGAAACAAATTCACTTATGTTAGCTGATAAAACCACCTCTTTAGGTGTGCAAGTCTTTTTCTTTTGTGACTCTTTCTTTTAGGCCTCAGAAAAGGGTAAATAGGTCAAATCAACTTCAGAAGCCTTTTTCTTCTTTCTGTCCCTTGAGTCTGAGTTAGAGCTGAATGTGGGTTTGGTTTTATGATTTTTGGTTGAGCTCGAATCAGGCCGTTTGAGTGGGCTCTTAGCTTTTCTCTTCCTTTTAGAGGCCACAGATTTGGCCCTCGCACAATGGCATGTATGATAGATTGGAGGAGGGGTCGGAAGAATAGGTGGAGAATAGGAGTGAAAAGGCATTTGCATCTGGGGATAAAGTGATTCTTGAAGTCTATTGATTTGATCCCCTTGAGATTTCACTTGATTTTCCAACTTAGTCAGCCTTTCTTCATTTTTCTTATCAAAGTCCAACAAAATGTTCATGATATCTTCAAGGGTGGTTGCAGGTTGGGCTGGACTAGATGGTTGCCCTAAAGTGGTTTAAGTGGAATATTGGGCTGGCCTAGATTGATGTTCAGTCTGAGTCGGTCTCTGTGGTGGCCATGAAAGATCAGGATTGATTCTCCACTCTGAGTTATACGAATCTGGATAAGAATCAATGGGTGTATCGGCCTGAGTGGGGCTGACTATAGAAGGAGTTGATTGAGAACCTATTATGTGGTCCTGTACTTGTGATCCATTATTCCAATTCCTTGGAGATATCTCATCAGGTACATGTGTATCAAAAATAGTGCATTCCTCAATTGATCTACCCAAATCACGGATTAGGTCCAAAGGTGCCTTTTGGGTTGGCTGACTCCAAGATGCCTCCCCATGGTAGCAAGAATCAGTAGAGTAGCTAGTGGATCCAAAATATGGGTCACTAGACCCACTATGCTGGTTTTTCCAAGTCTCTTGTTCCTAGGAGGAGTGATAAGATTGAGACTGTGCTTGAGATCATCTAATTTGCTCCAGAAGTTTGGCACATTGATCTATATAGTCCTGTTATATTCCTGGAATTTAGCAACTATGGCTTTCAATTGATTCTAATCTAGATAAGGGTCGGATCCATGAGGTTTAGGTTCTAAATAAGCTGGGGGATAAGGATGATCATATCCGCGCTGGTTAGGATGAGTCTCCCAACTAAGAGGAGTCGAAATCATGTTGGTTTAGGAGATGGAGGACCCTGATGGTCAAAAGAATGATATGGGTTCTTGGATATTTGAGAGAAGATGCGAATAGAGATAAGAGATAGTCTTCCTTAGGAAGACACAACCAGCTACAAGAGGCTGGTGCAATTAAGGTAAAGGCCTAGGAAGAAAGATGAGAGAGCCCCTAATCAAGCAAACAAGCTAGCCTTAAATTGTATACCCTAATTGGATGTAAACCTGGTATCCTGAGATGGAAATGGGTTAAACCAACCCTTGAATTACTTGGCTGGCCAGATTTGTAGGACCCCCTAGGACACCCCGCACGGCAGGACACCACTAAAGGTTAATGCAGTTACCGCACCGACCTTTCTTATCACCAGTTGGTCCAAACAGACAAGGCCTTGATTTTTACCCAATTAAATTTCAGTTACCAAGTAATTTAGTCCTTCCTAGGGCACATCTACTTAGTTTTAGGCTTGGGCTTAGAGTGCTCTTGGAATGTGATTGGGCGATTGGGGGTGTTGCCCATAAAATTGGATTTAGAGTGTGAAGTGCGCAGACAAAGGGTTTGCAATACAAGCTTTAATTGGTGTAGTGGATTTTATGGTTCAAGTGCTTGTATTAAATTTTTCTTTTATGTCTCCTTATTTAGGTTAATTCAAACAAGGTTGTAGTGAAGCACACAATAGTTCTTGCAAGTCCCAATTGTTATATGAATTTCCTTTAAGTATGGCATGCAAATGTGCTCTACCCTAGTGTGGAAACCCTAATAAGATAGGTCTATATGATGCTTTTAAGTCCAATAAGGTAGAAGTGGTGCGACCCAATCAAGGAAAACAATGGTCCTAATGCACCACTACTAAGTGAAATAGACCTAATTGGTTGCCTAAGTTCAAATGTAGATCAATTTCAATTCAAGTGGGTGAGGGGAAGACAACCAATCACAGCAAATCCATTCTCATGCAATCACACCCAAATCAGGCCCAAACAGGTTTGTTTTGGGTCTCTAAATTTAAACCCTAATGTAAATTACCTAGGGTTTGTGCTTCTTCGAAAATCTGCAGTCAGACCTTAGTCTGACTTGAAATCACTCCCCAAATCAGTAACTGAAGAAAAATAATATGAAATTTGGTAGATATCTTCCTTTATTAATAAGTTTTTCATGGAATATTTTTTTAATATGTTTACTATTTTGTGCAATTTTTCATGAATTTTTATGTTCCAGGGGGTCTAACAAACCAGATGGACCCCTTACGAGAAGTGCAGTTTGAAATAGTACCAAAAAAAATCCAAAAATTCTTGAAAATTTATAGAAAATAATAGGTTTCAGTGGATTTTCAGCCCCACAAATTTAAAAGAGATCTGATTTATGTAGAGGTCATAATAAACGTTTAAATTTATAAAAAATCAGAGTGTACACTGTTTTGACCTCCTTCCATTGTGCGAATTTTTAAAATTTGTACAGTGCGAATTTTTCCAAATAGAGGGTGGCACTGGAAAGCTAGTTTGAAAACCTAATAACATATCAAATCCCAAGATTTTTGGACTCCTAATTTCATGGCAATAAATTTTTTAAAATCGTCAATATTTGTTGGCTGAATTTCCAAATATGATTTTGGTGCGTTTAAATAGTTTCCAAGTTAAAACACACACCAAAGAAAGAATTTTTTTTTTAAAATTCAGATCAAAAAATTTGAATTTGAATTTATATATATATATATATATATTAACCTAAGGAAGCAACAAACTAGAGGACGAAGAAAATACTTGCGGTCTTCACCACGGGTCGATATGTGTGCGGATCCTCATCCTGATACCCTATAATCAAAATAAGCAGAAGTTAAGCAAATCCAAATCTAAACTTGTGGTTGCCTCTCTAGCAATGGCGCCATTTGACGGGCGTGGAAATCGCATATTTTGAAATCGTTGGAAATTGTAGTATAGTCGCAAAAACCACTCGTTAAAGGTATTTTTGATAATGAAACTCGCGTAGATTTTATTCTCTTTAGAACTTAAGTCCTGGTCATTCGTCTCTGGGAGGTGTGAAAATGAATCTAGATTTGAATCGGCTTTTATAACCTAAATCTAACCTAATATTTTTTTGTCTTTTTATCTTTTGCACTTTTTTTTTGTGTGTTTTTGATCTTTATTTTGAAAAGCAAAATGAAACCTAGATCTAGATAAATTAGCAAAAACCTAAGTGACTATGTGCATCTAAATGAGGCCATGGTGGCCGTGCATGGTGTGATCAAACCTAAGTATCATATAGGCAAGCAAACATGAGGACAATATCTATCATAGAAACATCATGAAATTATTTATGCATAAAAGATTATCACATATGATCTACACTAGAAAGCAAATAAATAGAAGAAATCCCCCAGGTCGGAAAGTTGCCACTAGGGCCATCAGCCTTGTGTGAGGGTGTACGCTAGACCTTGGGTATGCAAATCCATCTACACGCCTTCCAAAAGAGATGGCCGACCACAAGAGGCTATGGGTGAGCCTTCATGGTCATCTAAGAAGAGAAGAAGATGGGGGCGAGTGCACCCAAGTGGAGAGAGGAGGGTGTTGCACCCTTTCTTTACCAATGGCCGTCCTTGAAGCTTTAGAGAGAAGCTTCTCTAGCTAGCCGTCCATGGAGCCTTGGAGGAAGATGAGGAGGACGGCCTTAAGGTTTTGGAGGGTGGAAGCAAGTTTAGAGTGGAGAGTATGGATGGGAGAGTGTATAGAGATGGTCCAATTTCGTGGCTCTCTCTTTGCCCTTATGGAAGGCTCCATTTGGTTGCCACTTTTGGTGGCTCCAAAAATAGGCAATGCCACATTTTTTGGATCTAGGTTTTACACAAGTTTTTAGGATTTCTAAGAGAGTGTGCATGGGTTTGGTGGGAGTAAAATGGGAAGGTGTGTGTGTGTATTTTTTGTTGGGCTAGGTTGTGGGTTTTGGTAGGATTTGGTGCTAAATAGGTTGTGTCAATATAGATTAAGTGGGTGTGGTCCTAATTAGGCTTAGGAAAGTCTAATTGGGTAGTTGTGAACCTAGTTAGGTCTATGTCAAGTCTAATTAGATGTGTGCATGTGATTAAGCTAGGATAACCCTAATAGGTATGAGTTAATTAGATCCTGGGTGGATCTAATTGGGCTCAGGTGCACCCAATCAACTATAGATGCACGAAATTAGGTATGGGATGGTTCAATTGGGTTAGGGATAGGACAAGTAGGGCTATGGATAGTGATTAGGCTTTGGAGGTCTCTACTTAGGTTTCCTATGGTGTCCGGTGGGGTTCCTAGGTCAAAATAGGTAAGCTATGGCTTCCAACACCAAAATCAAGAGCCAAACAGCAGTATCAAATGCCCAAGATAGTGATCAGATGTCTTATACTACAAAATTGGATGTCTGGACATTAAATTAGACATTCAATTCTGTGTCAGTATGAGTTTTGGCTTCCTGGATTGTTATTCTGTAGAAATTAGACGTCCAAATAGATGTCTGGATGTCTTAAAATGTGCTGGAGAGTGGGTTTTAGGTTTTCTAAGGTGGGTTTTGGTTCCTAAGTGTTTAGGAGAGGGATAGGGTGGATAAGAACATGGATAGTGCTAACCATGTTTGGGTTTTGTGGCTAAGGTGCCCTAATGGAGGTTGTTTTGGGTTTAGGAAGGCTATCCTAGGGTTTCTAAGGGTAGGGATAAGGCTATCCTCCTCACTCCTCTTATCTGAATCAATCTTCTTCTTCCTTTATTGCTTTATTCCACATCTCCATCCTGGATCACTTTATTATCTGCAAATAGCCATAAAAAAATATTAACTAGCAGGATATCACATCTTATTCTAAATAGACTAATGCAATGCATGATATGCAAGATATAAGTACAATATCCACAATTTAAGCTAGGTTCAGACATTATTTATGTTGATTAGGACTCATGATTGCTGTGCAATCACATGTAAATGTAATGACTAATACCCCATTTACTCTAGCAAAACAGGGGAATGGCTTCCCCTTGTTGGTGCGTGAGGAGACCAAGGCCAACAGTGTGAAGCTCAAAGGAAGTTCTCTAAATCGAGGGCTTCGTGATGGCAGTTGTGGCGATGTACGAGGCAGCCGGAGTCGACTGGACGAAGCAACTCATGGCTGCTGGCTGTTGCTGTAGAGGTGCGTGCACCCACGCGGGAAGGCATGGTGAACGTAGCTGCTGTTGTTGCTGACTGCACTGGATGAGGAGCTGGCGGAGCGCTGCTACTGCTGCAGCATGCTGTCGGCATGGCAGCGGTGGCTACTGCGTCTGCTTGGGCAGCTGGGCATCGCGCATGGACATGCGCAGCGCGTGGGAGAGGAAGCTGCTGCACACACAGCTTCTGTTGGAAGAGGTCACTGCACGCACTGACTGCTGGCTGCGAGCTCAACGAGGGCGTGTACGTGCCTACGCACGGTGGAGCCGGAGGGCGATCGCTCGAGGAGGAGCAGAGAGTGCACTGAGGATGCAGCAAGGAGGCATGTGCAGGAGGTTGCGTGCTACTGCACGCACGGACGCACTGCTAGACATGCGTGGAAGAAAAGATGCAGACGTGCTACTGGCTGTGGCGAGGCTAAAGGTATAGCTGGAGGACGTGCACTGCTGTATCTGTAGGCAGAGATGTTGTGCGGAGGATGCGGGCGATGCTGGTGGTGCACGTGATGCACGGGAGATGCGCTCGGGTAGTAGAGGAGTGATGGCATGGAGAAAGGTAGGGACTTTGGACATCCGAGAAAGTTCCTGGGCATCTTAAGTGAGTGGGAAGGTGCGTAGTGGCGGTTGTCGGGGGAGGTGATCTGGTGATTGTAATATGGAGCTTTGTGATGGCAGTGCGGGCTGTCACCTGATTGCACAGCAATCATGGGTCCTAATCAACCTAAATAATGTCTGAACCTAGCTTAAATTGTGGATATTGCACTCATATCTTGCATATCATGCATTGCATCAATCTATTTAGAATAAGAAGAGATATCCTGCTAGTTAATGGTTTCTATTGCTATTTGCAGGTAATAAAGTGATCCAGGATGGAGATAGTGGAATAAAGCAATAAAGGAAGAAGACTGATCTAGATAAGAGGAGTGAGGAGGATAGCCTTATCCCTACCATTAGAAACCCTAGGACAGCCTTCCTAAACCCAAAATGACCTCCATTAGGGCACCTTAGCCTCAAAACCAAAACATGGATAGCACTATCCGTGTTCTTATACACCCTATCCCTCTCCCAAACACTTAGGAACCAAAACCCACCTTAGAAAATCGAAAACTCACTCTCCAACACCTTTTAGGACGTCCAGATATCTGGCTGCACATTTGATTTCTGCAGAATAACAATCCAGGAAGCCAAAACTCATACTGACATAAAATTAGATGTCTAATTTAAGGTCCAGATGTCCCATTTTGTAGTATAACATGTCTGACCACTATTTTGGACATCTGATACTGCTCTCTGGTTCCTGATTTTGGTGTTGGAAGCTCTAGCTTGCCTATTTTGACCTAGGAACCCCACCGGACACCCTAGGAAACCTAATTAGAGATCTCCTAAGCCTAGTCCACTATCCATAGCCCTACTTATCCTATCCCTAACAGAATTGAACCATCCCATACCTAATTGGGTGCATCTACAGTTGATTGGGTGCACCTGAGCCCAATTGGATCCACCCAAGATCTAATTGACTCATACCTATTAGGGTTACCCTAGCCTAATCACATGCACACATCCAATTAGATTTGACCTAGACCTAATTAGGTTCACTCCTATCCAATTAGACTTTCCTAAGCCTAATTAGGTCCACACCCACTTAATCTAGATTGACCCAACCTATTTAGCACCTAATCCTACCAAAACCCACAACCTAGTCCCACGAAAAATACACACCCACACACACACACACACACACCTTCCCATTCTACCCCTACCAAATCCATGCACACTCTCTTGGAACCTTAAAAGCTTGTGTCAAACCTACATCCTAAAAATGTGGCATTAGCTAATTTTGGAGCCACCAAAAGTCGCAACAAAATGGAGCCTTCCATAAGGGCAAAGAAAGAGCCACGAAATTGAACCATCTCTATCCATTCTCTCCACTCTCTCAACTTGCGACCACACCTCCTCCTCTCCCTCTCAAGGTCATCCTCTTCCTCCAAGACTCCCTCCGTGGACGGCTAAAGAAGAAGCTCCTCCAAGGCATCTTCATGAGGGTGGCATGAAGAAGAAGAGCATAAGGATGCAACACCTTCTCCTTTCTTCTTGTGGGCGTGCCCTCTTCTTCCACCATAGAGGATCCATGCCCCCATTTTCTTTTCTTCTTAGACGGCCACAGAGAAGATCCCCCTCACGGTCTTCTCAAGGATGGCCATTGGTAGAGAAAGGTTGCAACACCCTTCTCTCTCCACTTGGGTGCACACACCATCCTCCTCTCTCTAGTGGACAGCCCAGAAGGCTTCTCCTTAGCCTCTCTTAGTTGATCCCTTTCTTTAGTTTAGCTTTATTTCCATGTATCCATATTTTATAGTGACTTAATTTTTCATGCATGATACTCTTGTCTAATGGTTTTATATGCATGCTATTTTCTTCATGTCTTACAACTTTGATGCATGCTTTCATTTCGTGTTTCAAAATAAGGATCAAAAGCACAAAAATATAAAAATATTAGGTTTGATTATATTTAGGTTAGATTAAGCCGATCGAAATCTCGACTTGTTTTCATGCATCCCAGAGACGAATGACCAGGACTCAAGTTCGAAAAAGGAAAGAAATCTATGCGAGTTTCGCCATTATAAATATTTGTCAAGGGGATTTTGTGACAATACTACGATTTCTAACGATTTCAAAATATGCGATTTCCACGCTTGTCAAATGGCACCGTTGCCAGGGAGGCAACGCGCGAGTTTAGATTTGGATTTGGTTAACTTTTTATTATTTTGATTGTAGGGTGTCAAGATGAGGATTCGTGCACACATCGACTCGTGGTAAAGACCCAGGTATTTTCTTCATCCTCTAGTTTGTTGCTTTCTTAGGTTAGAATATATATATATATATATATATATATTCAAATTCAAATTTTCAGATTCGAATTTTAAAAAGAAAATTCTTTGGTTTGTGTTTTAACTTGAAAACTATTTAAACATACCAAAGTCAGATTTGGAAATCTGGCCAGCAAATATTGATGATATTAAAAAATTTATTGTTGTCAAATTAGGAGTCTAAAAATTTTGGGATTTGACCTGATATTAGGCTTTCAAACCAACTTTCCCACGCACCTTTTATTTGGAAAAATTAGCACTGTATGAATTTTAAAAATTCGTACAGTGGAAGAGGGCTAGAATAGTCTACACTCTGATTTTGTATAATTTTAAACATTAGTTCTAACCTCTACATAAATCAGATCTCTTTGAAATTTGTGGGGTTAGAAAGCCACTGAAACATTGTGCTCACTATAAATTTTCAAGAATTTTTGGATTTCTTTTGGTACTGTTTCAAACTGCATTTCTCGCAAGGGTCCATCTGGTCTGTTTGACCCCCTAGAACATAAAAAATTGTGAAAAATTGCATGAAATAGTAAAAATCTTAAAAAAATATTCCTTGAAAAACTTATTGAAAAAAGATCTCTAACAAATTTTATATCATTTTTTTTCAGTTATTGATTTGGGGAGTGATTTCAAGTCAGACTAAGGTCTGACTGCAGATTTTAGAAGAAGCACAAACCCTAGGCAATTCACATTAGGGTTTTAATTTAGAGACCCAAAACAAACCTGTTTGAACCTGATTTGGGTGTGATTGCATGAGAACAGATTTGCTATGATTGGTTGTCTTCCCCTCACCCACTTGAATTGAAATTGATCCACATTTGAACTTAGGCAACCAATTGGGTCTATTTCACTTAGTAGTGGAGCATTAGGACCATTGTTTTCCTTGATTGGGTCGCACCACTTCACCTTATTGGACTTAAAAGCATCATATAGACCAATCTGATATTAGGGTTTCCACACTATGGTAGAGCACATTTGCATGACATACTTAAAGGAAATTCATATAACAATTAGGATTTGCAAAACCTGTTGCGTGCTTCACTACAACCTTGTTTGAACTGACTTAAACAAGGAAACCCTAAAAGAAAAAAATTAATAGAAGCACTTGAACCATAAAATCCACTACACCAACTAAAGTTTGTATTGAAAATCTTTTGTCTGTGCACTGATTAGCCCATATTTGTGGGCTATTTAAGCATTTAAGTTCCTAGACATTAAGTTAATTCTAACATTTATTTAGCATAAATTAGGATGTAAATAGATTAATTCATATTTCCAATTTAATTACATAATTCATGCATTGCATTCATTTTAAATACATTTAGAATTAACTTAGAATTGCATTCATTTAATTAGTTAACCAATTAAGTGCATTGCATACATTAATTTAAGTTAACATAAAAGTTGAGGGTTTGTATATAAATAACCATGATATTTTATCATTATTTTTTATTCTTCTTTTTTCTTCAGCAACGGCTGCATTTCCTTCAGCTGCTGCTCCAATGCCACCAGCTGCTGTACTTAAACCTACAATCAAGGACAAGCGGAGAATGTGTATCTGCAGGTGGCCTCTCCTTTCAAATCCATGCAGGTGGCTACAAAAAGAGGAAGAAGAAACTGGTCAGAGCAGCCCACCATCCCAACAATCCACACTGTGCAGAGAGTTCATCTCTCATCCATTCCACCACCGCCGACCTCAACCGCGGCGACGAGCGTCCACCACCGTGGGCGTTTGGCGTGACAGGCCACACCGCGATCTGGAGCTCATCTGCATCACTATGTCTCACCAGAATTAGCATCACCACCCTCGCCGTCATCACCAACAACCTCCACTTCACCCCTCTTCATTTCCTCCAGCCTGCAGCAGCATACACACTGCCTACAGCAGCACCATCTACAGCCTACAGCAGCTCCATCACGCCCACACGCGTCCCTGCCGCACGCCTGCAGCAGCAACGCGCCTTCAGCAGTGCGTGCAGCATCATTACCCCAAACAGCAGCCTCCGCGCGCATGACCTGTAGCAGTCCAGCGCACCCACTCCCACGCCCGTGCATCCATTCCCACGCCCGCGCATGCCCTTGCTACACCTCACCGCCTTCAGCCCTTAGCGTACCCGCCACACCTCCTACAGCAGTGCCTTCTGCCTACCCGCCGTGCACCTTCCTTGCAGCGCACGGCCAGCAGCATCCAGCAGCAACAGTGCCTCCGCCAGCAACACCAACCGCGTGCACGTGCAGTCCAGTGCGTGCACCTCCTCTCCACCGCACCTTCAGCGTGCAGCAGCACACGCGCTCCCACCTACAGACCGCACGCCACCTCCATGCGCAACCTGCGGTAGCAGCAACTCTAGAACCACCGCTACCTTTCTCCTCCGGCAGGCTGGCTCCGGCCACCGCTCGATGTACGACCGCCACCACCGCGACAGCCTCACTTCAACAAACTGCCTGTGCGAACCTCTCCTCTATTGAACCTCTCTCCTGATCGCGAGGAGGAGAGAGGTAAAATCCTCTATTTTTAGTATAATTAGTAATTACATTTCATGCCATTTCCAGGAAAAAGAATTTTGATTTATGAATATTTTATTATGGTAAAATTACAACTTCATACTCAAGCTCTCTTACAATTGCATGGCTTTTGTAACTAACATTGTTTGACATTGGTTTTGGGATTAAAATGTGCACAACTTTTCTCTAATACATGCCAATTGAAAAATGCATAAAATCATCACATATTTATTGAATATTTCAGTGAGGAAAAATTGCACATCTACCCTTACATTTTCAAGTTATTATGCATCTTCTTTCCGTAGCATTTCATGACAGATTTGACTACGAATTTCTCATGAGATTGAACGAATACGAAATAATTGAGATTTTATTGCATCATTATCACCCTGTGGACACGACCCACTCCTAATTGAGTGGTTATATTAATTGTTGATTAGTCGATTTTTCCACCACATAGAACTACAAACGATGCATTATTTCATTTACAAAACTTAATCAAAAGTGGAGAATTGGCTCATCAAATGGCGCCGTTGCCGGGGAGGCAATAGACGTAATAATTTCATCTGATTTTATTTTTTATTATTTCTCATTGCACAGTGATTTGACCATTTATTTTTTCTGTGCGAGAAATTTGTGCGAGGAATCAGCCATAGTGAGAGGCGACCCTTGACGTCGCCAGAGGAGGAATTGGTCGAGCTACCTTGCAAAGGAAGAAAAGGACGAGGACACGATGATCATTTAGTCACTAATTTAATTATAATAGGATTAAGACTTTAGATTTAATTTTTCATTGCACATTTGGTTTGAAACCCTTGTTCTGGGGTATATTTTGAGGGGTTTGTTCCCCAATTTTGTTTTAGGCCCGTGTTGGGTAATTTTTGGGAGCATGTTCCCTTTTATTTTGATTTAGGTTTTTTTTAATTTATTTTGTGGATTGTTTACTTTTATTTGCTTGTGCATAAGTAGTTAAAAATAATAATAATAAAAAAAAATGAGCTTCCTGCTAGAAGCTGCCTGCCCTTAGGACGAACCATTAAAGTCTATATGAGTAGCCTCTAGATTTACTTCTCTGCATTGCATGCATTCTTGCATCGTTGATTGCTGGATGCAAGGTATGCATTCTCTTACTTTGCATCCTATTTTTGATCACGCATTGTATTTGGACTTAATTTGAAGACCACATAATTTGTCTTCAAGAGATCTAACAAGTGGTCACATATATTCGTGAAAAAGGACTAATTAAAGGAGGGACATCTAAAAATCAAGGACTTGATTTTTAAACATGGTGTGCGATTTAAAATTCAAAATCATTTATGGTGAATGCACACTCATATCTTTTGCACCACGGCACTCATTTAGACACTACTAAGTCTTGAAACGACTCAGACAAGAGCCCTCCTACCGTTGGATTCTAAAGTGTTCAGAACTTGAGATCAAAGGTTTTGTAAATCCAAAGAGGGGGATACCCTGTCACGGATTTTTGGGGGTAGTTGAGAAGCACCGCGAAAGCATGGAAGGCTTAGGCCTACTTGCATCCCTCGATCTTTCGTCTTTGGATTTGCTTGACCATTTGAGATTTAAGGAAGAATACTTAAGCTCCAACTAGGTCTTTTTAGGCATTTCGAAGGTTGAAAATAGGCATGTAATTGATTGGGCAACTTGCTTTGTCACCTACAATTTGAACTAAAGTCAAAAGCCTAAATTTGTAAAGATCGAACAAGTCCTTCTGAATTGTGTTTGTAGTGCATGCTTGGTAGGCGTTCTCTTAGGAGACAACTTGTGTTTGATCCTGAACCAGAAAGAATCTTAAGAAGAAACCTTCCAAGGGTAGAAATGGTCGGTCAAAGGAGCCTTAAGGAATATTTCATTCCAACCAATCATGCTGTCCCTACAATACGTAGACCTGGAGGGGACAATCCATATGAGATCAAAAGCAGTACCATATCCTTGCTGCCCTCCTTTTATGGTATTGCTAGGGAAGACCCTTACAGGCATATAGAGGAATTCATCAAGGTCTGTTCCACGGTGAAGCTGCAGGGCATTACTGATGATGCTCAAATGCGGACCCTCTTTCCCTTCTCCATTAAGGATAAATCCAAGTATTGGTATCACATCCTTGATAATATTAATACTTGGGATGCCTTGAAGAAGGAGTTTTTGAAGAAGTACTTCCCCATGAGCAAAACCAATCACTTTAGGAGGGAAATTATGAGTTTTGTTCAAAAGGATGGGGAAGCGTTCCATGTTGCGTGGGAGCGCTTTAATGACTTGCTAAGACTTTGCCCACATCACCAGGTGCCTAAATGGCAGCTGGTTGAAAGGTTCTACACCAGACTTAATGATTCGCATAACCAAATTGTGGATGGTGCCTATGCAGGAACCTTTCTATCTAAGACTGAGGATGAAGCTTGGAACGTATTTGATACTTTAAGTGAGAATTCTATTCACTTGAATTCTGCCTACATGGATAGAAAGCCCACTCTCATGCAAAGAAAGTTGGAGGCAAATGAGGCAAGGGACACCCAGAATTTAGCCTATCAGATTCAATTATTGAATCAAAACATGGAAAGGCTTATGTCGAACCTGAGTTCATTCGTATCTAACACCTCCACATCCCAAGCTTTCGAATGCTTAATTTGTCAAGGCAATACACATGCCACTGTGGATTGCCACTTGGGCTCCCAATTTCCTGAGCTTGTACAAGAGGATTTGAATGCCGCTCAAGGGTTCCGTCCTAGACCTCGTAATGACCCTTTCTCCAACACTTATAATGAGGGATGGAGGAAACACCCAAACTTTTCATGGAGACAAGGAAATGTCTCAAATTTAGGGAATTACAAACCACAATCCTTTCAAAACCATCAAATGAACCAACCTTAAACCTTTGCCCAACCTAAGACCTCTGAGATGGATGAATTGATGGCGATGTTGAAAACTATGCAAGAAAGTCAAAGTGCCATCATCCAATCTCATGACAAGGCTATACATGAGATGAAATCACAAATAGGACACCTTGTTGAGGATGTTAGATAGAGGGAAACTGGGAAGCTCCCTAGTGCTGCTGAGGAAAATCCTAAAGGAAAAGGGATTGTCTTTAGGGAGCATACTCAGGCGGTGACTATTCTGAGGAGTGGGAAAGAAATTTCCAAACCCGATGCTCCTATAGTCTCACCCCCTAAAAAACCATCCACCCCGACTTTCACCCCCACCGGAGAAGACTTGCCTAAATCTTCTCCGCTTGAAATCACCTCACCGGAAGAAGTTTCCCTCGTTCCACCCCTTACTCGACATGACAACCCTTCCACCCAGAGATCGAGAGTGCCTTTTCCAGAGCGCTTATCCACCTCTGGGCAGACTTCTGCTGGCTCATCTGGAGCCAAAGATAAGACAGATGAGATTATGGAAACTTTCAAGCAAGTGCAGATTAACCTGCCTTTGCTTGAAGCTATCAGGTAGATTCTGTCTTATGCCCGCTTCTTAAAGCGCCTGTGCATGAAAAAGCAGCAATCTAGAAAATAGGTCTGTTAACGCATCTTGATCGTGTTTTAACAAATATTGCATTGTAATATAGACGAACTTTCCGTGAAAACAAATAAAGATTTATAACTCGAAAATCAGAGTATCCGAGGTCAAACACAGGGAGCAATCTGAGTATTCCAAAACTTAGAACACAACTTTTAAATAAGAAGAATTGACTAGTTCAATAGAGGTGACATGAGAATGATGTAGAAAGAAACTGCTCAAAAAAAAAATGGACGTTTGATATTGCATTAGACGTCTTAAATTATTTCTCCAATTCTTCTCTTCTGTTGGTGATTTGCTCTACTGCAGCTCTGGTTGCTTCTTTTCTTTTACTTCCTTAGCTACTTCTGCTCCTCTTCTTTTTCCTTCTCTTCTTGATTCTCTTCTTGTGGCCAAGTCCTGGCTTGCCTCTTATTAGGTTGTTGCGTTCTTCTTTTTCTTCCTCTTCTTCCTTTGTTTTCTTACTTCTTTGTCTGCCCCTTGATCTCTTTCTTCTTCCTTCTTCGGTTCCTCTTCTCTTTGGCTTTGCTTCTTCTTCTCTACCTTGCCTTTCTTTTTCCTCTATGGAGCTTCCTTCCTTCTTCCTTCTCCTTCGCTTGCAGTGACTAAGTCCCTGCTTCCAGCACATAAGACCACGCAACAAAACCTACTCCCCTACCCTTCCCGCGCATCTCTCTCTCTCTCTCAAATTCTCTCTTCGGTATGCTCTCCCAAAGCTGGGTTATCAGGTGAGGTCACCCACCCAGGTCTAGGCGCACCAGTGTGAGTGTGGTGCGTGAGGAGTGCTCAAGAGGGGGGTAGTTGGGTCGGGGCACCAGATCCACATGATGAGCTCACGGACGAGGTGCTGTGGATAGGTGAGGAGGGACCTCACCCCAGTGTATTCGAGGCAACACAGCAATAGCACAAAATCAATATAAAGGAATCACGCGCTTTGTGACTTACCGAGGTGGGACTAATGCTCACCGCTCTTTCTCACGTGCCCGCAGCAGACCGTGCCTCCAATTGTCACAACTGCTATTCTCGTGGAATCACTTGCTGGGACAACTGGATGCGCAAGACCTCCCCAAGTTTGCTGCACCTAGAATCTTGAAGTCTTGCAACCTGGAGCAAGCGTGCAGCTTCCTCGAGTCACCGCTAATGGCGGTTGGAGCTCGAAACCTACCTGACATAAAAAGGGCCTTGCGGCTCAATTAGACCATAGGGGGACCTTTGTCGTGTCATGGCGAAGGTGAGGCGGTAGGTGGCAGGCTGCGGGGCGGCCTAGGCGTGTGTGCCTAGGTCGCTCTGTGGTCGGAGGGATGGGTTTGATCGAGGGGCAGTTGTGGTGGTGTAGAGGGTCTGTGGATGAGTGGACGTTATTTAGTGGAGTATGGTGGAGGTTATGCAGTGGTTGGTGAGACGTGTGGGGCTGCGTAGTGACGGGAGTGTCTCGTTGGAGGGTGGCCGGAGATGAGGAAGGTGGTAGTGGATAGTGACGGTCGAGGAGAAGTTAGGTGAAATAAAGTGAGGAAAATGAAAGAGTGGATGACGAGGAACTTATTTGGATTGTTGGGAGTGAAAGGGGGCAGCGGAGACAGATAGCTCGTGTGTGCTGTCGTCGGAGAAGACGACCCTGAGGGAGATAACGGCGACGAGGAGGAGGTCAGGGAGGCATGCGCTTGGTGCGACGCGACGCAAGAGGATGAGGCGGAGTGAACTCTGCTGCTGTTATGGCAGCAGAGTGACAAGAAAGAGGAGGAAGAATCACTGGAGCTTGCGGGCTTTTGGCCAGAGAGAGGAGAGATGAAGTTTGGAGGGTTTTACGGCCAAAACAAGTCTGAGTCAATCGTAGAGGGTTGGGGGTCCTTTTATAAGCGCTGGTCGAGCTTCTGGTGCATGGAGGGCAAGCCTTTAGCCACCGTCGTCTCACTGGAGAAGGAAGGTAGTTGGGATCTCAAATCTTTCGTACGTTCACATGAGAGATTGGACAGAAATCAAAGATTGTGATTGAGCTCAGATGGAAGGGGATTCCTCAAAGAATCTTCCTTCCAATTCTGGGAGAAGATCTCTGAGGGATTAGGGAGTATCCCCCCTCCCTTCCTTGTCGGAGAAGGATTCCTCCCCATTAATGGTGGAGGGACCTGTTTGTAAGAGTGGAGAGGAAGCTAGGGGCATTTATGTAATGATTTTCAAAAGATAAGGGTCAAAATGTAATTGGGTGTACTAATTTGCAAGGTAGGTCAAGATGACCTCTCCTTAGGTCCAAATTTTGGTACAAACCTAATTTGAACCTAAGGAATCCAATGGTGAAGTTGGATTTTAGGTTTGACCATGTTTAATTGGACATTTTGCATAAAAATCCAAATTAGGTCAATTGATGAGCTAGGACCCCAATCTAGGTCAAGCTAGGTTCCAAAGGCTAAATTGAATGTTATAAACCCTATGGGATATTTTTCCATGAATTTTGGAGGGTTTACTTGATTTTTATCCTAACCAAAACCTTGTTGAATTAAGCGGGTCTGTTTTAGGGCTAGCTGATGTCATTTAATTCCTAGATTGCATATGAACCCATTTCTGATTGAATCAACCCACTTTTTATCTTATTTAGACCATTTGACCTGTGTTTTGTCTCTAAGAAATCCCGTTTATGTACTACAATGGTAAAATTACAGTTTTACCCTTTATTTCATGATTTCTTCTCAGAACACTTATTCCTCTAATTAAGCCTTCTTCTAAGTTATGCAGGAGCTTTTATTCTCTTTCTTGGATCAAAATGAGCTAGTTAGGGCTCATGATGAGGTTCTCATCAAGGTCCAATCAAAAGTTGTCCTGCCTGATTCTGTTAGCTTAATTGTTCAACATGGCACATCCCCGAAACTTAAGGACCCAGGAGCCCCATATATCTCAGTAGTTATTAGTGACTTAAAAATTGATGAGGCTCTACTTGATCTGGGTGCCGGGGTGAACATCCTTCCGAGCAGCGTGTATGAACAACTTGGGGGAGGCAATCTGAAGCCTAGCCATGTAATCCTTCAAGTTGCTACTCGATCACTTAAGACACCACGGGGAATTTTGGAAGATGTCCTCATAAGAGTGGAGGATTTCTTCTTTCCCGTTGACTTCTTAGTTTTGGACACTGACCTTACCAACAAGCCAACCAAACCCTCCATCATTTTGGGCTGCCCCTTCCTTGCAACTTCGCATGCTTCAATCAGTTGCAATACTAGGGCATTGAAAATGGGCTTTGGGAATAGGAAAATCAGGCTTAATGTGTTTGATGCTTACAAACAAGCCGGACTTGAGGATTGTTCTCAAGTTGAGGTGATAGATGACCTGATTGAAGAGGCAACCCCTGCAATGTTATGTGATGACCCCTTTCAGTATGTCATGCTAAATCAGCATTCCCATCTCTTGGAGGAATGTGAAGAGGATATACTAGAACTTGAGGAATTGCTAGGTGTTTCTACTGAGTCTCTTCCCCTACATTTCCACCGAAAGTAGATCTGTTACCTGAGATGGGGACATCTATTGAAACCCTCAACCATACAAGCCCCCGACCTTGAGTTGAAACCCCTCCCTAACACTCTCAAGTATGTTTTCCTAGGTGCCAATGATACACTCCTCGTTATCATGTCGGCTATGCTATCTGAGGCACATGAGGGAGCCTTGATTGAATGCTTGTCTAAGCACAAGGAAGCTATTGCTTGGAGCATTGCTGACATTAAGGGTATAGACTCTACACTCTACATGCACCACATTTATACTGATGATTCCATCAAGCCATTTAGGGACATGCAGAGACGTCTAAACCCTAATATAAGGGAGGTGGTAAAAAAGGAAATCCTGAAGTGGTTGGACACTGGGATCATATATCCCATTGCAGATAGTAAATGGGTAAGTCATATTCATGTGGTGCCAAAAAAGGTAGGCTTTACTGTGGAATTCAACGACCAAGGTGAACAAGTTGTTACTAGACCCTCAACTAGATGGAGGGTCTGTATTGATTACCGCAAGCTGAACACCGCTACCTAAAAAGATCACTTTCCTATGCCTTTTATTTATCAAATTCTTGAGAAATTGGCTGGGAATAAGTACTATTGCTTTCTCGATGGATATTTTTGGGTACAATTAGGTGGTAGTCTTTCCTGATACCAAGAAAAGACGACATTCACGAGTCCTTACGGCACTTTTGCATTCAGGCGTATGCCATTTGGATTATGTAATGCCCCTGCAACTTTCCAGCGGTGTATGATGTCTATCTTTTCGGACGTGATTGACGAGTGTGTTGAAGTGTTATGGATGACTTCTTCATTTATGGTTCGTCTTTCGATCAGTGTCTCCTGCATCTGAAGAATGTGTTGAAGCAATGTAAGGAGACTAGTTTAGTCCTTAGCTGGGAGAAAAGTCACTTCATGGTACAGAAAGGAATTGTACTTGGGCATGTTGTATCTGAGAAAGGTTTGGAAGTAGATAAAGCCAAGATTGATTCTATTTCCAAACTTCCATTGCCTACGAATGTCAAACAGATTAGATCTTTTCTGGGCCATGCTGGCTTTTATAGGTGCTTTATTAAAAATTTTAGTAAAATTTCTAGGCCACTTTGTGACTTGTTGGTGAAGGAATCTTCCTTCAATTTTGATTCAAAGTGTGCCGAGGCCTTTCAAACTCTAAAGGAGGCCTTGATCTCTGCGCCTATTCTCTAAGCTCCTGATTGGACACTCCCATTTGAGCTGATGTGTGATGCTTCGAATTATGAAGTGGGAGCAGTCCTTGGATAAAGGGTTGAGGGAAGACCTCATGTGCTGCATTAAGCAAGCAAGACTTTAACCGAATCTCAGCAAAACTATACCATCACTAAAAAAGAATTACTTGCTGTAGTGTTTGCTCTGGAGAAGTTTAGGTCTTATCTGGTTGGGTCTAAGGTGGTTATTTTTACTGATCATGCGATAGTGAAACATCTCATTGCTAAAAAAGATTCTAAGCCACGTTAGATTAGGTGGATCCTACTCCTTCAAGAATTTGACTTGGAAATACGTGAAAAGAAAGGAGTAGAAAATGTTGTGGCTGACCACCTGTCTCGCCTTCCTCTTAATGACTCTCTTTCTAGAGACATTCGTGAGACATTTCCCGATGAAACTCTAATGGCGGTAACAACATCTTTACCTTGGTATGCTGATACTGTAATTTACTTGGTCACTGGACAAACTCCTAGCTCTTAGGATGAACAGAAAAGAAAGAGATTCATTTCCCAAGCAAGTTATTTTCATTGGGAAGAGCCAGAATTATTTAGAATTGGACAAGACCAAGTATTGAGACGTTGTGTACCTGAAGAGGAACAACAAAATGCGCTGAGTTTTTGCCATGAACTTCATTGTGGAGGACACTTTGGTGCTAAGAAAACTGCTTTTAAGGTTCTCTAATCTGATTTCTGGTGGCCTTCCTTATTTAAGGATTCTCATAATTTTGTTAAGGCCTGTATTAGATGTCAATGGACTGGAATGATTGGGAAGAGGAATGAAATGCCTTAACATCGTATTCAATCTATTGAAATTTTTGATGTGTGGGGAATTGACTTTATGGTCCCCTTCCTGTCGTCCCATGGTTATGAATATATCTTGGTGGCAGTTGATTATGTCTCTAAATGGATAGAGGCCATTCCTACGCACATAAATGGCCACTCTGTGGTTTTGAAATTTATGAAGGCTAATATCATATCCCGTTTCGGCTGCCCCAAGATCATTATAAGTGATGGGGGACCTCATTTCCGAAACCACCACTTCAATCAGCTAATCAGGAGTCTGGGAGTGACTCACAAGGTCGCTACCCCTGCAGCAGCGCCATCTCCAGCCTGCAGTAGCGCCATCACGCCCACACGTGCCCCTGTCGCACGCTTGCAGCAGCAACGCACCTCCAGCAGTGAGTGCAGCATCATTGCCCGCAATAGCAGCCTCCACGTGCACCACCTGCAGCACTCCAGTGTGTCCACTTCCGTGCACCCACTCCCACGCCCACGCATGCCCTTGTTGCAGCTCACCGCCTTCAGCCCTTAGTGCACCCACCTCACCTCCTGCAGTAGCGCCTTCCGCCTACCAACCGTGCACCTTCCTTGCAACGCACGGCTAGTAGCATCTAGCAGTAGCGGTGCCTCAGCCAGTAGCACCAACCGCACGCGCGTGTAGTCCAGTGCATGCGCCTCTTCTCCAGCACACCTCCAGCACGTAGCAGCATGTGTGCTCCCACCTGTAGACCGTGCACCACCTCCGTGCGCAACCTGCGGCTACAGCAACTATAGAACCGTCGCTACCTTTCTCCTCTGGCAAGCCGGCTTCGGCCACCGCTCGACGTATGGCTGCCACCACCGCGACGGGCTCACTTCAACTAACCGCCTGTGCGAACCTCTCCTTGATTGAACCTTTCTCCCGATCACGAGGAGGACAGAGGTAAAATCCTCTATTTTTAGTCTAATTAGTAATTACATTTCATGCCATTGCCAGGAAAAAGAATTTTGACTTATGAATATTTTATTGTGGTAAAATTACAACTTCATACTCAAGCTCTCTTACAATTGCGTGGCTTTTGTAATTAACATTTTTTGACATTGGTTTTGGGATTAAAATATGCACAACTTTTCTCTAAAACATGTCAATTGAAAATTGCATAAAATCATCACATATTTATTGAATATTTCAGTGAGAAAAAATTGCACATCTACCCTTACTTTTTCAAGTTATTGTGCATCTTCTTTCCGTCGCATTTCATGTCAGATTTGACTATGGATTTCTCACGAGATTAAACGAATATGAAATAATTGAGATTTTTTTGCATCATTGCCTCCCTGTGGACACGACCTGCTCCTAATTGAGTGGTTATATTAATTGTTGATTAGTCGATTTTTCCATCACAAAGAACTACAAACGATGCATTATTTCATTTACGAAACTTAATCGAAAGCGGAGAATCGGCTCGTCATGCACTTCACACTCTAAATCCAATTTTAAGGGCAACACCCCCAATCGCCCAATCACATTCCAAGAGCACTCTAAGCCCAAGCCTAAAACTAAGTTGACGTGCCCTAGGCAGGACTAAATTAGTTGGTAACTAAAATTTAATTGGGTAAAAATCAAGGCCTTGTCTATTTGGATCAACTGGTGACAAGAAATGTCGGTGCGGTAATTGCATTAACCTTTAGTGGTGTCCCGCTATGCGGGGTGTCCTAGGGGGTCCCACCAATCTATCCAGCCAAGTAATTCAAGGGTTGGTTTAACCCAGTTCCATCTCAGGATACCAAGGTTAGATCCAATTAGGGTATACAATTTAAGGCTAGCTTGTTTGCTTGATTTGGAGATCTCTCATCTTTCTTCCTAGGCCTTTGCCTTAATTCCACCAACCCCTTGTAGCTGGTTGTGTCTTTCTAAGGAAGACCATCTCTTATCTCTATCCACATCTCTCAAATATCCATGAACCCATATCATTCTTTTGACCCTCAGGGTCCTCCATCTCCTAAACCAACCATGATTTCGACTCCTCTTAGTTGGGAGACTCATCCTAACCAGCTGGGATATGATTATCCTTATGCCCCAACTTATTTAGAACCTAAACCTCATGGATCGGTCCCTTATCTAAATCAGAACCAATTGAAAGCCATAGTTGTTGAATTCTAGGAATATAATAAGGACTATACAGATTAATGTGCCAAGCTCCTGGAGCAAATTAGACAATCCTAGGCACAATCTCAATCTTATCACTCCTCCCAAGGACAAGACACTTGGAGCAACCAGCCTAGTGGGTCTAGTGACCCATACATTGGATCCACTAACTATTCTACTGATTCTTGCTACCATGAGGAGGCATCCTAGACTCAGCTAACCCAAAAGGCACCTTTGAACCTAATCCGTGATTTGGGTAGATCACTTGAGGAATGCACTATTTCTGATACACCTGTACCTGATGAGATATCACTGAGGAATTGGAATAATGGATCACAAGTACAGGACCGCATAACAGGTTCCCAATCAACTCCCTCTATAGCCTGCCCCACTCAGGGTGATACACCTATTGATTCATATCCAAATTCGTATAACCCTGAGTGGAGAAACAATCCTTATCTTTCATGGCCACCACAGAGACCGACTCAGACTGAACATCAATCTAGGCCATCCCAATACTCCACTCAATCCACTTTAGGGCAACCATCTAGTCCAACCCAACCCGCAACCACCCTTGAAGATATCAAGAACATTTTGTTGGACTTTGACAAGAAAAATGAAGACAGGCTGACTAAGTTGGAAAATCAAGTGAAATCTCAAGGGGATCAAATCAAGAGACTTCAAGAATCACTTTATCCCTGGATGCACACTTCTGTTCACTCCTATTCTCCACCTATTCTTCTGACCCCTCCTCCAATTTATCATACATGCCATTATGCGGAGGCCAAATCTGTGGCCTCTAAAAGGAAGAGAAAAGCTAAGAGCCCATCCAAACGATATAATTCGGGCTCAACCAAAAATCATAAGACCAAACCCACATCTAGCTCTGACTCAGTCTCTAGGGACAAAAAGAAGAAAAAGGCTTCTGAAGTTGATTTGACCTATTTACCCTTTCCTGAGGCCTTAAAGAAGGAGTCACAAAAGAAGAAAAAGACTTGCACACCTAAAGAGGTGGTTTTATCAGCTAACATAAGTGCATTTGTTTCTGGCACTCTGCCACCCAATATAGCTGACCTTGGAAAGCCCTTCATATCTTGTGGATCTAGGGTCTTCCATTAGCTTGATTCCTACCACCCTTTTTGACTGCACCACGCTTGGAGATCTGCACCACACACCTGTCACCATTAGAATGGTAGATGGATCCATCAAAACACCTAAGGGGGTAGTTTAGGATGTGATTATTAAAGTGCAAGGTTTTAGCTTTCCAGTTGATTTTATTGTTTTGGACATGGATATACCGGAAAAACTAAGTAATTCACCCATCATTCTTGGTCGACCTTTCTTGGCTAGGGCCAATGCACGGATTGACTGTTACTTAGGATGTATGGAGATAAGTAGTGGCAATGGGAAGATTCACTTTGATATGTATGCAGCTGCTAAGAAAACAAAATTAGGGTGTTTTCTGGATGACATGGAAAGTGAGTCGGAGGGTAATTCGGAGGAAACTATGGTAATTGACACCTGGGTAGAACCACATGACCTGAATCAACAATCGATTAGATTACATAAGTCACCATCAATACAAGATCAAATCTTTGATAGCATGATTGACTTTCTCTCATCTCTTTTCGGTTCCGCGGTGCTCGCATTCGGTTTCGTAGTCCGTGATAGTAGGTAACATAGATCTTTAGGTCTAAGGGCACATTGTAGAGGTTAGGAATTTGATTGTATTGATTTGTCATCAAGTGTACCTTTGCGGCGTCATTTCTCTCATCTCTTTTCCCTTCTTATCTCCCCAATTCTTCCTATGGTAGTGCATGTTTGGGAGGACGTCACAAAACCCTGAACTATGTGAATTGCCTGATAAATTTAGAAAAGAAGCTGAATCATCCTCCTCCTCCACAAACATGGCTGCACGCCCACCCCCAAATCCCGAGGATGGAAACCACCCTCAAAACCCACTAGGTGGTGGAGCCTTAGATCCCATAACCTGCCTCAAAGCCCAAATGGAAATGTATAATGAACGAATTGAGGCCATTTGGGAAACATTGGAGGAAATGCAGAACCCTCCCAAATGGGAGGAGCCTAGGTCTCTTAGCTCCTATTAGAATCCCGCTGCTATAGAGACCATAGGACAAATTCAGGTCCCCATGGGTGGGGACAACTTTGAACTGAAACCTAACATAGTTGGCCTAATAAATTTTCACTTCCATGGTCTTGAAAGTGAAGATCCTTTTCTCCACTTGGAAGACCTAACCCGATTAGCTGAAACTGTTAAACCTAGAAATATCAGGTTACCTATAGTCCTCATGAAAATGTTCCCGTTTTCATTGCGGGATAAAGCGTCGCAGTGGTTAAGCACCCTTGGGAGAACCATCCACTCTTGGAAAGAGATGCGAACAGCATTTCTCAAGAAGTTTTTCCCAATTGGGCGAACCAATGTGCTTCGCCGTGCTATCACTTCATTTACGCAACAAAACGGCGAACAATTTCATGAGGCATGGGAGAGATATAATGACCTCCTCAGGAAGTGTCCGCACCACGGTCTGCCTAAGTGGCATATAGCCCAGATTTTCTACTATGGGATAAATGAGACTTTGAAGCAGATTGTAGATGCTTCCTGCGGAGGGAATTTCATGAATAAAGATGAGAATGGAGCATTCGAATTATTTGAAAATATGAGTGAAAACTCATTGAACAATGCTTCCATTGTCGCCTTTAATCGTACTATCCTGCCCCGTAATGTCCACGAAGTTGACACGGGACCCTCCCATTCATCCACTGATCTTAGCCTTATCACACAAAAATTGGATGAAGTCTCCGTCATGCACAAGAAGCTGGACGAGCTTCTGGCCAACCACGCTCATTCTATGGCAAACACCCCCACCTCACCACTTTGTCACAATCCCAATTCTTCCAACACCAGGCTTATCCTGAGAAACCCCATAAGACCTTCCTTACCAAGTGTCATTTCGAGCAACTCGGTAAGTCATGTGGAACTGGCTTCTGCAAGCCAGTATTTTGACATGGAGGACTAAGGCTCCGTGTGCTCGGACGTGTATTTACACGCGGACGCATCTTCTGGCGTAGAAGACGCTTGCACCTTGGGGAATAACCCGTTCTCTACCACTTATAACCCAGGGTGGCGAAATCATCCGAATTTCTCATGGTCCAACAACCCGCAGCGCCAAAACCCCGCGGGTGGACCAATGCGATCGTCTGCACCCGTCATCCCAAGGGCCTAGTCTAATACTATGGTGAATCCACCATCAGGCCCTTGCGTACTGCAAACAGAACACGCATTAAGTCCTCTTGATAAATTGATGCGAATGATGACGGAAATGTCAAAGCGCCATAAAGAGAACATGACCTCTCTTCAGCACCAATTGGCACAGCAGAATGCTGAGATCAGTCAACTACGGATGGCGACTCGATCTCAGGGCACTCTTCCCGCCCATGCTATTCCCAACCTGCAAAATTTCATACCCCGTGGTCCTCAACCACAGGTACGACCTTCTCAGGGGTAGGTTAATCAGATTCTACAGGCTCCGAGCATTCCACAAGGATTTCAGGCTAATCCCGCTGCAGCACCGCACTCTTATGTCCCTATTGCAAACCCTCCTCCGCTGTATGATCCCACTGGACCCGCATCGTCCAATGCTATCACTACGAGGAGCGGTAAGCAGACTGTTGATCTGCTTCGACCTGATCCTGGCCCGTCTTCTTCATCGCCCTCTCATTCGTGATGCGCACCACATTCGCGAGAGGACGATACACCCAAATTGGTGCCAGAATCAGTTCCATTCCCTGAGGCTCTACTGAGGGAGCCAAAAGGAAAAAAAAAAGATACATAGGCTTTTGATAACCTGCATAATTTGTTCAGGGATGTAGAAATCAAGGTACCCCTGCTCGAGGCTATCGACCACATACCTACTGTCGTCTGATTTTTCAAAGACTACACAACACCCAGGTGACAGTCAAGGAAAACTAAGAATCCGATGGTTCTCTCGCCTCATGCGAGTTGTGCCATACTGTCAAATCTACCACTGAAGTAGAATGATCCAGGCACACCGCTTATTTCCTGCAGCATCAAAGGCTACAATTTTAACCGTGCCCTGCTTGATCTAGGATCTTCCATCAATATTATACCGACCATCATGCTTGAAAAATTTTCCTTGGGAAATCTGAAACCCACCCCGGTCACATTACAGTTGGCAGATCGTTCTATCAAAATTTCAAAGGGTGTGGTGGAAGATGTGGTGGTTAGGGTCAACAGTCTATGTTTTCCTGTTGACTTTCTTGTTTTAGATATGGAAGTTCCTAGCTCACTTTCTGATTGTCCGATCATCCTTGGATGACCTTTCTTGGCCATAGCCCGCACCCATATCGACTGCGAGTCGGGCTATATTGAGATTGCCGTTGGATCCGAAAAGCTCAAGCTTAACATCTTCAAGGCAGCCAAGAACTTTGATTGCGATTGTATCGAGGATGACACGTCTGATGAGGACATGCCGTCAGTGCGTGTATCGACTAATTGGAACTTATTCTGACTGCTGCGGATTACCTGTAAACATTGACGACTGCCTGATCAACACATACTGTGACGTTCCCCCATCCCTCCCTATTCCCGTACCTTCTCCTGACCAGACTTCTGACGAGGTTTTCTCCGCTTCCCATACCTCGTGGTCTGAGTCATATCCGGGCTATTCACCGCCGGTCCACACTCTTGAAGACCAGATTGCCCTTTCTTTCCTGCCAAATCAGGCGGATTTGCAACTCCACACTAGGACCATGAGCCCACATACTTCTCACTGGGGCTATTCCTTTTTGGATCCATCTATCCAAGAAGCCCCTATTCTTGGCCATTCTGAGGGCCAACTTCTTCCTCCTGACTTGTTTTCCGATTCTCCTGGGACACTCTTGTCCCAAGAAATGCCAGATCTTTCACCATCCACCATCACTTTTCACGCCACTGTCACGTACACTTCACTTTTCACTTCACCACCCAACATCCACCCACCCTACCACCCTGCTGTATGCCCTGCACCTCAGCTCTCGTTACCCGATCTTCCGTCCTTCCTCTACCCTACCCTACATGCATATGAGGACATAAATTTGTTTGGCATGGGGGGGTGGATAGGCATCCATAGGATCTGGGTATTTTATGGTATCATGCAGTTTCCACCTATATATATATATAATGAAAATTGAAAGTGGTGTCTAGTAATGATCTAAAGGTTGAAACAAAAATACAATAAGTGTTTATGGATATTCAACCATTACTTTGAAGACTTTCCAGGCCACAGAAGCTTGATTCGCTCAGGCTCGGCTTAATTCACTTGAGCATCAACAAAATAGATCGGAATCTCTCCTAATTAAGGATGTATTCTTGTACCAGAGACACCAGTACAGGATCTATTGGTTTGCTTCTACTTGAGAGCCTAAGTAAACTTGGTTCACACTACACATATCAAGAAAGACCAGGTGAACACAAGATCCAACCCTAGTGTTCATTAGGGAAGGTGGAGTCCTTACCTATGCACGCAGGTAGACTTTTTATCCCAGGCTTTAGTCTTGTGTTTAGGAGAGACTCTTTCCACCAAAAAGGAACTCTCCCCCCAAAAAAAATGAAAAAGTGTGCTCCTCCAAATAATGTTGTAAGAGATATACTGACACGTGTTTCAAAAAGAAAAAAAAAAGAGAAAGATGTAAATAAGTCAGTATATCTCACAAATGTCTGTAAAATCGCCCTACAAAAGTTCTTCAGGGCAGGTTACAAATACCTTGTTTTCTTTGAGCCACAAATATCAGAAAATGGCAGTTGAGTTTTTCCGTCATCTTTTTAAGGGTCAAATCCGAAGACACGAGCTGAAACTGGGACCAACCTTTACTTAAAAATTTGTGAAACCCTGGGCTTAAGTCTTAACGTTCATCTGGTCAGTCTTGATCCTTTACTACGCACAAGCCATAATCTCTTGAGCTCTCCAGTTCGGCAAAAACCTCCTGGGTCCTAGAAATTGTATTTAAGGTTTAAATATCAAGAGTTCTGGTTAGTCGAGAGATGATCTATGACATGTGAGACTTAAAGTATTAGTAGTCTTCTTTGCAATTGGTTCTCACAATATCCAGCAATAAACACACCTATATCGCCTAAGAAGAAAATCTTCAGTTGAAGATCATTTCTAAATGCTGTTTTGCTAGAGACTAGCAAAAGATAGGCATGGGGTTATGACTGCACCGTAAAAATACACCTGCAATTGTGCCATCTTGTGCTATTTTCTAGCATTACCAATGCATATTAGGTATCCATAGTTACATTTGTAAAAATACATGCATGCATGCATTTAATTGAGAGGGGAGGAGAGTAAATAAAATGGCCTCGCAATTCACGTATTCTTCAAGTGCTGCCTCACAAAATTTCCATCTTCATTTTTTATTTCTTTTTTATTTTTGACTTTCTTCCCATGGCTGCACGGCATGGCATGGCTGGATCTTCTTCTTCGTGCCATGTCCTGCTCAGCCATTCCCTGCTCATGCTCTCCCAGCCAAGCCATGCACAAGCCATGCACAGCCAGGGCATGGCTGTGCATGCCTTTTTGCTCTATAAAAAGAGCTCGGCTTCTTCTTGCAAGAGGAGAGCCTGGTCCAGCCAAAAAAAACTCCACAGCATTTTCTTCTCCAGGCCGCCTCCTCCCCTCTCCCACCATACGCAGGCCCTCCTCCTTTGAGGAGCCACTCTGCTGCCAGGAGTCCATCACTATGGTGTACACCCACCACCGTGAGACCACCACTGCCCAGCTCATCAAAGAGCTGGTGGGCATGGTGGTCTTCTTTTCCTTGTCTCACGTCCAAGCCATTTCAGCCATTAGAGTAGGAGCTTGAAGCTTTGAAGCTCAAAGCTCCGCATGCAGCAGCAGCAGCAAGGTGGTAGCAGCCAGCAGGCCACCGCGCGTGCCTGCGGGCTGCCTTCACCTTCCGCTTCTTGGCGCTGCACTCGCCTTTCCACCCGGAATCGGCCACCGCGCGAACCTGCAGTGGCCGGCCAAGCTTCACCGTGCACACCAGCCAACACCCGCAGGCCACCGCACGCCCTGTCGAGCTCCTTCTCCCATGACCCAGCCCTCTCCACGAGCTCTGTCGAGAAGTCCCACCCACAAGCCACTGGCCGTCGCAACCCTTCCACGCGTGCGCCAACCGCAAGCCGCCCGCACTCACAGCACCTACAGCACGCAGTTGCACAGCTCGCCCAGCCACTGTAGCCACTGTTCATGGGTTTCAGCGAAACACTGTGGCTACAGTGGGGTGACCGGTAAGTTTCTCACTTATCCGGTCACTCGGCGCGCCGCTACCGACCACTGCCCATGTGCATGTCCCGCCCCAAGTCCACTCCAATGCTCGCCTGCGGGCCTACGTGCGGTCCTCTACCAGTGCCCGCTCGCTTCAGTGTCTTCGCCCGCGTACGCTCACCCGCTCCCAGCGCCTGCGTCTGCCTGCACCCGACTCTCCGCGTAGCACTGTGCGCTGCGGTTCTCTCCCCGTGCTCACTCCCTTAAAGCGTCCACGTCCTCGCTTTCATACGCACTTGTGGGTGAGCGCGTGGACTCCAGACATCGGGCCTGAAGCTTCAGATGCCTTAACCCTCTAGCCTTCACTCCAGCAGTCTCTCTCTCTCTCTCACAGCACTCTCTCACTTTATCTCTGCACACACACAGACACACACACTCACACTCTCGCACACACACACTCTTACTTATATAGTATTATATACAGATATATATACACGTATACATATATATATTGATATATATACATATATTTATATACATATATATACATACATATATATATACGTATATCTATATACTTATATATATATTCAAATATGTTTACATATATACATATACTGATATACATATATATATATATATACATATATCTATACATGTATTAGTAATTATATAACTATGTATTAGTCTATATACATACCTATATATATATATCTATATACTTATATATATATATATATACATATATATTTACATATTTACATATACTTATATACATATATATATATATACATATATACACACCAACTTATACATATATATATATATATATATATATATATATATATATATATATACAAATATACATACATGTATACATATATATCTATATAACTATATATACATATATATATATATATACACATATCTATCTGCATATATCTATATACATATATTACTATATATATATACATACATATATATACATCTATATAGTTATATATACATACATACATACATACATACATACATATATATATATACATATATCTATCTATACATATATTTATATCTTTATATATATATACATATATACATATATACCTATATATTTATAACCATATATACATATAGATATATTTACATATATACATATATATATATTTTCACATTACTTACCATATGTTGTATCGCAGGAATATCTGCACCAGTTGCTGATATTCCTCGATACACGCGTACAAAAAGCGTGGTCACACACATCTTCCACCATCCATCCTACACTCCACATGGCACCTCGTCCTGTTGGTTGCATCTTTCTAGACGACGACCGACTCGACACCGTGCTACACTCTATCTCCGCCTCCACCCCCACCCCTTTATACATATATAGTATGTACATATATATCTATACTATATTTACATTATTTCTATTTCTCTTGCATGCCAATAAAAAGATAAAAAAATATAAAAGAGAAAAGATAATCCTTGACTTGCAGGTACTCTGTTTTGCGAATAGCATGATCCATTTTGGAACCCTGATTTGGCTCAAAGCCAAGAACCTAATTTTGAGGGTGTTCCTCAAGGAGAAGAATTATCAGAAAAAAATCTAAATAGAAAAACACCAAAAACATAATAAACAAACGGAAGAGATTCGTTGTAGGAAAGGCGTAGAAACTTAACTTGTAACCCCACTTCCCTGAGTTCGACCCTGGGCCTAAAAGTGACCAAGATAAAATCAAGTAGGCTAGGTAAAAAATTTTGTAAAGAGATGGTTAAGGTCGATTTAGGTTAACCACTATACACATTTCAACGATAAAATACCATATTAACTCACCTAACCGGGTCAGACCACCTCCAGACATTCAATCGTGTAAAGACACAGCTGCAGAGGCTCCAATTTCTCAACTCACCTACTGTAGCTCACGCACACTGATGTAAAGAAGCAAATAGTGGGAATAGTCCCACATCGTGAATTCAGAGCCTCGCCACCGTGTATAAAGTGAAATCATCGCAAAAGCTTTTTGTCCATGACACAGGGGTGGGGTCCCCATGCACATGCCCACGCACATGGCTATGTAGGCGCCTATGCACTCCTCTCCCACGATCATGCCTGTGGGTCTGAACCCTGTACGTGACCCGATTACTTGGTTAATATTCTAACCCGTATACTCGGGTTTGAGAGGGAAATCTGAGGAGGGTGGGGGTGGTTTTGCACTGTGGCCTTGTGATCTAAACACATCTATTTAGGTTAAAATACCTATTAATGCATGTTCCTAGGCTTAGATTTGCATTTCATGTTATAAATATTACATAACATGCATCAGTGTGCATTTAGAGTAGTTATATATATTTTAGGTTAATTAGGTCCTTTTTATGGTCAGGAGAGGACTTATTTTAGGGCCTCAGATGGATGATCGAACCGTATGGATCTGATTAAGACGACGATCGGAGTCTAACGCTTCTGAAATCGTCTAGATCGAAGAACTGTAGCATCGTACAAAGTCCAAGGAAGAAATGGCTAGGGGGCAATGCGACACCCATATGAGTTTCAGATGGAAAATCCGACCATATGAATTGATCCGAAGCGACGATCGCAGTCTAGCAACACGGGAATCATCTCGATCTGAGCACCGTGGCACCCACTACAAAAGAAAGAAGAATGGATGGCCCAAGTGGCACCACGTGGCGCCATCCAGGCCACCCAACGCTGGGCAGCAGCAACGCACGTGCACAGCCGCAGTCGTAGCCACTGGCAGCGCACCGTGCACAGCTGCAATTGCAGCAAAGCATCACGCACAGTGCAGCCGTGCGCAGTAGCAGCGCAATGCATGCCAGTGCACGCGTGCACGACGCGGGGAGCACAGGCACGTGAATGGCACAGCGCGCGATGCAGGCACCAGCTGGGCGAGCGTGGATTTTCAGCGACGTACGCCTTTAGTGACGCTTGCAGCTGTCACTAATGGTCTGCGCGTGCCAACAAGAGGATTTAAAGGGTGGATCTTCAGCAACAGCTGCAGCAACATTTATGGATGTCAGTAATGACCTAGATGCGAATTTGTTTTTCGTCCTCCCCTATAGAAGGACCTACCCACCACCATTCCAAACCATCTCTTCCTTTCTTCCTCTCACCACCTCCAAGGATCTAGAGAGAGCTTGTCCCAAGCCCAGGATTCTCCTCCAGAGTAAAACCAAATAGTTTTCCCTCCCCTCATCCCCATTCGTGGAGCATCCCATGGCTGTCCTCTCACCGCCCTTTAGGAAGAAGATCCTCGCCGCGATGCCACCCTGCCCCATCCTCCGTCCTTCGGCTCCATCTTCCTTCACCCCGCTCCTCACCACCTTCCTTCAGGTGACGTCAGAGCAAGTCGTCCTCCGAGCAACCGTCAAGGGGGATTTCTCCCACCACTTGCTATCTTTTTCGCTTTCATAGTGTAGTTTTCCTGCTTTCATAATTCTAGTAAACATTCGTGAGATAAATAGATGATTATTTCTCTCTCTCTTTTATATTTGCAAGTAGATTAGCTAGATAAGCATTTATCAATCTGATCTCTTGCTTCCTAAAAATACAAAAATATTAGAAAAGATAAAAATGACCAAAATAAAATAAAATCGAAGCACAGTTTTCAATTAAAGTAAATGTCGCCTCCCTATGTTCGACTCGAGACTCCCTTGGATTTTCGGTATAAATTTTATTTGACCATGAGTTTTGAAACTACGATGACGGGTAACTTGTAACACTGATTTCATACTTGCGAAACACATGCGATCATTTTGGCACTGTTGCTGCGGAGGCAACGTGATGTAAACACATTTACACTACTTAAGATATCTATTTATGCATGTTCTTAAGCATAGGATAGAATTTCATGACATAAATATTGCATTACATGCATCATCTTGCATTTAGAATAGTTTGAATAAAATGGAGGTTAATTGTCTCCTTTTATTTTCTTGGACAGGGCAAATATATTATCAGGGCCTCGGATCAAAGATCCAACTGTATGGATGTGATCAGGGCGACGATTGGAGTTCAACGACTCCAAGATCGTCCTAATCAGGCATCCGTAGCATCAGATAGTGACCTGGGAACCCTAGAAGATCAAGGGCCAGGATGGTGTAAATTCGCACTTCAGATGATAAATTCGACCGCACGGATGAATTCGGATCGATGATCACAGCCCAACGACACAAAAATCGAGTCAATCCGACATCTGTGGCACCATCTACAACTTCAAGAAGATGGACGGCCAAGATAGCACCACGTGGCGCCATCTCAGCCGCCCAAATGGCCGCTTGCGTCTTGTGAAAGCCCTGCACCCAATCGCTCCCCGCTGTTGGATCTTAATCCAATGGCTGTGAGCGCTCGCATTTAAAAACGCTCGCTCGACCATCCGCGCCCCATAGCGCAGCGGTCGAGCGCGCTATCGCGAGCGCGGGGCGCGAGTTCGAGCCGTGGCGAGGAATGGCAGGCGCGAGCAATTGGAGCATCGGATGGAGATCATACGGCCGCGCGTGCCCGATAGCGCCGACGCACGATTGGACGCGCAATTAGACACGCGGGGGGGCGCGCAGTGCGTGGGCGCAGACGCATCTTAAGCCGTCCGATCTCGCGATCGGATGGCTGAAAAGCACTGGAGGTGCGCGGGCGTTGAGGAGCGGGCAGCCGAGGAGGCACGTGTGGGCACGGAGGCGACGGCCACGTCGGGGCTTTAGTGACGGATTTATCTGTCACTAAAGACCCATCTTTTATTATTTTGAAGTTATAATGTCCATTTTGCCCCCACTCCTTGCAACTATAAAAGGAGACCCCCTCCATACGAAATTCTCATCCCTTCTTTCTCCTCTCTACCCCTCCAAAGCTCAAAAGAAGCTTGTCCCACACCCGGGATGCTTCTTGCGAGATAAAGTCCAATTTTCGTTCCCCTTCGGAAGTGGATCCCGCGACGACGACGGCGTGCTGCTCTGTTCCTGTTCTTCTGCTTCGTCCTCCTTCGTCCTGCTTCATTCTCCTTCGTCCAGGCGTCGTCCCGTCCTCCAAGCAATCGTCGAGGAGGATAACTTCTCTCTCCCATTCTTATTTACAACTTTTCTAGTGCAGAATTTTCCTACTTTATAGTGTAATTGATTTTTCGCTTTCTAGTGTAACTTTTATAAATAGTTGAAATATTGAATGCATGTTCTCTTTCTCTCTCTCTCTCTCTCTCTCATAGTTTGATAGCTCCATTGTAATTATATCACCCTGCTTATAAAAAAAATCCTAAAAAAATATAATTGCGAATATAGATCAACGTAGCCTCCTTGTGTTCGACCCGAAATTCTTTTCGGTATAAATTTTATTTGCTGAACACGAATTCTTCGCTTTTTGAACTACAACGACAGGTTTTCCAAAAGCCAAACACGTAAGCATAGCGATTCGCGAAAAATTCCATTCAACATTTTGGCGCCGTTGCCGGGGAGGCAACGATCTTTGATTTCTCTTCGCGTTTTGTAACTTACAAATCATTTACCTCACTTTTCTCCTTTCTTATTGTAATTGCAGGTACTCTTTCGAGATAGGCAAAAGCGGTAGATTGGAGTAAAGTGCTGTAGAAGGTTTTGTGAGTTACCCCCTACCTCCCACCCATTAGATTTCATTTCATCACATAATAACTCAAACATTAATCAACTTAGGTGTTTTTATAAACTCTAAGGTTAGATTGTTTGTTGTTTGACACCCATACTCACCCCAATCCCCACATTAAAAAGAAAAAAAAAAGAAAAATCTCACAGTGGTACACAACCTCATCTGATTTTCAAACTCAACCGGTAAACCAATCTTAGGAGCCGGTACACACATCCAAACACATAATTGAGTAGAAATCAGATTAGGTAATCATTTGTGTGCCTAATTAAGTGGTGCAACAGGCCAATTGTTTGAGTTGATTGGGCCGCATTACTTCAAATAAAATCAACTCATCAAGTAGCTGCCAATTAGGTTCAACTCTTAGGGATTTACCAGGCACTCCACATTCTTTTTAAACTTTAAAGGAAAACATCTTCACCTGTGCTTGTAAAACTTGGTGTGACAACGAAACTTGATTGAAAATACCTAAAGTTGAATCCTAAAAGCTACTAAGCAAGATTTGAACCTTAAAATTCACCACATCAAAAATAATCTTGCTTGAAAACCACTGGTTGTGCACGCACACACAAATCAATCAATCACTAAGGGCACAACCCATTTAAAGGGCCCATCACATTCCAAAGCACATTCAAACCTAGCCCTAAATAAAATAGAGTAGACGTTGGCCTTAAGGATTGGACTCGCTCTTCAGAACCCAGAACGAGATTATTTCCGATTAGTCTGTTTCTACTGTTCAATCTGATGTCTAGCTAGGGGAGCAGAGTCAAACAATCGCGACTGGGGGGTACACTAGGAACCAGAGGCGTAAGCTGAAGGAAGAACCTTCTCCCCAGTCCCTCCTTCTAACTGGTTGGATTGAACAGACAAAAGTAGATCAAAGCATTCTTTTATCTCAAGATGGGTTTTGAGAGTCTGTAGGTCTGTAGGCTAACCCATTTAAGGATAGGTTTGATTGTTTGTATTGCAGGGAGCCTTTCTTCCTCCCGAGTCTCATGAATCCTTCCACATATTTCACACATTCCCGCTCTTTCCCTCCTGTTGTGAATTATCCTCAACATGACGATTATCCCAACTCGTATTGTAATCAACCATCAGTTAGTTGGGATAATTCGGATTGGGGATATAATTCCGGACCCCCGTGTTTAGGGTCTAACCTTGAACACTTTGATTCTGATTTCTATTCTTCTCAAAGCTACATCGATTATAGATCGTCTTCCTTTCATGCACAACCTAATATGATCTACAATCAAGAAGGATACACCGATCCTTACCCATCCTCTGATTTCATTGCCTTTAGGTCATCACCATCTTTTCAAAAATCTGAAATGACCTATCATCAGGAAGGGTATAACGAATCTCAATTCGTTAATTCCTCTGCATTGATGTCAAACCCTCCCAACCCTGAACCAACTCAATTGATTCAGGTTAATCAGGTTCAAGATAAGGTTCTGGCTAACTTGAGGAATATCATTCAATCTTTAGAAGTTCAGCCAATACCTTGCATTGAGAGATTGGATCCCCTGATTGAAATGATTGATGATTTAAACAAGTCTTTGTTGGATTGGCTCCAGGATGTTAAGGATAAGAACCCGGGTGAGTTTCTACTTGGGAAATTAGCGAAATTGAAGATGAGATTCGTGGTTGCTTTGATTCAATCTTGGAATAATTCCCACGATGAACTCTCTTCAGGAAAGCCAATGTCAGAACCTGCTCAGGCACCTGTTGGGGGGGACACGTGTTACGAAGTTGACCAGATTGAATTAAAACAACCAATTAAGGATGATCTGATTTCTTTGCCTGAGATCCCTAAGCCGGGTTACGAGGAAATGTATGTCTCCTTGGAACATAAAGTGACAAATGATTTTGGGACGTACATTGATACGAATCCTGATGGTGAAGATTCAAGTTGCGAAGTCTCACGCGAGTTTTCTAAACATGATTTCTGTGAGACGATTGGGCCTGAGGAATCTGATAGATCAATTGATAGCCCAATAACTGAGAACACTGATCTTATTAGGGCACACATTACGGATCCAGAATCGCATTTTCTGGAGGAATCAATTCAATGCCCTGATTATCAGTTACACCCTATTGAGCTTATTGATGATTCTAATTCTGAGATAATTAGACCCAAGTCAATTTTGATTCTGCCACAACATTTAGACTTGGAGATTTCAGACGGGGTGATGAATATACAAGAGGTCCTGGAATTTGATATGCTAAATGAGGAGGATAGGAGCTGGGAAGTTTTGATTTGGGAAGTTAATTCTGGAGGAAATGGAAGATTGAGTCGAAGGGTTCCTTTTAAGTTAAAACCATCAAATCAGAACCCTTACGACATTTGTTTCGAGGATGTTCAACCCAAGCACACATTCAATGATTATCCTTTTGAGCTTCAATTCTCTGTAACCCGACTTTTTGGTCTTGGGTTGCATCCTCAGAAACCGCAGGCCCGATCCCGCTTACATTCTGATTTTAGGTTTTGGGTAATTTTTATCCAGAACCTAAGATATTCTCGATTATGGGATGTGGGTCTGCACCACAATCTGGTCCACATCTGTGGACCTCTGCTGACAGGTCAGAGGATTCTTCTGTTCATTCTAATTCTGACCTGCACATGTGAATTCTTCATTTCTTTTCTTTGTATAGTGTACCTAGCTGAAGGCACTAAACTCAGCACTTATACAGTTCTTTTTAATTTTTCATCTCGGAGCGGACCTGACATTCACGCAATTCAGGTGCTTTCTTCGCTTTTCCACTTTGTTTTATGTCTTTTTAATACAATGAGGACATTGCATTAGATAGGCATGGGGGGGGTGGATATTTATCTCTGAATTCATTCGTCAACTCCGTAGATTTGTTTTATTTTGATTAAAAAAAATTAAAATTAGGAAAGATAATTTGGGTTTAAGAAAATTTTCAATCTTAGGAAAAACTACATTAAGATCTGAACACAAAGACCCTTCAGGTCGTTGAACTTAATCAGCTCGTGTACCCACTAAAATGTGGATTTATTTTTTGAGTTCTCGCCAACTTGAATTTTATTTTAATTGGAGTAAATAAATTTGGGTGATAAGTACACGTCTTATCAACCCGCCCTCTGATTTGAGGGAATTTTGAGTCTTAAGCATCTACACACTTTCTTTGCACTGACTCGTTGTTCGACGATTTTAACGGAAATTAGGTAGCTAATGAACCTGCTAGGGTGATATGGCTGGCAAGTTATCGTGGGTAACAGCCCATAGGTAGGTTGTCCAGAGCCCAGTCACTGGACCTTTCTCTTTTTGCTGCCTTTAGGTAAATCTTAGACTAGGGAAGCCACCTACTTAAAAAAAAAAAAAAGAGAGAAAAAAAAAATCATCAAAAGGAAAAGGAGAAAAAAAAAGAAGAAATAAGCCACACTTCGCCGCATGAGTATGGCTGGCAAGTTATAGGTGGTAACAGCTCATCGACCGGTTGTCCAGAACCCAGCTCAGAAAATGCACTAAAAAAATTCCCAAAACACTTAGGAAGAAGCGGAGAAGTAGAATAAACCGGGGAAATATACACTGGATTTACCCTTGTGTTGACCCCGTTAAAAAATAAAAGTAGGGAGAAAGCTACCGGTTGTAAAGATACACCTTTAGGTAGAATTCTTTTTGAGGTCACCTAGAGGCGTAGAAATTCGAAGTCCGTTCTAATTGCCGGTTAACGAGTCTATCACAATCACAATAAGATGCTTAAAGCTTAGGGTTCTCATCAAATTTTGGGTGAGTTGAATGGCAGTAGAAAGCCACTCTTAAACCCGAAAATTTGAAAATAAAAAAAAATTAGAAAAGAGAAAAAGAGAACAAGAAAATTTTCTTTTAATAAGGCGAGGGCTTGAAGCAGTCCGCATTTTGGCTGATACCCGGGCACTGTTGTATCTTTGAAAGTTCAGTTCCTAAGTAGACAATTTCTTAATGATTGAAAAATAACTCAAGTCTAAATAATCTAACCTAATTCTTTTATAAATAGCATATAGTTTTTGCTAGGGACTAGCAAAAGATAGGCATGGGGGTATGATGTAAGCACATTTACACTACTTAAGATGTCTATTTATGTATGTTCTTAAGCATTGGATTGCATTTCATGATATAAATATTGCATTACATGCATCATCTTGCATTTAGAATAGTTTGAATAAAATGGAGGTTAATTGTCTCCTTTTATGTGCTTGGACAGGGCAAATATTTTATCAGGGCCTCGGATCAAAGATCCAACCGTATGGATGTGATCAGGGCGACGATTGGAGTTCAACGACTCCAAGATCGCCCTAATCAGGCATCCTAGCATCAGATAGTGACCCGGGAACCCTAGAAGATCAAGGGCCAGGATGGTGTAACTCTGCACTTCAGATGATAAATCCAACAGCACGGAAGAATTCAGATCGACGATCGCAGCCCAACGACACAAAAATCGAGTCAATCCGACATCCGTGGCACCATCTACAACTTCCAGAAGATGGACAGCCAAGATAGCGCCACGTGGCACCATCTCAGCCGCCCAAATGGCCGCTTGTGTCTTGTGAAAGCCCCGCGCCCAATCGCTCTCCGCCATTGGATCTTAATCCAACGGCTGTGAGCGCTCGCATTTAAAAACGCCCGCTCGACCATCCGCGCCCCATAGCGCAGCGGTCGAGCGCGGGGCGCGGGTTCGAGCCATGGCGAGGAACGGCAGGCGCGAGCAATTGGAGCGTCGGATGGAGATCGGACGGCCGCGCGCGCCCGATAGTGCCGACGCACGATTGGACGCGCAATCGGACGCGCAATCAGACGCGCGGGGGGGCGCGCAGCGCGTGGGCGCGGACGCATCTTAAGCCGTCCGATCTCGCGATCGGACAACTGAAAAGCGCTGGACGTGCGCAGACGTTGAGGAGCGGGCAGCCGAGGAGGCGCCCGTGGGTGCGGAGGCGACGGCCACGTCGGGGCTTTAGTGACGGATTTATCCGTCACTAAAGACCCATCTTTTATTATTTTGACGTTATAATGTCCATTTTGCCCCCACTCCTTGCAACTATAAAAGGAGACCCCCTCCATACGAAATTCTCATCCCTTCTTTCTCCTCTCTACCCCTCCAAAGCTCAAAAGAAGCTTGTCCCACACCCGGGATGCTTCTTTCGAGATAAAGTCCAATTTTCGTTCCCCTTCGGAAGTGGATCCCGCGACGACGACGGCGTGCTGCTCTGTTCCTGTTCTTCTGCTTCGTCCTCCTTCGTCCTGCTTCATTCTCCTTCGTCCAGGCGTCGTCCCGTCCTCCAAGCAATCGTCGAGGAGGATAACTTCTCTCTCCCATTCTTATTTACAGCTTTTCTAGTGTAGAATTTTCCTGCTTTATAGTGTAATTGATTTTTTGCTTTCTAGTGTAACTTTTATAAACAGTTGAAATATTGAATGCATGTTCTCTTTCTCTCTCTCTCTCTCTCTCATAGTTTGATAGCTCCATTGTAATTATATCGCCCTGCTTATAAAAAAATCCAAAAAAAATATAATTACGAATATAGATCAACGTAGCCTCCCTGTGTTCGACCCGAAATTCTTTTCGGTATAAATTTTATTTGTTGAACACGAATTCTTCACTTTTTGAACTACAACGATAGGTTTTCCAAAAACCAAACACGTAAGCGTAGCGATTCGCAAAAAATTCCGTTCAACACAACGGAATTTACTTTATTGTTTTCTGCACTTCTTTGCATTTACATAGCACTAACCCTGCTTGTCTTTGATCTACTGTTTTGTAGGTACCCTAGCATGGAGATCCAAGTGTGGCAGACCAGAGTAAAGTGCGGGTAGAGTACTCTGCATGTGTCCCCCAAATTTCCTCCCAACTAGTTCATTTCGCCACACTCATAACCAAGACTTAATCTACTTAGGTGTTTGCATAAACCCTAGGATAGAATTATTTGTCTTTTCTGCCACCTTCATCCACCTCACCCTCGCATTTAAAACAAAAATGTAAAAAGAAAGATACTTTATGTGGGACGAATCAATATATACACTTCATACACCCACATTTGAGGTACATAATTGGACTTGATTTTCATCTACTCAACAGAGATTATGACCTATGGACCCGATACACGAATTCAACACATAAAAGAGTAGAAATCAGATTAGGTTAAGCACTTTTTTGTGTGCCTTAATCGGTGGTGCATTTGAGCCAATTGATTGAATTGTTTGGGCCGCACCACCTAATCTAAAAGTGGTTCATTTTGTAGCTGCCCCATAGGATTCAATAATTAGGTCAAGCCAGGCACTCCATATTTTTTCTTGATTTCTAAAGGAAAATACTTGAACACGTGCTTTTAAAAACAAACTTAGGTTGCCTCACAAAACTTAGTTGAAAGCACCTAATATTTGAATCCTAAAAGCTATTAAGTAAGATTCGAACTCTAAAACCCACCTCATCATTAATAATCTTGCTTGAAAACCTCTTGGTTGTGCATATTCACACATTCTCAAACAAATTATTAAGGGCACAACCCATTAAGGGCCCATCACATTCCAGAAGCACCATTGTCCCAAGCCTAATTAAAACTGAGTAGATGTTGGCCTTATAGACTAGTTCACTCTACAGGATCCAGATTGAGATTATTCACGATTAACCTACTTATACTAGTTAATCTGATGTCTAGCTAGGGGAGTAGCGTCAAACGACCGCGGCTGGGGGGAACACTAGGAATCGAAGGTGCAAGCCAAAGGAAGAACCTTCTCCCCAGTCCCTCCTTCTAACTGGATGGATTGACTGGACATAAGTAGAGTAAATCATCCATAGTCTTAGGACGGATTCTGAGAGTCTGTAGACCTTTAGGCTGCCCAACCTATGGACAGGCTTGTATTTTTGTGCTGCAAGGTCCCTTCTCCTCCCCATCCTTCTGACTTCCTTCCAGTGTATGCTTGGAAGGAGGTCATTCAACCCTAGATTAGAAGGACCTCTAGAGCATTCCCGGAGGCAGAGGTTGAGCTTTAGCCAAGCAGATCCCATGGCTGATCAACAACCACCTCCCCCACCCTTGAACTAGTAGGAGCTGATTCAGAGGCAGTTGGAAGAATTACAGCAAATGCAGCAGTGGTTCCAACGAATGAATGGTTAGGGTGCTCGACCCTTGAAGGATTTTTATGATCCTTCAAATTATGAGGATCGTCCCAGCGTTGTGATCCCTACCGGAGATGTTGAGATCAAGCCCCAGGTTTTGAGTCTAATTAAACACTTTCACGGGCTTGGCTCAGAGGACCCATTCCAACATTTGGAGGACCTGATCACTCTAGTTTAGACCACTAAATCACGGAATGTGGATGAAGAATAGATGCTCATGAGGTTTCTCCCCCATTCACTTGGGGATAAGGCCGCACATTGGTATCATACCTGGATAGCTTTGAAATCAGCCTTCCTGAAGAAATTATTCCCAATTGAGTGAACTAATGCATTGCTACGAGTAATTACCACTTTTTCCCAGCAGCAAGGGGAACCGTTTCATCAGGCTTGGGATAGATTCCAGGGTCTGTTGCGGAAGTGTCCACACCACGAGGTGCCTAAATGGCAACTTGTGCAGATTTTTTATCATGGGTTGAATGATCAACTCCATAATCATATGGATGCTTCTTGCGGAGGCAATTTCCTCAACAAAGACATAGATAGTGCGTATGATTTCTTTGAGAAAATGAGCAAAAATTCTTTAAACCACGCCTCCATGGAAACCTTCAACCGATCCCAACAAACTAGCTCAAATGCCAATGAGGTCCAAGATACTCATACTTCTGATATGGAACTGATCTGCAATAGATTAGATAAGATGGATCTGGTTGCTAAACAAATGGAAGAGTGGATGTCCAGAAACTCTAATTTTTCTAGATCCACTCAATCCCAAGGATCGAGATTCCATTCTTCGCAAGCTCCTACAGAACGGGAGTTTGTGAACCAACTGGAGCCGGCTTGACCTTCGAGCCAACTCTTCTTGGAACCTTATGGGTTCCAAACTGGGGCCTTTGATCCCAGTCTTTTTGATCCTTCTTCATCCTCATCTTATGAGGATGTTCATGTTGTGCAAGAGAATGTTAGGTCCAACCCTTATTCAAATTCCTATAATTCTAGCTGGAAAAATCATCCTAACTTCTCTTGGAAAGATCAGGAGCAACAGACCCAATATCGACCCAACAACTATGTACCGCAAAAACCAATGGGTCATGGTCATGTATATACTCAGTTGGCCCTGAATCAGGTTAATCAGCTCATGTGGAATGCTCAACAACCTGCCGAGCAGGCTGACTTAAACTTGAAAATGGTAGAAATGCAAGGGTCAATGCTCTAGCTCATGCAACAGATGAAAACTTCGTTGGACACCTTGCAATCTAGACTTAGTACAAACAATCAACAACCTAGACCTCTACCATCACAAACAGTACCAAACCCAAGGAATATACAGAACTGAGGCATTGGGCCTCAAGGGTTTGGTAATGATGGGGAGTAGCATGGTCAAGCTCATGCTATCTATCAGGCTACCCCAGCCCCTCCCAGAGCGAACCAAGTTCCTACCATAATCAACCAGGAGCCTCATGTTTTGCCCAACCCTCTTCAAGGCACTAACCAACAGCATTTTGCCATGACAAACACCATCACCTTGAGGAGTGGTAGTAGAGACAAGGGACCTACCCAACCCCATGTCAACCCCATTAGGCCCCATAGCAAGAATTCCAAACTCCCAACTAAGAATGTGATCAAAAAATCATCAAAGTATGATTCGGGAGTATGTTGTTGTTGTATGGGAAAATAGAAAAAGTTGGAGGAGAAATTTGAGGAAAGGATTCCTTACTTTAGGCTTTCAAACTGACAATCATTTTACTCCTCATGGCTATCGGATCAATCCCCACCTACGCCATAAGTTTACTAAATGCATATAAAGAAAGGCATAGAGCAAAATTTGAAAATAATAGTAGAGTAGTTTGTCTGATAACACAAGCACACTGATCCTAAACAATCTACCTCCTAAGAAGCAAGACCCGATAGCCCTGCTAATTTCCTACACAATAGGAAACATTACTTTTGACCAGGCCCTCCTTTACTTGGGTGCTTCCTTTGATGTGATCCCCACCTCACTGCATATGGAATTGGGTCTAGGCTACCTAAAACACACTGGCATAACCTTGCAGTCAGCTGATAAATCCATTACAAAACCAATTGGTATTTTGGAGGATGTTTTAGTCAAGGTTAATGATTTGCATTACCTTGTTGATTTCATGGTCCTGGACATGGAAAACCGAAAATAGCTCAACCACACCCCAATTATTTTGGGAAGACCTTTCCTAGCTATTGCCAAGGTGAGGATTGATTGTGAATCAGGAATATAGAAATGGCCTCAGGGGATAAGACAAATCAATTCAATATTTTTGAGGTCTCAAAGAAGAATAAAATTAAGTATGGCTTGATGGAGGAGCTTGGAAGAATAGAGGAAGTAATGGCCATACATACCTTAGACAACCTTTTAATGGCCAACTCAACCTGAACTTGGGAAGATCACACGGTTGCGAAAATAATTGAGGACAAAACAAAAATGCGACCAATTGTAGCAATGCGAGATGAGGAAGATATACATGAAATCAAAAATTTGTTGGATGATTCATATGATCAAGATATAACCCAACAACACCCTTATCCTAAATGCTTAGAGTTTAAGGTCCAACTTGCGGGTGGTAATTCTGAGGATCAGGATGGTTGGCTTAAGAACCCAGAGTGTCAGGATGAAATTGAACATTGGGGAAGAACTCTTCAAACATTAGGTATTCTAGAGTGCCCACAAATCCCCAGCACATCACAAAACCCTCATCATCCTTTTTCACCGTACCATTGCACAAATTCTATACCCAACCACACTTCCTCTGTAATAAATCAACAGAACTCCTATTAGAGACCATTTGGGCTCTCCCTGCACCACCAGCTTACAACTTTCATTGTTTATCTCTTTGGCAAGCCCATTTTCACTCTTCGGGACCTGTACCTAGGGGCCCAGAAACTGTGTTGTTGTGGCCTTAATGTTTAGTTATTTTTTATTGAGGACCTCACCTAGCTGAAGGAACTAAACTCAGCACATGTAAAGATTGTTCCAAGCTGGCCAGAGTCACAAAAACTAGGTGCCATTCTTTCACTTCTACTCTCCTGCATGCTTTCATTTTTCACAATGAGGACAATGCAATAGCTAAGCATTGGGGTTTGGACATATTTTATAACCTTTTTGTCAGCTGTAATAGTAATTTCTTGTTATTTGATTCTTTTAAAAAAAATTGAAAATTCAAAAGATAAAAAAAAAAGAATTAGAAGAGAACTTAGGCATTTGGAAGTTATCGACTTTAGGAAATTATACGAGAGGACCTAAACACTTAGACTCTTTAGGTCTTCAAGCTTAATTAGCTCAGGTGTCCACTTGAATGTGGACTTAGTCTCGAGTCCTCACCAATTAAAATTCATTTTAAGTTGGTAAATAAATTGGGATGATAAGTATGCGACTTATCAACTCGCCCACAGATTTGGGGGTCTTTAAGCCTAAGCATCTACACACTTTTTTTTGCACTGACTCACTTTTCGACGATTTCTTTGGAAATTGGGTAGCTAATGAACTATCTAGGGTAGTATGGCTGCTAGGTTGTCGATAGTAACAACTCATTGGCAGGTTGTCCAGAGCTCAGTCACAAGACCATTTTCATAGTATTGTCTCTAGGTAAATCTTAGATCAGGGAAGCCACCTACTTAAGAGAAAAAACAAAAAGAAAAACAAAATAATATATATAGAAAATGGAGAAAAAAGTAAAAAAATAAACAAAGCCACACTTCACTACACGAGTATGTTTGGCAAGTTGCCGTGGGTAACAGCCCATTGGTCGGTTGTCCAGAACCCAGCTCACAAAAAAAATGCGCTATAATTCCCAAAACACTTAGGGAAGAAGTAGGGAAGTAGAATAAACCGAGGAGATATACACTAGGTTCGCTCTTGTGTTGACCTCATAAACAAAAGTAGGGAGAAAGTTACCAATCGAAAAGATAAACCTTTAGGCAAGGTCACCTAGGGTCGTAGAAACCCGAAGTTCGTTTCAACGGCTACCTAGTGTGTCTTTCACTATTTTCACAAGATGATTAGCACTTAGAGTCCTTTTTGAGTCTTGGGCGGGTCGGGTAGCCGTTAAAAGTTATCCTCCAAGTACAAAAAAATTAGAAAAGAAGAAAAATAAAAAAATGCATCTTCCCTTTTCAAATAAGGCGAGGACTTGGGCGGTCTGCATTCTGGCAGACACCCGGGTACTGTTGAGTCTTCGTTGTTTAGGACCTTAGTTGAAATTTTTTATTGTCAATAAATGACTTAGGCCTAAGAAATCTAATCTTAATTTTGATTTTTTACATAGCATGTAGTTTAATTTTGCTAGAGACTAGCAAAAGATTGGCATGGGGGTATGATATAGACACATCTTTTTAGGTTAAAATGCTTATTCATGCATGTTCCTAGGCCTACATTTGCATTTCATGCTATAAATATTGCATAATATGCATCATTGCGCATTTAGAGTAGTTATATATATTTTAGGCTAATTAGGTCCTCTTTATGGTCAGGAGAGAAGAAGACTTATTTCAGGGCCTCAGATGGCTGATCGGATTGTATGGATCTGATTAAAACGACGATTGGAGTCTGACGCCTCTGAAATCGTCTAGATCGGAGAACCACAGCATCGTACGAAGTTTGAGGAAGATCAAAGGCCAAGGGGCAATGCAACACCCATACGGGTTTTGGATGGGAACTCTGACCATACGGATGGATCCGGAGTGACGATCACAACCCATCAGTGAGAGAATAATCTCGATCTAAGCACCGTGGCACCCTCTACAAGAGAAAGAAGAATGGACGGCCTAGGTGGTGCCACGTGGCACCATCCAGGCTACCCAACGTCAGCCAGCAGCAACGCACGCGCACAACTGCAGCTGCGCACGGGCACAGCCGCAGCCGTGCACATTGCACCACGCACAGCCATAGCTGCAGCAGCGCACTACGCAAAGCGCAGCCCATGCCAATGAGTGCGTGCACACGGCGCGGGGAGCACGGGCGCATGAAGTATGCAATGTGTGATGCACGCGGCAGCGGGGTGAGCGTGGATTTTTAGTGATGCTTGTAGCTGTCACTAATGGTCTATGCATGCCAGCAAGAGGATTTGATGGGTAGACCTTTAACGACAGCTGCAGCGACGTTTATGGATGTCAGTAATGACCGAGATGCGAATTTGTTCTTCCTCCTCCACTATAAAAGGACCTATCCACCACCATTCCAAACCATCTCTTCCTTTCTTCCTCTCACCACCTCCAAGGCTCTAGAGAGAGCTTGTCCCAAGCCCGGGATGCTCCTCTAGAGTAAAACCAAATTATTTTCCCTCCCCTCATCCCCATTCGTGGAGCATCCTGTGGGCGTCCTCTCACTGCCCTTCAGGAAGAAGATCCTCACCGCAATGCCGCCCTACCCCATCCTCCGTCCTCCGACTCCACCCTCCTTCATCCCGGTCCTCACCACCTTCCTCCAGGCAACGTCAAAGTGAGTCATCCTCCAAGCAACCTTCGAGGGGGATTTCTCTCACCTCTTTCTATTCTTTTTGCTTTCGTAGTGTAGTTTTCTTGCTTTCATAATTGTAGAAAACATTCATGAGATAAATATATGATTGTTTCTCTCTCTCTCTCTTTTATATTTGTAAGTAGATTAGCTAGATAAGCATTTGTCCATCTGATCTCTTGATTCCTAAAAATACGAAAAAATTAGAAAAGCTAAAAATGACCAAAAATAAATAAAATCAAAGCATGATTTTCATTTAAAGTAAACATCGCCTCCATGTGTTCGATCCGGGACTCCCTTGGAATTTCGGTATAAATTTTATTTGACCACGAGTTTTGCAACTACGACGATAGGTTACTTGTAACCTTGATTTCAAACTCGTGAAACACATTTAATCACCTTGGGATTCGAGCCCTCCCCCTCATTCAATACTTAGCCATTTTGAGGCTTGTGAGCCTTTTATGCCTCTATGGCTGCTGTTGTGCCTTAGCCTTTGTTGAAGCATGAGAAAAGGCGTCTACGCCTTAGTTGTTGCTGACCTCCTTGACTTGGTTTTACTGCTTAGGTTACTGTGGATACATTTACTTCATTGGTATTTGATTGAGATTAGTGTCTATTTATTTAAGGTGATTAAGAGCTTAGAATTTAGGGTTAAATTTGGTGGTTCAAACCATCTTTTTTAAACTCAATCTTTTTGCACTTTGATATCCACATTCTGAGATACATTTCTAATATATATTACAAATCCTTTTGGTTATCTAATTCACTATTTCTAATTATTGTGATTAGCGATTAATTTGTTTAAAATTGCTCCCTGCGAGCAACTTTGGACTCATTTCTGTTTCCTAAGCTTATAAATTTAAATGTTGTATCTCTTTTGTTGAGTATACTACGACACGTATTTTAAAACTCGACAAAAGCAACACAACATTTTGGCACCGTTGTCGAGGAGCAACGCACATTTCATTCACTGATTACAATTCGGATTTGGTACTAACTTGTTTGTCAGATTTATTGTGATTTTGCGAGGTAAATTAGGAAGATTGACCGCATGAGCAACCAGTCTAGGGGTAGGTAATCTCATTCTCTTCTTAAGCCTTTTGCTTTTGAAAGGAATAAAAAGGAAATCAATTAGGATCAACTCGCTTTATTTCATAGTAATTAATCATCTCAATTGCTTGATTTGATCTGATTTGATTAGAGATCCCCATCTTGATACTTGCACCTATTAGGGACTTAAGGTGCCTGGGGCTACTCACCTTCTTGATTGAGCCCTGGGTATCAATTTTGGAAAGAATTGGACTTGGAAAAAAGTGAGCCAAAATTAGGGTTTCCATATTAGGGTTTTAGGAAAACACACTTACCTGATTTAAAGAGAACAGGTTTCCCACATCATGTGCTACCTATGTCTTGATTTAATTGATCTAATCAAGTGAACCTTAAGAGTAGAATCTAACAATCACTTGAATTGCTAAAGCTTGGGACCTAATAACCTATTTGTAAACCACCCAGGGTGATTTTGGGTTCTTGACCCAATTCATCCTCAATTTTTGGGTAGGTTAGGTGAAGTTGATTCGCTTTGTCGGTTAACCAACCTCCAGATTAGGTCACAATCAAAATCAACTCTAAAATTCAAGTGAAATTCAAGGCACATACTCAAGATTAAAATTGGTAGACTTAGGAGTCAAGCTTGCTCATTCCGGTCTACTTGGATTCTCAGTGACAAGGAAGGTCGGGTGGGAGAAACCTTGTAACCCATGGGGATGCTCTGCTGTGTAGGGTCTTTTTGGGTCTCTCTATTCCTGGCTACCCAAGTAATTCTCGAGTGAGTGACTTTTTGATTCTGAGGTATCGTCCGCCTCGAACATCCTTAGTCATCCAATGATTTTTGGGTGTCTCAATTGGGTCCATTACATATTCTGTCCCTCATCTGGTTCTTTAGTGCATGTTCGGGAGGATGTACTTAAAAACACCCTTGAGGCCTCCATTAGCAGGTCATTCTCGTCGAGGCCAAGCCTCAACCCACTTGTTTATGCTACCACCTGATCAAATTGAGATCTCTTTAGATTCTGAGCCTAGATCGCCATCATCTGCATCCATAGAGAGAACCAAGAAGAAGAATCCAATATTTAGAATCAATTGTAGCACCTCATTGATCTATACCATGCATTATTCAACCCACCATAGCATCCTCAGATGCAAGATCACTACAATCCCGCTGTTGTGGAGATCAAACCTATGGTGCAAATCCCGGCTAAAGGACTTGATACTAAACTAAAGCCGAATATGATTAATGCTATCCCCAAATTCCATGGCTTAAACTCCGAAGATCCCTTCTAGCATATCAAGCAGTTGAAACATCTGGCCCAGACCTTTACACCACCTGTTCAAAACTCGGACATCCTACTCATGAAGATCTTCTCCTTTTCTCTTTCATGGATAAGGCTACCCACTGGTGTTAGACTCTAACCCGTTAGATCAACACATGGGAGGACCTCCAATCTAAATTCCTGAAGAAATTCTTCCTAGTTGGTGGAATGAACTCATTGAGGCACCAAATCATGCATTGCATGAAGAATGCGGGAGAACCACTTCATGAGGCATGGGAGCACTCTTTGGATCTCATGCGGAAATGCCCCCATCATGGAGTTCCTTAATGGGAACATGTCTAGTCTTTTTACAAGGGACTCCATGAGGATATCAGGATATTTGTCAATGCAACCTATGGTGGCAACATCATGGATCAGCATGAAGAAATAGTTTGGGAGATTCTTGAGAACATGTGCGAGAACTCCATAAACAATGAATCTATGGGTGTGTTTGACCGGATGACCACCTGCGCATTGACAAACACACGAGGTGCACAAGCGACTCAAGGCCTATCCGCATCCGTCAATCTGGAGTTGGTGCCTAGTCGCTTGGATAAGTTCTCCATAATTGAAATGGTGGATGAGTTGACTTGACATCTGCAGAGAACCACCGCCACACAATAGAACATGTGTGCGCAACAACCCTTAGGTAGGGAGGTTGTGCATAACATTCACCACCACTCTTACTTGGGAATGGATCCATATCCACCCCTGTCTAATCTTGACTTCGGAGGAAAGTTCGGACCTACCTATTCTAGTTGGGGGAACTCTGAACCCTCATACTCTGATTTTTTTGGAGTTCCTCAGACCTATGAGGATATCCACACCATCTAGAATGATCCATTCTCTAACACCTACAACCCTGAATGGCACAATCATCCTAACTTCGCATGGTTAGGAAATAATTAAAGCACGAGATCGCAATTTTAACCCTAACCACAAGATCTGTGACCATATTAACTCGCTCAGCTTATGCCCAATCCGAATTACAAATCTGAGCAGTCAAGGGAAGATCAAAGGAATCTGATTTTACAAACCCTGGCTAATATCCAAAAAACAAATGTAGATATGCAAAAACAACACAAAGACGAGATCGCAGAGGTTTGAAATCAGCTCGCATAGATGACTGGATCTTGTCAGCCTGGTGCACTTCCTTCTCCACCTCTGCCAAATCCGAGTAAACCAAATTAGGGCCAAGCTCACAATGTTTATCAGGCCTCTTCTCCTTGATTGCACCACAAAAATACACCTACAATAGTGACTTCTTGTGCTATTTCATAGCATTACCTATGCATATTAGGGTTCCATAATCGCATTTGTAAAAACACATGCATGCATGCATTTAATTGAGAGGAGAGGAGAATAAATAAGTGGCCTTGCATTTTACATTTTTCCTCAAGTGCATCTTTACAAAATTCCCATCTCTATTTTTATTTCCATTTGATTTTTAAATCTTCTCCCCGCGGCTGCAACTTCTTCTCCTCGCGCCCTCTCCCTACCAGCCCTTCTTTGCAGCTGCCATTCCCTACCATGGCCATGCATGAGCCATGCACAGCCAGGGCATGGCCGTGCATGGCTTTCTTCTCCTATAAAAAGCCATGGTTCCTTCTCAAAAGAAAGACAAGCCTGGTCCTAGCCAAGAAACAACCCACCTGCAGCTTCTTCTCCAGGCCACCGTCCTCTCCTCCATTCCCCTCCATACTCTGGCCCTCCTCCTCCGAGGAGACACCCGACGGGCAGGAGCTCTCACTATGGTGCACACCACCACAGTGAGACCACCACCACCCCTTCAAAGAGTCGGTGAGCGTGGTAGCTCTTTTCTAGTTTTTTTTAGCTTCCAGCACCCTACGCCATGGCCGCACGCTTCAAGGTCTGACGCTTGAAGCTCGACGACAGCAGTAGCGGCAGCAGCCCCTTCCGCGCACGCCTGCAGGAGCCCTCGCCCTCCGCACGTGCCTGCAGGCCCTCTCCGCCTCCCACTTTCTCCGCCCAGTCGTGCACCCTTCCGCCCGCAACCGGCCTTTGCACTCCTCTACACCGGCTGGCCAAGCGCTTCCCCACTGCCATTACCTTCAAGCTTCCGCGTGCACCTGCAGACACCTCTCCTCCCACTTCTCCGCTCTGTCGCGAGCTCCTCTGCACTTGCAACTAGCTAGTGCAGACCCTCTCCCTCGCGCACTAGCCACAAGCCGGCAACACTCACACCACCTGCAGCTCCCAGTTGAGCGGTGCGGACGACCACTGTAGCCACTGTTCACGTGAGTCTACGCGACACTGTGGCTACAGTGGGGTGACCAGTGAGCTTCTCACTTTACCAGTCACCCAGCGAGCCGCAGCCTGCGCACGCATCTCGCCCCGCGTCACCCGCACTAGCCCGCGCGTCTGCTTCGCCAACTCCCTTCACCCGCACCTGTCTGCGTCGCGCACTCCCTTCGCCTGCGCCTCCGAGCGCCCGTTCCAGCCACTCCGTGCAACGCTGGGCGCTGGGTCCTCTCCGCGCCAACACTCCCTCCAGCGTACTCTTCTCTGCATGCATACGCTCTTGCGCGTGCACGCGCGAAAGCCTTCAGACGTTGACCCTGCAGCTCAGACGCCTTAACCTCCAGCCATCTCTCCCACTCTCCCTCTCTCTCTCTCACTCTCTCTCACAACACTCTCTACATTGACTCTCACACTCACCTATACTCACACTTCCACACAAACACACACACCTAGACTCTACTGTATACATATATATATACGTATACTTATATATTGATATATATATACATATATATATACATATATTTATATACATATATATATATACTTATACATATAGTAGTATCTATATACTTTTGTATTAGTATACATACATACATATATATATATATGTATATATATACATATACTTATATAAATATACATACATATATACATATATCTATACACACACATATATATATTACCTATATAACTATGTATAGATACATACATACATATATATATATATATATACATACATATATACACTCCTACTTATATATACATACATATATACATATATATATCTATAACTATATATACATACATACATACATATATATATATATATATATATATATATATATATATACACTTAGCTACATATATCTATATATACATATATTACTATATCTTATACATACATATATATACCTCTATATAGTTATATATACATACACACATATATATATACATATACACCTATATATACATATATATCTATATATATACCTATATATTTATAACCATATATATATATACATATAGATATATTTACATATATACACATATATATATTTTCACATTATTTACCATACGCTGTATCGTGGGAACATCTGCACCAGTTGCTGATATTCCCCGATACACGCATACAAAAAAAGTGTGTTCGCATTCATCTTCCACCATCCATCCTACACCTTACACGCGGCACTTAGTCCTGTTGGTTGCGTCTTTCTAGACGACGACCGACTCGACACCGTGCTACACTCCATCTCCACCTCCACCCCCACCCCTTTATATACATAATATATACATATATATATATACTGCATTTGCCTTATTTCTATTTCGCTTTCCTATTAGCAAAAAGATAAAAAGATATATAAAAGAGAAAAGATAATCTTTGACTTGCAGGTACCCCGTCTTGCGAATAGCAAGACTTGTTTTTGGAACTCTGTTTTGGCTCAAAGCCAAGAACCCAATTTTGAGGGTGTGCCTCAAGGACAAAGATTACTAGAAAAAAATCTAAATAAGAAAAACACCAAAAAATGAACGGAAGAGACTCGTTGTAGGAAAGGCGTAGAAACTTGACTTGTACCCCACTTTCCTGAGTTTGACCCTGGGCCTAAAAGTGACAAGATAAAATCAAGTAGGCCAGGTAAAAAAACTTTTGTAAAGAGATGGTTAGGTCCGATTTAGGTTAACCACTATACACACTTCAACGATAAAATCATCATATTAACAACCTATTCGGGTCCGACACCACTCCATCACCAGACGGGTTGGAGGCTTGCATATCGTATTTGGGATATTAGCAGCAACAACCTCTTTTGCGGACTTTGAACCAAAACCAGCCTAGCCTTAATGCAGTTACCACCCGTAGTGGCAAATTGACATAGGATCCACCTTATCCTAGCCAATCTAAGCCTGGTAGTTCAGAGCTTAACCCTAGGATGATTTTCTAGGATACCCCTATCCTAGATCCAGAGCCTGAACCAATCCTAGAGGAACCTACAAAGGTTCCATTTTCTAAGGCCTTGAATAAAGAAAAGAGGAAACCCAAACCTGTGGTACCTGAGGAAGACTTGGTCAAGCTCTTTGAGCAGGTCCAGATAAACATCCCCTTGATGGATGCAATCCACCATGTACTGGCTTAAGCGCGATTTCTGAAGGACTTATGTACACCAAAGAATATGCCACGAAATAAAGATGGGGGTCTGATCGTATTATATGAGCAAGTCAGCTCAATCATCTTAAGCAAACTCCTATAGAAAGTGAAAGTCTTGGCACCCCTCTGATCTCCTATAAGATCAATGACTTAGAGTTTGTTCGAGCTTTATTGGATCTTGGAGCCTCCATAAACTTGATCCCTACATCCCTATTAGATTATTTTGAGGAAACTGAGCTCAAACCAACTTAGGTGACCTTACAGTTAGCAGAAAGATCAATCAAGTCACCTAGAGGAGTTCTCGACGATATTCTAGTTAGGATTCGAGATTTCTACTTCCCGATGGACTTCATTATATTAGATATGGATACTCCTAAAAATCTAAGAAACACACTGATTATCTTAGGGAGATCGTTCCTAGACATAGCTAAGGCAAATATCAATTGTGAAGAGGGCCAGATCGAGTTGAAATTTGGGAACAAGACTCTGAGGATTGATATCTTTAAGGCCCAGAAAGAAATAAACTGTGGGGCAATTGAAGAAGCATGTGACATTAGTTCATTGGTTGAGGACCCAATCACAGAGGTAAACCCGATTATTCTAGATCCTCAGCCATAAGAAGATCTTGACCCACATGTAGAGATGCCTAGAGCTGATCCAGACCTATTCGTAGCTTCCACTTTATCTTCAGAGGCCTATACTGAGCCCCCACTCGTTGTTGATAACCTGGTACTAGAATTGAAGCCCCTCTCGGATTATTTGAAGTAAGTCTTCTTGGGTTCCAATCAAACGTTTCCTACGATTATCAATTCCCAAGTCACACCTGATCAAGAAACAAAGCTAATTTCTATTCTCCAACAACATCGAAGAGCCATTAGATGTACTCTCGATGACCTGACTGGGATAAGTTCCTCATATTGCACATGATGGTAACACCATCATGAGTCATAACTATCTTTAATTAGTCATAATCAAGTGATAAAAGCTCCTACATAATCGCTTGAGAGCCATAATTCCATGCAAATCTATTCTGAGAAGAAAATATTAAAACATGGTTAATTCAGTAGTTTTAACATCACATCATGAAAGTAGAGTAACCACAGGATTTTCTAGGGTTAAACCTAAGGTCAAATGAGCATTAAATTCCAATGAGTAGGTCCACACAGATAGAAACGGGGTTTTACACGTTTCGAGAACCAAATCAGAACACAAAACCTTAATTTCAGACCTACTTAAATTAAAAAGGTTCCGGTCAAGATAAAATTCATTTAAACCTCCTAAAATTCATAAAAAAATATTCCTTGAGGTTTAGTAACTTTGATTTGATCATTTGAACCTATTTTGACCTTAAATAGTCTCTGACAGATTTTTGCCCTAATTTAAGTTTCTACGCAAATTGCCTAGTCAAACTTTGTCAAAACTCAAATTCTAATTCACCACTAGATTCCTTGGGACAAAATTAGGTTTTTACCAAAATTTAGTCCCAATCAAATTCTATCTTGACCTAGTTTGCATTTCAATCCACTAAAACTCTTTCCTATCAATCAAGCCCCTAACTTTCAAAAATCATTGCAAATGGGTCCTTAACTTCTATGTCTTCTTCACAAATGCATCCCTGCTGCCATTGGAGGTCAAACCGACCTTGACCACACCAAAATAGCATCAAATCACCACCAAATCCCACTAAATTTGGTGGGATTGGTATTCACATTGTAAGGAGTCCTCTGAAGACAATTTGGGATCCCAAATTGCATTGAATAGCCTCAGCAAGCCCATGAAATTCATGGGATTCATGATTCCAAATCTCAGCTGATTAGAGCCTCTTTCCCTATCTAGAGCTCGGATTTGAGCTCTATATAAGCTCTAGATCGATTGGCCATATTCCTTAACTCTATTTTGGCCGTATTTCTTCACATTTTCTCTCTCTAACGGCACCACCGCAACTCTGGAGACACCTACTTCTTTGGCTTCCTCACCCACTACCACATGCCATAGGCAGTGAAATCATCTTCATCTCCTTTTTTCAGTCCTCGCAACACCAGCGAGAGCCTCCTTGGCCCCCTTCTTCCTTGCCACTCCACCACCGGAGGACTTCATCTCTGGCGTTGGCCAATCAAAGCTGGTGCCATCTCTCCCCTTTCATTTTCTAATTAGGTCCCAAACTCTTCCTCCACCTCTTTGGATTAGGTTGAACTCCTTTATTCCCCAATTCAACCCACAACCGCCTCTATTCCCCGTTGTCTTCTTCCTCTCTGATCGTGCTTCGGCGAGGTCGCATGCCCGCAATAGGCCACCAACCACTCCACTAATGCTCCCAAAACCTCTATCGTGCTCCCACAACCAAAACCCCTCAAGAAATTGAGGGTTCCATCCACTCCTTTGCCCCACCGAACAATCCATCCACCGTTCACCGTCTCCGACTTCGTCCGACTTCGTTCGACCACGAAACCCCATCTTCGTCATGCTTCAACGAATCTTTTGAGCTTTTTAATCGGGCCTTTTACTCCATATTCGTGCTTGCAGGTGCTCTCATCGGAGCTGCTGCATATGCCGCCCATCTCCGTCTCTGCTCACAGTGCTCCGACTACGCTTCTTCCCAACATTGCCTCCAGATGCTACGACCAAATCTCCTGGAGATTCCAACACCTCTAGTTGGGCTTCCCAGCAATGCTAGCAGCACGCTATCAAGAGATCATCCTTCATATATTGCTATGAGAAGAAGATGGTGGGATAGTCCCACCTCGTGAGTAGACGCATCTCCAACCACGCATAAATTGATTTTCTCTTCTCAGCTATTCACCTAAGACATTGGTGGGTCAGGTCACCCGCCCACTCAGCCTACTCCTTGCTCACCGGCACACCCAGTGAACCTGGACCCAGTATCGTTCATGACTCGATTACTCGCATAATGCTCTGATTGCCCGATTTTGAGAGAAGAGAAAGAGAGGAGAATTTGTGAGGAGGAGGGGGAGGGTTTTGCTATGGCTTGATCTACCTCGAGACATGTGTTGAAGGAGAAGGCTAACACTTAGCCTTTAAGGAAGGTTGTTCGCCCTTGTGTTGTGCTTGAAAGAAGAGGCCATGTGCATCTATTGAGGCTCTATGCCTTGGTGACTTTAAGTTGTCTGAAACGCCTTCTTAACGTTTGGTGCTTGGCTTTGGCTTGGAACTCTAATACTATAGACTTAGCTAACATAGATTAATGGTTGAAACTATTATTGGATTATTTGAATGATTTGATACTTGGGATATACGCTTAATTAAGAGAATAATTGGTGATTAAATCACCATTGTTTTGCTTGTCTCTTTCTTTTTATCCCATGAATTCTTGAGATATTATTGACTATTACTAAATATTATTCTTGACTAATTTATTCATTGAACATCTTTATTGTGCTTAATTAATTGGCTCATCATTCTTGAATTGAGATTAGTGTGTGGATTCCATTTTCTCCCTACAAACGACCTCGGACAATAACAAGATTTTGAGTATATAAATTTAAGTGTTTGTCGTGATTTCATTTACTATACTACAATGCATACATATCTTAACATTGATGATTTTTTGCATAAACAGCACACATCGTATCTACATCCAAGAAGGCTCAAGACGATCTCAAGAAATGTAAAGAAGACTAAATTTGAATCTTTAAGAGGTTGTGAAGAAAGAGATCATCAATTGGTTAGATGCTGGCATCATCTACCCGATCACTAACAACCACTGGGTGAGCCCCGTTCAAGTTGTGCCTAAGAAGGTAGGGTTCACTGTGATTACAGCTAAATTAGAAGAGACCATCCCAACTCGTATTGCAAATTCATGGAGTCTGCATAGACTATCAAAACTAAATGCCTCCACAAAGAAAGATCATTTTCCTCTCCCGTTCATTGATCAGATTCTTGAGAAACTAGCAGGAAATTGATTTTTCTATTTCCTGGATGGATACTCCAAATATAATCAGGTGGCAACTGTTGAGATTGGAGAAAACTATGCGTTCACAGTTGGATTCGAAAATCCGTCGTCGTAGTTTGAGTCACGAAGAAATCCATTCAACAGATAAAATTTATATTGAAAATCTGTAAAGAAGTTCTGAGTCGAACACAAGGAGGTAGATGTTTGATTAAAAATACGTGTTTGTTTTGTTTGTCACGAAATAGAATAGTTGCTCGAAAACTAGCTATCTATTTAACAAATAATAAATAGAAGAGAGAGAGAGAATATTACAAATAAAAGGAAAAGGGATGTAGAATAAACATGGATTTCATTATCAGAAGTTGCTCATTACACTACTCATTACGACTAGAAACTGGGAAATATACACTAGAAAGCGGTAAATCTACTCTAGAAAGTAGTAAAAAGAATGGAGAGAGAAGTATCCTCCTCAACGATCGCTTGGAGGACAAGCTGGATAGGACAATGCCTGGAAGATGGGGAACAGAGTGGGAAGAACGAAGATGAAGTGGGAGGAATGGGAACAAAGCAATACGTCATCGTCATCGCGGGATCCGCTTCCCGAATGAAAAGAGAGGATGACCTCAAGATGCTCCACGAAGGAGGGCGCAGGTGGAGAAATCATGATTTCTACTCTAGAGGAGAATCCCTGGTTTAGGACAAGCTCTTAGAGCTTTGGAAGGGGTGAGAGAAGAGAAGAAGGGATGAGAATTTCGTAGGATAGGGGTCTCCTTTTATAGTTTCAAGGATTGGAGGCAATTTGGACATTTTAACTTCAAAATATTAATTAAGGGACCTTTACTGAGGGAATTAAACGTCACTAAAGGCCCGTCGTGGGTGACGTGTGCATGGTACGTGCTCGTTTGCTCCTCTTCCATGCCTAAAATGCATGCCCACATTTGGACGATATCAGCTGTCCGATCTCAGGATCGAACGGCTTAAAGTCATCCTTGCCCGCACTGCGCTTTATCTTTGCACTCACTGATTACGCGTTTGATCGTGCGTCAGTTCTGCTCGTCGAATTACGTGTTCATCCTATTAGACAATCTAGGCTATTGATTTCTGATCGTTCGGCTATGACGACGTGCCTGCCAGTGAGAAGGAGAGGTCGTTTGATGATTTGAACACTAGCCTCCTGCCAATGCAGTGCCTTAACCACTGCACTACACGTGTGGTTGAGGCACGGTGATGGTTTTGCAAACGGCCGATCTCGGCCATTGGATCTTCATTTGATGGTCGAGATCAAGTGTTGATTCTACCTTCAAATGAGGAGAAGCACTGATGAGCAATGACGTGGCTGATTCTCAGACATTGGATGGGCATCCAACGGTGGAGATTCATTGAGCGAGTGAAGAAAAGCAGCGGTGTGTCCTTGGGGTAGATCGGGTGACTGAGATGGCGCCACGTGGAGCCATCTTGGCGATCCACCTTCTATGTGTTGTAGATGGTGCCACGGGTGTCGGATTGGGCCGATTTTCATGCTGTTAGGCTGCGATCATCTATCCGAACCCATCCGTGTGATTGGATTTGTCGTTTGAGGCGCGAATTAACGCCATCTTGGCCCTTGATCTCTAAGCTTCCTTGGACTATATATGGTGCTGTGGATGTCCGATCAGAGTGATCTTGGAGTCGTTGAACTCCCGTCGTTGCCCTGATTAGATCTGTATGGTTGGATCCTCGGTCCGAAGCCCTGATTAACAAGTTGCCCTGTTCCTGGCCATAAAAGGAGTCAATTAACCTAAATTTTATACAGACTGCCCTAAATGCAAGATGATGCATGCTATGCAATATTTATAATATACGATGCAATTATATGCCTAAGAACACATGTAAATAGATAGTTTATGTGATATAAACGTGTTTACATCGGCAATCCATCCCAAAGATCAAGAAAAGACCACCTTTACCTACCCCTACGGTATGTACGCATTTCGCAGGATGCCTTTTTGGCTATGCAATGCACTTGCCATCTTTTAGTGGTGCATGCTAGCCATATTTTTCGATATGGTAGGTAAATACCTTGAGGTCTTCATGGATGACTTCCAGGCATTTGGTGAATCTTTTGATGATTGCCTCCTGCATTTGGTCCAGATCCTCCCAAGATGCATCGAAGTGAACCTGGTTCTCTCCTGGGAAAGGGCCACTTCATGGTTCCTGAAGGCATTGTGCTTGGACACCTTTCCTCTAAGAGAGGTATCCAAGTTGATCGAGCTAACGTAAATCTGATTTCCTAATTACTTGTGCCTACCTCGGTCAAAGACATCAGATCATTCTTAGGTCACATCAGATTCTATCACCGATTCATATTTGATTTTTCAAATATTGAGTGCCCCTTGACGAATCTTCTTTCGAAGGACACACCTTTCAAGATGACAAGTGAGTGCATTCACACATTTGAATTCCTACATGATCGAGTCACGCAAGCACTAATCCTACAATCTCTTGATTGGTCTCAACCCTTCGAGATCATGTGCAATGCGCCTGACTATGTAGTAGGAGTAGTGCTGAGTCAGAAAATCTATGGGAAACTGGTGGTCATATATTACGCTAGCAAGACACTAGACGAGGCCCAGCATAATTGTACGATTACGTAGAAAGAGTTGCTGGTTGTAGTATTTGGTCTGGAGAAATTCAGCTCATACCACTTGGATCCCATGTCATCATTTACTCGAATCACACTATAGTGAGGCACTTACTTATGAAGAAGGATGTGAAGCCTCAATTAATCCACTAAATCTTGCTGTTGCAAGAATTCGATCTTGAAATTCGTGAAAAGGTAGGAAAGTAGAATGTGGTAGCTGACCATTTATCCTGCCTTCCTTCTTCGGTCATTAACCTATCTGGATCTATACCGAGTACTTTCCCAATGAGCACCTCTTGGCCATTAATGGGCTTCCTTGGTTTGCCAACATTGTGAACTACTTGGTTATGTGGAAAGTCTTGCCAGATTGGGAAACCTCCTGGCGGGACAAGCTGATTTCTGATGCCAAGTACTATATATGGGAAGATCCATATCTATTCCACATCGGTAATGACCAAGTGATCCGGAGATGCATTCCTGACAATGAGGTCAATGATGTCAGCTCATTTTGTCATGACTAGGCTTGTAGTGGCCATTACTCTGGGCATAAAATCGCAGCGAAGATCCTCCAGTGTGGGTTCTTTTGGCCCACAATGTTCAAAGATGCACAATTCTATTGTAGCACATGTGTCCTTTATCAGACCCTTGACAACATGGGCCTACGCGATATGATGCCCTTGAATCCAATCATCATGTGTGAAATCTTTGACATATGGGGGATTGATTTCATGGAACCCTTTCCAGGATCTAACGGCTTCAAGTACACCTTACTCGCTATTGATTACATCTCAAAGTGGATCGAAGCTGTCACCACTAGAAAAAATGATCATAAGGTTGTACTCTGGTTCATTTAGGAGAACATCTTTTCCTGATTTGGGGTTCCAAAAGCCATCATCAACAATGGTGGGTCTCATTTCGAAAATGCGTACTTCTAGTCCTTGATGAAAAAGTACAAGGTGTCGCATCGTATCTCGACTCCTTTTCACACCATGCCAATGGATTGGCTGAACTATCGAATCGGGAGATCAAGAAAATCCTTCAGTTCACTGTTCGGCTAGACAAGAAAGGTTGGCATGTCCACCTTTCAGAAGCCTTGTGGGCCTATAGGACCACTTAAAGACCCAGTTAGGAATGCCTCCCTTCAAACTCATGTATGGGAAGGCATGTCACCTCCCCGAAGAAATGGTGCACAAAGCCTATTGGGCATTACGAAAGTGCAATCTTGATCTCAGGAAGGCTGGAATCCACTGCTAGTTGCAATGTATGAGATTAAGGAATTATGCAATGATGCGTACGAGAACTCACGTATCTACAAGGAGCGGGTCAAAGCCTTCCATGACAAGTACATTTCATGGAAATCTTTCCATCTTGGTCAGAAAGTATTACTCTTTGATGCCAAACTCAAGCTCTTCCCAAGGAAACTCAGATAAAAGTGGATTGAACCATTCCATGTCCATTGAGTGTTTGGAAATGGAGTTGTCGAAATTAGCGAATTCAACCACAACTTAGAACCATTGGTCATAAACGGTCAGAGACTTAAACCCTTCCTCGAACTCACTGATTCGAATCTAGTTGTGGTATCTTTTGATCTCCATTCTCCCTGAGCTACATTGCATACAGCTGATGGTGTTAAACTTATCGCTTAATGGGAGGCAACTCGTCATTTAAAAAACCTGAGACCCTTCTAACCTGTCTTTCACTAAAATCATATTGCACTTTAGGGTTCGTCTGTTAGAATAGCCGACTCCATCTTTGATACTTGTATCAGAGCTAGAAATCATCTGCAACAGTCATCCCAACCCATTCATCACCACCAAACCTATTCTAATGTATGATCTAAGCTAAACTAGAACTCAACTAATTTACAATGAGGACATCATAAATTTCAGGAATGGGGGTGTATTAAAGTGAAAAATGTTGTGAAATTCAATTCATGGATGGGTTTCATTCAAAAGAAAATGGAGAAAAGGAGAGGTCAATTTTTTATCTTGATTGAAAATAATTGAGGAGAAAAGAAAAGGAAAGGAAAAAGGAGCACTCAAAAGAAAGAAATGAGATAGCCCCATATGATTAAGTATGGACCTTACCTAACTTTTAGGCTGGATCGGATGATGAATTAAGACCTAGAAGGCTAAAACTTAGGAGATTAGTGATGAGTATCAACCTTAGGCCTCTTGGGCTTGTTTTAGGGCTTAAACACTCATGAATTTGTTAAGATTCATATTAGTCCTCAAGAGGTTGAGGAAAGTGAGAGGCTGATGTATTAGGTCTAAAGCTTAGGGAATATTCGACCCCATTGCCTGTCCTTTGATTTACAGAACTTGGTAACCTAAACACCCAAAATTCACACACCAATCTGGTTCAGTGCACTTAATAAAGAAATAATGCGAAAAGCGCACTATTATGAAAAAGTCATCCCAAAGATCTAGCTTAGGAGAAGCTCGAAGACACAAATTAATTGGACGAGTTCCCGACACAAAGTGGTGGAATACTCCCTTCGAAGATGTGTAATAGCATATTGTCTCCTTGGTGCTTGTCTTGCATGATATCTAAATATCCTACCAGGGGCATGTAAGCACCATGCACTGGTTTAGGTGCCAAGGGTGGGATTATCCTGAAATGTCGAATGCTAGGGCCTATGTTTAGATATAGAACACCATGGGTGGCACTATCGCAAAGTATTGAAAGCTAGGGTTCTGGGGGTTTCCATTTGTGGTGCTATCTCGAAGCATCGAAAGTCAGGGACCCTTCGAGGATTGATGGTGGGGATGAGGAATCCGATATAGATTGTGTTTAGGACCAATCCAATGCTAGATTTAGGGAATATAGCAAGGAAAGAGAGAAAACTCTCAAAATGAAAAAAATCCATCTCCATCTCTATCTCTCTTATCAAAATGCACTAGCAAACTGATCCTGAACACGCTACAAATATGCGTGGGTGCTTTAACCGTTGGGGTTAACGAACCTCTAGGTAATTTTTGTGGGCCTTAGAAACCTTTGCGGTAGACCTAAGGCTGAAGTTGGTCAGGTATGGATCTTGGTTGGTACTTGAGTACCTCTAGACCTATTGTTGGTATTTTGATTTGATTTCTAGAGATACGACTCAGTAGAGCATCCTGACGGTTACATTTGGCTCCAAGATCTGGTTTGGTCCATTGGATTTTGCTAGGGGCTAACAAAAGCTAGGTTGGGGTTATGATGGAAATACCATCATGGGCCCTAACTAGCCACGTTTAGTCAAGTTTGATTGATAAAAGCTCATACCTGATCATCTGAGGACCAAAACTCCGCATCATTCTGATTTGAGAAGGAGTCAGGGTCAATTCTATAATTTTAACAGCACACCACAAACACAGATTAACCATGGGATCATTCAAGGGTTAATTGAATGTCAGATGAGCATAAAATACTAAAAAGTGGGTAAACACGAACGGAAATGGGGTTTCACGTATTTCGAGGGTGAAAATAATACCAAACTCCTAATTATCAACCCACATAAATTAAAGAGGTTATGGTCAAGATAAATTTTATCTAAACCTCCTAAAATTCATAGTTTTGGTACCAATGGTTTGACCATTGGTTTGACCATCTAAACCTATTTTTCTCTAAAATAAAGTTTTAGATGGAAATTTATCCGCATTTGGGTTTCTGTGCAAATTTCCTAATCAAACGAGGTAAAAACTCAAATCCAAGCTCATCATTATATTTCTTTGGTCTAAATTAGGTTAACACAAAAATTTGGATCCAATCAGAGTTCATCTTGTCCTAGTTTACATTTTAGCCCTTTAAAAGTCTATTTCTTACATTTAGCCCCTCAGGTTTCAAGTTTATTACGTTTGGGTCCCTAAATTTCTCGTCATTTTCTTTATTTAGGTCCCTACTTTCATTAACATGTGAACGCACCTCAGACTGAGATTCTTGAAGAGAGTTCTCCCTCAAATCAAGATCAAATCCCTCCAAATTTGGAGGGATTGATCTTGAGAGATTGCCCAATCTATTGGACTAGATCTTGGATCCTAAATCGCTTCCTAGAGATCAGGCAAGCTCGAATAATTTGGAGACATTTTTCTCCTAAAACTAAGTCTCAATCAGGCCTCTTTCTTCATTTAGTGCTAGGTCTTGAGCTCTATAAAGTGCCTTGAAGTCCTTAGTGTCCTCTTGATCCAAGTTTTGAGCCGGAAACCCTCTCTCTTCCTCTCTAGTCAATGATAGCGAATTCACGCGGTTTGTTAAAATACGTCGTTGTAACGCGTAAATCCGCTTTCGCTCTTAAATTTATATTCCTAGATAGGGGAGTATCTAGGGTCGTCCAAGTAGGCAATATGGTTGCAAAATTGATTCTCTTGCTCGGAATAAATCTCAACTTTCCTTTTGGTATTTTTTTTTCAATATATCATTTTTTTTGTTTTTAAGCTAAGGCAACATGCGAACTGATGGCGAAAAAAGTGATTTACACTTCAATTTAAATACTACTTCTAGGTGGCAAGTAGAGCCTCTCCCTAAGCTCACTCTAGGCAAGTGGAGGCCTAGAATAATTAGGGAGAGGGAGTGAAGAATGCTGAAAATAGAAATGCAAACAAGAAATGCAAAGAAGTCAACTAGATAAGTGATAAAGTGTTTTACAAAAGGCCTAGTAGAGGAAAGCTTGTACAACTAGAAAAATGCAAATAAGAAAAGAAAACACAAATCCTCTAGATAGATGGTGAAGAAGAGGGCTTCTTGCTCCAAGGTTGGTGTCTCCCAATCTTGAAAAGAGTCCTTCAACTCCTTCCTTGCAGTGCTCCGCCAAGGTGATGTCCCCCAAGGCAAGCCCTAAGGGGGCGTGCCCTAAGCTTCTCTCCAAGGGTGGACGCCCACCCTAGGTCCTTCTCCCTTGCTTGGCTGTCCTCCTTGAAGTGGAAGAGTCCTCCTCCTTGGCGTGGCCCAAGTTGAAGAGAGTGGGGAGAAGAAGGCACCAAAAGGGCTGGTGATGTGCCCCTTTAATCTCCTTCTCTACTCCTTCTCCTTGGGCGTAGGTATAGGTGGATGTAGGTAGAAAAATACACTAAGGGAGGATGCCCCCAAATGGTGGTAGGTGGTGGGTTTTTATAGAATAGGAAGGGGGCTAAGGTGTCCCTTGAAATGGAGGGCCAAGATGGAATGATGGAGGTGGTTAAGGATCCAATGGCCAAGGGTGTTTGGCGCCACCTTAAGAGGCACCAAGGGGGTAGTTATGGGGGTTGACACCCCTTGATATTGGCACCAAAATGTCTTCTAGAAGAGGGTCTAAGTTGGCGCCAAGAAGGATTCTAGAAGGGGGGTTAGGTGGATGGCTAGGATGGCTTATGTGGGTAGGTGTAGGGTGGATTAAGGGCTGAAAGTTGGTGCCAATATAGAGGTGGTTAGGGGTAGTTTTTGGTGCCAACTTAAGGTGTCTTTTGGTGGAGATAATGGGGTGAAGGGATGGCTAGGAGGTGGCACCAACTTGAGTAGAGTAGCTAGCTTAAGTAGGCTTAAGTCCGTGAAACTAGCTAGGGTTGACTTTGAAGGTGCTGGATGGCCAAGGAGCTGGTTGTTAGCTAAGCTAAGCTAAGCTAAGGTAGCTTAGCTAATGGAGGAGTAGAGGAGAAGGTGTCGGAGCTAGGGTTTGGAGGGAGGAGCTGAGGAGAAGTCTGGAGTTGGAGCTGGAGCTGGCAGCTGCTGAAGAGGCTGGCATGGGGCTACTCTAGCTGGCTTAGCTTGCTAGTTCTTTGCTAGTTGCTAAGCCAAGCTAAAGTGAGCTAGCTTCTACCAAAGTAAGCTGAGGTGAGCTAGGTCTGGTGCTCCCCGGGAGAATCAAGCTGGTTGAGGCAGCTAAGGTAGCTTAGCTCAACTGAGTTGAGCTAAGCTGAGTCCCCGGGAGCTGGACTTGAGCTTCCTGAGCTGGGATGAATTCTTCTTCAGCTGGCTGGAGCTGAGTGGAGCTGGATGTAGCTGGATCTGAGCTGGGGTGAACTCCTGTCAACTTAGCTGAGCTAACTAGAGCTCCCTGTGGACTAGTGGGAGCTGAGATGAGCTAGACTCAGCTAAGTTGAGCTGGATCTGAGCTGACTTGAGCTAGGGTGAGCTAAGGTGAACTCTCTTTAGCTGCCATCCAGTTGAGATTAGCTGAATGGAGCTGGGATGAGCTAACCCTAGTTCAAGTAAGCTAGGTTCCAATTGCGGCGAGCTAGATCAAGCTGAGGTGAGCTGGATCAAGCTGAGGTGAGCTGGATTAGGCTGAGTTCTAGCTAGTCTGGGCTTCTCCTTCACCATTTGCCTTCTTGAGAGCTAGGGTTTTAGGGATCTATATATATCTGTACATCCCTAACACTCACAAAAACATATTAAAAAGACAATAAAAAATGAAATGCATGCCTAACCTATTTTATGCCTAAATGCAGCCCAAAAAACCCGTTTGTGGAGTAAAATCCTAAGAGCTAGGTTTGTTTTAATGCATAAGAATGATGATAAACTGACGTTTGTCACACCCCCATGCTTATCTTTTGCTAGTCTCTTAGCAAAACTTAAAACGGAATTTTTGGGAAATCTAATTTTTTTGACTTTGGAGGAGAAAAAAGAGATCAATGGACCTTGGTAGATTAAAAACACTGGAGATACGGGATTTGTTAAAGGTAAACATCGGGATTTGTTTTTGGATTCAACCATTAGATAGAACGGGATCAATATATCTTCCAAAAAATTCTCAAATTAACCCCTTGTTTATTCAGATGACTTGTAATGTTTGTTTTTAGGAATTTTTTGGCTCATGAATCTGATTCTCAACTTGCAAAATCCTTTAAAACCTTGTGGCTGTGCTTGTGAAAAGCCAACATTTATAAGGGCATGTTAATTTATTTATATATATATATTTTTTTTTCTCCCGCATGCTTATTTTTAGCTTAGTCTTACAACAGATGTGTCGGGATCATCATTCCCGTTACCATTCCTTGAGGGGGCTCTAGCGCCAGTACTTCGAGATAGCACTGTCCATGACACCACCCAGGAGCTCACAACCCCAGAACACGATGCGGTGAAAAGAGGCGCTCCAAACAAACTCAAGCTCTTGCTCCGACACTATAGGTAGAGCACCGTCCAAGACACTTGAGCTGCTAAAATGTGCTTTAATGCTCCGTCTAAAGATATGAAATATAGATATGGAGCAACGCCGAGGCGGTAACATGTTGACATCGCGTCCTTAAAGGAGGCATTTTCCTCCTTCTCGACGGTGGGAACTCAAACCAATGATCTGCTTCAGACTTTCACTAAGTCCAAACAAGGGAGTTTTTCAAATTTTTAGTTATTTTTAAGTGTTGGCTTGTGTGTGAAGAGTGACACAAGAAGTTTCTCAAAACATGCAAGTTTTTGAATCAGAAGCTAAGTCAAATAATTTCCATATCAAGTCACCTGAACTATCATGAGTTCAGGTGGAATTTTATAGAAGGATATCTGATCTTGTCTAAAATAGACCCTGGAATTCTAATGATCAGATCCATATCCTCATCCTTAGTTTGTTAAAGATTAAATCCCATTGTACCAAAAGTGAAATTTTCGACCTTAGTCCCGATTTCAAAATTTTTCCTCAAAAAGTTTTGAACATTTTTATTTTTTTGGGTATGCAAATAGGAAATAAATTAAACAAAAATGCATGTTTATAGGTTTTGAAAATCCTAAATCGATCGTAAAATTTAAAAACACCCCCCCATGCTTAAGATATGCCATGTCCTCATGCATTAGGAGGGAAAAGGGATCACCTTAGTGAAGAACAGTCGGGTTTAGGAGGAACAAAACCTAGAAAAAGAAGAAAAAAGGGAAAGCAAGAAAAAATGATGGGTTACCTCCCATCCAGTGCTATCTTTTACGCCATTCAGCCGGGCGTGAAGGTATGCACGGAAGATGTAAGATCATGTAAATAATTGGACACTTGGATGCCCGCAAAAAAGGTGTCTTCTTCTAGATCCCTAGAAAATTGATTAGAAATAATATTGGGATCAAAGTTGGATGGAAAATGATAAGTGTAGCCCGAGTCTGGCCATGGGTTTAAATTAGGTTGGGTGCCAAACTCAGGCGGGGTTGGTGGCAGGTCCGTAAGAAAGGGGTCGGGGAAGGAATGGTGAGTTAGTGTGGAAAAATTAGGTGTGTGAATAGTGGGTGGGTTAGGGGGTTATCAGGAATAAATTTGGAGTCAAGACAAGTTTCCGGATCATAGATTTCGCCAACCACTGAGTCTGAATCAGAGTCCTCAAAAAAATTGTGGTTGGTAAGGGTATCTATTAACATTGTCTCCTCCACCATATTGGAAATTTCAGTATCTGAGTCCTCAAAGAAGTTATCATCATGGAATCTCCTGGAGGATTTAAAAATTTCTAAAGTGATAGTTTGGCCTGCACAGGTGATATCCATTTTGCCTGTGTGGCAATTGATATTTGCCTTTGCAGTGGCCAAAAGGGGGCATCCAAGGATTATCGGGGAGTCCAGTAATGATTCGGGTGCCTCAATGTCAAGAACCAGAAAGTCTACAGGGAAGACACAATTCTGGACCTTGACTAATACATCCTCGACAATCCCACGAGGTTTGATTGTAGATCGGTCGGCTAATTGCAGGGTAACCTCGACGGGTTTTAATTCACCGATATGAAATTCTTCAAATAAACTCGTGGGAATAATATTTACTGAGGCACCAAGATCAAGGAGGGCGCGATTAAATGTATTGTCATCAATAATTACAGAAATTAAAGGCGCCCTCGGATCTTTCATCTTAGGAGGTAGCTTACTCTGTATGACAGAGCTTACTGCCTCCGAAAGATGCACCTGTCCTAGATTTTTGGCTTGCCTTTTAGGAGTACAAATCTCCTTCAAAAATTTAGCATAGGCAGGTATATATTTGATGGCATCTAGGAGAGGAATATTGATATGAGCTTGCCCAAATAGCTCCATGAGTTCTTCTGTAGTGGGCTCAGATTTCTTTTTTTTGTTGGTGGTGGGGTAGAGAGCTTATGGGAAAGGGATAGGAATCTCATCTTGAGATTTTTGTTTTTCTTTTTCTTCCTGATGGGGAGGTGGGGAGTCAATTTGCACAGGTATCTTACCAGGTTCGTGTGAAGGCCCGGGGTCAGTGGTGGTTTTCCCACTCCTCAAAGTAACTGCATGTGCAGTCGGATTATTATTTAGAGGAGGTGGGGGGGCCTGTGATTGCAGAAACCTGGGCGGCTGCTGAGGTGGTGGATTAGGAGGAGGCTGATTTGGATAATGTGGATTTTTGCCCATATAATGGTTTCCTTGGTGATTGGGGTTGGGTATGGGTTGGGACGGAAGATGTCCTACAGGTCTTTGCGTGGGAGTAACCCCAATCTGATTGTTCAGATTTGTGATGTTGCGGGTTACTTCCGCCATTTTTGTTTGCATATCCTGCAGGGTTCGCAGCATCTGGGTATTGATATCTTGTTGGGATGGCCCAGGATGGAAGTTTGGATTCGACCCATACCCATTAAAATGATATGGTTGGGAGGAAACTTGATTATTCCAGGAGTAGTTCGGGTAATTTTTCCAATTGGAAGAATTTTTAAAGGGCTCCTGGATGGCAGAAATATTTTGAGTGAGGTTAAGATCTGGATAGTTGTAATTCCCCAGTGAATCATGGGCAACCTCAGAATAATCAGCAGGGGTAGTGTTGAGATTGTGCAAATTTTCTCTTCGTGGAAAGTTAGGTTGGGTTAGATGTGGGTGTGGAGCTTGAGTTGATGTGGCCAGTCTTTCCTCAATTTTCTTTTGATTAATATGCATCTGGTCGAGTTTTTGAGCAATCAATTGAAGATTGTCTTGGGTGACAGGGATAGATTGAGTGCCTATTTCATGAACACCGAACTGCGGGTTTTGGGTTCTGCAAAATGTGTTCATGGAAGCTTGATTAAATAAGTTTTCACTCATTTCTTCGAACAGGTTATAGGCACTTTCTGCATCTTTATTTAAAAAGTTGCCGCCACACGAGGCGTCGACAAAATGTCGGATTTGATCTTCTAATCCATGATAGAAGATTTGCACGAGCTGCCATAAAGGAATCTTGTGGTGCGGGCAACTTCTTAAAAGGTCTTGAAATCTTTCCCAAGAATCATGGAAAGTTTCACCAGATTTTTGGTGAAAGGTCGTAATAGATCTTCGTAAGGAATTGGTACGACCTATGGGAAAGAATTTCTTGAGGAAGGCACTCTTGAGTTGAGGCCATGTTGTGATGGGTCGGCCAATGGTCCTGAACCAATAAGCGGCCTTATCTTTAAGAGATAATGGAAAAAGCCGCATCAGCCATATGTCTTCTTGCACATTTCGGGAATGGGTTGTCTGTGCAAGAAGAGTTAGCTCTTCAAGGTGGCTGAAAGGGTCTTCCCTAGGAAGGCCATGAAAGTGTTTAATTAGGTTTAGGACCGCAGGCTTGATCTCAAAGTCCCCCTCCGGTATGACCACCCCTGGTCGTTCCTCATAATAAGACGGATCATAGAAATCTTTTAGAGGAACAACAGGCTGTTGACGGGGTGGTGGGTTTGCCCTTGGATTGGCTAGGTTTTGGATGTTCCTAGTCAATGTTTGTTGATTGGAATTTAATTTATTAATCTGATTGGCCATCAATTTTAAATGATCAGGTAGGGGGTCTTGATGTTGTGTGTGGGGCAACTCAAGATTAGGGAGCTCCAAGTGTGGGAAGTTACTGGTGGTTGGGTTTTGGGTGGAAGGGTTAGAATTAGGGTTAGTGGTGGGGTTAGAGGTGGACGTGGAAGGGTCAGTGGACCTATTTTGTTGTGTTTCCATTTTTTCAGGAGAAGAAGACAGAAAAAGTGGTCTTTTTGCGTGGGGGGCGAAATCAAATGGTCCTTCCAAGTGCGGATTTTGAGACCGTCGCCCATGCATAAAATGGAAGAACGGGAGGGGAGGAGAAGAGAAAGAGATGAGAGAAAGTGTGCAATTCAAAAAAATAAAACTAGACCTAACTTAAATGTGACTCCCTAATAATAACCTAAGACTTGGTCTATATAGGAAATAAGTAGTCAATAGTGAATACCTGTTCTATCAACAAATCTAGCCAAGTTGCTTAAGGGGAGGTTTGGGCCCAAACGTTTCCCAGGGAAGACCCCAGGTGCTTGTATAAACCCGTGCCTGGTCGTTTGACACAGCCCCTCAGCCTGAACACCAGATATAGATGACAGAATTGATATTAACTAAAGAGAACTTAAGACCTAAATAGCAAGCCTAAGTTGATAAAGCCTTAGGGGTCAAGTTGCTATAAGTTTTAATTAGATCTAGGATGATATAGTGCACATGGAATGTGGAGGGCATTTATCAGGATGTTGCCCTATTATTTTGATTTTTTTTTTGTGTGTGCAGGAATTGGAGAGTGGCTCCAATGAAAATCAAGTTGTCACACAATTTTTATGTATTTTTGTCTTTTAGGATTTGATTTAATTAAATGAGTTTTAGGGTTTTTCTCTTTAAGTTTTCAAACAAGTTTGAAAGTTCACAATCAAAGGAAATACAAGTTGTATGTGTGATTGTATGTTTCCTTTAATTTGCGTCTCTAAAGAGAAGGAAAGAAACCCTAAGCCAATTATCCCTAAGACAGAAAATTACTACCAATGAATTGATTTTTGGCTTTCTGAATTAAGTAGTGGTCCAAACAAGTCAAACAACACCACTACTTTGAATAAAATCAAACAAGGATTCCAGAAAAGATTTTTGTAAGATTTTAGGAATTTGTTTGATAATTGTTTTGAATTTTTAATTGTACTGGTGTCAAAGTCCAGAAATGATACCTGTGGGTATTTTGGACTTTTCAGTATTGCCACCGACCTCAGAAAATTTTTATGATTTTATATGATATGTAAAATTTCACAAGGATTCCAGCAAGATAAATTTCATAAAAATTGGATGAGTATAAAAAAATTAAAAATTCACGGACAGTAGCAAAACAGGAAGGTTAGAGGGTGTGACCCCTCTGCAATCCATGAATTTTCAAAAATTAAATACGAATCCAATTGATCTGAAATATGGAACAGATGTTCCAAACTTAATTGCAAATCACTCTATGAAATTTTATGATTTTAGGAGGCCTATGGTGTTAGGAATCGATTTTTCAAGTCCAGACAAAAATCTGGACCCAAAAAACAGAACACCAATACTTACAATGGAGTGGTGCTAAAGAAGCATACAAGCAAACAATGTATTTTATAAGGCACCACTCCACTTAATCAAGTTGTTTAGGATCCTGAAAGCCAAGTTTAATATATTTTTGGTAGTTTTAATTAATTATGTGACCAGAAAGAGGAACCAACCTGAATTTTTGCGGGAAGAAAAGGATCTTTGAGCTCTCGCTTCCAGATTCCCGCCTTCCCGCTGTAGTTCCTGCACACACAAAAGAAAGAAAGAGAAGGGGATGAGATCCACTTCAAGAAAGAGCAAATTAATTAATGCAAAGCCGTGCCTCCCCGGCAACGGCGCCAAAAAATGATAGCGAATTCACGCGGTTTGTTAAAATACGTCGTTGTAACGCGTAAATCCGCTTTCACTCTTAAATTTATATTCCTAGATAGGGGAGTATCTAGGGTCGTCCAAGGAGGCAATATGGTTGCAAAATTGATTCTCTTGCTCGGAATAAATCTCAACTTTCTTTTTGGTATTTTTTTTTCAATATATCATTTTTTTTTGTTTTTAAGCTAAGGCAACATGCAAACTGATGGTGGAAAAAGTGATTGACACTTCAATTTAAATACTACTTCTAGGTGGCAAGTAGAGCCTCTCCCTAAGCTCACTCTAGGCAAGTGGAGGCCTAGAATAATTAGGGAGAGGGAGTGAAGAATGCTGAAAATAGAAATGCAAACAAGAAATGCAAAGAAGGCAACTAGATAATTGATAAAGTGTTTTACAAAAGGCCTAGTAGAGGAAAGCTTGTACTACTAGAAAAATGCAAATAAGAAAAGAAAACACAAATCCTCTAGATAGATGGTGAAGAAGAGGGCTTCTTGCTCCAAGGTTGGTGGCTCCCAATCTTGAAAAGAGTCCTTCAACTCCTTCCTTGCAGTGCTCTGCCAAGGTGATGTCCTCCAAGGCAAGCCCTAAGGCGGCGTGCCCTAAGCTTCTCTCCAAGGGTGGACGTCCACCCTAGGTCCTTCTCCCTTGCCTGGCCATCCTCCTTGAAGTGGAAGAGTCCTCCTCCTTGGCGTGGCCCAAGTTGAAGAGAGTGGGGAGAAGAAGGCACCGAAAGGGCTGGTGATGTGTCCCTTTAATCTCCTTCTCTACTCCTTCCCCTTGGGCATAGGTATAGGTGGATGTAGGTAGAAAAATACACTAAGGGAGGATGCCCCCAAATGGTGGTAGGTGGTGGGTTTTTATAGAATAGGAAGGGGGCTAAGGTGTCCCTTGAAATGGAGGGCCAAGATGGAATGATGGAGGTGGTTAAGGATCCAATGGCCAGGGGTGTTTGGCGCCACCTTAAGAGGCACCAAGGGGGTAGTTATGGGGGTTGACACCCCTTGATATTGGCGCCAAAATGTCTTCTAGAAGAGGGTCTAAGTTGGCGCCAAGAAGGATTCTAGAAGGGGGGTTAGGTGGATGGCTAGGATGGCTTATGTGGGTAGGTGTAGGGTGGATTAAGGGCTGAAAGTTGGCGCCAATATAGAGGTGGTTAGGGGTAGTTTTTGGTGCCAACTTAAGGTGTCTTTTGGTGGAGATAATGGTGTGAAGGGATGGCTAGGAGGTGGCGCCAACTTGAGTAGAGTAGCTAGCTTAAGCGGGCTTAAGTTGGTGAAGCTAGCTAGGGTTGACTTTGATGGTGCTGGATGGCCAAGGAGCTAGTTGTTAGCTAAGCTAAGCTAAGCTAAGCTAAGATAAGCTAGCTTAGCTAATGGAGGAGTAGAGGAGAAGGTGTTGGAGCTAGGGTTTGGAGGGAGGAGCTGAGGAGGAGAAGTCTAGAGTTGGAGCTGGAGCTGGCAGCTGCTGAAGAGGCTGGCATGGGGCTACTCTAGCTGGCTTAGCTTGCTAGTTCTTTGCTAGTTGCTAAGCCAAGCTAAAGTGAGCTAGCTTCTACCAAAGTAAGCTGAGGTGAGCTAGGTCTGGTGCTCCCGGGGAGAATCAAGCTGGTTGAGGCAGCTAAGGTAGCTTAGCTCAACTGAGTTGAGCTAAGCTGAGTCCCCGGGAGCTGGACTTGAGCTTCCTGAGCTGGGATGAATTCTTCTTCAGCTAGCTGGAGCTGAGTGGAGATGGATGTAGCTGGATCTGAGCTGGGGTGAACTCCTGTCAACTTAGCTGAGCTAACTAGAGCTCCCTGTGGACTAGTGGGAGCTGAGATGTGCTAGACTCAGCTAAGTTGAGGTAGATCTGAGCTGACTTGAGCTAGGGTGAGCTAAGGTGAACTCTCTTGAGCTGCCATCCAGCTGAGATAAGCTGAATGGAGCTGGGATGAGCTAACCCTAGTTCAAGTAAGCTAGGTTCCAGCTGCGGTGAGCTAGATCAAGCTGAGGTGAGCTGGATCAAGCTGAGGTGAGCTGGATTAGGCTGAGTTCCAGCTAGTCTGGGCTTCTCCTTCACCATTTGCCTTCTTGAGTGCTAGGGTTTTAGGGATCTATATATATCTGTACATCCCTAACACTCACAAAAACATATTAAAAAGACAATAAAAAATGCAATGCATGCCTAACCTATTTTATGCCTAAATGCAGCCCAAAAACCTTTTTGCGGAGTAAAATCCTAAGAGCTAGGTTTGTTTTAATGCATAAGAATGATGATAAACTGGCGTTTATCAGTCAACCACGCTTGCGGTTCGGCGACGCCTCTATTTCCATAGTTTATCCTCGCAACAATTAAATTGGGAGGTTCTCTGCCTTCATCTCGGTCATCCGCTTCTCGCCAACCACTGCAGGAGCCTTCTTCCTCCTCCTCATTGCCATCCCACCTCGCCGCCAACTTCAACTTTTTCGGCACCGACACCAATCCCTCTCCATCTCTCCTCCTTCATTTTAATATCTTCCTCTACTCCTTTACTTCGTTTTTATCCACTCAAATTCCACATGTGACCATTATACCACCATCACGCACTTCGTCTCCTCCTTGGCCGATGAAACTCGACTAAGTTGGCATGGCCACCACACCACACCAAACTCACCGTCGTCACTTCCCAAAGCTCTGCCTCACCTCCTTCAAAATCCCTAAACTTATTTAGGGTTTCACACAGTCCACCACTCCATCGAACACTGCACTCCACCACCACCTTCTTTGACACAATCACACTTCCACACACCACCATACGCCGTCCAACCACCACCACTGTGTTTGCCTCCGTAAGATGAAGCTCCCGAACACCTCTGACTGGGTCGAGAGGCCATTTTCTTGACTTTCAAGTCTTCGCCGAACAACTGCCATCACCACTGTCTTCTCTGACCATAATAGCTCCACCCCAACCATCATTTACTCTACTACACTCTACAATAGATGCGACACCAGATCCTAAAGCCCTTCATGCCTTCAATGGAGCAAAGACGTAGCTGTAGAGCCTCCAATTCCTAAACTCATTTGCTACAGCTCATGCACACTAATGCAAAGAAGAAAACAGTGGGAATAGTCCCACATCATGAATTTAGAGCCTTGCCATTGCGTATAAAGTGAAATCATATTTGTAGCTGTTTTCCCAAGACATGAGGGTTGGGTCCCCATTCACGCACCTATGCACTCCTCGCCCACAATCACGCCCGCAGTTCTGGACCTTGTATGTGACCCGATTACTCGGTTACTATTCTGACCTGTATACTTGGGTCTAAGAGAGAAATCTGAGGATGGTGTGATGGGAACACCATCATGAGTCATAACTAGCTCAATTTAGTCCTTATCAAGGAATAAATGCTCCTACATAAATCGCTAGAGAGCCCTAATTAACTGCAAATCTATTCTGTGGGAAAGATAAGAAAATAAGGTTAAAACTGTAATTTTACCATCATATCTTGAATATAAAACAACCACAGGTTTTCCCAAGGGGTAATTAGGGGTCAAATGGCCTTAAATGTCCAACAAGTGGGTTAATACAGACAGAAAAGGGTTTTCGCATGTTTTGAGAATTAAATGACTTCTGAAACCCTAAAATTGACCTGCTTAATTAACTTAGGTTCTGGTCAGGATAAAATTCCTCTAAACCCTCTAAAATTTATTAAAACATATTCTATAGGGTATGGTACCGTCAATTTGACCATCAGAATCCATCTTGATCCAAAATAGAGTCTGAGACTGACATTTATCCTAATTTGGCTTTTTGCATAATTACCTAGTTAAATAAGGTTAAAACCTAAATCTAACTTCACCAATGGATTCCTTGGGTCCTAATTAGGTTTTTACCAAAATTTGGGCCCAATCTAAGATCATCTGAAATAAGTTTGCATTTTGGTCCTGTTTGACTTTTTCTATCTCATTCAGACCCTTAACTTTTGAATTCCTTACAAATAGCCCCCAACATCTTTATCTTCTTCACATAAAGGTCCCTGTCACCATGAATCCTATTCCTACAACTTCAGCAACCTTTGATTGAAGAGAACTCCTCTGCTTAATCAATCCCTTCTAAAATTGGAAGGGAGATTCCTTGAGGAGTCCTCTTCCATTGAATCTGTCCATGTGCCCTAAAACTTTCCCAATCTCTCATGCGAATGCACGAGAGATTAGGGTAGCTTAAAATTTCCATCTCTGGTCACATTTCCTAGCTTGGAAGCTTGGCTTCCAAGCTTAAAATCCCCTCCTGAGCCCTATAAAAGGATCCCCAGGGCACGGTCATGTTCTTCAGAGAGGTTTGGGCACAAAAACCCTCTTCCTAACCATACCTCCAGCCTCCTCCAACCTAGATCCGACGAGCATCCTCCCCCGTCGTCCCACGGCCTCCCAATGGCCAAATTGGGATTGTCTTCTTCCTCCCCGACTTCCTCTGCCTCTCGACGATCACATCAAAGGTGCCTTAGCCCCTTCTTCCTCGTCGTCTCTCCCTTCGGTCTTTCGTCTTCCCCATGTCCGGCCATCTGATTGCGTAGTAATCATAGGTCTTAACTGACCTAGATTAAGCAAGGACTTAGCATAAGTTAAGGTTATTCATGCATGCACAAGCATTATCTGCATCTTTACTGCTTTACTTTAGCTATGCATAAAATAATCTTATAATGTACTGATTAAGTGCATTATGTCGATTGCAGGCAATAAGCTAATCAAGAGATGGATCTGAAGCTGGATTAGGAATAACGGGTGTTGTGGTAGAGCTGGAGTAGAAGACTTAGATTATATGTAGGAATAATGATGTAAGGGAGTTAAGGTTTGCTATTCTATTAAGAAGGAATAAAGCAGTAAAATGTGAAGAGCTTAGGTCCATCATAGCCCTAGGATAGCCTAGAGACTTCCCCAAGCCTTAGCCACCCTTAGATTAGGTCACCGCACCCTAGGAAACCTTAAACCCTAATTCCAACCTTTATTTGAATGTCCAGATGAATTATAGGATGTCCAGAACCCTTAGCCAACTCCCGCAAACCTTAAACCTACTTCTATAGTGTTATTGGATGTCCAGACACTTGGTCAGACGTCTAATTTTGGCAGAATACCCAAGACAGAACCTTGAATCCTTCCTGACTCTGATTGGAAGTCCAGACAACAAGTCTGGACTTCTGATTTTTGAGTATAAGACGTCTGATACTGCTCTCCAATTCCTATTTTGAGATTCAAGCCTTGATCTTGGATCTCTAGGTCCCTAAACCCAATTCCAACCCCATAGGAACATAAATTAAGGTGCCCTAACCCTAGTACATCGCCTCTAGACCTCCTTAAGGACCTAATTAGGTCCTCACTAAACCTAATTGACTTGGATCTTAGTCAATTCCATCAGCCTATTCAATTGGACTCATTGAGTCCAATTGAGCCCTGATCTCAGCACACACTGTCCAATTGGACATAGTTAGAGTCCAATTGACCTAGACCTAAATTAATTGAGTTATTTTACTCTCAATTAAGTTTCCATACACCCAATTAAACTTGTATTATGTTTAATTGCACTTTACCTTAGTGAATTAGAGTTTATAACCCTAATTTGAGACATACCTTGACCTAAACCAACTAGAATATAACCTAATGAACCTAGCCACCTAAGTTTCGACCCACACACACCCACACACTCCCACACACACCATCCACATGAAAATACATAGCCTAGATTTCTCTAGAACTCTCTACCATATGTGGTTTCCTTGGTTGCTAAAATTAGCAACCAAGAGCAATTAAATTTTTAGATCCACATTTGGTGGATCTAAAAACCACCATCCATCCTCTCTCTCTCACTCTTCCACGAGCTCCCACCATAGGCCTCTCTAGAGAATTCCATAATTCTCTAGAGAGCTTCCCATAGGTCTATAAAAAGACCCAAGGGATGGCCATTTGCACCCATCCACTTTTTGGCCATACTTGCTTGGCTCCATCCACCTCCACTTAGGCTAGCCACCACCATCTCCACTCCATCTCCATGAGCTGAGCACCACCATGAAGGAAATCATGCCAGGATGCTGGATCACTCCTCCAACCTCTCTCCAAGGGCCGGTTTAAGCTCCATTGGCCGCCCCTCTTTCTCCTCTCCACCACTACAAGGACATCGGAGCCCACCTCCAGATGCCCTCATTTCTGATAGATTAGTAGCTAGCTCTTTACATTTACTGCTTTTATTTACTGCTTGGTAGTGTAGCCCTTATTCTCCCCCAATGATGCATGCAAAATCCCCCCGTAGATTCTTGTATGCGATCATTTTTTGATAGCTAGCTTTACATTTTTAAGCATTTATGTACAAGCTTTTCTCTACAAGTTCATGTTGCAAACACTCCAAATGAATGAATAAAAAATATATTTTCTATATATATATATGTCGTTGTGTTGAGAATCACCATGAGCTCACTGCAATATCTTTTGTGTGATTAATGTTTCCTGTTTTCAATTCCTGATATACTTGCAATTAAGCATGTCGTACTTCAATACGTAATGATCATAAACTGAGGTGTGATTTTAAACAGAGTAGAGCAGTGAAAGATCGAATTCAAAAGTAAAACAAATGCCTCCCAGAGATGAACGACCGGGACTCAAGTCTCGTTATCTTTTATTGAATATCTTTATTTGATCATATTATGCACTATACTGTGACGTTTTCCTAGCAAACATGCACTCTACACATAACAAACACCATCACACCAGTGTGGGAATATCTCCCCCTTGCGTCTCTATATTAGTTTCTTTAACTTCCCCTACTTCCCCCCTTTCTCCCAAATTTTATCTCTCAAAATGATCGCCGACCACACGTCTCCCCCTTCGCCAAAGCTTCGACAAAGCTCCGGCAACGCCTAACCACCACTCCACCACACAAATTGCACCACTATCACCTCCATTTGCTCCACGGTGCTCCACTCTTCAAAACCCCTCTCTCCATTCGCTTTTTCATCCACCAAATCGTGCCACCCAAAGACCCATCACCAGCTTCCTTCCCCGACTCCGATCGGTCACCACACACCCCAATCCACCATGAAACCACTGCCAACATACTCCATGTCATTCGGCGAAGGTCCTGAGCTAGTTTAACTTGGCCGTAAGGCCGTATTATTATTTTTAGGTCGATGCCATCCTCCGCCGTTGTCGCTGCCTCTCTTGACTACATTCACAGTCCTTCGACCGTGTTCTTTGCCAATTCCACGCATAGGCTGCGAGGCTTACCTTTAGGTTACATTCTAGGTTGCCAATAGAAGGGCACCGCAGTTCGTTCATCCGTAATCAACGATGCCATCACCTGCGGCTGCACGAGAAGGAAGGGTGGGACTTTAGTCCCACCTCGGAAACTGATGGGCACATGAAGGCACTTAAATTGAATTTCTGCTTCTACCTTGTTGCCTCAGTAGCACGGGGTGAGGCCCCTCGCTTGTGCCCATGCACGCCCTCGCCCACGGCCACGCCACGTGGGTCTAGGCTTTGAACCAATTACCCATATACCCACCTGATTTGAGAGAGAAGAGGAATAGGAGAGAGAGAGAGCAGGGGTTAGGGGGTTTTTGTCTTTATGACACTTAGTCGCTGGAGGGATTGCTTCCTTTGTGCGTGAAGAGAAAGCAGAGAAGGAGAGAAGAGAAGAGAAGTAGAAGAGAGAAGGCATAGCCTCAGAGGAGAGAAGAAGAAGGAGCATCAGATAGAGAAGTGGAAGAAGAGAACAGTTGAAGAAGGAAAGCTAAAGAAGAAAGGAGAAAAGTAGAAGTAGAGAAGAGAAGAAGAGAAAGAAAAGAAAAATAGTGCAAGAGAAGCACTGTAGCTTCTGATGGTTAAGTCCTTTGGTCATCAGACTCGATGACTGATTTGAGGCTTGATACTTTACTGTTGAGATATTTACATTGGTTGAATGCTTGAGATATATATGTGCTTAGAAAAATAATTGGTGATTTAAATCACCATTATTTTGGCTATTCTAACTTTTTATTGCCTCAAAATACATGAGAATTTATTGAATATCTAATGTGATAGATTAGTATTTATTGAATATCATTTTGTGGTTTAAATTCTTATGCTTATCTACATATTATTTAAGATTAGTGTGTGAATTCCTATTTGCTCCCTGTGTTCAACCTTGGACTTTCATTCGAGTATAAATTTTATCTGTTTTTAAGCGATTTCGACTATACTACAATGCAACATTTAAAACTCGATCTTGCTCTATCAACAGGGTGGTGGATGGTTTTGTACTCTGGCCTTGCGATTCATGCCCTCCCCCTCATTCAGTACTTAGCCATTATGAGGCTTGTGAGGATCTATGCCTCTATGACTGCTGTTGTGCCTTAGCCTTTGCTAAGGCATGAGAAAAGGCGTTTGTGCCTTAGTTATTGCTAAGCTTCTTGACTTGGTTCTACACCTTGGGTTACTGTGGATACATTTACTTCATTGATATTTGATTAAGATTACTGTTGATTTTTTTGACTTGATTAAGAGCTTAGAATTTAGGGTTAAATTTGGCGGTTCGAACAACCATTTTTAAACTCGATCTTTTTGCAATTTGATATCCACATTCTGAGGTACATTTTCTGATATACATTGCAAATCTTTTTGGTTATCTAATTCATTGCTTATAATTATTGTGATTAGTGATTGATTTACTTAAAATTGCTTCCTACAAATGACCTAAGGCTAATTTCTGTTTCTTGAGCTTATAAATTTAAATGTTGTATCACTTTTATTGACTATACAATGACGCTCATTTTAAAACTAAATGAAAGCAACGTAATAGTTAATATTATGCACAAAGCAATAGTAGCCTGCAAATGCTAATCTCTATAAATCATCGCAATAGTATACTGTAGAGCCTGAAAAATATAACCATTATAGAAAACTATCTACTTAAATAAGATTCCAATTATTTTTGTAAGAGTAAAAAAGATAGCTCTCTTCCTAGGTGATACTCACGTCAGGATCTCTTGTAATCAAAGTGCTTGCATCAATGATCATTGGCCCCCACTACCTGTTTGATCAAAAGCACTTGAAAGGCACTAAATTCATATTCTAGTCCACATTGACATATATTGAGTGAATTACATATATTGTGCACTTGGGATGTTACAAATCAAGCTCCAAAAAGATACCAACACTAATCCAAATGCATTTGAGAATTAATTAACCCAAATAAATTTGATTTTTCTTTTCTTTCTCCTACACAAAATCATTGCCATCAGCTAGAGCTACTTTGTTGAGAACATTCAAGAAGAAAAATACAATGTGAAATGGAATTACCAAATTTCTAGGAAGAACACAGTCCAACCCAACAACAAACTAACACCTAGTAGAAAACACATGCTTGATGGGAACAACATCATGAGCCATAACTAGCTTAGTTTGATCTGATTAAGTCATTAAATACTCCTACATAACTGCGAGAGAGCCCTAATTCATTTCATAATCATTCTAAGAGAAATACAGTAAAATAAGGGTAAAACTACAGTTTTAATAGTACATCACAATTGCAGTACACTCACGGGTTTTATTAGGGGTTAGTCTAGGGTTAAATGGCCTTAAATAACCAATAAGTGGGCTAATACAGACAGAAAAGGGTTTTCGCATGTTTTGAGAATTAAATGACATCTAAAACCCTAAAAATAGACCCGCTTAATTAACTGAGGTTCTGGTCAAGATAAAATTCACCTAAATCCTCTAAAATTCATAGAAAAATATTCTCTAGGGTTTGATACCTTCAATTTGATCATCAGAACCCGTCTTGACTCAAAATAGAGTCTTAGACAGACATTTGCTATAATTTGGGTTTTTGCATAAATTACCTAGTAAAATGAGGTCAAAACCTAAATCTAACTTCACCATTTGATTCCTTACGTCAAAATTAGATTTATAACAAAGTTTGGGCCCAATCTGAGATCATCTTGACCAAGTTTACATTTTAGTCCAGTTAGACTCTTTTTTCTTTTGAGAAAATCAGGAATGCTATCTAAGGGGATAGCCATTCGGGGATTTTATTAATAGAATCAGTGATAAAAAATATTACATCAACTCCACCAATGACGTATGAGAGCCAGACACTCATGTACAATTTGTGCTTAATTGACAGGTCTCCCCTAAAAAAGACACTCATTACGTGCACGCCAAACACACCACAAAATAGCCGCCATGGAATAATGGGGCCTCCCACTTCTAATAAAATCTCCCAACATGTCCTCCCATACAGGTAATTAATGCAATTAAAATCTCCCCACATGTCCTCCCACTTCAAATAAAATCTCCAGTCAGACTCTTTTTATCTCATCTAGATCCTTAACTTTTGAATATCTTATAAATAGCCCCCCAGCTTCTTTATCTTCTTCACAAAAAGGTTCCTATCTCCATGAATCCTAATCCTACAACTTCGATGACCTTTGATTGAAGAGAACTCCTCTGATCAATCAATCCCTTCAAAAATTGGAAGGGAGATTTGTTGAGGAGTTCTCTTTCCATTGAATCCATCCATGGACCCCAAAACCTTCCCAATCTCTCATGTGAATGCATGAGAGATTAGGGTATCCTAGAGAATTCCTCTGACGACATTCCAAGCTTGAGAAGCTTGCTTCCCAAGCTCAAAACACCCTCCAGAGGCCTATAAAAGAACACCCTGATCAGACTGAATTCCTTAGACTCGATTTTGGCTAGAGAATCCCCAATTTCCTCTTTCCCCATCTGGCCGAATAGCTCCTCGAGCTCCGGCGACTCACTCCAACCCCTCTCGTTGTCTGACCACAATACCAGTGGCAGATTTGTCTTCCTCACCTTCCTCCAGGGTGTGCCATACTAACGGGTATCTTCAATTCTCCATTGTCGTCACCGTCCCCCACTATTGGAGTTTCATCTTCCCCGGTGCCAGCCTACCAATGCCAGTGTCGTTCTCCCCCTTTTGTCTGATTAGTTTAGGTTAGATTAGTTAGTTTAGATTCCGAATTTAGTTTCCTACCAAAAAATCCCAAAAATAACCCTCGACGCCGCCACTCATTCCCGTCTTCTCTGTCTCCGACCGCTCCTCCGGTGAGGTATATACGCCACTACACCCCTCCATCTACCATGCCGACCACCACATAACCTTCACCTCATCCTCCCGCACAAAAGCCCTAACCTATTGCACTCCATCGTCCACCCAATCACGCCACCGAACAAACCCATCACCAGCTTCCAACTCCGTCACCATCTGGCCACCTCAGCCACTCCCACTCCACGCTGCACCCACCACCACATTCGTCGTCTCACGGCGATCCTGCCGAACATTTCTAATAGGTTCAAAAGCCCATACCTGTGTTTTCAGGTAGTAGGTCCTCCACCGCCATTATCATAGCTTCGAATGAAGCTGAAAGCTTGATCCAGCACCTACAAGCCCCAAGTGAAGTCCCAGGCGCATCGCAAATCCTCCAGGCTCACAACCCAGGGACCAATTTGGCCCTTTGACTAGGCCTTTGACTGCAATTGAACGAAGCAGCAGCTATAGCTTCACGCAAGAAGAAGCCTGGTGGGATAGTCCCACATCGGTTTCTAAAGAGCACCCGCAGCCGAACAAGTTTATTTTGTCACATATGCTCTTCACCTCCTAACACTAGGGTGAGGTCCTCCTTACCTATGCACGCCTCACCTGCGACACCTAAGCTGCAAGTTTGGTGCTCACCCGATTACCTGCCTAAGCCCTTTTCACACCTCACTCACCACCCACTGTCGGTGAGCCTGGTCTCGGGTGTGCGTGTGCCCGTTTACCCGATAACCGGGACCTTGGCCTTGGGAAGGCGAGAAAGAAGGAAACCTAGAGAGAAAGGAAAGAGAGCATGGGGTAGGGGGGTTTTGCTTCCTTGTGTATTGGCTAACACTTAGCCAATTTCGTGAGTTTCCCCCTGTGCATAAAGAGAAGAAGAAAGCCTTCGTAGAAGAGGAGGAAAGGAAGAAGGCCTACAGAAGGAGAAGAAGAGAAGAGGAAGAAGAATAGTGCTTCCCTAGCATTGTAGCATCAATTGGTTAAGTCGTCTGGTCATCAGACCTAATGTCTGATTTGAGGCTTGATACTGTGAAAGATTGATTTAGAATTACTATTGAGATATTTAAATTGGTTGAATGCTGAGATATAGATGCTTAGAGAGTAATTGGTGATTTAAATCACCATTGTTTTTGCTTCTCTACTTTTTTTATTGTCTTAAGATACATTGGAATTCAGTGAATATCTAATGTGATAGATTATTATTTATTGAATTTCATTATTTGGTTTAAGTTCTTGTGCTCAGTTACATATTATTTGAGATTAGTGTGTACATTCATATTTGCTCCCTGTGTTCGACCTCGAACTTTCATTTGAGTAATAAAATCTATTTGTTTTTGTGCTGATTCAACCTATACTACATGCATTGATTTTAAAACCCGATTCAGAGTGAATAACATTTTGGTGTCGTTGCCAGGGGCAATGTGCAATTCACCGCTATTCTCTGCATTATTTTATTGTGTTTGGCCCTGCTTGCTTTATTGTGATTTTGCAAGATACTTCACGAGGATATCTTCCATGCAAATCAACTACTCCAAGGCAGGTAACATCTCTATTCTACCCTAATCAATCTCCTAATCTCAGGAAGACAAAAAAAGGGAAACAATCAATTAGGAATCACTTGCCTTATTTTTCATAGTAATTACCATTTAAAAGGAAAGTTTCCTGATTTGCGAAATTTTTTCAAATCTCATTGAAGTTGAAGTGATTATGTTTAGAGATCCTACCCTAACTTTCCTATGCCTATTAGGGAGTACGCTTAATTTTTAATATTCTTGGACTGCGCACTTCTTGTCTGAAGTCAAAGGAGAACATTTTAAGATCAAATTGGATGCAGAATAGAGCCAATTAGGGTTTCAATTCTAGGGCTTTGGAGTGCTAGTTCACACCTACTTGCATAAAAGAAAACAAACTCACCTGCATTTGTGTGCTACCCAAGCCCTTAGTTGAAAAGATCTAATCAACAAAAAACCCTAAAATCAGGCTTTAAATTCACATTGAACCCTAAAACCCTTGGACCTAATAACCTGAGAGTCAAATTAGGATGATTTTTAGGTCTCGACCTAGATCTCATTCTGCCATCATTAGGGTAGGTCAGGTGAAGTTGGTCTACACTGTAGGCCAACCAACCTCCAAATTAGGCATAAGTTGAATTAACTTCTAATCAAGTGAAACTCAATGCACAAATTAGGATATAAAATTAGTAACCTTAAGGTCTTAAGTTTGTACATTCTGGTCTACCTGGACCCTCAGTGACAAGGAAGGTAGGGTAGGAAAAACCCCGTAACCTATGGGGACGCTCTACCGTGTAGAGGTCTTTGCGGGACTCTCCCTTCCTGGCTACCCAGGTATTTCTCGAGCGTACGAATTTCTGATTCAGAGGTATCATCCACGTCGAAATTGCCATAGTCACCCAAAAATATTTTGGTGCTTTAATTAGGTCAATATCACATCGAGTCCCTCATCCCTTCTAGTAGAACTCATACACAGGAAGGCTATTAGTTTTTTTCAACCTAAGAAGCCTTACTAGATCTTCTTGGGAATCTCATTCACAGCTGATCAATTTCAATCTAACCTGAGTTTTGATTCTACACCTTGATTCCACCATCTGATTCAAGAATGCAGCCTGACATGTTAGAAAAACTATTTAGGAAACCTAAATCCCAATGAGCTTGAAAGAAGAGATACTTGAGAATGGCTATAGAAACCATGAAGAATATTATGCAAGGGACATTCAGGAAAGATTTGCAAAAACAACAGAACAAATCACAAACTGTGTAGAAATAATATGGATACAAATGAAATACGGTTCAACCCAGAACCTCCTTTTAGCAGAACACAGTGAATTGGTGAAATTACACAACAATGATTGTCTGCAATGTTGGTCAAACCCTTCACTTCCAGAGAAATTCTATGAATTTTTAGAAAAATGGGGAGAATTACTGAATAAGTTATATATAGCAACTGATCAAAAATACTCGTTAGAAACTAACAAAATATTTTTGAGTGAGACTAGTGATCAACAGAATTTCCCAAATCCCAGATTCAATGATGATAATTGTGGATCCCCAGCCCAAATAAATTCAGATTCAAATTTCATAGCAATTGACATTCCTGATCTTGATGAGGGTTGGGAGGATCCAATTGTAGGAGATCACGATTTCGAGCCAGCCTTAGAGATACAAAACCCTGGTCCACCAAGCTTAGAGTTCCCAGACTCCTATGATAATGAGATTGAAGCAGAACCTCTCAAGGGTGTAAATTCCGTCCCTTATTCTGATAAGGTGACTCTCGTAAGCAATTCTGACATCCCTGTAGAGCCCAACCTAGATTCCAGTGATCCAACCCACACCCTTAACCTAGAATCTGGATCTAAGTCTTCTTGGGATGATTATAAGGCCCTATGTGATGAAAATCAAATTTTGAATTTGGATTATGATTCAGGGCCCGTATTTGATGAGTGCACCTCAATAACCTCCTCAGTGATACAGATTGATTTTTCAAAAGTCACGCCTATCTATGACATAGAAATTGAGGAGTTAGAAGAGTTGGGTTTTGATTGGGTCTTCCATACAAGCCAAGAACCCGAGCCCATGCCTAATAGGGACACGTTTTTGAGCTTGGAATCTGAGAATAGGCTAGACCCAAGTCAGGTTGCTGAGTCTACATCTTTTGATTTATTCTGTGGTGGAACCTCTAATCTCGAATCAGATTCAGAACTTAATTCTCGCAAGCTCTTCGACAATTTCGAATCTTTGATTTTGGAGAATCATTGTTTCCTGATGAATATGGGACAATCTACGACCTCAGCATACATGATCCATTCTTCGACTCTGACTCTGAGGTCCCTGATCCCGAGATCATTGATTCAAAATCCGATTCCATTGAGATGGGATCATTTCTTTTTTATCCTCAAGAATCAGAAACAGAAATTGCTGAGAGTGTCTACAACCCAGAGTTCAAATCTTTTCTTGACTCAGATTTCCTTAATCCTATGAACACTCTTTAGGCATTTACCTTTCATTTTTATGGCTACCATGAGGACACTCTAAATAAAACCACCTTTGAAACCCTCCTAGAGGATCCCTCGCACACAATTATTCTTGAAGCCACCTCTTCCACAGCATATGTAGAACCTTCCTAAACCCATTTTCAACCTCGACCCGCAACTGGACTCAATTTCTACTCTGATTCTCCTCTCAATGAGCCAGTTGCACATGATTCTCCTCTACATTTCAATTGGGTTTCGGACATCGATCAGACTACAAATCACATCCCATCCTTCTCTGATAACCCTTGTAGGGATCTCACATACTCCACTGACTCATTCTCTTTTAAGGATCCCTACTCTGACCAGGCTGATCCAATTCAGCCAAACCCTAATTTTTCACTTCCACATCATTCCGAGCTTCAAAGCATATGGTGGGTTCCGCATCTACTGATTCACATCTATCAACCGACCAGATTGATTGGGTTTAGGCTACATCATTAGCCTACTGATTTGAACAAGCACCTAGTTGGACCAACCAGGCTTTGCCGATAAACACTCCTTAGGTTTGAAGCTGATAGGACTAGAGCCTCCTATTACTGGGGTCTAAAGTGACCCGAACTTTAGTTTAGAGGTGAAGTTGCCCTGAAACCTTGCGGATTGAGGGTAGTTAAGAAGCACCATGAAAGCAACGCTTTAAAGGAAGGGTTCGACCCTACTTGCATCGCTCTTTGCCGTGTTTGGTGATGACTAAACTTTTTGGGCTTTAGGGAGGATCACCTAAGTCCCAGTTAGGTCTTCTTAGGCATATCGTAGGTCGACAAGTAGGCACATAACTATTTAGATAACTTGATTTGTCACCTACAAGTGGACTTAAATCTCAAATGCCTAACTGATTAAAGACTTAAAAATTTCTTTGATTTGTGTTTGTATTGGGAGGAATCTGATTGTGGTGTGAGTTAGAATGGACCACGTTGACTTTCTTCCTTTCACATCTTGCCCACACCCTTACCCCCACTCTGCGATCTTCGATCCCATACGCCAAGATGGTCCATCCTTTAATGGACATAATGATAATCATTGGGATCCATTTTAGTCTTATTATAGGATTATTGGCCTGGTTAAGGCCCAAATCAATGAGCAGAACATAGGAGCGGGATTTGCCTTGCCCAATATCCCACACACCATAGAAATACCCAACCCATCCTCCCTAAATAATTATAATGGTTGGATAGAAACTCCTAGGAACTATAATCCTGAGCCTAACTTCTCTCCTGATAGTAATGATGACCTCTCCTCTTTGAAGATGGAAATAAAGAAAATGCAAGATGAAATGATTGAATTGTTAGGAGAATCTTCGAGAGCAGGCCAACAAGAAAAAGAATAAATTAGCCACCCAATTTACCCCATTGTGGATGAAAAGCACCCCTCTACGCTAGATGCATCTCCCATGGGAGAGCCACACCCTAAGTTGGAGGAAAATTTTGGGGATTATGTAAGGGAGAATAGCTACTTTTCGAGGATTGATTTGAAACCTCCCCGCTAGATGACACTTCCTTGAGAGGTCCACGCCTTAAGTGGAAGGAGGATATGTATGAAAGTAGCTATACATTGGATGAAGGAAAGTGGCAACCTGAGGAAGATGATGATTGATTAGCCCATATTCGTGGGTTATTTAAGTATCCAAATGTCTAGACATTAAATTAATTTTAACATTTAGATATCATACATTAGGATGTAAAAAAATTAATTCATACTTTTAGCTTAAGTACATAATTCATGCATTTAGAATTAACCTAGGGTTGCATACATTTAATTAGTTGGACTATTTTAATTAACAAAGAAGTTAAGGGGTTATATATAAATAACCCTAATTATTTTATTCTTTTATTCTTTTTCTCCTTTGCACAGGTAACTCCATCGGCTCCGCCTCTCCGCTTGCGCATCACATTCATTCTACGACGTTTTGAATTTCAAATCAGTGTGGCCATGGCTACAAAAGAAGGAAGAGATACCGTTGAGAGGAGTTCCCCACCCCTATTCATCACTATGCAGAGAGTGCACTACTCTCATCCACTCCACCACCATCGGCCTCAACCGTGGCGGCAAGCCACCACCATCGTGGGTGTGTGGAGTGACAGGCCACATTGCTATTAGGAGCTTGCTCACATCACCATGAATGCACGCTGCTCCACCATAAGCACACACAGGCATGCATTCTACCATCTTCACTGCCGTCACCAGCATCCACCTTCATCTTCTTCCCCATTCTCTGTTTTCCCTCGACTGCACCAAAAAGAACCCAAAAAAAACCTCGCCACACCCACTACAACACAAAGAGCTACAACTCTTCCTGCTAGCAACTCACACCACCTCCAGTGCACCCACCTTCAGCACACACGCCATCTGCCCTCCGCACCTTCACCTTCATTAAGCCCACTGTGCCCTCAACTCAACTAGCACACGCTCGCACCTTCGCCTTCACCAGCAACTCCAACCCATGCACCAGCACCTGCACCACCTCGCCCGCCCGCCTTCACCAAAACCTCCACGCCCGTTCGCCTTCACCTCGCTGCAGTCCCAGTGCCTTAACCTCCACGCACCTTCACGCCTGCGCTCCAGCACCCACGCCCGCGCACCCCTTGCGGCCTATAGAGCACTCTCCAGCAGCACCTTCACCTCACGCGCCTTCACGCCCCTTCATCCTCAACACCCCTGCTCATAACACTCCAGCACCCCCATGCCCGCACTCCAGCACCTCCCTGCAGCACTTGCAGCCATCACCACTAGCACGCTCGCGCACACCTGTGCGCCCTGCAGAGCCCGCGCCTCCATGCGCCCATTCTCCACGTGTGTCTGCAGCGCCTGTAGTGTGCTGCAATGCTTTGTTAGGCTTATAAGTCAGTCGTGTTGTAGTATAGGTGACCAAGCGTTGACAACAAATAAGAATTTATTACTCGAAAACCTAAGTATCCGAGGTCGAACAGAGGGAGCAAATGGAATTTATTCACTAATCTCAACAATGTAATTGAACACTTAGAATTACTCAAAACTTAATTCAGAATATAATTGCAAGAGTTTAAGAATTAAAATTGCAGCAAAATAGAATTGGACGTCTGATTATAGAATCAGATGTCTTAAAAAGATATTTTTCTCTTTTAACTGTCTCTTATTTCCTTCTCCTATCTGCTTTCTCTTCTTCTTCTTCCTTCTCTTTCTGTCTCTACTTCAGTTGCTTCTCTTCTTCCTTCTTAGCTTTTGCTTTCTTCCTTCTCTTCTGCATGGTGCCTTGATTTCTTCTTCAACCTTCGCTCTCCTCTTTTTCTTTGTCAGCCTTGCCTCTCTTTTTCCTTGCACAGTGCCTTTCTCCTTCTTCCCCTACAGTCTTCTTCCTTCTTTGACTTGCCTTCTTCTCTTCTTACTTCTCTTATTTGCAGCTAAATGTCAGCTTCACCTTGCCCTTGTTTCCTTCAACCTTAGCTCTCCTCTGACGTTCTCTTCCTTCCTTGGCTTTGCCTTTTGCAGCTAAGTCTTTCCTTCCTTGCTTAGCCTCGCTTCACTCTGCCTTAACTCCAGCTGCGCCTTCCTTCTCATTCTTCTTCCCTGCACACACTGAAGAGCAAAACCTACCCCTACCCTCCCCCGCATCTCTGTCTCTCTATATATCTCTCTTCGGTACACTCTCCAAGAGCCGAGTAATTGGGTCGGGTGCGCGCCTGGGTCCAGGCGCACCGGCGTGGGTGTGGTGCGCGAGGAGTGCTTGGTTAGGTTAACCGGGTCGGGTGCCAGGTCCGCGGGGGTGTGTCACGGACGAGGCATGGTAAGGTCGAAGGACCTCATCCCTATGTGAGTTAAAGCGAACAGAACAAAACACAAAATCAATATAAGTGACGTACCTCACTCCTGCTTTTCTGATTGGGACTAAAAGTCCCACCCGCTTCTCTCGTGCCTGTAGGTGAGGTTCTTCTTCCAATTGCTACAGCTGAGCGCCTCGCAGAGCTAATTGCCTGGACAGATGAATGTGCGAGACCAACTCGTGCCTTCTAGACCTGGGACCCTGGAGTGCTTCAGCCTGGAGCAAGCTTGCGAGCTCCTTCGAGCCGTCGCTAATGGAAGCGGAGGGGTCAGATCTGAACTTCAAAAAGAAGGCCTTGCAACCTCCTTAAAGCAGATGGGAAGCTTCACCGTCTCATGATGATGGTGAGGTGGTTGGTGGCTGGCTGAGGGGTGACTGAGGCGTGCATGCCTAGGTCACTCTGTGGCTGGGCTTATGGGTTAGGTCGAGGGGCATTTATGGCGGTGATGGCGGTCGATGGCTGGGCGGACAATGATCAATGGACTGTGGTGGAGGTAGTGAGGTATCTAGCGAGGCGTGTGGAGGTGCGGAGTGGTGGAAGCGCCTCACCAATGGGTGGCCGGAGAAGGAGAAGATGGCGATGGACAGTGGTAGTCGAGGGATGTTTTGTGAAATAGAAGGATGGGAATTGAAGAGGGGATAGAGGGGAGTAAGTCAAACCTAATTAAGTGGACAAAGGGGGAGAGATGGCGGCTGGATGTACTTGTTGTCATCGAAGAAGACGGTGTCTAGTGGAGGGAGACGACGAGTACGAAGGGTCTAGAGGTGCATGTGTGGGTGTTGCGCGATGCAAAGGAAGATGGTAAGGGCAACTCTGCCACAAGTAGTGTGGTAGAGCGACGAGAAATAGGAGGGAGGCTCGTCGGAGCTCACTAGACTACTTGACCGGAGGAGAAGAAGATGAAATTGGGGTAGATCTCTGGCCAAGTCGAGCTAAAGAGGTGCAGCTGATGTTGAGGATCCTTTTATAGATGCTGGTAGGGGCTCGTGTGCTTGGAAGATAAGATTCCAAGCGCGCGAATCCTCACCGGAGATGGAAACTGTTGGAGACCTAAATCTATCGTGCATTCGCATGAGAGATCGAGTACGAATCAGTGACTAAGACCATGCTCAGATGGAAGGGAATTCCTCAGAGAATCTCCTTTCCAAATCTGGGAGGTGATCTCTGACGAATCAGGGAGTACTCCCCCTCCATTCCTCATCGAAGTATTATTTCTCCCCATTAATGGAAAAGGGACCTATTTGTAAGAGTGGCGAGGAAGTTAGGGGGGCCTGTGTAATGGTTTTCAAAAAATAGCGACCAAAATGTAATTGAGTGTACTATTTTGCAAAGTAGGTCAAGATGACCTCCCCTTAGGTCTAAATTCTGGTACAAACCTAATTTGGACCTAAGGAATCCAATGGTGAAGTTGGATTTTAGCTTTGACCACATTTGGTGGGACATTTTACACAAAAACACAAATTAGGTCAATTAATGAGCTACGACCCCAATCTAGGTCAAAACAAGTTCTAAAGGCTTATTTGAAGGTTCTAAACACTTGGGGATATTTTTCCATGGATTTTATAGGGTTTACTTTATTTTTCTCTGGACCAGAACCTTGTTGAATTGAGCGGGTCTATTTTAGGGTTATAAAATGTCATTTAATTCCTAGATTCACATGAACCCAATTTTGACTGAACCAACCCAATTTTTATCTTATTCATACCAATTGACCTATGTTTTGCTTCTGAGAAATCCCGTTTATGTACCACAATGGTAAAATTACAGTTTTTACCTTTATTTCATGTTTTCTTTTCAAAACACTTATTCCTTGAATTAAGCCCTTCTCTAGGTTATGTAGGAGCTCTTATTCTCTTTCTTAAGTCAAAATGAGCTAGTTAGGGCTCATGATGAGGCTCTCATCATACCCCCATGCCTAGCTTTTGCCAGTCCCTTAGCAAAATTTTTAAAATTCTAACTTCTGTTCTAGACCCTGAGTGTCTGTCACCGGTTATGATAAGTGCTTTTCTTCTTCTTTTGATTAGGTTAAAAATGCTGACAATAGGTCTAGAGGTACTCAAGTACCAACCAAAATCCGAAGCTGACTCGCTTTAGCCTCAATCCTCCGCGAAAGTTTTTAAGGCCCGCAGAAACTATCCTAGGGTTTGTTGGACTCCACGGTTAAAGCACCCGTGCTTGATACTTTTTTTTTTTAGCCTTGGTTCAGTTTGCAGTGCGTTTTTGTAAGAGAGAGATAGAAGATTTATTTGTTTGGAGAGTTTTCTCTCTCTTTTCTTTTTATTTCTAGCTTAGGATTAGCTTCTCAACATAGTCTATATCGGATTCCCCGTCCCCATCATCAATCCTCAAAGGTCCCTTGCAATCGATGCTTCATGATAGCATTGCCCATGGCAACCCCTAGAACCTTGGCTTTCGAGATTTCGAGATAATCCCGCCTATGGCGTTCCGTGGCTGAATCTAGACCCTGGAAATCGACATTTCGAGATAATGCCGCCCATGGTATCTGAACTGGCGGAGTGCTTCCATGCCCCCAGTAGGATATTTAAATATCCTAAGAGATAAGCACCGAGGAGACGATATGTTGTTACGCATCTTTGAGGGGAATTTCCCACCTCTCTACGTTGGGAACTCATCCAAATCAACTTGTGTTGATCGGTCGTTCCTAATCTAGGCAACTTTTTTAGAGTATTAAAACGCTTTTGCATGATTTTGATAGTTATATGCATTGAACCAGACTGTGTGTGGATTAGGGTGCTTAGGTTACCAAATCTCGCAAACCAAAGGTCAATTAACAAGGCCAAATACTTTCTAAGCCTTTGACCTAATACTTAAGCTTCATATTATCCCCAAACTCTTAAGGATTATCCAGATCTTAACGGGTACGTGAATTTTTAAGCCTAAGAGTCTAGCCCAAAAGGATTAAGATCAGCATTCCTGCTAATCGCTTTTTGTGTCTCCTTAGCACTTTTCTTTCATTTTTCTCTTTTCTTGATGTGGTCTAGAACTTCAGTTAATTCCTTAATCTCTTACTAATGACTATCTATTTTTATTTTTCATTTTATGCCCCTTTTTGTCATTTTGCTCTTTTCCTCCTCCTCATGATTATGTGGCTCACAAAATTTCCTCCCTCCATTTTTTTTCCTCTTTTTCATAATTTTTCAATGTTTTTGTGTTTTTGACATATGTGAATTTTTTTGTGAGAATCCTTCTGACTTTTTCTTGGTTCTATATGTATGCACTTTACCACCCCCCCATGCCTAAGTTTTGCAATGTCCTCATTATAAACGGAGGGTGTGAAATAGTTTTGAGGTCAGGGACTTAGAACAGGATACATCGGATGGGTGAACGGGTCAGAAATGACTGATGCAGATGATTTCAAGCTCTGGTTCGTGTACTAGAGGTAGGATCAACTGTCTATGGCTGAACTCAAGGTGCAATGGACATGGAGTATAGACGGATAATCAGACGGGTTCTATTTTTGGAATGACAGGTTGCCTCCCGTTAAGTGCTAAATTCAACGCCTTTAGCTGAGCGGAACATGGGGTGGAGAGGGAGTGGTTAAATCAGCAGATTTTGTAAAATAAGCACCTTGATTAAGAGCCTGGTTGGTCCAACCAGGTGCTTGTTAAGATCAGTGGGCTGATGATGCAGCCCAAACCCAATCAGTCTAGTGGGTTGATAGATGTATATCAACAGATGTGAAACCCACCTTATGCAATGTGGCTCGGATGGATATGGAAGTGAAAACTCAGGTTTAAGCTGAGTCGAATCAGCCTGGTCAGGGTAGGGTTCCGAAAAATAATTAGTGCATAGTGTGGAAACCCTACAGGGGTGATCAGAGAATGATGGCTCATGTTTTTCAATCTGATTGATACTTGGTGCCTGGCATAGATGTGGAGTTGATCGTCTGTAAACGGATCAGTGAGAGGTGAATCAGAATAGAAATTGAGTCTGGTTGCAAGTCGGGGTAGAGAACGGGTTTTGATCAATTCTGTATGTGTGGAAGAGGTGGCCTCAATGAGAATCGTGTATGAGGGCTCTTCTAGAAAGGAATGACAGGTGGTCTCATGTAGAGAGTCCTCATAGTAACTTTGAAAATAAAAAATGAATGCCTGGAGAGTGTCTACGAGATACTAGAAATCGGAGTCGAGAAAAGATTCATATTCTAGATTGCAATCACTCTTAGCATTTGCTGGTTCTGATTCCTGAGGATCGAGAAGAAATGATTCCATGTTACTAGAACCTGATCTGAAATCAGTGATCTCAGGAACCGGGACCTCAGAATCAGAGTTAGAAAATGAGTCATGTGAGCTGAGGTCATAGATTGGCTTGTTATAATCAGGATGTTATGGTCAGATTAAAAATCGTTGGAGAGTTTACAAAAATCAAAATTTGAATGAGATTCAAGATCATGAGTTCCACCATAGAATAAATCATATGCTGTAGATTCAGTAGCCTAACTGGGGTCTAGCCTAGATGTCAATTCTGAGCTTAAAAAGGTGTCCTTATCTAGTAGAGGCTCAGGTTCCAAGCTGGTAGGATCAACGCAATTGAAACCCCACTTGTCCAACTCAGTTTCTGTATCGTAAATTGGCATGACTTCCGAAAAATCGATTGATTTCTCTAAGGATGTTGGCAAGGGGTATTCATCAAATAAAGGCCTAAAATCATATTCATTGAAAAATTGATCATCCTCATATGGGGCCTCAAAATCTTCTCAATAGGTTCCAGATCTAGATTCTAGGCTTAGGATGTGGGTTGAATCACTAGAATCTAGGTCCGAATAACCTTCGAGGGTCACCTTATCAGAATAAGGGGTAGAATTTACACCCTTGAGAGGTTTAGTTATACTCTCATGATCGCAGGAGTTTTGGAATTCTATGCCTGGTGATTCATGGTCTAGAGTTGGCTCAACATTGTGTTTTCCTGCAATTAGAACTTTCCAGCCTTCTTCAATATCAAGCACATTGTACTCCATCTGGGTTGAGAATCCACAACCTTTTTGTGCCTCAAACCCGAAATCAGATTGATCCTCCCAAGATGGTTCATCATCAGTTTGTGGCCTATACAGGTATTTCTGGTCGATGATTTGTTTTAATAATCTCACTATCTCTTCTCATTTTTCAAGATCATCTTGGTGTTGCTCCCAAAGTATAGGATTTGTCATGCATTGAAGGTATTCAAAATTATGCAATTTTTCTATCTCAATGTATCCTGTGATGAGCATGTCTCTGGTTGATCCTTTTGTGGCTTCTACCAATAGTACTTGGGCACAAGTTATGATAAAGGTTGTGGTTGTTGGGACATCAACCTGAATGTTTTCTATTGGTGTTGAGGTTTTGTCTTCTTTTTCATAAAATTTCAGGGCATCCTCAATCATCCTATCTCTCATGGATCTCCGATATTCAGGTTTCTTGAATGGAAATCCTAAGTGGTTTGGCTGCATATTTGGATCAGGTGGTGGAATCAAGATGTAGAATCAGAGTTTGAAACAATATATACAATCAAGTTATGAAGCGATTAAATCTGAATAAAGAGTCCCAATGAAAATGTACGTGTGTGCTCTAAGGAGAAAAGATGAGGCACTGGAGATGTTTTTTGACCCAATCAAGGCACCAAAAGATGTTTGAATGACTATAGAGGTTCGGGGCAGATGATACCCCTAGATCAGAAGATCGCCCACCTGAGAATTACCTGGGCAGCTAAAGAGGGAGCGTCCTGCAAAGACCGCTACACGGCAGAACGTCCCCACGGGTTACAAGGTTTCCCCCACCCGACCTCTCTTGTCACTGAGATTCTAGGTAGACTAGAATGGAGACCTTGACCACTTAAGTCTACCACTTTTATTTCAAAGGTGTTTTAGGGTTTTCATTTGAACTTTAGATGTTTTGATGTTGTGACCTAATTTGGAGGTTGGTTGACCCAAGGGGTCAACTTTACCTGACCTGTCCTAAAGATGATAGAATGATTCTAGGCTTGGGACCTAGAGACCACCCTGATTTGACTCCCAGTTTATTAAGTCCAAGATTTTAAGATTCAAGTGATTTTAGAGCTCAATTTTTTAGGGTTTGTCTTGTTTAGATCTCTTCAATCAAGGGCTTGGGTAACACACTGATGCGAAAGGGTTCATTTCCTTTTATACAAGCATTTGTGACTAGCACTCCAAAAGCCCTACTGTTGCAACCCTAATTTGGTTCTATTTCCAATCCTCTGTCTCACAAAAAGTCACTTTGGACTCAAAAACAAGAAGTGTGTTGTCCGTAGAGATTAAGCGTGATTTCTATTAGGCATAGGAATTTTGTGGGATAGAATCTCTAAAAAATAGCCTCTACTTCAATAAGTTTTGAAAAAAAATTTTGCAAAATCAAGAGACCTTTGCCTTAAATATGGTAATTACTATAAAAAGAAGGCAATTGATTCCTAAGTTGGTTTCTTCCTTTTGTCTTTGAAGGATTAGGGGATGGTTTAAGGAAGAAAAGAGATTACTTACCCTGGATTAGTTGACTTGCGAGAGGGATCTTCTCGTGAAATACCTTCTAAGATCACAATAAAATAAATAGGGCAAGTTAGTGTTCAATATAGGCAAAAAGAATGTAGAGACCAATGATAAATTACACGTTGCTCCTCGGCAACGGTGCCAAAATGTTGCAACGCTTTGTCGGGCTTATAAGTCAGTCGTGCTATAGTATAGGTGACCAAGCGTTCACAACAAATAAGAATTTATTACTCGAAAACCTAAGTATCCGAGGTCGAACACAGGGAGTAAATGGAATTTATTCACTAATCTCGATAATGTAATTGAACACTTAGAATTACTCAAAACTTAATTCAGAATATAAATGTAAGAGTATAAGAGTTAAAATTGTAGCTAAATAGAATTGGTCGTCTGATTATGGAATCAAACATCTTCAAAAGATATTTTTCTCTTTTAACTCTCTCTTATTTCCATCTCCTATCTGCTTTCTCTTCTTCTTCTTCCTTCTCTTTCTGTCTCTGCTTCAGTTGCTTCTCTTCTGCCTTCTTAGCTTTTGCTTTCTTCCTTCTCTTCTGCACAGTGCCTTGATTTCTTCTTCAGCCTTAGCTCTCCTCTTTTTCTTCGTCAGCCTTGCCTCTCTTTTTCCTTGCACAGTGTCTTTCTCCTTCTTCCTCTGTGGTCTTCTTCCTTCTTTGGCTTGCCTTCTTCTCTTCTTACTTCTCTTCTTTGCGTCTAAGTGTCAGCTTCACCTTGCCCTTGTTTCCTTCAGCCTTAGCTCTCCTCTGACATTCTCTTCCTTCCTTGGCTTTGCCTTTTGTAGCTAAGTCTTTCCTTCCTTGCTTAGCCTCGCTTCACCTTGCCTTAGCTCCAGCTGCACCTTCCTTCTCCTTCTTCTTCCCTGCACACACTGAAGAGCAAAACCTACCCCTACCCTCCCCTACGTCTCTGTCTCTCTGTATATCTCTCTTCGGTATGCTCTCCCAGAGCCGAGTAATCGGGTCGGGTGCATGCTTGTGTCCAAGCGCACCAGCGTGGGTTTGGTGCGCGAGGAGTGCTCGGTTAGGTTAGTCGGGTTGGGTGCCAGGTCTGCGGGGGAGTGTCACAGACGAGGTGTGGTAAGGGCGAGGGACCTCACCCCTGTGTGACTTGAGGCGAACAGAACAAAACACAAAATCAATATAAGCGACGCACCTCACTCTTGCTTTTCCGAGGTGGGACTTCCTACCCACTTCGCTTGCTCCTGCAGGCAAGGTTCTTCTTCCAATTGCTGCAGCTGAAAACCTCGCAGAGCAAATTGCCTGGACAGATGAATGCGCGAGACCAACCTGTGCCTTCTGGACCTGTGACCCTGGAGTGCTTCAGCTTGGAGCAAGCTTTTGAGCTCCTTTAAGCTGTCACTGATGACGGCGAAGGGGTCAGATCTGAACTTCACAAAGATGGCCTTATGGCCTCGTCAAACCAGATGGGGAGCTTCGCCGTCTCACAGTGAAGGTGAGGTGGTTGGTGGCTGGCCGAGGGGTGGCCTAGGCGTGCATGCCTAGGTCGCTCTGTGGCCAGGCTTACTGGTTAGGTCGATGGGCGTTTATCGCGGTGATGGCGGTTGATGGCTGGGCAGATGGTGATCAGTGGATTATGGTGGAGGTAGTGAGGTATCTGGCGAGGTGTGTGGAGGTGCGAAGTGGTGGAAGTGCCTTGCCCGTGGGTGGTCGGAGATGGAGAAGATGGCGATGGACAGTGGCAGTCGAGGGATGTTTTGTGAAATAGGAGGGGAATAGAAGAGGGGATAGAGGGGAGTAAGTCTAACCTAATTAAGTGGATGAAGGGGGAGAGATGGCGGCTGGTTGTACCTACTGTCCCCGTGGAAGACAGTGTGTAGTGGAGGGAGATGGCGACGACGAAGGGTCTAGAGGTGCGTGCGCGGGTGTTGTGCGATGTAGAGGAAGATGGTGAGGGTAACTTTGCCACTAGTAGTGTGGCAGAGCGAAAAGAAAGAGGAGGGAGGCTTGCCGAAGCTCGCTAGACTACTTGACCAGAGGAGAAGAAGATGAAATTAGGGTGGATCTTTGGCCAAGTCGAGCTGAAGAGGTGTGGCCAGGGTTGAGGATCCTTTTATAGATGCTAGCAAGGGCTCCTATGCTTTGAAGAAAAGCTTCCAAGCACGTAAATTCTCACCGGAGATGGAAACTGTTGGAGACTCAAATCTCTCGTGTGTTCGCACGAGAGATTGGGTACGAATCAGAGACTAGGACCATGCTTAGATGGAAGGGAATTCCTCAGAGAATCTCCTTTCCAAATCTGGGAGATCTCTAAGGAATCAGGGAGTACTCCCCCTCCATTCCTCGCCAAAGTAGGATTTCTCCACATTAATGGTGTAGGGACCTGTTTGTAAGAGTGGTGAGGAAGTTAGGGGGGTCTTTGCAATGGTTTTCAAAAGATAAGGGCCAAAATGTAATTAGGTGTACTATTCTGCAAAGTAGATCAAGATGACCTCCTCTTAGGTCCAAATTTTGGTAAAAACCTAATCTGGACCTAAGAAATCCAATGGTGAAGTTGGATTTTAGGTTTTACCACGTTTGACTAGACATTTGGACAAAAACCCAAATTAGGTCAATTAATGAGCTAGGACCCCAATCTAGGTCAAAACAAGTTCTAAAGGTCAATTTGAAGGTTCTAAACCCTTGACGATATTTTTCCATGAATTTTAGAGGGTTTACTTAATTTTTATCTTGACCAGAACCTTATTGAATTGAGTAGGTCTGGTTTAGGGTTATAGAATGTCATTTAATTCCTAGTTTGCACATGAACCCATTTCTAATTGAACCAACCCACTTTTTATCTTATTCATACCATTTGACCTATGTTTTGCCTCTGAGAAATCCTATTTATGTACTACAAAGTTAAAATTGCAGTTTTAACCTTTATTTCATGTTTTCTTCTCAGAACACTTATTCCTTGAATTAAGCCCTTCTCTAGGTTATGTAGGAGCTCTTATTCTATTTCTTAGGTCAAAATGAGCTAATTAGGGCTCATGATGAGGCTCTCATTACAGTGCCCGCACGTTGCTCTCCTTACGCCTACGGCACACACGTCCAGCAGCACCCTCCTACACCGTCGCCACTTCTTTCCTCCGGCAGGCTGGCTCCGGCTATCTCACGATGCACCATCACCACCACCGCAAAGGCCTCGCTTCAGCCGACCTCTTGTTGGAGTAGCTCCTAGAATGAGCCTCTCTCCTGATCATGAGGAAGAAAGAGGTAGAATCCTCTACTTTTACTCTAATTAATAATTATATTTGAATGCCATTGCCAAACTTTCATTTTTGTTTTAATATTTGAAATATTGAGTGAAATTGCAACTTCATGCTCATCTTTTCTTATAATTGCGTGGCATTTGTTATTCACATCTTTTGGCATTGGTTTTGGATTAAGATGTGCTCAAATTTTCTCTAATGCATGTCAATTGGAAATTATATAGATTCATCACATATTTATTGAATATTTCAATGAGGAAAAATTACACATCTACCTTTACATTTTCGTGTTATTGTGCATCTTCTTTTTGCCGCATTTCATGTGAGATTTGACTATGGATTTTGCACTTCACTGAATGAATACAAGAAAAAATATTCATGATTTTATTGCATCATTGCCTCCCTGTGGATAGACCCGCTCTTCTGCGAGTGGTTTAATTTTTATTTTAATTATTTTGTTAAGTGATTTTCCACCACTTTGATCCTACAACGACAAATCATCTTAATACATCATTCAAAAGTGAAAGCCATCTTATCAATGATCAGGTTGAGTATCCACCTGAATTGCATTGGAGTTAAAAGAAGGGAATGATGGTACCATTGGAAGACCTCGACCCACATGATAGTATTTTCATCACATTTGATGGAGTGGGAAGAAATCAAGTTGTTAATCCCATCCTCCCTTCTGATCATGAGATGGAACTTAAGCCCACCCTTAGGGAACCTAACCCTTAAAAATTCACCTATCTGAGGAGTCTATTGTTACTAGTGTAAACCATGTACCCCAGATAGAGTGCCCTAGGGGATCTGTTGAGATTTTAGATGATTCTAGACCTCGGGTGAATAATGAATTGTATGATGAGGAGAGGGATGAATTATGTGAGGAACCTACATTCAAGATTTAAAGTGACACTAACGGTGATTATGTCTTATTTAAGGAATTAGCCCCCGAGGATGTCATAAATTTGACCAAATTAGGTTTCCATAGTACATCTATTTATGATATCCCTCCTCATGGTAAAATAATGGAATATTTGGAAGTAACTTCTGAGATTAATGTGGATTCACATATAGACTCCGGGGAGGATTTGAGTAAACAACAGGAACCCGGGGATGACATTGATAGGATAATCCCTAGATCTATTGCTTCCAACCTGCCTTCATTTGATTCAGAGTCATCCTCTGATTCGACTATGTTTGAAGGAAAAATTTTGACTCCTGATGAAGTGCATGAAGATACTTGTGATAGTACAAGGGATGCTAGGGATGCAATTGAGGAATTGGTAAGGTTGTTAGGAATGGGCACCAAGCCAATTAGAACCAACCCAGATCTTATGGCCATCCCACAACCTCAAAATTTGGGCACCCTAGACAATCCCTGGATTAGAGATCTTCTCATTTCTATTTTGACTAGGGGCTTAACGGACCAATATCTCTTGTAATACGGTATCGGGTATGGCTTGATGATTTCTATAGTCAGTCCATTACCTTGGGGCTTTATCATTGCACCATTCTTTCCCCATTTCTTTTGGAGGATCCTTGTCATCCTTCCCTTACCCATATGGAGGTTGTTACTTCCGCCTATCCTTTAGAACCACCTCTGGTGACTTGCGATGATTTCATTCCCATCCAAGTTGGGTGAGCATTTGCTATCGGGATTTATCATTAGCTCACCAACATCCTAGGTTACTTGTTTTCTAGGCCAGCATTACTTTGCTCAATTTTAGGGCCTATTTCTTTGATCCATGAACCTGACTTGCAGGTTCTTTGGCTACTCGGCTGCCAACAAAATAACGGCAGACCATCTCTGACCCAGGTAATATCCTTCTATGCAATGAGGAAATTGCACATTTTAGGCATGGGGGGGTGTACTTGGGGATATACATAGCATTTATATATAGTGCATTCATGCATTTAGTTAAAGCATTCTGCATTCCATACATTTTCATTCTTAAAAAAAAAATAATAGAGAGAGAGAAAAAATAAAATTTTTTTTATTGAGCTTAACTGGCTGGGCCCTGCATTCTTAGGCATAAGACCAGAACTTTAGGTTGGATTAAGTTGACTCTAGGTGTCTGACTTTTGAAGCTAAGTTGAGCTACTAGCTTTAGACCCTTAAGGTCCTTTGTGGACTTAAAAACTTAAGTAGGAGTTAAGTTGCGGACCATTCCTCAAGAGGTTGAGGAAGGAAAGCTAGGGATTGAGTTAAAGCCTGGGTAGTATGATAAGCACATATAAATTAATCATATAATGCTTATTTATAATAGTTCCTACGCATAGAATTACATATCATGATATAAATATTACATGAACGTCCATTGCATTGCATCTAGTATAGTTGTTTATTATGTACATTAATTCCATCATTTTACATGGCCAAGAGGCAGTGCGACATCTTTACGGGCCTCGAATGAAGAATTTGACCGTACGGATGGATTCAGAGCAACGATCACAGTCCGTCAACATAGGAATCGCCCAGATCTGAGTTCTATAGCACCCTCCGCAAGAAGAAGAAAATGGACAGCCCAGATGGTGCCACATGGCTTCATCCAAGGCGCCCCACCTGATCCAAGGAGCCTCCAAGCCTGTAGCAAGATCAGATCCCAGTCGTTGGATCATAATCCAACGGCTGAGATGTGCACTCCACTGCTAAAGAAGCACCTCATCAAGCAAGGAGTCATCTCGACCATTGGATCTCCATCTAATGATCGTGGGCGTGGAAGCTTAATTCAAAAACAAGACTCATGACGACCCTTAGCATAGTGGTCTACACCTCCACTCTCAACGCACAGCCATGTGTTCGAAGCCCCGCACGTGGATTTTATCTGCTGAAGCGCATGCGGGAGGAAATGAAGCCGTCGATGGAAGATTGGGCGACGAAGGAAGCGGCTACGTGGACTCAGTTGAGCGCGGATGAGGCACGTAGGCGTCAACCCACATCAAGAACGCACCATCTGACGCGCGCGACATCTGACAGTTGATGGCGAGGTGCACGATTCAAATTTGGTGGAGGGGTGTGATCTTCTCTCAACCATGCGATCCTTCATTCGACGGTCAGGATGCAACCACGCCTACATGCGCGATGACAGTTGTCGGCGTGGGAGGTGGGTGTAGACTTTATAATGACAGAAGAGCGGACCTTTAATGACACTTATAGCCGTCACTAAATGGATTGCATAGTGCGTGCATCAGCCCAAGCAATGAAGAGGCATGGATCTTCAGTGGCAGCCTGGAAGCCTAGGAAAACTCGTGGCCACAATCAGCCACAATCGGTCAGATGGAAGGGAATTCCTCAGAGAATCTCCCTTCCAAATCTGGGAGGAGATCTCTGAGGAATCAGGGAGCATTCCCCTTCCATTCCTCGCCGAGGAAGGATTCCTCCCCATTAATGGCAGAGGGACCTGTTTGTAAGAGTGGAGAGGATGCTAGGGGGGTTTGTGTAATGGTTTTCAAAAGATAGGGGCCAAAATGTAATTAGGTGTACTAATTTGCAAAGTAGGTCAAGATGACCTCCCCTTAGGTCCAAATTCTGGTACAATGCTAATTTGGACCTAAGGAATCCAATGGTGAAGTTGGATTTTAGGTTTGACCATGTTTGACTAGACTACTTGCACAAAAACCCAAATTAGGTCTATTAATGAGGTAGGACCCTAATCTAGGTCAAAATAGGTTCCAAAGGTCAAATTGAAGGTTCTAAACCCTCGGGGATATTTTTTCATGAATTTTAGAGGGTTTATTTGATTTTTATCTTGACCAGAACCCTGTTAAATTAAGCAGGTCTATTTTAGGGTTACAAGATGTCATTTAATTCCTAGATTGCACTTGAACTCATTTCTGATTGAACCAACTCACTTTTTATCTTATTCAGACAATTTGACCTATGTTTTGCCTCTGAGAAATCCTGTTTATGTACTTCAATGGTAAAATTGTAGTTTTAACCTTTATTTCATATTTTCTTCTCAGAACACTTATTCCTTGAATTAAGCCCTTCTCTAGGTTATGTAGGAGCTCCTATTCTTTTTCTTAGGTCAAAATGAGCAAGTTAGGGCTCATGATGAGGCTCTCATCATTGCATTATATGCATGTATTAGAATTAACATATTATGTGAGGTTATTCTATTAATTTTTCTTCTTCAACGCTACTGCAGTTGTGTACAACGCATGAAGTGATGGCTGTAGTGAAGATGAGCGGAGAATGTGGATCTGCTCCCACCTCTGCATTTCAAATCCATGCAAACGACTATAAGAGAGGAGGAGCTGTTATCGTGCTCGATGAGACTTCGCCCCAACTCCACCACTGTGAAGAGCTTCATGCTCACCTCCATCACCACCACCGTGCGTCTCCAAGGGCAAGCTCCACCACACTGTTGGCAGATGAGGTGACAGCTCGCTGCGCCAAGTTGGTGGACTTGTGCCAACACCGTGTAACTCCATGCCCTACACCTTCATCTCCCCCATCAGTTAAGATGTCCAAGAAGTTTCATGAATGTCTGATGCCCCTCGTTGCACCTCCACACAGCAACTCAGCAGCCCTCGCTTGCAGCGCAAGCCTTCATCCCCTCTCTGTGCATACTCTCCACAGTCTTCCTCTCCTCCACAAGTCGTCACGCAGCAGATGTAACTGCAGCAACATGTGTAGCCAGCAATTGCACGTACATCTAGCAGTGCGCCATCGCCTCCCATGCTCAGCCTGAATCACGCTCGTGCACCACCTTCTCCTCTTGCACAGGCACCCACTGCCATTCTTACGCTGCACCCAGCAGGGTCACCACACGCCCAGCGCCTGCCCAAGCTGCCTCCGCGCACACCGTGTATGCCTCCTCACTGCCATCCTTGCCATCTTTGCACACATCTCTCCGCAGCTGTAGCAACACGAGTAGCAGTGCGTGCCTCCTCGCCTCTAGCGTGTGGTCCCCTTCATTAGCATGCCCCGCACGCCTGAGCCCCCATGACTCATCAGGGGGAGGCCTAGATGGCGCCACGTGGTACCATCTGGGCCGTTCGCCTTCATCTTCTTATAGAGGGTCCTACGGAGCTCTGATTAAGGTGATTTTCAGGTTGACGAACAATGATTATCTCTCTGGATTCATCTATACGGTCGAATTCTTCATCTGAAGCCCATAAAGATGTCACACAACCTGCTGGCCACATAAAATGGAATAATTAATGTACATAATACACAACTATCCTAAATGCCATGCAATGGATGCTATGCAGTATTTATAACATGATATGCAATGCTAAGGCTAGGAACTATCATAAATAAGCATTTTATGATGAATTCATGTGTGTTTATCATACCCCCATGCTTACTTTTTGGTAGTCCCTAGCAAAATTAACCTAAATGCTATGTATAAAAGTAGAATGAGGATTCGATTACTTAGGCAAAATTTGTCGATTGCTTTAGAAAATCTCAACCCCAAGACCTAATTACAAAAACTCAACAGTGCTCGAGTGTCTACAAGAATGCAGACTACCCAAGCCCTTGCCTTATTTGAAAAGAGAAGACACAATTTTTTTTTTGTTTTTCTTCTTTTCTAATTTTTTTGTACTTTTGGAGTTTGAGAGTTCTAGCATAACTTTTTACGGCTACCCGACCTGCCCAAGACTCAAAAAGGACTCTAAGAGCTAAGCATCTAGTGAAAAGAGTGAAAGACTCACTAGGTGGCCGTTAAAATGGTCTTCGGGTTTAAACGACCCTAGGTGACCTTACCTAGAGGTTTGTCTTTTCGAACGGTAGCTTTCTCCCTACTTCTTTTATTTATGGGGTCAACAGAAGGGTGAACCCAGTGTATATTTCCCAATTTATTCTACTTCCTCACTTCTTCCCTAAGTGTTTTAGGAATTATTGTGCATTTTTGTGAGCTGGACTCTAGACAATCGGCCAATGGGCTGTTACCCAAGGCAACTTGCCAATCATACTCGTGCGGTGAAGTTTTGTTTTATTTGTTTTTTTATTTTTTATTTTATTTTCTCCTTTTTTCTATTTTTTTCTTCTTTTCTTTTTATTTTTTTAAGTAGGTGGCTTCCCTGATTTAAGATTTACCTAAAGGTGGTACGAAGAAAATGGTCTTGTGGCTGGGCTTTGGACAACCGGCCGATAAGCTATTACCACCAACAACTTGTCAGCCATACCACCCTAAATGGTTCATTAGCTACGCAATTTTCGGAAAAACTGTCGAAAAGTGAGTTAGTGCAAAAAGTGTGTAGATGCTTACGCTTAAAGTTCCCTCAAATCAGAGGGTAAGTTGATAAGTCGTATACTTACCACTCCAATTTATTGACCAGTTTAAAATAGAATTACTTGGTGAGGACTCGATACTAAGTCCACATTCGAGTGGACACCTAGGCTAATTAAGCCTGAAGACCTAAAGAGCTTAAGTATTTAGGTCCCAAGGTATCAATTCCTAAAGTTTGCAATTCCTAATGCCTAAGTTCTCATCTCCTAATTCTTTTTTTTCTTTTTTAAGATGAAAAATAGGAGATTACTGTTACGGCTGACAAAAAGATTCATAAGAAATATCCACTCTCCCATGCTTAGATAATGCAATGTCCTCATTGTTAAAAATGAAACCATACAGGAGAGTAGAAGTGGAAGAATAACACCTGGTTTCCATGAGATTCTGGTCAGCTTGGAACAGTCTTTACATGTGTTGAGTTTAGTGCCTTCAGCTTGGTAATGATCGGCTGATCGCGACTTTACGCGATTTGGAAAATACGTTGTTGTAACGAGCAAAATCAATCAACTCTTAAATTTATAAGCCTAGATAGGGGGAGTATCTAGGGTCGTCCAAGGAGGCAATATGTTTGCAAAATTAATTCTCTTGCTTATAACATAGATCTCACTTTCCCTTTTGTCTTTTCAACAATATCATTTTTTTTAGGGTTTTGAAATAACAAGGGAAAACACGAGTTGTTGGCGAAAAAGTAAATAACAACTACAATTACTAAGCTAACACCTAAGTGACAAGTAATTCCACTTCCTAAGCTCACTCTAGGCACGTGGAGGCCTAGAGTAATTAAGGAGAGGGAGTGAAAAGTGCTTGAATCATAGTAATCAAAATGCAACTAAAAGAAATTGCAAAGAAGGCAACTAGATTAATGAGAAAGTGTTTTACAGAAAAACCTAGTAGATGAATGCTTCTACTACTAGAAAATTGTAATAAATAAAATAAAAGAGAAATCCTCTAGATACATGGTGAAGAAGAGGGCTTCTTGCTCCAAGATTGGTAGCTCCCGAGCTTGAAAAGAGTCCTCTAACTCCTTCCTTGCTATGCTCCGCCAAGGTGATGTCCTCCAAAGTAAGCCCTAAGGGGGTGTGCTCTAAGCTTTTCTCCAAGGGTGGACGTCCACCCTAGGTTCTTCTCCTTTGCCTGGCCATCCTCCTTGAAGTAGAAAAGTCCTCCTCCTTGGCATGGCCCAAGTTGAAGAGAGTGGGGAGAAGAAGGCACCAAAGGGGCTGGAGATGTGCCCCTTTAATCTTCTTCTCTACTCCTTCTTGGCTGTAGGTGTAGGTGGGTATAGGTAGAAAAATACACTAATGGAGGATGGGAATTATGTGGTGGTAGGGTAGGGTATTTATAGGACGGGAAGGGGGGTGGTTATGGTGTTTTTTTGGAGGGAAATGAAGGGGTGCTTGGATATTTTTTGAGGGAAAAATGGGAGGGAAATGAAGAGGTGCCTTGGTTTTCCCTCCAAAAATACCTTCTAGAAGGCAATTTTGGAGGGAAAAAATGGAGGGTGGAGATGGGTTTTGATGGTGGATGTAGGGTGGTGATGGAAGGGATAGTTGGCACCAAAATAAAGTAGGAGTAGGTGATCTTTTTGCTGGAGCTTAGGTAGTAGGGTAGTAGGTTTTAGTGCCATGGAGGTGGACTAGCTAAGTTAAGCAGCTTAGCTAGCTTAGCTAGTAGGGAGTAGAGTTGGAGGCATTTGGAGCTAGAGTTTTCAGGGAGAAGAACTGGAGGTAGTCATCTTGAGCTGCACTAGAGCTGGTGGCTGCTGAAGAGAGCTGCAAGGACCTACCTTAGCTGGCTTGGCTTGCTAGTTCTTTGCTAGCTACTAAGCCAAGCTAAAGCAAGCTGGCTTTTGCTGAAAGGAGCTGAGGTGAGCTGGGTCTCATGCTCACGGGGAGGATCAAGCTAGATGAGGTAGCTAAGGTAGCTTAAGCTTAACTGAGTTGAGCTAAGCTGAGTCCCCGGGAGCTAGACTTGAGCTTCCTAATCTGGAATGAAGTCATCTTCAGTTGGCCGGAGTTGAGTGGAGCTGGATGTAGCTGAACCTGAGCTGGGGTGAACTCCAGTCAACTCAAGTGAGCTAGCTAGGGCTCCCTGTGGACTAATGGGAGCTGAGATGAGCTAGACTCAGCTAAGTTGAGCTGGATCTGAGCTGACCTAAGCTAAAGTGAGCTAGGATGAGCTCTCTTGAGCTGCTATACAGCTGCGGTGAGCTGAATGGAGCTAAGATGAGCTAACCGTAGTTCAGGTGAGTTGGAATCCAGCTATGGTGAGCTGGATCAAGCTGAGTTCCAGTTAGTCTGAGCTTCTTGTTCACCAGTTGCCTTCCTGAATGCTAGGGTTTTGGAGTTCAGACAATTTGTATATCCCTAACACTCACAAAAACACATTAAAAAGACAATAAAAAGTGCAATGCATGCCTAACCTAATTGATGCCAAAATGCAGCTCGAAAACCCATTTGCGGAGCAAAAGTCTAAGAGCTAGGTTTGTTTTAATGCATAAGAATGATAATAAACTATCGTTTATCACACCCCCATGCTTATCTTTTGGTATTTTCTTAGCTAAACTTTAATTTTTTTTTTTAGGAAAACGAAATTTTTGGGAAATCTAATTTTTTTCGACTTTTGAGGAAACAACAAATTAAGGGTTATTGGTTGATCTAAACATAGGAGGCACGGGATTTATTAAAGAAAACATCGGGATTTATTTTTGGATCCAACCATTAGACAAAATAGGATCAATATATCCTCTAGAAAATTCACAAATTAACCCATTGTTAATTCAGATGACTTGAAATTTTTATTTTTAGGATTTTTCTGGCTCATGAATCTGATTCACAACTTGCAAAATCCTTTAAAACCTTGTGTCTGTGCTTGTGAAAAGCCAACATTTATAAGGGCGTGTTAATTATTTTTTTTTTTCTCCCCCATGCTTATTCTTAGCTTAGTCTTACAACAGATGTTTTGGGATCATCATTCCCATTACTAATCCTCGAGGGGGCTCTGGCACCAGTACTTCAGGATAGCACTGTCCATGACACCACCCAGGAGCTCACAACCCCAAAACACAATGCGGTGTAAAGGGGCGCTCCAAGCAAACTCAAGCTGTTGCTCCGACACTATAGGTAGAGCATCGTCCAAGACACTTGAGCAGCTAAAATACGCTTTAATGCTCCATCTAAAGGTATGAAATATAGATATGGAGTAGCATCGAGGCGGTAACATGTTGACATCATGTCCTCAAAGGAGTCATTTTCCTCCTTTTCGGCGGTGGGAACTCAAGCCAATGATCTGCTTCAGACTTTTACTAAGTCCAAACAAGGGAGTTTTTCAATTGTTTAGTTGTTTTTAAGTGTTGGTTTGTGTGTGAAAATTGACACAAGAAGTTCCTCAAGACATTGTAAGTTTCTGAATCAGAAACTAAGTCAAATACTTTCCACATTACAAAATAGGATCAAGTCACCTGAACTATCATGAGTTGAGGTGGAAGTTGAGAGAAGGATATCTGATCTAGTCTAAAATAGACCCTGAAATTCTAATTATCAGATCCACATCCTCATCCCTAGTTTGTTAAGGATTAAATCCCATTGTACCCAAAAGTGAATTTTTTCAACCTTAGTCCCGATTTCAAAAATTTTTCCTCAAAAAGTTTTTAACATTTTTATTTTTTTGGGTATGCAAGTAGGAAAATAACTAAAGAAAAATAAATGCTTTTTGGTTTTGAAAATCCTAAATCGATCGTCAAATTTTAAAAACACCCCCCATGCTTAAGGTATGCAATGTCCTCATGCATTAGGAGGGAAAAGGGATCACCTTAGTGAAGAACAGTCGGGTTTAGGATGATCAAAACCTAGAAAAAGAAGAAAAAAGGAAAGTAGGAAAAAATGATGGGTGACTGGTCGATCTTTCGCTTTTAAGTCGTTTGTAGTTTAATGTGGTGGAAAAATCGACTAATCAATTTTTAATAAGAAATAACCACTCGCAGAGGAGCGGGTCATATCCACAGGGAGGCAATAACGTATTAAAATTCACGCCACTTAAAAATGTTTGTTCGTAGTCAATTTGGACAAGAACCAAGCCAAGATTGCCTTTAGATTAAGGTTTAAGCAACAAACAATGCTGAAATGGCAATTATGAGAAACTACAGCATATTTTCCGCAATGCAGAGTCAATAGAATATGATTAAAATGTGGCAATGGCAGAAAATGTAAATTTTAATTAACGTTTTACTGTAGCAAAACAAGGGAAATTTTCCCCATTGTCATGTACAACGAGGAGCCGATGGCCGGGCGCGGGAAGCTCGAAGGAGGTCCCTTGGACCAAGAGCTTCGAATCGGTGGTGGCGGTGAGTCGCGTGGTGGTCGGAGGTGGCTGGATGAGCTCCGGCGGAGGTGCTGCAGCTGGTGAGCTCGCGCGGCTGTTGGCGTGAGATCTGCTTGTGCGCTGCTGCTGACGGCTCTGCAGGCGCGGGAGGATGGGTCTGCAAGCGGTTGAGTGGGTGCGGCTGCAGTTGGCTGGGTTGCGCAGGCTGCAGCAAGTGCGGGCGGAGGGCGCTGCTGGCGGTTCTGCAGGCGCAGTGGTGAATGGCGTGGACTGCAGGCGCTGTTGGAGGGTGCAGGCGCGTGGGCGAAGGGCTCTGCAGGCGCGAGTGAATGGCGCTTGCAAGCGGCAGGCGCGGGAGGAGGCGTGCTCGGTTGTGCTGGTCTGCAGGCGCGGTTGGAGGAGGGCGCTGCAGCAGGTGAGTGTGTGGAGATGGCGTGAGCTGCAGGCGCGTGGAGATGGCGAAGGCTGATGGTGGGTGTGGTTACGCTGGAGGCTGGTGGGTGGCGTTGCAGGCGTGGGTGCGCACGGATGAAGGCGCAGGCGCGGGGGTGGTGGTGCGGGCGTGAACGGTGAGATGGGCGGGTGATCGCAGGTTAGCGGGTACCTTCAGACATCCGGGAAATTTTTCGGACGTCTTAAGTGAATGAGAAGGTGATTGCAATGAAGGTGGTTGCGGCGGTGGCGGTTGGTGACGACGGCGAGGGAGTTGCACGCTAAGGTGCTCACGGTAATGCGGGCGAGCTCCGGATGGCGGTGTGGCCTGTCACACCACACGCCCACGGTGGTGGAGACTCGCCGCCACGGTAGAGGCCGGCAGTGTGGAATGGAAGAGAGAGGTTCTCTCTGCATAGTGGTGGGTCGGTGGCGGAGAACTCCCGAGCTCGGCTGCCTCCCTCCTCTTTTTGTAGTGGCCTGCACAAGTTTGAAATCAGCAGCCCGACGAAATCCACCACATCCGCTCCCCCTTGAATGGCTTCTTCACTGCATCAGCCGGGCGTTGGAACGGCAGACAGCCGTTCTGAAAGAAGAAGAATAAAGAAAATATTGTTAAAATATTAGGGTTATTTATGTACAGACCCTCAACTTCTATGTTAATAAAAATAATGTAACTAATTGATTATCTAATTAGATGAATGCTATTCTAAGCTAATTCTAAATGCACTTAAGATATGAATGCAATGTATGGATTATGTAATTAGATTAAAACTATGAATTAATCTATTTACATCCTAATTTATACTAAATAAATGTTAGAATTAATCTAATGTATAGGCACTTAAATACTTAAATAGCCCACAACTATAGGCTAATCAAATACCCCCATGCCTAGTTTTTGCTAGTCCCTAGCAAAATTAAGTGAAACCTAGCACTCTAAGTAGACTAGTTAACTCACTTAGTCTTCCTTCAGAAGCATATTAAGTTCAGGCTCTAGACCAAAGGTTCCTAAGTAGTTGCTAAGTTACAGACTAGGTTGGCAAAAGACAAGTTGCAGGCACAAGTTTCCCTGATTTCTGACTCTACCCTAAAGTTTATTGATCCCTGAGATTAAAGCATCCGTGCCTGTGTGTTGGTCTGAGTTATTTGAGTTAAAGGTTTTTTTTATATATATATATATACTTTTTTTTTTTGTTTGATTCTTCTAAGTTTAACCTGAGATCAGCTATCAACACGGTCTGTGTCGGATTCATTGTCCCCATTACCATACCTCGAAGGGTGCCTGGCTTTCGATGCTTCGAGATAGCACTGCCCATAACAACCCCAAGAACTCCTGGCAATCGACACTTCGAGATAGTATCGCCCATGGATTTCTTAAGCGAATTCAAGTCTATGGCAATCGGCACTTCGTGATAGGGCCGCCCATGGTACCTGAATCGCGCAATGTGCTTACATGCCCCCAGTAGGATGGATATCCTAAGAGACAAGCGCCGAGGAGGTAATATGTTATCATCGCATCCTCAAGGTGAGCATATACTCGACCTCTCCTGCGGCGGGAACTCTTCCAATCAAAATGTGTTTTCAAGCCTCTCTTAAGTCAAAACTAAGAGAACCAAATCTCTTTTCAGAAAGACAGAAATTAAGTTGATTACCAGACCAAGTGTGTGAAATTTGGATGCTTGGGTTACAAGGACCCGTAAACCAAAAGGTAGAATAAGACTCCAGGTACTACCCCACCTTTTAACTCAAACCCTAGCTTCCCTTCCTCAACCTCTTGAGGAATGGTCCGCAACTTAACTTCTACTTAAGTTTTTAAGTCCACAAAGGACCCTAAAGGTCTAAAGCTAGTAGCTCATTTAGCTTCTAAAGTTTGACCCTAGAATTAACTTAGTCTACCCTAGAGTTCTGATTTGCTTAAGACTGCAAGATCTAGCCAGTTAAGCTCAAAACTTTTTTTTTTTATGTACAAATGTATGCAATTATGCTATGTATATCCCCAAGTATACCCCCCCATTCCTAAAATGTGCAATGTCCTTATTGCATAGAAGGATATTACCTGGGTTAGAGCTGAGCTGAAAAGCCAAAGAACCTGCAAATCAAGTTCAAGAATTGCAGAAATAGGCCCTAAAAATGAGCAAAGCAAAGTTGGCCTAGAAAATAGGTAACCTAGGATGTTGGCGAGCTGATGATGAATCCCGATAGCAAATGCTCGCCCAACTAAAATGGGAATGAAATCTTCCCAGGTCACCTGGAGAGGTTCTGAAGGATAAACAGGTAAAATAACCTCCAAAGGGGTAGGGGGAGGATGACAAGGATCCTCCAAAAAGAATGGGGACGGAATGGTATAAAGATAAACCCCCAGGGTCATGGACTGAGTAAAGAAATCATCAATCCATACCCGATACTCCATTACAGGAAATGTTGGTCTGTTAAGCCCCCTAGTCAGAACAAAAATGAGCAATTCTCTAAGGCAAGGATCGTCTAGGGTGTCCAAGTTACGAGGTTGTGGGATGGCCATAAGATCTAGGTTGGGATTAATCAGCTTGGTGTCCATCCCAAACACTCTTTCTAAATCCTCAATTTCATCCCTAGCATTACTTGCACCATCACGTGGATCTTCCTGCTCTTCATCAGGAGTCACAATTTCGCTTTCAGATATAAGTGAATCAGAGGGTGACTTCGAAGTGAATGAAGGCAGGTTGGAAGCAACAGATCTAGGGATTATCCTATCAATGTCATCCCCGGGTTTTTGTTCTTTACTCAAATCTTCCCTGGAGTCTATATGTGAATCCACATAAATCTTAGAAATTGCTTCCAAATTTTCCATCATTTTATCATGAGGAGAAATATCATCAATGGGTGTGCCAAGGAAACCTAATTTGGTCAAATTTGTGACATCCTCAGGGGCTAACTCTTCAAATAAGACATAATCACCCTTAGTGTCACTCCAAATCTTGAATGTAGGTTCCTCATATAATTCGTCTTCCTCCTCATCACACAATTCATCATGTACCCGAGGTCTAGAATCATTTAATATCTCAGAAGATCCCCTAGGGTGCTCTATCTGAGGTAAATGGTTTACACTGGTAACATCAGACTCCTCAGATAGGTCAATTTCTTTAGGGTTAGGTTCCGTAAGGGTGGGTTTGAGTTCCATATCGTGATCAAAAGGGAGGGTTGGATTAACAACTTGACTTTGACCCACTTCATCAAATGTCACGAAAATACTATCATCTGGGTCGAGGTCTTCCAATGGTACCATCATTCCCTTCTTTTGACTCCAATATAATTCAGGTGGATACTCAACCTTATCATCATCTTCCTCAGGTTGCCACCTTTCTTCATCCAATGCATAGCTACTGTCATGTGTATTTTCCTCCCACCTAAAGTGTAGATCACTCAAAGAATTGTTATCTAATGGGGAGGTTTCAAAATTGATCCTTGAAAAGTAGCTATTCTCCCTAGAATTTCCCTCCAACTTAAAGTGTAGCTCTTTCACGGGAGATGCATCTATTGTAGAGGGGTGTACGTCGTCCTCAATGGGGTAGATTGGGTGGCTAATTTCATCTCTTTCTTGTTGTCCTTCTCTCAAAGATTCTCGTAACAATTCACTCATTTCGTTTTGTATTTTCTGTATTTCCATCTTCAAAGAGGAGAGGTCATTTCTATCATGAGAGAAGTCACGCTCAGGCTCATAGTACCCATGAGTGTTTGTCCAACCATAATACTTTTTCAGGGAGGGTGGGTTGGGTATTTCTTTGGTATGTAGGATATTGGGCAAAGCAAATCCCGCTCCTGAGTTCTGCTCACTAATTTGGGGCTTAACTAGGCCAATACTCCTATAATAGGAGTAAAACGGATCCTAATGATTGTCATTATGTCCATCAAGGAATGGACCATCTCGGCATCTGGGATCGAAGGATGCAGAGTGGGGGTGAGGGTGTGGGCAAGATGTGAAAGGCTGAAAATCAATGTGGTCCATTCTAACTCACACTTCAATCAGAATTCCCCAAGCAAGACAAAGTTCAAAAAGGACCTTTTAGGTCTTTCCCAATTTAGGCCTTTGATTTTAAGTCAGATTGCAGGTGACAATACAATTTGTTCAGTCAATTTACGCACCTATTGCCAACCTACGGTTCGCCTAAGAAGACCTAGTTGGAGCTTAGGTGTTCTTCCCTAAATTTCAAATGGTCAAGTAAATGCAAAGACGGAAGATCGAGGGATGCAAGTAGGCCTAAGCCTTCCTTTGAAGCTGTGCTTTCGCGGTACTCCTCAACTACCCTCAAAAATCCGTGACAGGGTATCCCCCTCTTTGGATTTACAAAACCTTTGATCTCAAGTTCCGAACACTTCAGAATCCAACGAAAGGAGGGCTCTTGTCCTAGTATTTCCAAACCTAAGGAGTGTCTAGAAGCGTGCCGTGGTGCAAGTGAAATAAGTGTGCATACACCGTAAAAGATTTTGAACTTTGAATCGCACGCCAAGTTTGAAAATCAAATCCTTGGTTTTTAAAATGTCCTTCCTTTAATTAGTCCTTTTTCTAAAAAAAATATGTGACCACTTGTTAGATTTATTCAGTACAGATTAGGTGGTCTTCGCATTAAATCCCAAATGCAATGCGTGATCAAAAATAGGATGCAAAGTAAGAGAATACGTACCTTGCCTCCAGCGATCTTCAATGCAAAAATGCACGCAATGAAGAAAAGTAAATCTAGAGGCTGCTCATATAGACCTAAATGGTTCGTCCTAAGGCAGCAGCTTCTAGCAGGCAGCTCATTTTTTTTCTTTTTCTATTATTTTTTAGAACTACTTATGCACAAGCAAAAAAAAAAATAAAAATAAACCTAAATCTAAAGAAAAGGGAACAGGCTCCCAAAAATTACCCAACACAGGTCCAAAACAAAATCGGGGAACAAACCCTCAAAATATGCCCCAGAACAAGGGTTTCAAACTAACTGTAATGAAAAATTAAGACTGAAGTCTTAATTCTATTCTAATTAAATTAGCGATTAAATACAATGGTGTCCGTCGCGTCCTCGTCCTTCTCCTCCTTTCAAAATTGCTTGTCCACTTCTTGTCTGGCGACGTCAAGGGTCCCTCTCACAGTGGCTGATTCTTGCACAAATTTTCCCACACAGAAAAGAAAATAATGAATGGTTAAATCTCTGTGCAATTAACAAATAATCAAAATAAAATTAGGCAAAATTATTGTGTCTGTTGCCTCCCCAGCAACGGTGCCATTTGACTGGTCGATCTTTCGCTTTTAAGTCATTTGTAGTTTAATGTGGTGGAAAAATCGACTAATCAATTTTTAACAAGAAATAACCACTCGCAGAGGAGCGGGTCGTATCCACATGGAGGCAATAACGTATTAAAATTTGCGCCACTTAAAAATGTTTGTTCCTAGTCAATTTGGACAAGAACCAAGCCAAGATTGCCTTTAGATTAAGGTTTAAGCAAGAAACAATGCTGAAATGGCAATTATGAGAAACTACAGGATATTTTCCGCAATGCAGAGTCAATAGAATATGATTAAAATGTGGCAATGGCAGAAAATGTAAATTTTAATTAACATTTTACTGTAGCAAAATAGCGGAATTTTTCCCCGTTGTCTTGCGCGACGAGGAGCCGATGGCCGGGCACGGGAAGCTCGGAGGAGGTCCCTTGGACCAAGAGCTTCGAATCGATGGTGGCGGCGAGTCGTGCGGCGGCCGGAGGTGGCCGGACGAGCTCCGGCGGAGGTGCTGCAGCTGGTGAGCTCACGCGGCTATTGGCGTGAGATCTGCTCGCGCGCTGCTGCTGACGGCTCTGCAGGCGCGGGAGGACGGGTCTGCAGGCGGTTGAGCGGGTGCTGCTGCAGCTGGCGGGGGTGCGCAGGCTGCAGCAAGCGCGGGCGGAGGGTGCTGCTGGCGGTTCTGCAGGCACAGTGGTGAACGGCGTGGACTGCAGGTGCTGTTGGAGGGTGCAGGCGCGTGGGCGAAGGGCTCTGCAGGCGTGAGTGAATGGCGCTTGCAAGCGGCAGGCGCGGGAGGAGGAGTGCTCGGTTGTGCGGGTCTGCAGGCGCGGTTGGAGGAGGGCGCTGCAGCCGGTGAGTGTGTGGAGATGGCTTGAGCTGCAGGCGCGTGGAGATGGCGAAGGCTGATGGTGGGTGCGGTTGCGCTAGAGGCTGGTGGGTGGCGCTGCAGGCGTGGGTGCGCACGGATGAAGGCGCAGGCGCGGGGGTGGTGGTGCGGGCGTGAACGGTGAGATGGGCGGGTGATCGCAGGTGAGCGGGTACCTTCAGACGTCCGGAAAATTTTCCGGACGTCTTAAGTGAATGAGAAGGTGATTGCAGTGACGGTGGTTGCGGCGGTGGTGGTTGGTGACGACGGCGAGGGAGTTGCACGCTAAGGTGCTCACGGTAATGCGGGCGAGCTCCGGATGGCGGTGTGGCCTGTCACACCACACGCCCACGGTGGTGGAGACTCACCGCCACGGTAGAGGCTGGCAGTGTGGAGTGGAAGAGAGAGGTTCTCTCTGCACAGTGGTGGGTCGGTGGCGGAGGCCTCCCGAGCTCGGCTGCCTCCCTCCTCCTTTTGTAGTGGCCTGCACAAGTTTGAAATCAGCAGCCCGACGAGATCCACCACATCCACTCCCCCTTGAATGGCTTCTTCACTGCATCAGCCGGGCGTTGGAACGGCAGACAGCCGTTCTGAAAGAAGAAGAATAAAGAAAATATTGTTAAAATATTAGGGTTATTTATGTACAGACCCTCAACTTCTATGTTAATAAAAACAATGTACCTAATTGATTATCTAATTAGATGAATGCTATTCTAAGCTAATTCTAAATGCACTTAAGATATGAATGCAATGTATGGATTATGTAATTAGATTAAAACTATGAATTAATCTATTTACATCCTAATTTATACTAAATAAATGTTAGAATTAATCTAATGTATAGGCACTTAAATACTTAAATAGCCCACAACTATGGGCTAATCAATGGGTTACCTCCCATTCAGTGCTATCTTTTACGCCATTCAGCCGGGCGTGAAGGTATGCACGGAAGATGGAAAATCATGTAAAATGTTGGACACTTGAATGTCTTTAATAAAAGTGTATTCCTCAAGATCCCTAAAAAGATGAGTGGCAAAGATAAAGGGATCAAAATAAAATAGAGAAATGGAAAAATGACCTGGATCTGGCCATGGTTTAAGTGGTTGTAAAATGCCAGACTCCGGTGGGTCGGGTGATAGGTCCAATGGAAAGGGATGGGGAATGGAGTCAATGAGATGTAGGGTGGGTGAAGTTAGTGTGGATGTTTTTGGTGAAAAATCAGGAAGATGAAAACGGGGAAAGTCAAACCCTAGTTGATCTGGAAAGTTTTGGACCACAAAATTATCCTTAGAATAAGAATCAATAAAATCTTGATCAATAGTGGTCAAAGGTGAATGAGATTGGATCAACATAGACTTCTCAAATACTGCTTCCATTTTATTATCAGTGTCCTAAAAAATTTTGTGATTAATGGACCTCTTGGAAGCTTGAAATAAATCTAATGAGAAGGTCTGCTTACTGCAACATATATTCATTTTCCCAGAATGAGAATTGATATTAGCTGTTGCCATAATAAGAAAAGATCTTCCAAGGATGGCATTAATGAGAGCCTTAGGTACCTCTATGTCAAGGACCAGAAAATTTACCGAAAATAGACAATTCTGGACCTTGATGATACTATCCTCAACAACTCCCCATGGTTGAATGGTAGATCGGTCTTCCAATTGAAATTGAAACTTAGTAGGTTTTAAATCACTAAATCGAAATTCCTTAAATAAGACCAGGGGGATGAGATTACTAGAGGTACCTAAGTCGAGAGGGGCACAAAAAAAAATGGTGTCAGTTATGACAACTGAGATGAGTGATGTGCCCTGGTCCTTTTTTGTGAAAGGCGGCGTGCTCTGAAAAGCTGAGCTGGCTGTCTTTGAAAGGATCAACCTTTCTAGATTTTGATCATGCCCTTTTGAAGTAAATTTTTTAGAGGCATGGGGAGAATGTAGGAAGGGAATATTCTTCTTGACTTGCTCAAATTAGTCCAAAGGATTGTGGTCAAAGGCTTTAGTTTTGGATTGTTGGATTGCAGTTTTTGAGAGTGGGAAATAGCGTTTGAATTGGGTGTTTTTGGGATTTCTTTTTCTTCTTCCTTATTGAGGTTAGGGGAGTCAATCTGCATTGGTTGAGAATCAGTTTCATCATATGAATGTGAAGGCCTTAAATCCATGGTGGTTTCCTCACTCCTCAAAGTCTCTGCATACGCAGCTTGGTGATCACTGAGAGGAGGTGGGGGGGCTTGATTTTGATAGAAACTGGGTTGGTGCTGTGATATTGGGTTAATAGGAGGCTGAACCATGTGGTTCTAATGTTGGTATCCACCTGGGTGTTGGTTCCTAGGATTAATAAAGTTTGGTGTGGGTTGGGATGGTGAGTGTCCTGTAGGTCTTTGAGTCAGAATATCCCCAATTTGATTATTGAGATTATTAATAAGATGGGTTGTTTCCTTTGTTTTTCTTTGTAACTCCTGCAGGGTTTTCATCATCTGGGCATTAATGTCTTCTTGAGATTGCCCAGATTGATAAGTCTGATTTGAACCATACCCTCCAAATGGGTTCTATTGTTGGTGTGGAATCGGATTGGTCCAAGAGTGAGCCAGATAATTCCCTCCATTAGAGGAATTTTTCAATTTTTCCTAGAAAGTAGGGACATTTTGGGTGGGGTGATGATTGGGATAAACATAATTCCTTGTTGAACCATAGAAAGCATTAGAATAATAATTATACTCAGCACGGGTTTTATGCAGATTTTCTCTCTTGCAGGTGTTAAAAGGGGTGAGATGTGGAATGTGTGGAGCTTGGGCAGGCATGGTAGGACTCCCTTGGTTGGCTAGGTTTGTTAAATCTTATGCAATTGTTGTTGCTTAACTTGTAACTGAGCCATAATAGAGTAGAGATTAGGTGGAGGGGTCTGATTAAGTAGCTCTTGGGTGGAAAAATAGGGAAAAGAAAAATTAGCATGCGGGTTAGAGGACCAATTTTGATTTTCCATTTTTAAAGAAGAGGAAGAATGTAGGAAAAGTCCTTTTTTGGGGAAGCAAAATCAAGTGGTCCCTTCAAGTGTGGAGTTTTGGACTGCCGCCCGTGCAAAATGGAAGAAATGGTAGGGAAGGAGAAGAGATGGGGATGAGAGAAGTGTGCACACAAGTAATCAAATTCTAGACCTAACTTAATTGTGACTCCCTAGAATTTAACTTAAGACTTGGTCTACCTAGGAAATAAGTAATCAACAATGAATACCCGTTCTGTCAAAAAATCTAGCCCAGTTGCTTAAGGGGAGGTTTGGGCCCAAGCATTTCCCAGGAAAATCCCCATGTGCTTGTATAAACCCGCGCCTGGTCATTTGACACGGCCCCTCAGCCTGAACACTAGATATAGATGACATAATTGGTATTAACTAGAGAAAACGTAAATCCTATATAGCAAGCCTAAATTGATGAAACCTTAGGGGTCAAATTACTACAAATTTTAGTTAGGGCTAGGATATTATAGTGCACACGGATTGTGGAGGCCGTTAATTGGGTTGTTGCCCTGTTATTTCAATTTTTTTTTAGTATGTGTGTAGGAATTGGAAAGTGGTTCCAATGAAAAACAAGTTATCACACAATTATTGCATTTCTGTCTTTTAGGATTGGATTTAACTTAGTTTTTTTTTCTTTTTGGGTTTTTTTTTAAGTTCTCAAACAAGTTTGAGATTTCACAAACAAGAGGAAATCAAGTCATATGGGTGAAGATATATTTCCTTTTGTTGTTTGTTTCTAAAAATGAAAAAGTGACCTTAACCCAATTGGTCCTAGGATAGAAATTTAACTACCAATGATTTATTTTTAGGCTTTTTGTATTAAGCAGTGGTCCAAATAATTCAAACAACACCATTACTTTAAAGGGAATCAAGTAAGGATTCCAGAAAAGATTTTTATAAGATTTTAGGAATTTGTTTGATAATTTTTTTGAATTTTTACTTGTACTGGTGTCAAAGTCCAGAAATGATACCTGTGGGTATTTTGGACTTTTCAGTAATACCACCGACCTCAGAAATTTTTTTGATTTTATATAATGTGTAAATTTTTACAAGGATTCCAGAAAGTTAAATTTTGCAAAAATTAGATGAGTATAAAAATTCTAAAAATTCACATGCAGTAACAAAATAGGAAGATTGGAGGGTGTGACCCTTCTGCAATCCATGAATTTTTAAAAATTAAATACAAATTCAATTACTTTGAATTTTGGAATAGATGTTCCTAACTTAGTTTGGAATCACCATATGAAATTTTATGATTTTAGGAGGCCTGTGGTGTTAAGAATTGATTTTTCAATTCCAGATAGAAATCTGGACTCGAAAAACAGAATACCAATACTTGAAATGAAGTGGTGTTAATGGGAAAAACAAGCAATCAATAAGTTTTAAAATGCGCCACTTCACTTAATTAAGTTGTTTAGGGTCCTGAAAGCCAAGTTTAGTGTATTTTGGTAGTTTTTTTTTTTAAGGTTAGGTGTGACAAGTAAGAAGAACCAACCTAAATGTTCGCTGGACGACAAGGAACTTTGAGCTTTCGCTTTCAAATTCCCGCTTTCCTGTTGTAGTTCCTGCACACACAAGAGAGAAGAACGAGAAGGGGATGAGATCCACTTCAAGAAAGAGAAGAAAGAATAAGCAAAGCCGTGCCTCCCCGGCAACGATGCCAAAAAGTGATCGCGATTTTATGCGATTTGTAAAATACGTCGTTGTAACGCGCCAAATCGATCGACTATTAAATTTATAAACCTAGATATTGGGAGTATCTAGGGTCATCCAAGGAGGCAATATGTTTGCAAAATTAATTCTCTTGCTTATAAAATAGATCTCAACTTTCCCTTTGGTCTTTTCAACTATATCATTTTTTTTAGGGTTTTGAAATAACGAGGGAAAACATGAGTTGTTGGCGAAAAAGTAAATAACAACTACAATTATTAAGCTAACACTTAAGTGACAAGTAATTCCTCTTCCTAAGCTCACTCTAGGCACGTGGAGGCCTAGAGTAATTAGGGAGAGGGAGTGAAAAGTGCTAGAATCACAGCAATCAAAATGCAACTAAAAGAAATTGCAAAGAAGGCAACTAGATTAATGAGAAAGTGTTTTACAGAAAAATCTAGTAGATGAATGCTTCTACTACTAGAAAATTGCAATAAATAAAATAAAAGACAAATCCTCTAGATACATGGTGAAGAAGAGGGCTTCTCGCTCCAAGCTTGGTAGCTCCCGAGCTTGAAAAGAGTCCTTCAACTCCTTCCTTGCGATGCTCCGCCAAGGTGATGTCCTCCAAAGCAAGCCCTAAGGGGGCGTGCTCTAAGCTTTTCTCCAAGGGTGGAAGTCCACCCTAGGTTCTTCTCCTTTGCCTGGCCATCCTCCTTGTAGTAGAAAAGTCCTCCTCCTTGGCATGGCCCAAGTTGAAGAGAGTGGGGAGAAGAAGGCACCAAAGGGGCAGGAGATGTGCCCCTTTAACATTCTTCTCTACTCCTTCTTGGCCGTAGGTGTAGGTGGGTATAGGTAGAAAAATACACTAATGGAGGATGGGAATATGTGGTGGTAGGGTAGGGTATTTATAGGACGGGAAGGGGGGTGGTTATGGTGTTTTTTTGGAGGGAAATGAAGGGGTGCTTGGATATTTTTGGAGCGAAAAATGGGAGGGAAATGAAGAGGTGCCTTGGTTTTCCCTCCAAAAATACCTTCTAGAAGGCAATTTTGGAGGGAAAAAATGGAGGGTGGAGATGGGTTTTGATGGTGGATGTAGGGTGGTGATGGAAGGCATAGTTGGCACCAAAATAAAGTAGGAGTAGGTGATCTTTTTGCTGGAGCTTAGGTAGTAGGATAGTAGGTTTTAGTGCCATGGAGGTGGACTACCTAAGTTAAGTAGCTTAGCTAGCTTAGCTAGTAGGGAGTAGAGTTGAAGGCATTTGGAGCTGGGGTTTTCAGGGAGAAGAACTGGAGGTAGTCATCTTGAGCTGCACTAGAGCTGGTGGCTGCTGAAGAGAGCTGCAAGGAGCAACCTTGGCTGGCTTGGCTTGCTAGTTCTTTGCTAGCTGCTAAGCCAAGCTAAAGCAAGCTGGCTTTTGCTGAAAGGAGCTGAGGTGAGCTGGGTCTCATGCTCACGAGGAGGATCAAGCTAGGTGAGGCAGCTAGGGTAGCTTAGCTCAATTGAGTTGAGCTAAGGTAGCTTAGCTCAACTGAGTTGAGCTAAGCTGAGTCCCCAGGAGCTGGACTTGAGCTTCTTAAGCTGGAATGAAGTCATCTTCAGTTGGCCGGAGTTGAGTGGAGCTGGATGTAGCTGAACCTGAGCTGTGGTGAACTCTAGTCAACTCAACTGAGCTAGCTAGGGCTCCCTATGGACTAATGGGAGCTGAGATGAGCTAGACTCAGCTAAGTTGAGCTGGATCTGAGCTGACCTAAGCTAAGGTGAGCTAAGATGAGCTCTCTTGAGCTGCTATTCAGCTGAGGTGAGCTGAATAGAGCTAAGATGAGCTAACCTTAGTTCAAGTGAGTTGGAATCTAGTAATGGTGAGCTGGATCAACCTGAGTTCCAGTTAGTCTAAGCTTCTTCTTCACCAGTTGCCTTCCTGAATGCTAGGTTTTTGGAGTTCTGACAATTTGTATATCCCTAATACTCACAAGAACACATTAGAAAGACAATAAAAAGTGCAATGCATGCCTAACCTAATTAATGCCTAAATGCAGCCCAAAAACCCATTTGCAGAGCAAAATTCTAAGTGCTAGGTTTGGTTTAATGCATAAGAATGATGATAAACTGTTGTTTATCATTGGCCCACAGTTGTTAGGGCAAGGTGAGAGCAACCTTTTCTGAGGCAAGTTCAGGGAGAACATGGTCATCAAAGGGTTTGAGACGCTGTCCGTTGACCTTGAAGAAATTACCCATCTTTGGGTCAGAGATTTTGACAGCCCTATTAGGGAAAATCCCTTAATAACGAATGAGTCGTCCCACTTAGACCTAAGCTTACCGGGGAAGAGCTTTAGTCGAGAATTGAAAATCCAGACCTTCTGATTCGGCTCAAAGCTCTTACGTGAAATCATCTGGTCATGGAGAGCTTTGGTCCTTGCCTTATAGATTCTGGCATTTTCCAATGCATCATTTCTAAGCTCCTCTAACTCAGATAGTTGGAGTTTCCTAGTCTTCCCAGCCAACTCTAGGTCAAAATTACATTTTCTGATGGCTCAAAATGCCCGATGTTCTAGCTCTACGGGTAAGTGACATGCCTTACCAAACACCAGATGGAATGGAGACATACCGATAGCCATTTTGTATTATGTACAAGAGGCCCAAAGGGCGTCATCTGGCTTTTAGGTCCGATCCATCCTATTAAGCCTTAGGTTTTCTAAAAAATGTCTTTGATCTCCTGATAAATCCATATTTATATGCATAATTTATGACTAACTATTGTTAGTTTAAGAGTAAAATAGTTTACATTGCATTGGATTAGATTATGTTAATCACATTATAGTATTTTGTAAATATTTCATTTTTAGATGTATAATTATAATTTTTACTGCTACTTATATTTGGTTGCTTGATATTTTTTTTTGTATGCAAGCACCAAATTTGAAATTGATTTGAGCTTTATAAAGAGGAAAAATTATTTTGATGAAGTTAAATCTGTTTCCTATACCAAAATCCAAACCCAATCAAACCTTAACGTTAACCTATTTAAAAGTACAATCCCATAACCTTTCCTACGTATACAACTCTATATTCCCTCTTTTAAAAAAAAAATTCCATCCTCCCTTATTTTCTACGCCCTCGTAATTTCCCATCCCCAACTAATTCCCTTTGCAACTTTTCTTTCCATCAAAAATCCCACTCAACCTCTTCCACCAAATAAACAACCCCCTACGTAAACCCCATTCACCTCCAACAGATATCCTTATTTCCAAAAATCCCCCTCATCTCTCGAACCGAAAAACCTATTTTTAAAATTCCTACTTTCCCATCCGATCTCCCAACCCAATCCCACAACCAAAATCTCCCCCCTTATTTAATCCTACGGGGCCTCTCCTCGTTCTCTCCCTCGGCGGATTCTCTCCCTCTCAATTCTCTCTCCCTGCGGATTCTCCCCCTCTCAATTCTCTCTCTCCCTCTCAACTCCTCTACCTCTCAATTCTTCCTCTCTATGTGGATTCTCCCCCTCTTAATTCTCTCACTCCCTCTCAACTCCTCTCCCTCTCAATTCTCTCTCTCCCACCCGTACCTCTACCTCTCAAATACTCTCCATCTCAATTTCCTCTATCTACCTGTGTTCCTACCATGACCACGACCTCTATGACGACTCTCATCCGCACTTATCCTCACCAACAACACGTCTGCACATCCTTAACATAAGGCCGCGACCCTCAGCAATTGTACGCTCTCGACGAGCATTGCACCACCCACAACCACAACATCTCTTCTCTGACCACTCACCTCCGTGCGCAACTTCGCCGATGACCATTGATGGCTTGCTATACCCCCGTCACGGCATCGCCGGACTTCTATCTGAGATTGTTTTCTCTTCTTCTTCTTCTTGTTATTATATGTTATTTTGACTTTCTATTACTAATAAAGTTCTTATTTGCATTTATGTGTTCACTTCGTATTTATCTCCGTATTTGTTTCATTTATTTCCTTTTATTATAAAATAGTAAAAATATATAAATAATAAAAATAATAAAAATTCGTTTACTTGATCAAGTTGAAAACCATCTAGATATCTCTACCTCCTAATGAGACGACCCGTACTCCCGACGTTATTCTCGTATTTTTAGGAGACGGTTTCATAAATTTAAAACGACGTGTTTTCGCACCTACAACGACATATTTATCATTATCGCAATTTCATGACCAATTTTTAGCACCGTTGCCGGGGAGGCATATATTCGAGATAGTTTCATTCCTAACTTAGTATTTGTGAGCCTCACATATTTCTCTATCTATTAGCAGGTACCAATTACGCGAGATGAAATCTCGACGGGTTGCGAAAGTGAGGCGCAGAGGAGGAGTTTTGTGGAGGTGGGACGCAACCAAGGCACGTGACAGGCGTAGTAGAGTGGTGACGTCGACCTTGAGCAACTCCTACACACACAGAAAATACGCAGGAGACCTGGATCCTTCTTTCACAAGGCATTCTCCTATGTTGCAAATTTTATTTCAAATTCTACCTTCTTGCCCTTGTAATTGGGGCTGATTTTTGGATGTCTGTCCCCACATTCTTTAGCTATTAGGGGCTATTCTTCTATGTGTGTGATTCAATTTCCACTTGCTTGCCTCTAAAACAAACAAAAAAGAAAAAATCGAGCTGCGTATTTAGGACTTGCATGTCCTTAGACATGCACATTTAGGGGTGATTGAGCAGCACATTAGATCTTTTTCCTTGCATTGCATACATATTTGCAAGAAGATTACTGGAGACAGGTATACTTTTCTATCTTTGCATCCAGCTCCTGTTCACACATTTGCATTTGGATTAAAATTCAAGACCACCAAACTAATTGAATTAGCCTAATTTAGTGGTTGCCTAACTGAATTTGGGACTGATAGTCAGATTCGACCTTAAAACTAAATCACACTTGATCTGATTCAAAGGGACTTGTCGGCGTTTTCAAAATCAAAAATTGTTTACAGTGTGATGCACACTTCTAACACTGAGCACGCACATTAGGCACTGCACTAAGGCTTGATCCATTAAGGCTATATGCACCTATCTCTTTATTGGTGCAGACCCTCCTACTTCACCTTGTGGTAGTGGTATTGCCTTGTGACCTAGTGTTTTGATACTTTAAGGATGGGGACCCCTTTTAATGGAACAAAAGGGTAGTTAAGAGGCACTGCATCGCATGCCTCAAAGGAAGGGTTCGGCCTACTTGCATCCCTTAGTTCCGTCCTTGGAGTAACTTCTCACGAGATCACTTGAGAGTACCACTTAAGGAAAGTGTAGGTCTTAAGGCACTCCGTAGGTTGATTTTGGGTGTGTAACTGGTTGATAACTTGCTTGATCACATACAAACATTACATTTCTAAGAAAAGCAAGTAAAATTCACTCTTGTCTTGTGTTTGCTTGCTTGATTGCTTATTATGCATGCGTGGTACAAGATCAGGAAAACCAAGGTTAGAGGGACCTTTAGACTTTGAATCTAGGAGGAAACCTAATTCCATTGAGCCCTCAATAATGGATCCACCACTTCTTGACCAACCCAATCCAAACCAAGAGGAGCTAATGGAGAAATTGCATGAACTATTTGAGTAGTGGTTCAACAATAGAAACCAAAACCAACCACAACCTCGGCCCTTACGGGACTTTTACGATCCTGCATCTTACAATGCCATACATCATGTAAGGGTTCCTAAGGATGATTCTGAACTTAAATCCCATTGGATAGGTCTTATTCAAAACCATTTCCATGGACTTAACACCGAAGACCCATTCCAACACTTTGAAGATCTTACCAGCCTTTGTCAAACTATATAACCTAGGAACATGAATCTTGATGTCTTGATGATGAAACTTTTCCCCTTCTCCTTAAGAGACAAAGCTGCCCATTGGTATAGAACCATAGGGAAACCCATCAACACATGGGATGAGCTAAAGAATGCCTTTCTTAGGAAATTCTTCCCGATTGGAAAAACAAACACCCTTAGGAGAGCCATCACAACCTTCACTCAATAATCTGGGGAATAACTCCATGAAGCCTGGGAAAGATTTACTAACTTAGCCAGAAAATGTCCACACCATGGCATACCCAAGTGGCACCTAGTGCAAATCTTTTACCATGGACATATTGAGCAATTGAGAAATTATGTGGACGCAGTTTGTGGAGGTAACTTTTTAAATAAAGATGAGGATAGTGCATATGACCTATAAGGAGAACATTTATGAAATTAAGGGGCAACTTAGTCAGCTTGTTTACTCATGACAACATGGGACTCTCCCCTCACAACCCATCCCAAACCCCAAGAACATCCAAAACCATAATAATAGAAACTCAAGGTTTAACCAGTATAAAATGCCCGAACATAACCAAGCTAATATGATGAACTAGGCACCGCTAGGCTTCAACCAAAACCCACAATAGGGTCAACCAATTTTACCAAACCTCGCTCAGAACCCAAATGTAATGGTGAATGCCATTACTTTAAGGAGTGGGACCACCACTCAGGATCCTATGTGGCCAACACAAAATGATTTTGAGCCTGAACAAGAGGATGAAAAATTAGAGGATGAAAAATTTAATACTGAGGATGATAATCTTGAGTCTCAAGAACCCGAGGTTGAAATAGTCACCCATATCCCATTCCCTGAAGCCTTAGAAAAACCAAATCCAAAAAAGAAGAACCCATCTAGCAATGGGGAGTTGCTTGAGTTGTTTAAACAAGTGCAGATAAACATCCCACTCCTTGATGCTACCAAACACATCCCTGCCTATGCTAAATTCCTCAAAGACCTTTGTACTCAAAAGCATTAGGTTAGGACCAAGTCACCTATGAAGGTGGTTCTTTCTGAGCACGTGAGTTCTATAATTCAAAAGAATCTACCTCCTAAGAAGAAAGATCCTGAAGCCCCATTGATTTCTTGTGTCATTGGCAACATGACTTTTGAGAAGGCTTTACTTGACTTGGGGGCATCCATAAACTTTATCCCTACTGTGCTCTTTGAGAGATTTGAACTCGGTGATTTGAAACCTATTGATGTTACATCGCAACTAGCCAATCGATCCATTAAAACTCCTCTGGGGGTTGTGGAGGATGTGATAGTTAAGGTCAAGGACTTCTATTTCCCTGTTGATTTTCTCGGCCTTGACATGGAAGTACCAAAGAAACTACACAACACACCCATCATCTTAGGATGACCCTTCCTAGCCACTGACAAGGCAAATATTAACTGTGAAACTGGAAGAATGGAGATTTCCTTTGGAGATCAAAAGATGCAACTCAATATTTTTAAGGCATCTCGAACTCTCGATGATGAGGAGTGTGATTGGATCAAGGAACTCGAAAAAGTAGACAAAGTGATTGAAGAGTCTATGTTGATCCATTTGGTTAAAGAGCCCATAATCAAAGAGGACCCACAAGAGGTTCATACGACATCTAACACACATCCTCCTTGGACTTTTCAAGTGGAAAGATTACCTAATTCACCATCTGCACCCCTCTTGCCCTCTACCCTTGTCCCACCCTAGCTTGAACTGAAACCATTGCCTGATACCTTGAAGTATGTGTTCCTAGGACCAAATCAAACTCTCCCTATGATTATTAATGCCAAACTAAGTAGGGAACAAGAATATAAACTCATTCAAGTCCTAGAAGATCATAAAATGGCAATTGGTTGGACCCTAGATGATCTTCGAGGAAACAACCCCTCCTACTGTACTCACCACATTTATCTTGAAGAGGGAATGAAACCTTTTCGCCAGTTACAAAGAAGATTAGACCCGAATATAAGAGAGGTTGTGAAAAAAGAGATCATTAAGTTTCTTGATGCAAGAATTATCTACCCCATATCTGATGGCCCTTGGGTTAGCCCTATTCAGATTGTTCCCAAGAAGGATGGTTTGACCGTGATCGTTAATGACCATGGGGAGTCTATACCTACTAAGATAGCTTCCTCGTGGAGAGTTTGTATTGATTATAGGAAGCTAAATTCAGCCACTAAAAAGGATCATTTTCCCTTACCATTCATTGACCAGATTTTGAAGAAGTAAGCTAGTCAGAAATACTTCTGTTTTCTAGATGGCTACTCAGGATACAATCAAGTGGCCATAAGGCCCAAAGATCAGGAGAAGATCACATTCATGTGCCCCTATGGCACTTTTGCTTTCTGTAGAATGCCATTTGGTCTCTGTAATGCACTCGCAACTTTTCAATGGTGCATGATGGCAATATTTTCAGAGATGGTTGGAGACTTTATGGAGGTTTTATGGCTGATTTCTCTATCTTTGGGGACTCTTTTGATTCCTGTTTAGCCCACCTCCAAAGAGTATTAAAGAAATGCATTGAGGGAAATCTAGTTCTAAGCTGGGAGAAGAGCCACTTTATGGTCCAAGAAGGAATTGTATTAGAACACATGGTCTCTGATAAGGGAATGGAGGTGGATAGAGCTAAGGTAGATTTGATCACCAAACTCCCACCACCTACATCTATTAAGCAAGTAAGATCTTTTCTAGGGCACGTAGGCTTTTATAGGAGGTTCATCAAAGACTTCTCAAAGACTCCTAGACTTCTAAGTAACCTTTTAGCTGAAGACCAAGCCTTCCACATTGATGATCTTTGTCTTAAGGCCTTTGACTAATTGAAGAAATCTATTACTCAAGCACCAATCTTACAACCACTTGACTGGGACTTACCTTTTGAGATCATGTGCAATGCCTCTAATTACGCTATTGGTGCTGTCTTGGGTCAAAAATAGAAAAGAAACCTATTGTGATCTACTTTGCTAGCAGGACTCTTGATGATACTCAAAAGAATTACACCACCACTGAAAAGGAGTTGCTAGTGGTCGTCTTTGCTTTAGAAAAGTTCAGAGCTTACCTTCTAGGATACCATGTGATTATCTATACTGATCACTCCACTCTAAAACACCTGTTAGCTAAGAAAGATGCCAAACCAAGGCTAATTAGGTGGATCCTCCTGCTTAAGGAACTTGACTTAGAAATTAGAGATAAAGTTGGAGTGCAAAATGTAGTGGTTGATCATTTATCTTGGATTCTAGTTGAGAATCCAAATCCAACCATACCTATTGCTAATTATTTTCCATATGAGAGTATCTTAGCTATTTTAGAGGTCCAAACCCCTTGGTATGCTGATATTGTGAATTACTTGGCTATTGGGTGAATACCTGAGGATTGGTCCAAGCAGAGAAAAGATAAATTTTATTTTGAGGTCAAGTACTACTTATGGGAGGATCCTAAATTATTTATACTTTGCACTGATCAGATTATCTGTAGATGTGTCCCTGAGAATGAAATCCACAATATTTTGACATTTTTCCATAATTTTGCTTGTGGGCGACACTTCTTAGGGAAGAAAATGGCCGCCAAGGCATTACAGAGTGGATTTTATTGGCCTAGCATTCACAAAGATGCCCACATATTCCCTATGTCATGTCCCCAATGCCAATCTATAGGAAACATGACTAAGAGAGACATGATGCCCTTGAACCCCATATTAGTGGTTGAGATATTTGATGTTTGGGGTATTGACTTTATGGGACCCTTCACACCATCCTTTGATATCAATATGTCGTCGTAGCTATAGATTATGTGTCCAAATGGATCGTGGCAATCCCAACTAAAATGAATGATCACAAGATCATTATGGAGTTTATTAAGAAGAACATCTTTAGCCAATTCGAGATGCCAAGAGCTATAATCAGTGATGGAGGGACCCATTTCACACATAATTAGTTTAGGAACCTTCTTGCTAAATACGGGGTTACACACAAGAATTCTACACCCAACCATCCACAGACAAATGGCCAAGTTGTGGTTTCAAATAGGGAGACCAAGAATATACTGCAGAAGACGGTTAGGCCCGATAGGAAGGATTGGGCTACTATGCTCGATGATGCACTTTGGGCCTACCGTACAGCCTATAAAACCCCCATTGGAATGTCACCATATAGTTTAGTGTTTGGTAAGTCCTGTCACCTCCCCGTAGAAATAGAACATAGGGCTTATTGGGCAATTAAGGAATGCAACTATCATTTGGATAAAGCAAGAAAGCATAGGAAGTTATAGTTGACTAAGCTTGAGGAGATTCGTAATGATGCTTATGAGAATGCCTGAATTTACAAGGAGAAAGCCAAAGCTTTCCATGACATGCATATATCTAGAAAAAGCTTTGATCCTAATCAGAGGGTTTGGTTGTTTGATGCCAAGTTACGTTTATTCCCAGGAAAGCTCTGGTCGAGATCGAATGGCCCTTATACTGTTACACATTTCTTATCACATGGAGCCGTTGAGATCACAGACCCAAAGGCTAGTCAAACTTTCACTGTGAATGGTCAGAGACTAAAACCTTACATTGAGAACATTGAACCTAGACCTATCCCAAAGAAGGCAATACTTTTAGACTATTGAGAGGTGCATGCCTGGCTGAAGGTATTAAACTTAGTGCTTGTTGGGAGGCAACCCAACCTAATTTTTCTCATACATAATAGATTAATTTCTTTTCAGATTGGAGCTAGTGTTTTAAACAAGAATAATTTAGAGCTATTCAGGTGATATCTTCCCCTTCTCATGCTCTATTCATCAGCATACAATGAGGACATTGCATGAAATAGGCATGGGGGGGTGGTAAAATTTTGCTAAGTCACCTATATCTAGTTTCCATCAATCTTACATTTATGCATTCGTAAAAAAAAAAAAAACCACTCATATATATCATTTATTCAAAAATATTTTTATCAAGGGGGTCTTATTGAAAATTTTTCTTCTTGAATTATTTCTTAGTTTAGAATCCAGTACATCCATTTCACTTACACGTAGACTTCGTAATGGATTCATTATGAAAACCAATAAACATCTTTACTTTGTCAAGGAGAAGAATTTGCTTCTTTTCTTGGACCTTTGGACAATTAGATAAGGAGTTAGGCAAGCAATCTTTCATTAGATCCACCAAACATTTGTGAGGTGAGAGTAGAGTGTCCACTAGTGTTCTAAGTCTAATGCGAGGACTCTTAAGTTCTGGATAATTGAATAATGATACCTTAGAGTTATGCATAGTTTTCTGCTCTCGGTTCTAGTGTACGAACTTTGTGTGAAATTTTGAGATCCACCAAATTAGACAAATACATAGAAATCAAGTTCTAATAAAACTATGACTAAGGTAGATGGTTACAATCGTCCTTTATGGAATCCTCAGCTGAAGGAGGGTATTAGTGTCAAAAGTCAGAAATACATTGTCCTATCCATTCCTTTCCTATGCCGAGAGTAGGCACTTCCATCAAATAAGCCACATAATATCCTCTTGAACACCCTCGTTTCCCAATAATGCCTCATAAATGAAAGTTGTGTTGTATGGTGTTATGTTGTTATGAAAAAAAAGAAGAAAGAAGAGAAAAAGAAGAAAAAAGAAAAAAAAACTATTTGAGTTCATAGTTATATTTATGTGTTGATTTGTTATGAATAAATTTCGTTGAGGCAACAATACCCACTACCATTTGTGATCCACCAAATATGACCCATACCTACTTTTCTGTATTTCTGACCGCCTGAATACTGGCTAAGGAATTCTGACTTAGTTGTAGCATTATCAGAACTTTATTAAAGTATTAATGTCATGTGAGGCCACCAAATATTGATTGTATTTACACAATCTGGTGAATTGTGAATTCAGAAAAAAAAAAGAAGAAAGAACAAAAGAAAGAGCGAGTGAGTGCAAAGGAACAAAAAAAGGAGCACAGTTTTGAGTGTCTCTTTGGGTTGACTTATTTGATAGTCTAGAGATCGAGAATCTATAGTGCTAGTTTATATGTAGTACCAGATGAGTATGAGCCACCAAATATAAAATCATTTGACTCAGATATCTTTTACCTAAGCCAAAAAGCCAGGGTCAAATCACAGAGTACTTGTTATATTATCCACGAGAAAAGAAGTTTACCTATCCTGATAGAATTTTTACTGAGGGCCTAGTACAAACTTTAAGTGTGTTTCAGCATTTCACTTGATTCTGTTACTTATGCTACTATCACTACATTTTCACGTTGTCTGGATCTCTAAACTTTCGAAAGAAGACAAGAAGAAAATTTTTGTTAAACCCTTGATTAAAAAAAAATAAAAAAGAAAAAAGAAAAGAAGAAGAAGAGAGAAAGAATCCGTTCTTTGGGGGCCAAGTTGTAAATAGCATGGATCATATATTTTTCATTCTTACATTTGGTTGAGGACTAGCAAAAGATAGGCATGTGGGTATGTTAAATCCATATTTATATATATAATTTATACCTTACTATTGTTAGTTTAAGAGTAAAATAGTTTACATTGTATTGGATTATATTATATTAGTCACATTAAAGTATTTTGTAAATATTGTATTTTTAGAGGTATAATTATAATTTTTGCTGCTACTTAATATCTGGTTCCTTGATTTTTCTTTTATGTGTGCAGGCACCAAGTTTGAAATTGATTGGAGCTTTATAGAGAAGAGAAATTATTTTCATGAGATTAAACCTATTTCGGATACCAAAATCTAAACCCAATTAAACATCAACCTTAACATATTTAAAAATGCAATCCCATAACCTTTCCTACGTATACCACCCTATATTCCCTCCTATAAAAAGAAAAAATTCCATCCTACCATATTTTCTACCCCCTCGTAATATCCCATCCCCACCTAATTCCCTTTAGAACTTTTCTTTCCAACAAAAATCCCCCGCAACCTCTTCCACCAAATAAACAACCCCCCAAGTAAATCCCATTCATCTCCAACAAATATCCTTATTTCCAAAAATCCCCCTCATCTCTCGAACCAAAAAGCTTATTTTTAAAATTCCTAATTTCTCATCCGATCTCCCAACCCAATCCCACATCCAACAACTCCCCCATTATTTAATCCTACGAGGCCTCTCCTCGTTCTCTCCCCCGGCGGATTCTCTCCCTCTCAATTCTCTCTCCCCCCCCCAACTCCTCTCCCTCTCAATTCTTCCTCTCCCTACGGATTCTCCCCCTCTCAATTCTCTCTCCCTCTCAACTCCTCTCCCTCTCAATTCTCTCTCTCCCATCCGTACCTCTACCTGTCAAATCCTCTTCATCTCAATTCCCTCTATCTCCCTGTAGTCTTGCCACGACCACAACCTCTACGACGACCCTCTTCCACACTCACCCTCACCAACAACATGTCCGCACATCCTCAACATAAGGCCGCAACCCCTAGCAATCGCACGCTCTCGACGAGTGTTGCACCATCCTCAACCACGACATCTCTTCTCTGACCTCTCACCTCTGTGTGCAACTTCACCGACGACCATCTACGGGTTGCTCCACCCCCATCACGACAATGCCGAACTTCTATCTGATATTATTTTTGTCTTCTTCTTTGTGTTGTTATATGTTATTTTGACTTTCTATTAGTAATAAAGTTCTTTTTTGCATTTACATGTTCACTTCGTATTTGTCTCCGTATTTGTTTCATTTATTTCCTTTTATTATAGAAAAAGTAAAATAATAAATAATAAAAATAATAAAAATTCATTTACTTGATCAAGTTGGAAGCCATCTAGATATCCCTATCTCCCAGTGAGACAACCCGTAATCCCAACGTTATAATCATATTTTTAGAGAAAGTTTCATAAATTTAAAACAACGTGTTTTCAGACCTACGACAACATATTTACTATTATCACGATTTCATGACCATCTCCCGATTGGAGACCTTGGCCTGTCCATTTGTCTAAGGTCGGTAAGGTGTGGAAATCCGATGATTCACCCCATATTTCCCCAATAAATTTCAAAATTGGGCATGAGTGAAATGCGTACCACCATCATTGACAATCACCCGAGGAATCCCGAACCGACTGAAGATATTCTTCTTCACAAAATCGATGACCACCTTGTGGTTATTGGTCCGGGTAGGGATTGCCTCAATCCATTTGGACACATAATCAACAGTGAAAAGAATATACTGGTGTCCAAATGTAGGAGGAAAAGGTCCCATGAAGCCGATGCACTAAATGTCAAAAATTTCGATGGAAAGTATTGGGTTTAGGGGCATCATATCTCTTATAGTCATGTTCCCGAGTGTCTGGTATTGGGTGCACGACTTTGAGAATTCCTGGGCATCCTTAAATAATGATGGCCAATAGAATCGAAATTGCAAGATTTTTGCTACCCTCTTTTTCTTGGAAAAGTGTCCACCATACACTGATGTATGGCAGAACTCAAGTATACTATGGAACTCAATTTTCAGGATGCATCGATGAATAATCTGGTCTGCGTCGATAAGGTACAGTTCAGGATTGCCCCAAAAATAGTATTTGGCCTCAGACATAAGTATGCCACATTGTTGTTTGGTCCAATCCTGGGGGATTTGACCAACAGCCAAATAATTGACGATATTCGCAAACCAGGGGGTTTGAATACCCGAGACTATAAGGATAGTCTCATCCAGAAAAGTGCTTGAAATAGGGATATCTAGATGAGGAGAATCAATTATTATTCTCGAGAGGTGATCCGTCACTACATTTTGTGCCCGACTTTATCCCTTATTTCAAGATCAAATTCTTAAGGTAACAGAATCCAGCTGATAAGCACATATAAATTCATCATAAAATGCTTATTTATAATAATCCCTAGGCATAGGATTGCATATCATGATATAAATATTGCACAAACATCCATTACATTACATCTAGGATAGTTGTATATTATGTACATTAATTCCATCATTTTACATGACCAGGAGGCAATGCGACATCTTTACGGGCTATGGAGGAAGAATTCGACCATACGGATGAATTCAGAGTAATGATCGCAGTCCGTCGACATGGGAATCGCCCAGATCTGAGCTCTATAGCACCCTCTGCAAGAAGAAGAAGATAGACGGCCTAGATGGCACCACGTGACATCATCCAGGCCGCCCCACTTGAGCCAAGGCACCTCTAAGCTCGCTGCAAGATCAGATCCCAACCATTGGATCTCAATTCAATGGCTGAGATGTGTGCTCCATGGCTAAAGAAGCACCTCATCAAGCGAGGAGTCATCTCGACCATTGGATCTCCATCCAACGGTCATGGGCGTGGAAGCTTAATTCAAAAGCAAGACACATGACGACCCTCAACGTAGTGGTCTGCGCCTCCACTCTCAACGTGCGGCCATGTGTTCGAAGCCCCACGCGTGGATTTTATCTGCTGAAGTGCATGCTAGAGGAAATGGAGCCGTCGATGGAAGATCGGGCGGTGAAGGAAGCGGCTACGTGGATGCACAGTTGAGCATGGATGCAGCAACGGTGCCAAAATGACGTTGGCATGCTTCGTGAATTAAAAATCAAGGTTTCGAGTAACCCATCGTCGTAGCTCGCAAAACACATCTATCAGGTAAAATTTATAACCGAAACTCGAAAAGTATGTCCTGGGTAAAACACTGGGAGGCGAATGTTTGGTTGTATAAAAATCTACACTTCTCTATTATTTATTTTTTTGGTCATTTTTGCCTTTTTTAATTTCTTTGGTATCTTCGTTTTCGTTGAAAACTTTAACATAAAATGATGTGCCATTGTATGTAATTGCGTCGTAGAAAATCGCTTTTCAAAACATTTTAATTCTCAAAACTAACCACGAAAAGTTAGGTCATCTCTACAGGGAGGAATTAGACTATTTAAACTAGTGTGTTGTGCTTCGTTTATTTGGGAATCTCAATGTGTATGCATACTAACTATTGCACGTATTTTCAACATGATTTCTTGCTTTAAATAATTAATCAAGAATGCAAGTGTGCATATGCAAAATCACCACTATATAATATCATGTGAAATAATGATCTTGATACTGGTAAACACTGTAAATACTAATTTCTAGAATATAGCTTATTTACCATAATATCTATGACATGCATTAAATCATTCATGAGAGATATGCATATGCAAGTAACTTTGATGAAGTAGAAGGAGGGTTACGTAAATTCACCTCAATAATGTAATGCCTTAAATAAATGAATAGCAACATCTGCAATGGCATTTAACGTAAATACTAATTGTAGCCTTCACTATAGCAAAATAGGGGTTTACTTCCCCTCGTGCTCGCACGAAGGAGAGGGCACGGCTGAACGCGTGGTGCTCGGAGTAGATCGGCCGTGATGCGGGCTTCGCGTTGGTGGTCGTGGCGTCGACGGAGGTGGCCGGTGGCGGCCAGTTGGAGCTTTGGATGCTGTCGGCGGCAGCTTGCATGCGAGTGTGCATGGATGGCGGGAAGGTCTGCCGCGGGCATGGGCGGCCTTGTGAGGGCAAGGCGAAGTCGATGGCGTTGTTGGAGCAAAGCTTCGTGGCACGTGGAGGTGGCTAGTAGCGGATGAGTAGCGGCTTGTTTGGGTTCTTCGGCGGTGATGAAGAAGATGAGTAGTGCATGGTGGGAAAGCTTGCATGCATGCACGCACGATGAGAATGGTCGTGCATGGCTACTTGAGGCTTATGCGTGCGAGGAGGATGAAGGTGATGTTGTCACCTGGTGGGTGTTGTGCAAGGGGGTGGCTGCATGTGTGCGGTGATCGTGGCGTTGAGGAGTGGTAGCAGAAGGTTGAAGAAGAAAGTGGAGAAGATGAAGGTGGTAACGGTGGAGGGAGCAGCTGAGGGTGGTGGTGCTCTCTGTCACCGAGCACCACCTCGTCTAGATGAGCGGAGGTTGAGGGCAGCTTCGGTCCACAGTGTAAGCTTGAAACACAGGGTGCGCTTGTTCCACGGTGGTGGAGAGGGAGAAAATCCCTGCAAGAGGAGGAAGATGATGAAGATCCTATCCTTGGTGGACGCAGCTTCCTTTTAAACAAAAATCTCCTCCTTTTCCTTCGGCCGCAAGTGTCTCTAACTACTCGCTACGATCGCAAATGGTTGGAACAGCAGATAAGCACGGCGGTTTCCTCTTCAGATGTCTAACTAGAGCATCAGACGTCTTAAAAAAAATGTAATGCCGTGAATTTGTGATAGTAGTTCCAGACGTCCAATCCAAGTCCAAGACATCTTTTAGAAGTAAAAATGAGTGCCTAATTCTTGTACCCAGCCTGCATTCATCAAATAAATTCTATTATCATAACATATGTTATTAAATGTAAAATTGAAGCATAAAATTAAATGTAGGCCAAGGTGAATTGCCCTATAACTCCTAATTAATTAACAACTAAGGACAAATAATTAAATAGTAGTTAGGCTAAATAATAGTCCACAAAAGTGAACTTATCAAATGCCCCCATGCCTAAGTTTTGTTAGTCCCGAGCAAAAATGAAAAGCAATAGAAGTAATCAGAAGATTTCTTCTTCCCTTATTTCAAAACTTTAGAGATCCAGATAAATGTGAAGTGATAATAGCCTAGGTAACAGATCCAAGTAAAAAAGCCAATTCGCATTAGGAGTTCGTACTTCACCCTTGGTAAATATTTCTGTTGGGATAGGAAACTACTTCCCTCGGGGATAAAGTAGAAAATAATCTGTAATTTGACCCCAGCTTTTGGCTTAAGTAGGAGATATCGTGTTGAATGGATTAGTATTTGATGGCACACACTCATCTGGTGCTACATGCAGTCTAGTACTACAGACTCTAGATCTCTAGACTATTTGACAAGTCAACTCGGAGAGAGGCTAAACAACTGTGCTCTCTTGATGTTCCTTGGCACTCACTCTTTTCTTTCTTTTCTTTCTGAGATCACAAATTTCGCCAAATTTAGTAATTGTACTTACTGTTTGGTGGCCTCACATGGCATCCACACTTCAATTAAAGTCCTAATAACTCTACAACTAAGAGTCCTCAACCAGTATTTGGGCAATCAGAAATATCGAAAGGTAGGTATGGGTCATATTTGGTGGAACGCGATAGGTGTTTTGTTGCCTCAGAAACAATGTTACAACAATAACCCTGGACTCTTTTCTTTTCTTTTCTTTCTCTCTTTTCTTTTTTTTTTCTCTTTTTCTTCTTTTTACTTTTTCTTCTTCTTTGTTTTTTTTATCAATCAACACAACACAATACAGACTTTTATTTTTGAGGCATTATTAGGGATGATGATGGTCAAGAGGATATTGTGTGGCTTATTTGGTGGAAGTGCCTATTCTCGGCACCGAGAAGGAATGGATAGGACAGGCATATTTCTGACCTTTGACACTATTACCCTCCTTCAGCCGAGGACTCTATGAAGGATGGTCATAACCATCCACCATAGTCATAGCTTTATCAAGACTTAATCTCTGTGTATCTGCCTTATTTGGTGACTCTCAAGAATTCACATAAAGTGCGCATACAGGAACAGAGAGAGAAAACTATGCCTAACTCTGAAGTATCATCATCTAATTGTCCAAAACTTAAGAGTTAGCGCACTAGTAATCTATCTACTTTCATCTAACAAATATGGAGTGGATCTACTAAAAGATAGTATGCCTGACTCCCTATCACCTATCCAAGGGTTCAGTAGACTACAAATACTTATTGGTTTTCTTCAAGCTTCCATTACCTAGTCTACGTGCATGTGAAGTAAATGTACTAGATTCTAAACTTAAGAAATAATTCAGGAAGAAAAAACTCCAGTGACAAAGGTATTCTTCTAGGGACTAACACATTTAGCTCAAGAAAAGAGAATTTTTTTTTATATATGCTAACCTAAATGCATGAATACTTCCTAAAATGCAAAATGCACCCCCCCATGCCTAAATCCTACAATGTCCCCATTGTAAAATTAAAACACGGGGAGAAAGGAAAGAAATCACCTGACAACGATGTTATTCAGAATGCTGGGTTGCCTCCCAACAAGCGCTGCATTTTCTATCAGCAGCCAGACTTAGAAGGAACCTGTAAGTCTGGTTCTAAACAAAAAAAGTTAGGCCTTAAAAATATGCGTAACAGCGCAGGCCTAGAAAATAGGTCGCCACGGATGTTGGCGAGCTGATCATGCAACGTAATCCCATAATCTCACTAGAAGGTATGAAAGTAGAAAACCTCGTTGGCTACCTAGGGAGGTCTAGGAATAAGAAAGGGAATATGAAAAGAGGCCTCCCGAAACGAAATAAGTGGAGGATAACAAGGATCCTCTAAAACAGGATGGGTTTTAAAAGATATCAACATTAATATTTGAAACCCTTGAATGGCAAGAGTAAAAGTCCAAGCATCAATCCACACTCGCCATTCTACCCGAGGATGTACTGGCTTGATATGTTCTCCAGAAAGAATGTACATGAGCAGAGATCTAAGCCAAGGATCGGTTAGGGAGTATAAGGGTTGAAAGGTAATCGTTAAGTCCAATGAGGCCTTAGTCGATGTCAGGTCTGATTCAGATTGTGTATACTCCCCAACAGTTGTAGACAACTTCAGGTTACCCTACCTAGCATTAATGATCGGAATCATATTTGAATCAAGGGTAGACTCCAAATTACAACTCTTTTATGGCAAGGCAAAATATCAAAATCATTATCATTAAGCTCATCCCCAGATTCATTTGGTTCACTTAAATTTTCGTCGTGGTGTATATGTGATTCATTAATGAAGAAAGGAGTTGGATTAGTATCCTCAATTATTCCTAAAGGAGGATCAGTCGTAATGTTTTGGAGGAAGCCTATATCACTGAATTCGTTATTCTTCTCGAGGTATAAATCCTCAATTGACGTGTTTTGTCCCCGAGAGTCTCCCCTAGGCTTCTCACTATTTTGTTTGTCCTCCTATAATATCAACTCCTGTTTTGATGGAGGATGACTCTCAACAGAAGGGAGAAATCTAGATTTCACCACATTATTTATATCCTTTGGAGGTAAATCCTCAAATAATAAATAATACCCCTGTGTTTCACGCTAGATTTTCAGTCCAGGTTCCTCTATTGGAGCATCCTCGTCCTCTGAAATAGACTCTTCATATCCCTGAGACCAAAATTGATCTAATTCATCCTCCATTCCTTTAGGGTCACCTTCATTCTGTGCATTTAAATCCTCAGGATGCTGAATGGTAGGTGTTGATTCCCTTTGTGGATGGTCAGGAGTAGGCTCACTAAGGGTAGAATGGGATTCCACCAAATAATCAATAGGGGAAGTGATAGGAACAATACAACCTTGACCCAGATTAGTAGGGGTAAGGAGAATACTGTCATTGGGGTCGAGGTCCTCAAGAGGTACCATCTTCCCTTGCTTTTGACTCCAATATAGCTTGGGTGGATAATCATTATGATCGTTCTCCTCTAGTGGCCGTGTCTCATTGGGAGAGTCTAAGTGATAGCTACATAAAACTGGATCCCTATTGTCATTGGTTTCTTCAGAATTATTTTCATGATAATGTTCGTATGGGTAGGGATTAGAATTACTAGGAAGTGTCTAGCTAAGCTGTCCTATTTCTTCATTTAACTGTTGAGTATTCCTCAACATCTCTCCCATGAATTCCATCATTTCCTTTTGCTGTTTTTGCATTTCTATCATAAAAGAGGAGAGGCTACTATTATCAGGTTGGGGAGGATAGTCAATTTTAGGCTCTGGTTGCCTAGGGGTATCGGTCCAACCTCGATACGGAAAATCATGAAGGGTGGGAGGGTTGGGTGTTTACATAGAAGTAGGGATTTCAGGGTTGGAAAATCCTGCTCCTAGGCTCTGCTCAAATGTGGGAGTTATCAAGCCAGTACTCCCAGGATAAGAATAAGAATGATCCCATGAATTGTCAATGTACCCATCAAAGGATGGATATGCTCGGGGCATGGGATCCTGATTAAAAGATGGCAAGTATTGACTCCGATAATCTAAATGATAAGAGTAAGGGTGATCCATTTCTTTAAGCAAAATAATTTTAACTCTCTTAGGATTTAGAAGAATTCATAACACAAGCAGAAACTTCCTAGAGAGTTCTACTATCAAAGCAAATGCAAATTCAATGGGATCTATTTTTAGTAGATTGTAGGTCTTAGAATTAAATGTTCAGTTGGTGGCCAAACAAGTTTTGCAAAAATTACGCTTCCTAGGTCAACCTTCACTGGTGCCTATAACCTACTTGCAAGGGATGGAAGTCTCAAATTGAACCCACACACGAGGAACCGAAGTAACTTGGTGGATAGGCTTGTTGATTTCCGACTAACTTCCCTTGTGGTGCAAAAGATGAGAGGTAGAAATTTATCTAGTGACCTTATGTGTGAGGTGCACAGTATCTCAGGTGTGCAAATATACGATTGTGTTTTGAGTTTTGAAATTTCGCAAACAAGATCCTTTTGCACACAATTTTAAGTCACAGATTTTAAGGTCCAACCTCTTAGCAGTCCCAATTTTTAAAGTGACCACTGAATTAATTCGATTCAAGCACTTTAGTGGTCTTAGACTTAGGTTAAATGCAGATGCATGACAGGTAATTGATGCTCAAGAGAAGATGTATCTTACTCCAGCTTTCTTCGTACAATAATGTATGCAGTATAGTAAAATAAATTAGATGCTGCTCATTCAGTCCTAAATGGTCGTCCACTAGATAAGCAACTTCTAGCAGGCAGTTCAAATTTTTTTTTCAATAATAATAATAAGAAGAAAACAGACCTAATCTAGCTAACTAACCGACATGCAATTTAAACAATTGAAATAATCCTATAATCTAAATAAATGGGAACACACTCCCGAAAATACGCTCTCGCATACAAGAGTGATAAGAAATAAAGAAGCACTGGGAACACGTTCCAAAAATACCCGACAAGGGTCCAAAAGGCAGAAATTAAATTCTAATGTCTATCTAAACTAAATCTAAGATATACTGACTAAATCAAAAATAGGCTTCTCCATAAGCCTATGCACGTGGGATCAAGGCCCACGTGTTCTTGTTGCTGGCCTCCAGGTGGCATTAATGTCCACCAAAAGGATTGTCTCTGTCGTGCGCGCCCGTCGCATTCGTCGTTCGATTCTTGCACACAAAGAGAACCAATGTCAATAATCTAGAAAAGCTTTTAAAATAGCATCAAAATAATATAAAATTCCCAAAAAAATTAATAGCCATGTTTCCTCCCCAGCAACGGCTCCATTTGAAAGAGCGATCCTCATTTTTATTGAAAACTTTAACATAAAATGATGTGTCATTTTATGTAATTGCATGGTAGAAAATCACTTTTCAAAACATTTTAATTCTCAAAACTAACCACGAAGAGTTAGGTTATCTCCACAGGGAGGAATTAGCCTATTTAAACTAGTGCGTTGTGCTCCGTTTATTCGAGAATCTCAATGTGTATGCATACTAACTAGTGCACATGTTTTCAACATGATTTCCTGCTTCAAATAATTAATCAAGAATACAGGTGTGCATATGCAAAATCACTACTATATAATATCATGTAAAATAATGATCTTGATAGTGGTAAACATTGTAAATACTAATTTCTAGAATATAGCTAGTTTACCATAATATCTATGACATGCATTAAATCATTCATGAGAGATATGCATATGCAAGTAATTTTGATGAAGTAGAAGGAGGGCTACGCAAATTCACCTCATTGATATAATGCCTTAAATGAATGAATAAGGCATTTAACGTAAATACTGATTGCAACCTTCACTGTAGCAAAATAAGGGATTACTTCCCCTCATGCTCGCGTGAAGGAGAGGGGATGATTGAACGCGTGGTGCTCTGAGTAGATCGGCTGGATGCGGGCTTTGCGTTGGTGGTCGTGGCATCAACGGTGGTGGTCGGCGGTGGTCGGTTGGAGCTTTGGATGCTGTCGGAGGTGGCTTGCGGGCGGGTGTGCATGGATGGCGGGAAGGTCTACCGTAGGCAAGGGCGGCCTTGTGAGGGCAAGGCGAAGTCGATGGCGTTGTTGGACCGAAGCTTCGTGGAGCGTGGAGGTGGCTGTTAGTGGAGGAGCGGCGGCTTGTTTGGGTTCTTTGGCGGTGATGAAGAAGATGAATAGTGCTTGGTGGGAAAACTAGCAAGCACGCACATGCGATGAGAATGGCCATGCGTGGCTACTGGAGGCTTGTGCGTGCGAGGAGGATGAAGGTGATGTTGTTGCCTGGTGGGCGTTGTGCAAGTTGGTGGCTGCGTGTGTACGGTGATCGTGGCATTGAGGAGTGCTGGTGTTAATGGATTCGACTGGAGGAGCAGTAGCAAGAGGTTGAAGAAGAAAGTGGAGAAGATGAAGGTGGTATTGGTGGAGGGAGCAGCTGAGGGTGGTGGTGCTCTCTATCACCAAGCACCACCTCGTCGAGACGAGTGGAGGTCGAGGGTAGCTTCGGTCCACGGTGAAAGCTTGAAACACAGGGTGTGCTTGTTCCACGATGGTGGAGAGGGAGAAGATCCCTACCAGGGGAGGAAGATGATGAAGATCTTATCCTCGGTGGACACTGCTTCTTTTTAAACAAAAATGTCCTTTTCCTTTGGCCGCAAGTATCTCCAACTACTCACGATGATTGTGAGTGGTTGGAACTGCAGATAAGCACAGTGGTTTCCTCTTCAAATGTCTAACTAGAGCATCAGATGTCTTAAAAAAAATGTAATGCTGTGAATTTGTGATAGCAATTCCAGACGTCCAATCTAAGTCCAAGATGTCTTATAGGAGTAAAAATGAGCACCTGATTCTTGTACCTAGCCTACATTCATCAAATAAATTCTATTATCATAACATATGTTATTAAATATAAAATCGAAGCATAAAATTAAATGCAGGCCAAGGTGAATTGCCCTATAACTCCTAATTAATTAACAACTAAGAACAAATAATTAAATAGTACTTAGGCTAAATAATAGTCCACAAAAATGGACTTATCACTGTGGAGCTCAATTTCCGGGATGCATCGATGAATAATTTGGTCTGCGTCTATAAGTTACAACTCAGGATTGACCCAAAAATAGTATTTGGCCTCAGACACAAGTCTGTCACATTGTTGTTTGGTCCAATCTTGGGGGATTTGACTAACAGCCAAATAATTGACAATATTAGCAAACTAGGGGGTTCGAATACCTGAGACTATAAGGATAGTCTCATCTGGAAAAGTGCCTAAAATAGTGATATCTAGATGAGGAGAATCAATTAGTATTCTCAAGAGGTGATCCACCACAACATTTTGTGCCCTGGCTTTATCCCTTATTTCAAGATCAAATTCTTAAGGTAATAGAATCCAGCTGATAAGCACATATAAATTCATCATAAAATGCTTATTTATAATAGTTCCTAGGCATAGCATTGCATATCATGATATAAATATTGCACAAACATCCATTGCATTACATCTAGGATAGTTGTATATTATGTGCATTAATTCCATCATTTTACATGGCCAGGAGGTAGTGCGACATCTTTATGGGCTTAGGAGGAAGACTCCGACCATACGGATGGATTCAGAGCAATGATCACAGTCCGTCGACATGGGAATTGCCCAGATCTGAGCTCTATACCACCCTCTGCAAGAAGAAGATGGACGGCCCAGATGGCACCACGTGGCACCATCCATGCTGCGCCACTTGAGCCAAGGTGCCTCCAAGCTCGTCGCAAGGTCAGATCCCAACCGTTGGATCTCAATTCAACGGCTGAGATGTGTGCTCCATGGTTGAAGAAGCACCTCATCAAGCAAGGAGTGATCTCGACCGTTGGATCTCCATCCAACGGTCATGGGCATGGAAGCTCAATTCAAAAGCAAGACACATGACGACCCTCAGCACAGTGGTCTGCTCCTCCAGTCTCAACGTTCGGCCATGTGTTAGAAGCCTCACGCGTGGATTTTATCCGCTGAAGTGCATGCGAGAGGAAATGGAGCCGTTGATGGAAGATCGGGCGGCGCATCAAAGGAAGTGGCTACATGGATGCACAGCTGAACACAGATGCGGCAACGGTGCCAAAATGATGTGGGCACGCTTCGTGAATTAAAAATTGGGGTTTCGAGTAACCTGTCGTCGTAGCTTGCAAAATTCATCTATCAGATAAAATTTATAACCGAAAGTCGAAAAGTATGTCCAGAGTCAAACACGGGGAGGCGAACGTTTGATTTTATAAATTCCGTGCTTCTCTATTATTTATTTTTTTGGTCCTTTTTGTCTTTTTTAATTTTTTTATTATTTTTAATAGGGCAAGAGATCAGGTCGATGAAATCTAGCTAATCTACTTGCAAAATAAAAAGAAAAGAGAGAGAGGAACAATCACATATATTTCTGAATCTAATGTTTTCTACAACTAAAAAAGCGGGAAAAACTACACTAGAAACTAGTAAAGATAGATGGAGATGAGAAAATCCCCCTTGACGGTTGCTCAGAGGACGACTTGCTCTGATGTTGCCTGGAGGAAGGTGGTGAGGAGCGGGATGACGAAGCACTTAGAGTCCTTTTTGAGTCTTGGGTAGGTTGGGTAGCCGTAAAATGTTATCCTAGAACTCTTAAACTCCAAAAGTAAAAAAAATAAATTAGAAAACAAGAAAAAAAGAGAAAAAAAATTTTTGTACCTTTTTTTCTCAAATAAGGCGAGGTCTTGGACGGTCTACATTCTGGTAGGTACCCGAGCACTGTTGAGTTTTTGTAATTAGGTCTTGGGGTTGAGATTTTCTAAAGCAATCAATGAATTTTGCCTAAATACTCGAATCTTGATTCTACTTTTATACATAGCATTTAGGTTCATTTTTGCTAGAGACTAGTAAAAAGTAGGCATGGGGGTGTAATAAGCACATATAAATTCATCATAAAATGCTTATTTATAATAGTTCCTAAGCATATCATTGCATATCATGATATAAATCTTGCACAAATATCCATTGCATTGCATCTAGGATAGTTGTATATTATGAACATTAATTCCATCATTTTATATGGCCAGGAGGCAGTGCGACATCTTACAGGCTTCGGATGAAGAATCCGATCGTACGGATGGATTTAGAGAATGATCGTAGTCCCTCAACGCGAAAATCACCCAAATCACCCAAAATCACCCTTTGCAAGAAGAAGAAGATGGATGGCCCAAATGGTGCCATGTGGCACCATCCAGGCCACCCCATGATATAGACACATCTATTTAGGTTAAAAGGCCTATTCATGCATGTTCCTAGGCTTAGATTTGCATTTCATGTTATAAATATTGCATAACATGCATCATTTTGCATTTAAAGTAGTATATATTTTAAGTTAATTAGGTCCTTTTTATGGTCAGGAGAGAAGAAGACCTATTTTAAGACATCGAATGGATGATCGGAATGTACGGATTTCATTAAGACGATGATCGGAGTCTAACGGCTCTGAAATCGTCTAGATCAAAGAACCGTAGCATCGTATGAAGTCCAAGGAAGATCAATGGTCAGGGGGCAATGCAACACCGATATGGGTTTCAGATGGAAAATTTGATCATACGGATGGATCTGTAGCGACGATCGCAGTCCAGTAGCATGGGAATCATCTCGATCTGAGTTCCGTGGCACACTCTAGAAAAGAAAGAAGAATGGACGACCCAGGTGGCACCACATGGCGCCATCCAGGTCTCCCAACACTGGCCAGACACAGCAACGCACTCGCACAGCCACAGCCTTGTGCAGTGCACCGCTTGTAGCAATAGCGCAGTGCATGCTACTGCACACACGCGCAAGGCATGGGGAGCACGGGCGCGTGAAGCGTGCAGCATGTGGTGCACACACCAGCGGGGCGGGTGCGGATCTTCAGCGACGCGTGCCTTTAGTGATGCTTGCAGCTGTCACTAACGGTCAACGTGTGCCAGCAGGAGGATTTGAAGGGCGGATCTTCAGCGACAACTGCACGATGTTTATGGACGTCAGTAATGACCCAGATGCAAATTTGTTCTTCCTCCAAAATAAAAGGACTTACCCACCACCATTCCAAATGGTCTCTTCCTTTCTTCCTCTCACCACCTCCAAGGCTCTAGAGAGAGCTTGTCCCAAGCCCGGGATGATCCTCTAGAGTAGAAAACCAAATAGTTTTCCCTCCCCTCACCCACATTCGTGGAGCATCCCGTGGCCATCCTCTCACCGCCCTTCGGGAAGAAGATCCCCACCGTGATGCCGTCTTGCCCCATCCTCTGTCCTCTGACTCCATCCTCCTTCATCCCGCTCCTCACCACCTTCCTCCAGGCGACGTCAGAGCGAGTCATCCTCTGAGCAACCGTCGCGGGGGATTTCTCTCACCTCATTCTACATTTTTACTCTTTCGTAGTGTAGATTTTCCCTTTCATAGTGTAACAAACAATTCTTCATGAATAGATGTTTGTTTCTCTCTCTATCTCTTTCTCCCTCTCCCTTGTTTTTGCAAGTAGATAAAGTTTTCATTGACCGAATCTCTTACTTGCTAAAAATACCAAAAACGTAGAAAAGATAAACACAACCAAAAACAAATAAAAGCGAAGCACGGATTTCCAAAACCAAACATTCGCCTCCTCGTGTTTGACCGGGGACTCACTTTTCAAGTTTTGGTATAAATTTTATTTGACCACGCATTTTACAACTACAATGATGGGTTACTCGTAACCTTGATTTCAAACTCGCGAAACACGTGCGATCATTTTGGCGCCATTGCCAGGGTGGCAACGCTCTTTATTTTTTTTTTCCCATGTTTTCTTTTGCCTTACCTAACTTTTATCTCACTTTTTCTCTGATCTTAATGTGATTGCAGGTACTCTTCTGAGGTGGGCCAAAGCAATTAGATCGGAGAAAAGTGCAGATGAAGGTTCTGTAAGTGTCCCCCACACCACTCCCACCTTAGTTTTCATTCCATAACCTAATAACTCAAACCCAAATCAACTCAAGTGCTTTTTATAAACCCTAGGATAGATTTGGTTGTTTGTTTGCCACCTCCACTCACCTTGCCATCCACATAAATAACAAAATAAAAAATAAAAAGGTGTTATCTGATTGTGGGATTTTCTGAAAGAGACACACTTAACACCCACAACTTCTCACCCAAAGGTGCATAATCACATCAATTCTACCACTTAATTGGGATCTGACCTGTGGCCCGGTAACTTAACTCAACACACAAATAAGTGAGTAGAAATCTTAATAGGTCAAACATTTTTGTGTGCCTTAACTAAGTGGTGCAATAGGCCAATTGATTGAACTGTTTGGGCCGCACCACTTAAGATAAAAGTGATCTATCAAGTAGCTTGCCACTTAGGGTTAATTCTTAGGGCTGAACCAGGCACTCCACTTTTTTTTTCTGATTTCTAAAGGAATATATCATCACCAGTGCTTGTAAAACTTGGAGTGTTCTACTGAACCTTGATTGAACCAACCTAAGCATTAAACCCTAAAAGCTACTAAACAACCCTGAAAGACACATCATCAAATAACCTTATTTGAAAACCCTAGTTGTGCACGTGGGCACATTTTAACCAATCATTAAGGGCACAACCCATCTAAAGGGCCCATCACATTCCAAGAGCACGATCATCCCAAACCTAACTAAAACTGAGCAGACGTTGGCTTAAAGGATTGATTCACTCTTCGGGGCTCAGACTTAGATTTTTTTCGATTAATCTGCTTTTGCTGGTCCATCTGATGCCTAGCTAGGGGAGTAGCATCAAACAACCGTGGTTGGGGGGTACACTAGGAACCGGAGGCACAGGCCAAAGGAAGAACCTTCTCCCCAGTCCCTCCTTATAACTGGTTGGATTGATTGGGTAAAAGTAGACTAAATCATTCATAATCTCAAGACGGGTCCTGGGAGTCTGTAGGTCTTTAGGCTACCCACATAAGGACAGGTTAGGTTGATTATACTGCAAGGCACCTTTTTCTATTCTATTTTCCCTCCTACTCCACAATGTTTCCCTCCACTTCTTACACACATTTCCCATCCTATCCTCCTACCACCACTTATCCCCAAGGTGATTACTATCCCGACTTGATTTGTAATTACTCATCCACTAGCTGGGATAACTTTCATTGGGATACGAATCCGGACCTCGATGCCCAAGGCCTAACCCTGGACAACAAGACTATGATTACTATCCTTTCCAAACCTACAATGATTATGGATCTCCATCCTTTGATGACCAAACCAACCCGATCTATAATTAGAAAGGATATAATGATAATAACACCTACCCTCCCCACTATTCCACTGAATATAGGTCGCCACCATCCTTTGAACAATTTAGAATGACCTACTTTCAGGGAGGGACCTGAGAACCTCGACATCTTGACTCCCCTAGATTTAACCCAAACCCACCCAATCCTGAATCGAACCAGTCAGTTCAGGTCAACCAGATCTAGGACAAGGTGTTGGCTAACTTGAGAAACACCATACAATCTTTAGAAGCCCAGCCAACACCATGCACTGAAGGATTGGAGCCTATGATAAAAATGATAGATGAGCTGAAAAGCTCTTTGTTTGATTTGCTCCAAAGTGTTAGGGATAGGGATTTGGGTGAGTTTCTTCTTAGGAAATTGTCGAGGTTGAGGATGAAATTTGTGGTTGCCCTAGTCAAATCTTGGGAGGATTCTCAAGATGAATGACTGGTCGATCTTTTGCTTTAAAGTCGTTTGTAGTTTAATGTGGTGGAAAAATCGACTAATCAATTTTTAACAAGAAATAACCACTCGTAGGGGAGCGGGTCGTATTCACAGGGAGGCAATAACGTATTAAAATTCATGCCACTTAAAAATGTTTGTTCGTAGTCAATTTGGACAAGAACCAAGCCAAGGTTGCCTTTAGATTAAGGTTTAAGCAAGAAACAATGCTGAAATGGCAATTATGAGAAACTATAGGATACTTTCCGCAATGCAGAGTCAATAAAATATGATTAAAATGTGGCAATGGCAGAAAATGTAAATTTTAATTGATGGTTTACTGTAGCAAAACAGGGGAATTTTTCCCCGTTGTCTTGCGCGACGAGGAGCCGATGGCTGGGCGCGGGAAGCTCAGAGGAGGTCCCTTTGACCAAGAGCTTCGAATCGGTGGTGGCGGCGAGTCGCGCGGCAGTCGGAGGTGGCCGGACGAGCTCCGATGGAGGTGCTGCTGGTGGCAGTCAGCAGGCGGTTGAGCGGGTGCGGCTGCAGCTGATGAGGGCGCGCAGGCTGTTGTGCATGGGCGGAGGGCGCTGCGGGCGGCTGGCATGTGCGCACAAGCTGCGGGCGCTTCTGCAAGCACGGGCAGAGGATGCTGCAGGTGCGGGGAAGAGCGGTTGGCGTTCTGCAGCTGTGTGCTGATCTGCAGGTGCGGGAGAATGGTTGCGTAGGTCTGCAGGCGAGTGGAGAGTGCTGCAGCCGGTGAGCACGTGGAGATGGGCACGGTTGAGGAGGGCGTGGGTGGTTGGACTGCAGCTATGCGCGGGTGGCTGCTGCTGGTGGCGGGTGCGCGGGCGAAGGTGTCTGCAGTTGTGGTGAAGCGTTGGTCTGCAGGCGCGTGGAAGCGTTGTGGTGGTCTGCAGGCACGTGGAAGATGGTTGCGGTGGTCTGCAGGCACGAGCGGAGGCGTGGCTGTTGGAGAGTTGAGGCGCGTTTGAGCTGAAGGTTGACGTACGTGGGTGCGCTGAAGGTTCTGCAGGTGCGGGAAGGGGTCTGCAGGCGACTTCAGGCGTGTGCGGTGAAGTAAGCGGGTAACTTCAGACGTCTAAGAAATTCCCCAGACGTCTTAAGTTACTGAGAGGGTGGCTGAATCAGTAGCTCGGTGATGGTGGTCGGCGATGACGGCGAGGAGGATGCACGCTAAGGTGCTCACGGTGATGCGGCGAGCTCCAGATGGCGGTGTGGCCTGTCACACCACACGCCCACGGTGATGGAGGCTCGTCGCCACAGTAGAGGCCGGCAGTGTGGAGTGGAAGAGAGAGGTTCTCTCTGCACAGTGGTGAGTCGGTGGCGGAGGCCTCCCGAGCTCAGCTGCCTCCCTCCTCCTTTTGTAGTGGCCTACACAAGTTTGAAATCAGCCACCCGACCAGATCCACCACATCCGCTCCCCCTTGAATGGCTTCTTCACTGCAGTAGCCGGGCGTTGGAGCGACAGCCAGCCATTCTGAAAGAAGAAGAATAAAGAAAATAATGTTAAAATATTAGGGTCATTTATGTACAGACCCTCAACTTCTATGTTAATGAAAACAATGTACCTAATTGGTTATCTAATTAGATGAATGCTATTCTAAGCTAATTCTAAATGCACTTAAGATATGAATGTAATGTATGGATTATGTAATTAAATTAAAACTGTGAGTTAATCTATTTGCATCCTAATTATGCTAAATAAATGTTAGAATTAACGTAATGTATAGGCACTTAAATACTTAAATAGCCTACAACTATGGGCTAATCAAATACCCCCATGCCTAGTTTTTGCTAGTCCCTACAAAAATTAAGCGAAATCTAGTACTCCAAGTAGACTAGTCAACTCACATAGTCTTCCTTCAGAAGCATATTAAGTTCAGGCTCTAGACCAAAGGTTCCTAAGTAGTTGCTAAGTTACAGACTAGGTTGGCTAAAGACAAGTTGCAGGCACAAGTTTCCCTGATTTCTGACTCTACCCTAAAGTTTATTGATCCCTGAGATTAAAGCATCCATGCCTGTGTATTGGTCTGAGTTATTTGAGTTAAAGGTTTTTTTTTATATATACACCCTTTTTTTTTTGTTTGTTTGTTTGTTTGATTCTTCTAAGTCTAACCTCAGATCAGCTATCAACACGGTCTATGTCGGATTTATTGTCCCCATTACCATACCTCGAAAGGTGCCTGGCTTTCGATGCTTCGAGATAGCACGCCCATAACGACCCCAAGAACTCCTGGCAATCAACACTTCGGGATAGTATCGCCCATGGATTTCTTAAGCGAATTCAGGCCTATGGCAATCGGCACTTCGAGATAGGGCCGCCCATGGTACCTGAACCGCGCAATGCGCTTACATGCCCCCAGTAGGATGGATATCCTAAGAGACAAGCGCCGAGGAGGTAATATGTTATCATCGCATCCTCAAGGTGAGTATATACTCGACCTCTCCTGCGGTGGGAACTCTTCCAATCAAAATGTGTTTTCAAGCCTCTCTGAAGTCAAAACTAAGAGAACCAAATCTCTTTTCAGAAAGATGAAAATTAAGTTGATTACCAGACCAAGTGTGTGAAATTTGGATGCCTGGGTTACAAGGACCCATAAACCAAAAGGTAGAATAAGACTCCAGGTACTACCCCACCTTCTAACTCAAACCCTAGCTTCCCTTCCTCAACCTCTTGAGGAATGGTCCGCAACTTAACTCCTACATAAGTTTTTAATTCCACAAAGGACCCTAAAGGTCTAACACTAGTAGCTCATTTAGCTTCTAAAGTTTGACCCTAGAATTAACTTAGTCTACCCTAGAGTTCTGATTTGCTTAAGACTGCAAGATCTAGCCAGTTAAGCTCAAAACCCTTTTTTTTTTTATATATGTACAAATGTATGCAATTATGTTATGTATATCACCAAGTACACCCCCCCATGCCTAAAATTTGCAATGTCCTCATTGCATAGAAGGATATTACCTGGGTTAGAGCTGGGCTGAATAGCCAAAGAACCTGCAAATTAGGTTCAAGAATTGCAGAAATAGGCCCTAAAATTGAGCAAAGCAATGTTGGCCTAGAAAATAAGTAACCTAGGATGTTGGCGAGCTGATGATAAATCCCGATAGCAAATGCTCGCCCAACTAAAATGGGAATGAAATCTTCCCAGGTCACCAGAAGAGGTTCTAAAGGATAAACAAGTAAAACAACCTCCAAAGGGGTAGGGGGAGGATGACAAGGATCCTCCAAAAAGAATGGGGAAGGAATGGTACAGAGATAAACCCCTAGGGTAATGGACTGACTAAATAAATCATCAATCCATACCCGATACTCCATTACAGGAAATATTGGTCTGTTATGCCCCCTGGTCAGAACAAAAGTGAGCAATTCTCTAAGGCAAGGATCGTCTAGGATGTCCAAGTTACGATGTTGTGGGATGGCCATAAGATCTAGGTTGGGTTTAATCAGCTTGGTGTCCATCCCAAACACTCTTTCTAAATCCTCAATTTCATCCCTAGCATTCCTTGCACCATCACATGGATCTTACCTGCTCTTCATCAGGAGTCACAATTTCTCTTTCAGATATAAGCGAATCAGAGGGTGACTTCGAAGTGAATGAAGGCAGGTTGGAAGCAACAGATCTAGGGATTATCCTATCAATGTCATCCTCGGGTTTTTGTTCTTTACTCAAATCTTCCCCGAAGTCTATATGTGAATCCACATAAATCTTAGAAATTGCTTCCAAATTTTCCATCATTTTATCATGAGGAGAAATATCATCAATGGGTGTGCTAAGGAAACCTAATTTGGTCAAATTTGTGACATCCTCAGGGGCTAACTCTTCAAATAAGACATAATCACACTTAGTGTCACTCCAAATCTTGAATGTAGGTTCCTCATATAATTCGTCTTCCTCCTCATCACACAATTCATCATGTACCCGAGGTATAGAATCATTTAATATCTCAGCAGATCCCCTAGGGTGCTCTATCTAAGGTAAATGGTTTACACTGGTAACATCAGACTCCTCAGATATGTCAATTTCTTTAGGGTTAAGTTCCATAAGGGTGGGTTTGAGTTCCATATTGTGCTCAGAAGGGAGGGTAGGATTAACAACTTGACTTTGACCCACTTCATCAAATGTCACGAAAATACTATCATCTGGGTCGAGGTCTTCCAATGGTACCATCATTCCCTTCTTTTCACTCCAATATAATTCAGGTGGATACTCATCCTTATCATCATCTTCCTCGGGTTGCCACCTTTCTTCATCCAATGCATAGCTACTGTCATGTGTATTTTCCTCCCACCTAAAGTGTAGATCGCTCAAGGAATTGTTATCTAATGCGGAGGTTTCAAAATCGATCCTCGAAAAGTAGCTATTCTCCCTAGAATTTCCCTCCAACTTAAAGTGTAGCTCTCCCACGGGAGATGCATCTATTGTAGAGGGGTGTACGTCATCCTTAATGGGGTAGATTGGGTGGCTAATTTCATCTCTTTCTTGTTGCCCTGCTCTCAAAGATTCTCCTAACAATTCACTCATTTCATTTTGCATTTTCTGTATTTCCATCTTCAAAGAGGAGAGGTCATTTCTATCATAAGAGAAGTCAGACTCAGGCTTATAGTACCCAGGAGTGTTTGTCCAACCATTATAAATTTTCAGGGAGGGTGGGTTGGATATTTCTTTGGTATGTGGGATATTGGGCAAAGCAAATCCCGCTCCTGAGTTTTGCTCACTAATTTGGGGCTTAACTGGGCCAATACTCCTATAATAGGAGTAAAACGGATCCCAATTATTGTCATTATGTCCATCAAGGAATGGACCATCTCGGTGTCTGGGATCGAAGGATGCAGAGTGGGGGTGAGGGTGTGGGCAAGATGTGAAAGGATGAAAATCAATGTGGTCCATTCTAACTCACACTTCAATCAGAATTCCCCAAGCAAGACACAATTCAAAAAGGACCTTTTAGGTCTTTCCCAATTTAGGCTTTTGATTTTAAGTCAGATTGCAGGTGACAATACAATTTGTTCAATCAATTTACGCGCCTATTGCCAACCTACGGTTTGCCTAAGAAGACCTAGTTGGAGCTTAGGTGTTCTTCCCTAAATTTCAAATGGTCAAGTAAATCCAAAGACGGAAGATCGAGGGATGCAAGTAGGCCTAAGCCTTTCTTTGAAGCTGTGCTTTCGCGGTGCTCCTCAACTACCCCAAAAATCCGTGACAGGGTATCCCCCTCTTTGGATTTACAAAACCTTTGATCTCAAGTTCCGAACACTTCAGAATCGAACGAAAGGAGGGCTCTTGTCCAAGTATTTCCAAACCTAAGGAGTGTCTAGAAGCGTGCCGTGGTGCAAGTGAAATAAGTGTGCATACATCGTAAAAGATTTTAAACTTTGAATCGCACGCCAAGTTTGAAAATCAAATCCTTGATTTTTAAAATATCCTTCCTTGAATTAGTCCTTTTTCTAAAAAAATGTGACCACTTGTTAGATTTATTCAGTACAGATTAGGTGGTCTTTGCATTAAATCCCAAATGCAATGCGTGATCAAAAATAGGATACAAAGTAAGAGAATGCGTACCTTGCCTCCAGCGATCTTCGATACGAAAATGCACGCAATGCAGAAAAGCAAATCTAGAGGCTGCTCATACAGACCTAAATGGTTCGTCCTAGGGCAGGCAGCTTCTAGCAGGCAGCTCATTTTTTTCTTTTCCTATTATTTTTTTAGAACTACTTATGCACAAGCAAATAAAAGAAATAATAAAAAATAAACCTAAATCTAAAGAAAAGGGAATAGGCTACCAAAAATTACCCAACACGGGTCCAAAACAAAATCGGGGAACAAACCCCTCAAAATATGCCCTAGGATAAGGGTTTCAAACTAACTATAATGAAAACTTAAGTCTACAATCTTAATTCTATTCTAATTAAACTAATGACTAAATGGTGTCCGTCGCGTCCTCGTCCTTCTCCTCCGTTTAAAAATGTCTCGCCCAATTCTCGTCTGGCGACGTCAAGGATCGCCTCTCACAGTGGCTGATTCTTGCACAAATTTTCTCGCACAGAAAAGAAAATAATGAATGGTCAAATCTCTGTGCAATTGACAAATAATCAAAATAAAATTAGGTGAAATTATTGCATCTGTTGCCTCCCCGGCAACGGCGCCATTTGACTGGTCGATCTTTCGCTTTAAAGTCGTTTGTAGTTTAATGTGGTGGAAAAATCGACTAATCAATTTTTAACAAGAAATAACCACTCGCAGAGGAGTAGGTCGTATCCACAGGGAGCCAATAACGTATTAAAATTCGTGCCACTTAAAAATGTTTGTTCGTAGTCAATTTGGATAAGAACCAAGCCAAGATTGCCTTTAGATTAAGGTTTAAGCAAGAAACAATGCTGAAATGGCAATTATGAGAAACTATAGGATATTTTCCGCAATGCAGAGTCAATAAAATATGATTAAAATGTGGCAATGGCAGAAAATGTAAATTTTAATTGACGGTTTACTGTAGCAGAACAGGGGAATTTTTCCCCGTTGTCTTGCGCGACGAGGAGCCGATGGCTGGGCGCGGGAAGCTCGGAGGAGGTCCCTTGGACCAAGAGCTTCGAATCGGTGGTGGCGGCGAGTCACGCGGCGGCCGGAGGGGGCCGGACGAGCTCCGACGGAGGTGCTGCTGGTGGCGGTCAGCAGGCAGCTGAGCGGGTGCGACTGCAGCTGATGAGGGCGCGCAGGCTGTTGTGCGTGGGCGGAGGGCGCTGCGGGCGGCTGGCGTGTGCGCGCAAGCTGCGGGCACTTCTGCAAGCGTGGGCGGAGGATGCTGCAGGCGCGGGGAAGAGCGGTTGGCGTTCTGCAGCTGTGTGCTGATCTGCAGGCGCGGGAGAATGGTTGCACGGGTCTGCAGGCGAGTGGAGAGTGCTGCAGCCGGTGAGCGCGTGGAGATGGGCGCGGTTGAGGAGGGCGTGCGTGGTTGGACTGCAGCTGTGCGCGGGTGGCTGCTGCTGGTGGCGGGTGCGCGGGCGAAGGTGTCTGCAGTTGTGGTGAAGCGTTGGTCTGCAGGCGCGTGGAAGCGTTGTGGTGGTCTGCAGGCGCATGGAAGATGGTTGCGGTGGTCTGCAGGCGCGGGCAGAGGCGTGGCTGTTGGAGAGTTGAGGCGCGTTTGAGCTGGAGGTTGACGGACGTGGGTGCGCTGAAGGTTCTGCAGGTGCGGGAAGGGGTCTGCAGGCGACTTGAAGCGTCTACGGTGAAGTGAGCGGGTAACTTCAGACGTCTGGGAAATTCCCCAGACGTCTTAAGTTACTGAGAGGGTGGCTGAATCAGTAGCTTGGTGATGGTGGTCGGCGATGACGGCGAGGAGGATGCACGCTAAGGTGCTCACGGTGATGCGGCGAGCTCCGGATGGCGGTGTGGCCTGTCACACCACACGCCCACGGTGATGGAGGCTCGTCGCCACAGTAGAGGCCGGCAGTGTGGAGTGGAAGAGAGAGGTTCTCTCTGCACAGTGGCGTGTCGATGGCGGAGGCCTCCCGAGCTCGGCTGCCTCCCTCCTCCTTTTGTAGTGGCCTGCACAAGTTTGAAATCAGCCGCCTGACCAGATCCACCACATCCGCTCCCCCTTGAATGGCTTCTTCACTGCAGCAGCCGGGCGTTGGAGCGACAGCCAGCCATTCTGAAAGAAGAAGAATAAAGAAAATAATGTTAAAATATTAGGGTCATTTATGTACAGACCCTCAACTTCTATGTTAATGAAAACAATGTACCTAATTGGTTATCTAATTAGATGAATGCTATTCTAAGCTAATTCTAAATGCACTTAAGATATGAATGTAATGTATGGATTATGTAATTAAATTAAAACTATGAATTAATCTATTTGCATCCTAATTATGCTAAATAAATGTTAGAATTAACATAATGTATAGGCACTTAAATACTTAAATAGCCCACAACTATGGGCTAATCAATGAACCCCCTTCAGGAGAGCCAATGTCTGAACCCACTCAGGCACCTGTCTGGGGGGATGCATTTTTTGAGACCAAGGATGACCAGGTTGGGCTAAAGCAACCCATTGAGGATGAACCGATTGATTCACCTGAGATCCCCGAGCCAGGGAGCAAGGAGAAATATGTCTCTTTGAACCAGGAAATGACAATCGATTTTGAGACATATATAAATGAGGATCATGAATTCCTTGATTCTGAGGGTGAAGAATCTTTTGGTGAAGTCTCATTTGAACTCAAGGAAGAGGATTCTAGTGAGACAATCAAGCTCGACGAGTATAACGAACTATTTGATAGCTCGATTATTGAAGATTATGATCATGTTGGGGCTAACTTGAACAATTCAAATCCTGATCATTCAATCAGTAGCTCCATTCCTCAAACACACCCTAAAGAAATGAATGATGATATTTTTGAGATCGCCAAACCCAAGTCAATCCTGATTCAGCCACAATTGTTGGACTTGGGTACTTTAGATGGGGTGTACAATGATTTGGAGGTCTCAGAAACATTGATTTCGGAGGATAGGAAGTTGGAAATAAAAATTTGTGAGGCTAATTATGAGGGAACTTTGATTTTGGATCTAAGGGTACCTATTGACCTGAAACCTCCTATTTTCTACCAGGACCCTTATGATATCTTTCATGTGCAACCCAAGCAAGAAATAACTGATTATTTTTCTGAGCTAGATGTTAAGTGGACAACCGCACCTATTGAATCATCTTTACCCATTGTCCGACACTTTGGTCTTGGGTTGCACACTACTAAACCACAGGCTCGGCCCCACAAACACAACCTTCAGTTCTGGTTGATTTTCATCCAGAACTTGAGAACCACTCGACCCTAGGGCATGGGTCTGCATCATAATCTAGTCCACGTCTGTGGAAATCTTCTGTTGGTGGGTTTGAGAATCAATATTTTTATTTTGATTCTAACCCGCACTTGTGAATTCTCAATTTCTTCCTTGTATGATTTTATGCCTAGCTGAAGGTATTAAATTTAGCACGTGTTTATATTTCACGTTCTCTACGGAGCTGACGGATTCCTCACGAAGTTCAGGTGATATTCTGTTTACTCTGCCTTTTTCATGTCTTTGTTTTTACAATGAAGACATTACATCATTTAGGCATGGGGGGGTGATAATCAATTCCTAAAATCATAATGTTAACTCTGTAGAATTTCTTTTAGTTTCTTTCTAAAAAAAATTAAAAATTCAAAAAGATAAAAGAAAAGAAAGAAATTAGGAAAAGAGAACTTAGGCATTTGAAAGTTATTAACTTTAGGAAATGATACGAGAGGACCTAAACACTTAGACTCTTCAGGTGTTCTGGCTTAATTAGCTTGGGTGTCCACTCAAATGTGGACTTAGTCTCGAGTCCTTGCCAATTAAAATTCATTTTTAATTTGGCTAATAAATTGGGATGATAAGTATGCAGCTTATCAACTCACCCTCTGATTTGGGGAGACTTTAAGCCTAAGCATCTACACACATTTTTTTGCACTGACTCACTTTTCAGCGGTTTCTTTGGAAATTGGGTAGCTAATGAACTATCTAAGGTGGTATGGCTAGCAAGTTTTCGGTGGTAACAGGTAATCGGCTGGTTGTCTAGAGCCTAGTCACAAGACCATTTTTATTGTACTGTCTTTAGGTAAATCTTAGATCAGGAAAGCCACCTACTTAAAAAGATAAAAAGAAAAATATAAAAAAAAAAGAAAATGGAGAAATAAAAAAATAAATAAAACCACACTTCACCGCACTAGTATGGCTGGCAAGTTGTCGGTGGTAACAGCTTATCAGCCGATTGTCCAGAACTCAGCTCACAAAAAAATGCACAATAATTGCCAAAACACTTAGGGAAGAAGCGTGGAGGTAGAATAAACTGGGGAGATATACACTGGGTTCACCCATGTGTTGACCCCATAACTAAAAGTACGAAGAAAGTAACCAATTGAAAAGATAAACCTCTAGGCAGGGTCACCTAGGGTCATAGAAATCTGAAGTCCATTTTAATGGCCGTCTAGTGAGTCTTTCACTATTTTCACAAGATGCTTAGTACTTAGAGTCCTTTTCGAGTCTTGGGTGGGTTGGGTAGCCGTAAAAAGTTATCTCAGAACTCTTAAACTTTAAAAGTACAAAAAAAATTAAAAAAGAGAAAAATAAAAAAATGTATCTTCCCTTTTCAAATAAGGTCAGGACTTGGGTGGTCTACACTCTGGTAGACACCTGGGTATTGTTGAGTTTTCATTATTTAGGACCTAAGTTGAAATTTTCTATTGTTAATAAACAACTTAGGCCAAAGTGATCTAATCCTAATTTTGATTTTATACATAGCATGTAGTTTAATTTTGCTAGGGACTGACAAAAATGCCATTTTCGCGCATTTGGAAGTCGTCGGAAATCGTAGTATAGTCGCACAAAAACGTTCTTCAAAAATTGATTTCTAAAGATAACGAGACTTGAGTCTCGGTCGTTCGTCTCTGGGAGGTGTTGCTTTTACTTTTGAAATCAATTTTTTGCCACTCTACTTTGTTTAGAATCGCATGCCGGTTCGTGATTATAACGTATTTACGTACGACATGCTTAGTTGCACGAATATTAAGAGTTAGAAATAGGCAACATTAATCACGCAAAAGATAATAGCAATCATTAAGCTCATGGTGATTTCAAACAGATAGAGATATATATATATAAAAATGTATTTTCATTCATTCATTTGGGAGTTGTTGCACAAGGAATCTAGAGGAAAGCTTGTACATAAATGCTTGAAAATTAAATCTAGCTACCAGAAAATGATCGCATACAAGAATCGATGGGGGGATTTCGCATGCATCATTGGGGGAGAAGTAAGACTACACTACTAAGCAGTAAATAAATGCAGTAAATATATGAAGAGCATAATCTAAATCTAGCAGAATGGAAGGGCATTTAGGGGTGGTCTCCGATGGCCTTTGAATGGTTGAGAAAAGGAGGGGCGGCCAATGGAACTTAGGCCGGCCCTTGGAGAGAGGTTGGGGAGCTGATCCAGCTTCCTGGCGTGGAGATGGTGGCCTCCATGGTGGTGCTCAACTCGTTGAGGTGGAGTGGAGATGGAAGTGGCTATTCTAAGTGGAATGGATGCCAAGGAAGTGAATGGGTGCAAATGGCCACCCAAGGGTCATTTTATAGACCTAAGGGAAGCTCTCTAGAGAATTATGGAATTCTCTAGAGAGGCCTATGGAGGGAGCTCGTGGGAGAGTGAGAGAGAGAGGGTGGATGGTGGTTTTTAGATCCACTAAATGTGGATCTAAAAATTGAATGGCTCTTGGTTGCTAATTTTGGCAACCAAGGCAACCACACATAGTAGAGAGTTCTGGAGAACTATAGGCTAGATATTTTCATGTGGATGGTGTGTGTGGGTGTGTGTGGGTCAAAACTTAGGTGGCTAGGTTGATTAGGTTGGGTTCTAGTGGGTTTAGGTCAAGGTAGGTTTCAAATTAGGGTTATAAACCCTAATTCACTAAGGTAAAGTACAATTAAACTTAAAAGAAGTTTAATTGGGTGTGTGGAAACTTAATTGAGAGTAAAACAACTCAATTAAGTCATGTCTAGGTCAATTGGACTCTCACTGAGTCCAATTGGACAGTGTGTGCTGAGATCAAGGCTCAATTGGACTCAATGAGTGCAATTGAATAGGCTGATGGAATTGACTAAGATCCAAGTCAATTAGGTTTAGTGAGGACCTAACTAGGTCCTTAGGGAGGTCTAGAGGTGATGTACTAGGGTTAGGGCACCTTAATTTAGGTTCCTACGGGGTTGGAATTGGGTTTAGTAACCTAGAGATCCAAGATCAAGGCTTAAATCTCAAAACAGGAATTGGAGAGCAGTATCAGACCTCTAATAATAGAATCAGACGTCTTATACTCAAAAATCAGAAGTCCAGCCTTGTTTTCTGGACGTCTAATCAGAGTCAGGAAGGATTCCGGGTTCTGTTTTTGGTATTCTGCAGAAATTAGACGTCTGACAAAGTGTCTGGACATCCAATAACACTGCAGAAGTGGGTTTGAAGTATGCGACAGTTGGCTAAGGGTCTTGGACATCTTAAAACTTATCTGGACATCTAGAGAAGGGTTGGAACTAGGGTTTTAGGGCTTCCTAGGGTGTTGTGACCTAATCTAAGTGTAGATAAGCCTTGGGGAAGTCTCTAGGCTATCCTAGGGCTTTAATGGACCTAAGCTCTTCACATTTTACTGGTTTATTTCTACTTAATACAATAGAAAACCTTTAACCCCCTTGCATTATTATTCCTACATCTAAACTAGGCCTTCTGCTCCAGCTCTTCTACAACTCCTGTTATTCCTGATCCAGCTTCAGATCCAGCTCCTGATCAGCTTATTCCCTACAATCGACATAATGCACTTAATCAACACATTATAACATTATTTTATGCATAGCTAAAGGAAAGCAGTAAAGATACAAATAATGCGTATGCATACATGAATACCCTAACTTATGCTAAGTCCTAGCCTAATTTTGGTCAATTAAGACCTATGATTGCTGCACAATCATACCCCCATGCCTAAATCTTGCTAGTCCCTAGCAAATGCAAGACTAAATTATTTACACCAAGGGTCCCTAACGGACTGGTTATTTTATCAAGTGTTTGCATAGAGATTTTTCTCCCTTTTGTTTTCATCCTATGCTCTAGAAATCCAGACAATCGTGAAGGTGCAGCTATGTAGTTTTTGCAACGGATTTTAGTGAAAACTAATACACCTCTAAAGCCTGTACTTGACCCCTAATAAAAATTCTAGTGATATAGGCGGATTGCTTCCCTCGGGGTATTCAAGATATTCTATGAATTTCACCCCAGCTTTGGGCTTAGGTAGAGAATCTTTGAGGGAAAGGATTATATATTTGGTGGCCCATTCTCACTTGGTGCTACCTAGAGACTAGTACTACAGAATCCAGATTCCCGAATTACTAAGTAACTTAACTTAGAGAAAGATGAGAAAAACTATGCTCTCTTTGATTCCTTTGTATTCATTCTCTCTTTCTCTTTTTCTTTCTTTTTCTTAGAGCTCACAACCTCACCAGATTCACACATAGGATCTGTATTTGGTGATCTCACTAGGCATTAACACTTTAATTGAGTTCTCATAACCCTAACACTAAGTCGGGATTCCTCAGCCATTATTCAGGTGGTCAGAAACACAAGAAAATAGGTTAAGGCCGTATTTGGTAGAGCTCAGTTTTATTTGGTGGTATTGCCTCAATGAAATAAACACTAAATATTCATTCTTTTCTTTGCTTTTTCTTCTTTTTCTATTTTTTTTTTCAGTTTTTCTTTCTTTTCATTATTCTTTTTCTTTTTCTCAATTTTTTTTTCAATAATTTTTTTTTTCAGCATAACACAACTGGCATACATCCATGAACTTTATTAAGGAGGCATTATTGGGGATTGGTGGTACTCAAGATACATTGGGTGGCTTATTTGGTGGAAGTGGCTACTCATGGCACCGGGAGAGACGGATAGGATGGTGTATTTCTGACCTTGACATCAATACCCTCCTTCAGCTGAGGATTCCATAAAGAATGGTCGTAACCATCCACCTTAGCCCTAGTTTTATGAAAACTCGCTCTCCGCGTATTTGCCTTATTCGGTGGCTCTCACAATTTTGCACAAAATGCATAAGCAGGAACCGAGAGCGAAAACTATGTCTCATCTCAGATCATCATCACCTAATTATCTAGCATTCTAGATTCCTCGCACTAATCTTAGAGCACCAGTACACTCTACTCTCATCTCACACTATTTGGTGGATTTTTGGAGGAAAATCTACCTGACTCCCAAAACACTATCCAAGGGTTCAGGAAAAGAAGCACTGCTTCTTCTCGACAGACTATGGACGTTTATCAGCCTTCACCGTGAATCCATTGCAAATTCTACGTGTGTGTGAAAAGTTGTACTGGATTCCAGATTACAGGAATCAACTAAAGGATAAAATCCCTAATGCATTCTCTTAATAAAATAATCTTATTCCTAAATGCAATATCTATATATGCTATAAACATGTAACCTCCTATAATTTGTACTTTGTGAATTTCCCGTATCGGGTTACAATCAGCTTGACCCTAAATTTAGAACAAAAGGTGGGCGAGTGAGTCGGAAGTGGCTGTTGCGAACGATTTCTAGCTCCAATGAGAGCACTGGAGGTGGAGTCGGTTGTTCTTTTTAAGGTCCTAAAGTATGTTTTTTATGCAGCTCCGAGGTTTTCCTAAGTGTTGGCATAAAATTTTTTTCAGTTTTTCTGTATCTACCCCCTATGCCTAAGTTCTTGCATGTCCTCATGCATGAATGTAAAAGAAAATAACTACTGCAGGGAGAGAATGGGTAGAAATCACCTGGAATTACTTCTGAAATTATACATTTAGCACCGGCCAACCTGTTAATATGCAATATAGAAGGGAAATATGCTAAAACAAAAATATGCTATGTATAAAAATGGTTATATATAAATGATGGTGGAATGTGGGGTGAATGGTATCTATATGTGCTAAGTTTAATGCCTCCAGCTGGGCGAGCACTCAATCAGATGTGTCATTTCTAGCATAATAGTCGGCTAAGATTAAGAGAAAGATATGCTCGTATGCTCCCAGAATTAGTGGTCTGGAGATACGAACCAGCTGATTGTGCACCCCTACTCGAAAAAGTCTAGCTATAAGAAAGTGTGGAGTGGTAGTGGAAAATAGAGGATAATCAGAGGTGGGATCATGATGTTGATTTAGCTGATTTATCATGTCCCACAATTCGACAGGAAGTTGCTGAGGAAGTAGATCAACATGTATCTCAGAACCAGAATCTGAGTATAGGGATCCTCATAATGATAATTGACATCAAAGATCATTCCCTCTCCAGGCTCTGGGTCATACGGGGGTATTCGTAAAAGTAGAAAATCTGTGGGGAGGTCACTGAAATCCTCATCAGAAATTACTTCGTCCTCATCAGTACCCATCTCTGATTCATCAGAGGCTATCTCCTCAGGCTCAAAGTTGAGCCATCTACTAGGATGATAAGTGCATCCCCAGCTCCTTCTGCTCAAAGCTTCACCCTCATATGCATTGGGTTCCTCAGTAATTCCTACCTCAGGTAGCATATTTATTTCTTCAATTAAGTCGTCCAGAGCTACTTCTACTTTTTGGATGTCAAGATCAGGGATAGAAAGTGTCATCTCAGAATCTCTAACATACGAAGAGGAAGAGTGCAGATCAGAAGATGTTGGCTCTAGCATAAGTTCACCTACGATGGGAAGTGGCCTAGATTGATCAATAGTGTCGCATGTAATGCTTGCCTCAAGATCCATATCCTCAATTGGATCTACTTCCCTTGTCTCGATTGGGTTATCTAACCGAAGAGGTGTCTCCCAGGATTCAGGATAATCTAATTGCGGCTCAGTCCTGGAGATATCAGTCCTTTCCTCCTCAGTTTCAGATGAACCCATTCGGCATACTTCCTGCTCCTGTCTTATATCCACGCTAGATTCTTTTTCCCTTGAGTGATCTTTGGGCATCTGCTCCCGAGAATCTTCAGTGTTCTTCCGACATAGTTGTTTCAGATTCTTCAAGGTCTTTAATGCTATTTTCCACTTGATATCTCAAAAGCAATAGTTCTTGAGTTTTCTAATTTTGTCCCATTCGCCTTGTTAGCTCTACTGTTTCCTGAAGGAGCTCCATCACAGCTTGTTGATGCGGAATCCAGCTTTGTCTTTGGTTCGGCTCAATGATAGCCTGGATTTCGCGTAGATAGGATGCAGCCTTTTCCTTAGCGCTCGCTATAGCTCTCTGTATTCTATAATGTGGCCGCATATGCACCGGTAGCTCTTCAGGGGTTCCAGGGGGTGAATCAGGTCTACCCATGTTCCATGCGTGAGAAGCAGGAGTACGAAATCCATATCCTGGGTTATAAGGTGTGGTCCTTTACGGGACCGACTGGTATGGGTCATAATATCCAGGGTTAGGATATGGGTTAACCATTTCGGTAACCCAAGGAGAAGGATCAGGTGAAGCGAAAAGTCATCTTCGCCACCTTAGGTTCTGATCCCAAGGTTGAGCTGATTCAGTGACCCGAGCTCTCAGATAAGCTCGTGGGTCCAGCTCTTCTGGATCCTGATTAAGTCCAGATCCAATGTTAGCCATCGTAGCTAAGCAGATAGAAGTGACTCGCCTCCTTGGCAGCGACTCCCAAGGTCCAATCAAGTGAGGTCGAAGTGACCTCCTTCCGTGTATACACTGCCCAACCCCTGGGTTGGTGTAGCCACGTAGGACAAGGCTAAGGCCCTGTCAATCAAATGGTCCTTATAGATCAGGTGACCAGATTTTTCGTTAGGGATTTGAATTCCTGAAGATAAGTTCGTCGTACAACAGACTGAAAGTGAATCCTGCCTTTAAAGCTAACCCAACCAGTCCGGTTACGAGGGGACTAAGGGGAAGGTTCTTCCTTTGGCTTATGCCTCCGGTTCCGTTGACCCCCGAGCCGCAGTCTTTTGACACTACCATGCAGACTTAGTCACCAGGTTTGGCAAGAGCGATTAAACTCACCCAGTAGTACGACAACGAACTCAGGTTGATTTCGTATTTTAAAGTTAATTTTAACCCATTTTCTTTAGTGGGGTTTGTGGTGAGTGGCCCACAAGGTGATCAAGTTCACCGGCTAACCAGACTTGATTAAGTCTAAGTTGGCCCAATGTGTGGTCACTAGTTGTAACCCTAAGGGTTTGACCTAGGCTGCATGCACTTCTAGGGTTTATCTCTGTTTCAGCAGACCATAAAATTAATGTTGATTTTCTACTAATAATTGGAATCAAATTAATTTGAAATTTTTCTAGTAGATTCCTTTTCAATCAGTTTTTTAGAGAATATTTTTTTGGAATTTTTACTATTTCAACCAAATTTTTAGGGAATTTTGACCCCTGATCAGTTTTTCACCTTGAAAGATATCAAATGATCTTCAAAAATTAGGAAAAATTATGGAAAATAAATCCAATGAGATCAGATTTCAAACCCCACCATTTTTAGTCAAGAAAGATTTGCGAATTGCTCGGAATTGCTTTTTGAAATTTGAAAAATTTTGAATCCAGGTCAATCTGACCCCCGTGCACTTCACGAATTTTTAAAAAATTTATACTTGGAATTTTTTCAAAACAGTGGTGGCGTTTGAAAGATGGTTTGAGAATGAAGGTTTAGCCCGAATTTCAGAATTTTTTAATTACTATTTTTTTGGCAATCGAATTTTTAAGTCAAGCTTGAAATCTTGCTGAAAATTAGGAGATGGTGGAAAAGCTTTTTAAAGAGGTTTGAATTGAAATCTAGGCTTTCCACCAAAAAGGATGTTTTTTTTTTTTCAAAACTTTTGCACATTTTTTTTTCAAAAAGAATTTTTCAAAAGATTCATAGAAAATATATATATTTTTTTTGAAACTAACCTAAGCTCGAAAAGAAATCTAATCTAGATTTTTTTTTTCAAAATTTTCCTTTTTGATTTTTTTTCTTTTTTCACGAAAAAGAGAAAATTCCTTTTTTTTTTTCAAAAGAGATTGCAGAAAGTAGATCTAATCCTAGGGTTCAGAAAATAAGCCTAATCTACGATATATGATGTGCACCTGATTTTTCTTTGCTGCGCTCGATGTGTGTGCAGATCCCGTTTTCATTCAGTGTTGTCCTGCACATAAAAAACAAAGTAGAGGCAGATTTGTCAGTGATAGATTAAAATATCAAAATCAAGAAAAATGATGTTGCCTCCCCGGCAACGGCGCCATTTGGCAAAACTGCCATTTTCACCCATTTGGAAGTCGTCAGAAATCATAGTATAGTCGCGAAAAAACATTCGTCAAAAATTGATTTCTAAAGATAGCGAGACTTGAGTCCCGGTCGTTCGTCTCTGGGAGGCGTTGCTTTTACTTTTGAAATCGATCTTTTTGCCGCTCTACTTTGTTTAGAATCGCATGCCGGTTCATGATTATTACGTATTTACGTACGACATGCATAGTTGCAAGAATATTAAGACTTAGAAACAGGCAACATTAATCATGCAAAAGATAATAGCAATCATTAAGCTCATGGTGATTTCAAACTGATAGAGATATATATATATATATATAAAAATGTGTTTTCATTCATTCATTTGGGAGTTGTTGCACAAGGAATCTAGAGGAAAGCTTGTACATAAATGCTTGAAAATTAAATCTAGCTACCAGAAAATGATCGCATACAAGAATCGATGGGGGGATTTCGCATTCATCATTGGGGGAGAAGTAAGACTACACTACTAAGCAATAAATAAATGCAGTAAATATATGAAGAGCATAATCTAAATCTGGCAGAATGGAAGGGCATTTAGGGGTGGTCCCCGATGGCCTTTGAATGGTTGAGAGAAGGAGGGGCGGCCAATGGAACTTAGGCCGACCCTTGGAGAGAGGTTGGGGAGCTGATCCAGCTTCCTGGCGTGGAGATGGTGGCCTCCATGGTGGTGCTCAACTCATTGAGGTGGAGTGGAGATGGAAGTGGCTATTCTAAGTGGAATGGATGCCAAGGAAGTGAATGGGTGCAAATGGCCACCCAAGGGGTCATTTTATAGACCTAAGGGAAGCTCTCTAGAGAATTATGGAATTCTCTAGAGAGGCCTATGGTGGGAGCTCGTTGGAGAGTGAGAGAGAGAGGGTGGATGGTGGGTTTTAGATCCATCAAATGTGGATCTAAAAATTGAATGGCTCTTGGTTGCTATTTTTGGCAACCAAGGCAACCACACATGGTAGAGAGTTCTAGAGAACTCTAGGCTAGATATTTTCGTGTGGATGGTGTGTGTGGGTGTGTGTGGGTCGAAACTTAGGTGGCTAGGTTGATTAGGTTGGGCTCTAGTGGGTTTAGGTCAAGGTAGGTCTCAAATTAGGGTTATAAACCCTAATTCACTAAGGTAAAGTGCAATTAAACTAAATACAAGTTTAATTGGGTGTGTGGAAACTTAATTGAGAGTAAAACAACTCAATTAAGTTAGGTCTAGGTCAATTGGACTCTCACTGAGTCCAATTGGATAGTGTGTGCTGAGATCTGGGCTCAATTGGACTCAATGAGTCCAATTGAATAGGCTGATGGAATTGACTAAGATCCAAGTCAATTAGGTTTAGTGAGGACCTAATTAGGTCCTTAGGGAGGTCTAGAGGTGATGTACTAGGGTTAGGGCACCTTAATTTAGGTTCCTATGGGGTTGGAATTGGGTTTAGGGACCTAGAGATCCAAGATCAAGGCTTAAATCTCAAAACAGGAATTGGAGAGCAGTATCAGACGTCTAATAATATAATCAGACGTCTTATTCTCAAAAATCAGAAGTCCAGACTTCTTGTCTGGATGTCCAATCAGAGTCAGGAAGGATTTCAGGTTCTGCTTTGGGTATTCTGCAGAAATTAGACGTGTGACAAAGTGTCTGGACCTCCAATAACACTGTAGAAGTGGGTTTGAAGTGTGTGGGAGTTGGATAAGGGTCCTGGACATCTTAAAACTTATCTGGACATCTAGAGAAGGGTTGGAACTAGGGTTTTAGGGCTTCCTAGGGTGTTGTGACCTAATCTAATGGTGGATAAGCCTTGGGAAAGTCTCTAGGCTATCCTAGGGCTAGGATGGACCTAAGCTCTTCACATTTTACTGCTTTATTTCTACTTAATAGAATAGGAAACCTTTAAACCCCTTACATTATTATTCCTACATCTAAACTAGGCCTTCTGCTCCAGCTCTGCTACAACTCCTGTTATTCCTGATGCCGCTTCAGATCCAGCTCCTGATCAGTTTATTCCCTGCAATCGACATAATGCACTTAATCAACACATTATAACATTATTTTATGCGTAACTAAAGGAAAGCAGTAAAGATGCAGATAGTGTGTATGCATACATGAATAACCCTAACTTATGCTAAGTCCTAGCCTAATATAGGTAAATTAAGACCTATGATTGCTGTGCAATCAGGAACTAGCAAAAGATAGGCATGGGGGTATGATATAAACAAATCTATTTAGGTTAAAATGCCTATTCATGCATGTTCCAAGGCTTAGATTTGCATTTCTTGTTATAAATATTGCATAACATGCATCATTGTGCATTTAGAATAGTTATATAAATTTTAGGTTAATTAGGCCCTTTTTATGGTCAGGAGAGAAGAAGACTTATTTCAGGGCCTCAGATGTGATCGGACCGTACGGATCTGATTAAGATGACGATCGGAGTCTAACGCCTCTGAAATCATCTCGATTGGAGAACGTAGCATCGTACGAAGTCTGAGGAAGACCATTGGCCAGGGGGCAATGCGACACCCATACGGGTTTCGGATGGAAAATTAGACCTTTATGAATGGATATGGAGCGACAATCGTAGTCCAGCAGCGTGGGAATCATCTCAATCTGAGCACCATGGCACCCTCTACAAATGAAAGAAGAATGGTCGGCCCTGGTGGTGCCACGTGGTGCCATCCAAGGCACCCAACGTCGATCAGCAGCAGCAGCGCATGCGCACAACCACGCACAGCCGCAGCTGCACGCAGTGCACCGCGTGTAGCAGCAGTACAACGCACGTTAGCACGTGCATAGTCAAGGAGTGGGGAGCACGGACGCGTAAAGCACACAATGCGCGATGCGTGTGACAGCGGGGCGGGTGCAGATCTTCAGCGACACACCCTTAGTGATGCTTGTAGCTGTCACTAATGGTCTACATGCGTCAGCAAGAGGATTTCAATGGCAGATCTTCAGTGACCGCTGCAGCGATGTTTATGGACGTCAGTAATGACCCAGATTCGAATTTGTTATTCCTCCACAATAAAAGGACCTACCCACCACCATTCCAAACGATCTCCTCCTTTCTTCCTCACACCACCTCTAAGGCTCTAAAGAGAGCTTGCTCCAAGCCTGAGATGCTCCTTTAGAGTAGAAAACCAAATAGTTTTCCCACCCCTCACCGCCATTCGTGGAGCATCCCATGGCCATCCTCTCACCGCCCTTCGGGAACAAGATCCTCGCCACGACGCCATCCTGCCCCATCCTCCATCCTCCTTCATCCCGCTCACAACCTTCCTCCAGGTGATGTCAGGGCAAGTCGTCCTCCGAGCAACCGTCAAGGGGGATTTCTCTCACCTCATTCTATCTTTTTATGCTTTCATAGTGTAGATTTTCTGCTTTCATAGTGTAATAAACAATTCCTCATGAATAGATGATTGTTTCCCTCTCTCTTTTTCTCCTTCTCTCTTATTTTTGTAAGTAGATAAAGTTTTCATCGACTAAATCTCTTTCTTGCTAAAAATACCAAAAAAAATTAGAAAAGATAAAAACCACCAAAAGCAAATAAAAGCGAAGTGCGGATTTCCAAAACCTAACGTTCACCTCCCCATGTTCGACCTGGGACTCACTTTTCGAGTTTCAGTATAAATTTTATTTGATTACTGATGTAAACATATTTACACTACTTAAGATGTCTATTTATGCATGTTCTTAAGCATAGGAATGCATTGCATACTATAAATATTGCATAGCATTCATCATCTTGCATTTAGATTAGTTTGAATAAAATGGAGGTTAATTATTTTTTTTATGTTCAGAGACAGGGCAAAATTTTTATTGGGGCCTCGGATCGAAGATCCAACCGTACAGATGTGATCAGGGCAACGATTGGAGTTTAATGACTCCAAGATCGCCCTAATCAGACATTTGTAGCATCAGATAGAGACTGAGGAACCCTAGAAGGTCAAGGGCCAAGATGGTGTGAATCTGCACTTCAAATGACAAATCTGACCACACGGATGGATTCGAATCGACAATCGCAGCCTAACGGCATGAAAATCGACTCAATCCGACAACCGTGGCACCATCTACATCATCTAGAAGATGGATGGCCAAGATGGTGCCACATGGTGCCATCTCAGCTGCCCAACCGGCCGCTGCACTCGCCGCACCCTCTCTTCTTCGTCACTTCTCCATCATTGGATGTGCATCCAATGGCTGTGGATGCGTGCCCCTGAATTCATCTCCGCGACACAAGCGTTGCTGTTGCGCAATGGGTGAACGCACTCGTGAGAAGGTGAGGCATGCGTTTGAGACTATGCGAGCGACTACTGGGGAGCGAGTGAGTAGGCTCCGCGATCGCTCAATCCTGATCGAGCAGCTGCGGGTGCTCAATCCATTTCATGCCGTATCGCACGCCCACGCGTGACGTGAGATTGCACGCGGCTGTTGCACGTAGAGGAGGCTGGCGGAGGGGCGAGTTAAGCCGTTCGATCGTAAGATCGGTAGAACGTGAGAAGGTATTGCACGTAGAGGAGGCGAGTAGGTGTGCGCGCTCTGCCACACGTCGCCCATGATGGGGCTTTAGCGATGATTTTTTCCGTCACTAAAGACCCCTTATTTAATATTTTGAGATTTAAATGGCCAAATTGCCCTCACTCCTTGAAATTATAAAAGGAGACCCCCTCCACACGAAATTCTCATCCCTTCCTTCTCTTCTCTCCCTCTATAAAGCTCAAGAGAAGCTTTTCCCATACCCGGGATGCTTCTCATAAGATAGTCAATTTTTTGCCCCCTTTTCGGAAGTGGATCCCGCGACGACGATGACGTGCTGCCCCGTTCCCATTCTTCTCACTTCGTCCACCTTCGTCCTGCTCCATTCCCCATCATCCAGGTGTCGTCCCGTCCAGCTGGTCCTCCAAGCGACCGTCGAGGAGGATATCTCTCTCCCCATTCTTTTTACTACTTTCTAGAATAGATTTATTGCTTTCTAGTGTAATCATTTTCCTACTTTCTAGTTGTAATGTTTAGTGTAACAAACAATCCCTTTGATAATGAATTCCATGTTCATTCTACATCTCTTTTTTGGTTTTTGTTTGTAATATTCTCTCTCTCTCCCTCTCTTTCTCTTCTATTTAGTGTAAATAGAAAGATTGTTTCTAATCAATTAAATTACTTCGTGACAAATAAAACAAATGCATGTTTTTAAATCAAATGTCTGCCTCCCTGAGTTCGACCCTGGATTTCTATTTTGATATAAATTTTATTTGTTGAACACGAGTTCTTCGCCTTCAAACTATAGCAACAGGTTTTCAAAACCAAATACGTTAGCATAGCAACTCGTAGCTTAAACAACCATGCGTTTTGCAACTATGATGACGGGTTACTCATAACCCTAATTTCAAACTCGCGAAACACGTACGATCACACCACTTGAGCAAAGGCACCTCTAAGCCCGCCGTAAGATCAGATCCCAGCCGTTGGATCTCTACGGCTGAGATGTGCACTCCACGGCTGAAGAAGCACCTCATCAAGCGAGGAGTCATCTTGACCGTTGGATCTCCATCCAACGGTCATGGGCGCGGAAGCTCAATTCAAAAATAAGACACATGACGACCCTCAACACAGTGGTCTGCACCTCCACTCCCAACATGCGGCCATGCATTCGAAGCCCCACACGCGGATTTTCTCCACTGAAGCGCATATGGGAGGAAATGGAGCCGTCGATGGAAGATCGGGCGGTGAAGGAAGTGGCTACGTGGATGCATAGTTGAGCACGGACATGGCAACGGTGCCAAAATGATGTGGGTGCGCTTCGCGAATTAAAAATCAATGTTTCAAGCAACCCGTCATCGTAGCTCGCAAAACATTTCTACCAGATAAAATTTATAACTGAAACTCGAAAAGTGAGTCCCAAGTCAAACACAGGGATGCGAATGTTTGGTTATATAAAAATCCGTGCTTCTCTGTTATCTATTTTTTTGGTCGTTTTTGTCTTTTTTAATTTTTTTTGGTATTTTTAATAGGGCAAGAGATCAGGTCGATGAAATCTAGCTAATCTACTTGCAAAAAAAGAACAAAAGAGAGAGAGAGGAACAATCACATATTTTTCTGAATCCAATGTTTTCTACAACTAAGAAAGTGGGAAAAACTATACTAGAAAGTAGTAAAGATAGATGGAGATGAGAAAACCCCCCTCGATGGTTGCTCGAAGGACGACTTGCTCTGACGTTGCCTAGAGGAAGGTGGTGATGAGCGGGATGATAGAGGACAGAGTCGGAGGACGGATGATGGGGTAGGACGACATCGTGGTGAGGATCTTCCTCCCGAAGGGTGGTGAGAGGACGGCCACAGGATGCTCCACAAATGGGGATGAGGGGAGGGAAAACTATTTGATTTTCTACTCTAGAGGAGCATCTTATCCCAAGCCCAAGATGCTCCTCTAGAGTAGAAAATCAAATAGTTTTCCCTACCCTCATCCCCATTCGTGGAGCATCCCGTGGCTATCCTCTCACCGCCCTTCAGGAGGAAGATCCTTGTCGCGATGCCGTCCTGCCCCATCCTCCGTCCTCTGGCTCCATCCTCCTTTGTCCCGCTCCTCACCACCTTCCTCCATGAGACGTCAGAGTGAGTCATCCTCCGAGCAACCGTCAAGGGGGATTTTCTCATCTCCATCTCTCTTTACTTCTTTCTAGTGTAGTTTTTTCCACTTTCTTTGTTGTAGAAAACATTGGATTCAGAAATATATGTGATTGTTCCTCTCTCTCTCTTGTCTTTTTATTTTGCAAGTAGATTAGCTAGGTTTCATCGACTTGATCTCTTGCCCTATTAAAAGTACTAAAAAAATTAAAAAAGACAAAAATGACCAAAAAAATAGATAATAGAGAAGCATAGATTTTTATAAAACCAAATGTTCGCCTCCCTGTATTCGACTTGGGACTCACTTTTCGAGTTTCGGTTATAAATTTTATCTGATAGATGCGTTTTGTGAGCTACGACGATGGGTTACTCAAAACCCTAATTTTTAATTCGCGAAGCGTGCCCACATCACCAGCGGATAAGCTAGGGCTTGGCATCCTTTTTGGCCAGGAGATGTTTCAAGGCTGAGAGATGTAATCGGTATAAATGATTACATGAGAACCTAAAAGATAAGCCCTAAATTTTTCTAATGTGAAAACTACAGCTAGCAATTCTTTTTCAATAATGGTGTAGTTCCTCTGGGCCTTATCCAGAGTCTTGCTATCATAGTAAAACACAGAGGGCTTTTTCTCAATCTTCTGACCCAAGACAACCCTGACAGCATAATCAAGTGCGTCAGCCATAGTCTCGAATGGGGCTATCCAGACCGGTGGTTGCAACACTAGGGCATAGGTGATTGCCATTTTTAACAAATCAAATGCCTTACAGCATGATTCATCAAACTCGAACGGCATGTCTTTGGCTAGAAGGTTACTCAAGGGTCGAGCAACCTTCGAGAAGTCCGTGGTGAATCTTCTATAAAAACCCACATGCCAAAGGAAAGAGCAGACTCGTTTCATGGATGTGGGTGGAGGAAGTCCAAAGATAGCATCCACCTTAGCCTTATCAACCTCAATACCCCGATTAGAGACCACATGACCCAGGACAATGCCTTCCCGAGTTATAAAATGGCTCTTTTCCTAGATAAGGGCCAACCGTGTCTTGATGCATCTATGGAGGATCAATTCCAAGTTAGCTAGGCAAGACTCAAAAGAATCTCCAAAAATGGAGAAATCATCCATGAACACCTCAAGACAATCTCCCACCATGTCAGAAAAAATAGCCAGCATGCACCTTTGAAAAGTCGCAGGTGCATTGCAAAGCCCGAATGGCATTCTATAGAATGCAAAGGTTCAATAGGGACAGGTGAAAGTTGTCTTTTCCTGGTCTTCAGGATGGATAGGGACTTGGTTATATCCTAAATAACCTTCCAGGAAGCAAAAGTATTTCTGCCCAGCTAACCTTTCTAGGATTTGATCGATGAATGGCAAGGGAAAGTGATCCTTTTTGGTGGCTGTGTTTAGCTTCCTATAGTCGATACAGACTCTCCAAGTAGAAGCATAATAAGTGGCGAAGGTTTCCCCTATCTTATTAGTCGTAACGGTTATTCCCTCCTTCTTGGGTATAATCTGAACGAGGCTAACCCATGGACTATCCGAGATTGGGTATATAATTCTATCATCGAGCCACTTGATTATCTTCTTCTTGACCACTTCTCGCATATTCGGGTTTAGTCTCCTTTGCATTTAGCGAGAAGGGCGAGATCCATCTTCCATGAAAATGTGATGATTACAATAAGATGGCTCAATCCCACTAAGGCCATGGATGGTACAACCAATTGCCTCCTTGTTGTTCTTAAGGACCTTAATCAACCACAATTATTGCTCCTTAGTTAAATCAGCATTAATAATCACAGGGAGCGTGTTCTCAGGTCTTAAGAACTCGTATTTCAAATTTTTAGGCAATGGTTTTAATTCAAGTTGAGGTGGTTTTAGTATAGAAGGTAGGGAGGATGCTGATGAAGAGTCATCAGGACAATCCAGTGGAAGAGGGTGGGAATGAACAAAATCAACAGCCTCTTCAGGATGTGGCAAGTTTGCCACGGAGGGTTGTATTTTGGGTTCGCTAAAGCTGGTAGAGTCCTCGAGTGCACTGATCGTCATACAAGTCTCAAAATCATGATCCTCGAGCTCCTCAATGAATCCACAATCCTTAAATCCTCTTATCGCCTTAAAAATATCAAGAGTTAGTTTCTTGTCCCCAAAGGCAATCTCCATACTATTGCTCTCACAGTTTATGTTGGCCTTGGTGGTAGCTAGAAACAGGTGCCCTAGAATGATGGGCATGTTCCTCAAATTGTTAGGTACATCCACGCCAAGGACCAGGAAATCTACAGGAAAATAGAAATCCTTGACCTTGACGATTACATACTTAATAACGCCCTTCGGTGTGGTGATCGAGCAGCCCGCTAATTGTAGCATTATTGAGGTTGGCCTAAGTTTGCCGAATCCAAACATCTCATAAAGAGAAGTTGGGATTAGGTTGATGGATGCACCTAGATCCAACAGTGCTCTATCAAAAGTGTATTCCCCAATAATGCATGAAATCAAGGGGGCACCTGGATCTTTCTTCTTTTGAGGAAGGTGATGCAAGATGACAAAACTTGTCTACTCAGAGAGATCACCTTCCTTGGAGTAGGTTCTCTCGGCTTACGCTTTTGGGTACATAGTTCTTTCAAAAATTTAGCATAAGCCGAGATGTGCTTAATAGCATCGAAGAGAGGAATATTGATCTCTATGCTCTTGAATAAATTCAAGAGCTCCTCGTTGCTATCTAAGGTGTTCTTCTTCTTGGTTTTCAATAGGGCTTTAGGGAACAAGATGTGGGTGGTATTTTTAATTTCGATACCTGGGCCTTATTTTCTTCTTCAATCTCCTTCTCTCTCTTAAGCTCCCTAGGGTTTTGGCTTCTAGAAGGTAATTTAGGGTTCTGGGTTTGCTTTCCACTTCTCAAGGTGATGGAGTTTGCAGAGGCATATGGGTTTAGGTCTTGAGGTGGGTTAGTGAAGATTGGAGAGCCTTGATTGGTCATGTAACCAGAGGAAGAAGTGGAGGGACCCTGGTCAACCACCTGAGCATGTGTGTGTGGGTCCCATTGATTCCCATACCCTTAGGCTCCATTGCCCTAATTTTACACATTGCGCAGGTTGGGTACGGGTTAGGATGGTAGAGATCTGAGTTGTCAAGTGTTAGCAATTAACCCGGATTGCAAGTTATCCAATGATGTCTTCATTTGCTACATAAGCTGAAGAATGGACCCTTGCAATTCCACAATCTGCCGGTTTAAATCAGCCTGTCCTGCAGATTGTTGGGCATGCCAAGATGCCTGAGTAGCCAGTCTCGGGGGCAATTGGGTGCATACTTGACCCTAACCCATAGGTCTTTGAGATGCATAGTTGCTGGGTCATGTTTGGGTTTGTTGCCCCTAACCTTTCTAGGAGAAGTTAGGGTGGTTCCTCCAATCCGAGTTATAAGTATTGGAATATAGGCTAGACCTAGCATTCTCTTGCATTGCATATGCATCCTCATAGGACGAGGATGGAGAGAAGGAAGGATTAGAAAAACTGGGATCAAAGGACCCAATTTGGAACCCACAAGGTTCCGAGAAATCCTGGCTCATTGGTTGAGCCGATTCAAGTTGGTTCACGAACTCCTACCAAGTGGGAGCTCGTGAGGAATGGAATCCCAAATTTTGGGATTGAGTTGGTGTAGAAGTGTTTCCCGAATTCCCAGACATCCATTCTTCCATTCTTTTAGCAGCCAAGTCCGTTTTATCAGGCTTATTACAAACCAATTCCATGTCAAATGAATGAGAATCCTGTATCTCATTAGCATTTGACTTGGGTTGTTAGGACCGGTTGAATGCATCCGTGGAGGAATGATTAATTGAATTCTTTCTCATTTCCTTAAACAGGTCATATGCGCTATCTGCATCCCTATTGAGGAAATTACGTCCGCAGGAGGCATCCATGTGATTACGGAGTTGTTCAACCAACCCGTGATAGAAAATCTACATGAGTTGCCATTTCGGCACCTCGTGGTGTGGACACTTCCTCAAAAGTTCCTGGAATTGCTCCCAGGCACCATGAAACGGTTCCCCCGACCACTGGACGAAAGTGGTAATCGCCCGTCGCAAGGCATAGGTCCATCCGATTGGGAAGAATTTCTTTAGGAAATCAAACTTAAGAGCAGCCCATGTTTCTATCGAACTTCCGATGGTACGATACCAATGTGCGGTCTTATCCCTAAGAGAGTGGGGAAAAAGCCTCATGATCATTTGCTCTTCGTTCACATTCCTTGCTCTGGTGGTCTGAACCAAAGTGGTTAGCTCCTCCAAGTGTTGGAAGGGGTCCTCTACAACCCTAGGTGATACGATGAAAACATATTTATTAGGTTAAAAAAAAAGAAAAAAAAGAATAGAAAAAGGAGAAAATAAAATAAAATAAAAATAAAACCACACTTCCCTACACGAGTATGGCTGGCAAGTTGCCGTGGGTAACAGCTCATTGGTTGGTTGTCCAGAGCCTAGCTCACAAAAATGCACAATAATTCCCAAAACACTTGGGGAACAAGTAGGAAAGTAGAATAAACTGAGGAGATATACACTTGGTTCGCCTTTGTACTGACCCCATAAATAAAAGAAATAGGGAGAAAGCTACCGTTCGAAAAGGTAAAACTTTAGTCAAGGTCTCGTAGGGTCGCAGAAACCCAAAGTCCATTTTAATGGTCGCCTAGTGAGTCTATCACCCTTTCACTAGATGCTTAGCACTTAGAATTCTTTTTGAGTCTTGGGCGGGTCGGGTAACCCAAAAAAGTTATCCTGAAACTCTCAAACTCCAAAAGTCCAAAAAAATTAGGAAAGAAGAAAAAATGTATTTTCCCTTTTCAAATAAGGCGAGGACTTCGGCGGTCTGCATTCTAGCAGACACTTGGGTACTGTTGAGTCTTCGTAGTTTAGGATTGTAATTGAAATTTTCTACTGCTAATAAATAACTTAGGCCGAAGCGATCGAGTCCTAATTCTATTTTTATACATAGCATGTAGTTTAATTTTGCTAGGACTAGCAAAAGATAGGCATGGGCATATGATATAGACACATTTGTTTATGTTAAAATGCCTATTCATGAACGTTCCTGGGCTTAGATTAGCTTTTCATGTTATAAATATTGCATAGCATGCATTATCCTGCATTTAGAGTAGTTGTATATATTTTAGGTTAATTAGGTCTATTTTATGGTCAGGTGATGAGAGCCTCATCATGAGCCATAATTAGCTCATTTTGGCCTAATAAAGAGAATAAAAGATCCTACATAACTTAGAAGAGGGCTTAATTGGAGGAATAAGTGTTTTGAGAAGAAAACATGAAATAAAGGTTAAAACTGCAATTTTACCATTGCAGTACATAAACGGGATTTCTCAGATAAAACATAGGTCAAATGGTCTGAATAAGATAGAAAGTGGGTTGGTTCAATCAGAAATGAGTTTATATGCAAACCAGGAATTAAGTGACATCTTATAACCCTAAAACAGACCCACTTAATTCAACAAGGTTCTGGTCAGGATAAAAATCAAGTAAACCCTCTAAAATTCATGGAAAAATATCCCCTAGGGTTTAGAACATTCAATTTAGCCTTTGGAACCAAGTTTGACCTAGATTAGGTCCTAGCTCATCAATTGATCAAATTTAGATTTTTGCGCAAAATGTCTAATCAAACATGGTCAAACCTAAAATCCAACTTCACCATTAGATTTCTTAGGTCCAAATTAGGTTTGTACCAAAATTTGAACCTAAGGGGAGGTAATCTTGACCTACTTTACAAATTAGTACACCCAATTACATTTTGGTCCCTATCTTTTTTAAGCCATTGCATAAACCCCCCTAACTTCCTCGCCACTCTTACAAGAAGTTCCCTCCACCATTATTTGGGAGAGATCCTACTCTCTGATTCCTCAGAGATCTTCCAGATTTGGAAGGGAGTTTCTCTGAGGAATTCCCTTCCATCTAAACTCAATCCTGATCCCTGATTTGCACCCAATCGCTCGTGCGAACGAACGAGAGATTTTGGTCTCTTAACTGTTTCCATCTCCGGCGAGGATTCCTGCGCTTGGAAGCTTATCTTCCAAGCACAGGAATCCCTGCCTGTGCCTATAAATTAACCCTCATCTCCGGCCGCACCTCCTCGGCTCGACTTGGCCAGAATTCCACCTCGATTTCCTCTTCTCCTCTAGCCAAGGGGTCCAGCGAGCTCCGATAAGCCCCCCTCCTCTTCCTCGCCGCTCTGCCATAAAACCAGTGGCAGAGCTGTCCTCCTCATCCTCCTCTGCGTCGCGCAACACCCGCGTGAGCAGCCCTAGCCCTGTCGTCACCGCCGTCTTCCTCCACTCGATGCTTTCTTCTCCGGCGACAACAGGTACTGCCAGCAGCCTTCTCTCCCCCTTCATCCACTTAGTTAGGTTATAACTGTTCATCTCTATCCCCTCTTTCATTTCTCTCATCTTATTTCACCAAATGCTCCTCGATCGTTGCTATCCACCACCATCTTCTTCATCTCCGGCCACCATCCAGCGAGACGCTTCCGTCACTCCGCAGCCCCACAAGTCTCGCCAACCACCACATAACATCTGCCACACTTCACTGAATGTCCTCCGCTCATCCACAGACCCTCTACACTGCCACAACTATCCCCTGACCAAACCCATCTGGCCGATCACAGAGCGACCTAGGAAAGCACGCCTAGGCTGCTCCGTGGCCTGCCACCTACAGCCTCACCTTCGCCGTGACATGGCGAAGGTGCTCCTGTGGTCTGATTGAGCCGCAAGGCCCTTTTTGTGTCAGGCAAGGTTCGCAATCTAGCTTCCATTAACGGTGACTCGAGGAGGTTGCAAACTCGTCCCATGCTGCAGTGCTCCAGGATTCCATGTCTAGCAGACTCGGGGAGGCCTCGTGAGGTCATCTGTTTAAGAGAGAGGCACCACGAAGCCTGCAGTGCTGCAATTGGAGAACGGTCTGCTGCGGGCACGCGAGAAAGAGCAGCGGAACAATAGCCCCACCTCAGTAAGGCATAAAGCTTGTGAGTAGTTTAAATTGATTTTGTCATATTCTCTGTTCGCCCCTGATAACACATGGGGTGAGGTCCCTCACCAATACACAATGCCTCATCCGTGAGCTCACCACATGGATTTGGTGACCCGACTAGATACACTCCCGAGCACTCCTCGCGCATCACACCCATGCCGATGCGCCTGGACCCTGGCGCACAACCCGACCCGATTACCCGGCTCTGGGAGCGTGCTAAAGAGTGACATACAGAGAGAGAGAGAGTGACGCATGTGTGGGTAGAGGGATAGGTTTTTCTCTCCTTGGTTTGTGCAGGGAAGGAACTAACGAAGGAAGCAGGGACTTAGCCGCTACAAGAGAAGGAAAAGAGGAAGAAGGAAGGAAGCCATCGCAGAGGAAAAAGAGAAAGGCAAGGCAGAGGGAAGAGGCGAAGGAAAAAGAGAAGAGGAACTAAAGAAGAAAGCAGAAATAATGAAAGGGAAAGACAATAAGAAGAAGAAGAGAAGCTGAAGGAAAGGGAAGCAGAGCCAAGGAAGACCCGCAGAGAAAAGAAAGAGAAAGAAACTGCAGAGAGAGGCAAGGCAGAAGACAGAGGAAAATACGAATAAAGAAGCAAGGCAAGAGAACTGCTGAGAAGAAAGAAGAAGCACAAAGAAGAAAGGAAGAAAATCAGAAGAAGAAGAACAAGATAGGAGGAAACAACTTTTTAAGACGTCTGATCCCATGATCAGACGTCCAAATTCCTTCTTTTTGCTATAATTGACTTTTAAACTCATGCATTTATATATTTTGAATTAAGTTTTGAGTAATTAAGTGTTCAATTATATTCTTGAGATTAGCAATAAATTCCAATTGCTCCCTGTGTTCGACCTCGGATACTTAGGTTTTCGAGTAATAAACTTTTATTTGTTGACAACGCTTGATCACCTATGCTACGACGTAACTAACTGTTAAAACACGATCAAGACGCATCAACATTTTGGCACCGTTGCCGGGGAGCAACGTGCAATTTATCACTAGTCTCTACATTCTTTTTATCATATTGAACACTAACTTGCCCTATGTTGCTTTGTTGTGATCTTGAAGGTATTTCACGAGAAGATCCCTCCCGCAAGTCAACCACTCAGGGCATGTAATTTCTTTTCTTCCTTAAACCATCCCCTAATCCTTGAAAGACAAAAGGAAGAAATTAATTTAGGAATCAATTGCCTTCTTTCTATAGTAATCACCATCTTTAAGGCAAATGTTTCCTGATTTTGCGAAAATTTTTCTTCAAATCTTCTTGAAGTCGAGAGCGATTTTTTTATATTCTATCCTACAAAATTCATGTGCCCAATAGAAATCACGTTTAATCTCTACGGACAACACACTTCTTGCTTTTAAGTCCAAAGAGAATTTTTGTGAAAAAGAGGATAGGAAATAGAACCAAATTAGGGTTTCTACAGTAGGGTCTTGGAGTGCTAGACACGCATGCCTGTATAAAAGGAAATGAACCCTCCCGCATCAGTGTGCGACCCAAGCCCTTGATTGAAGAGATCAAAACAAGACAAACCCTAAGAAAAATTGAGCTCTAAGATTACTTGAATCTTAAAATCTTTGACCTAATAAACTGGGAGTCAAATCAGGGTGATCCCTAGGCCCCAAGCCTAGAATCATTCTACCATCTATAGGACAGGTCAAGTGAAGTTGACCCCTTGGATCAACCAACCTCCAAATTAGGTCACAACATCAAAACATCTAAAGTTCAAGTGAGAATCCTAAAGCACCTTTGAAATAAAAGTGGTAGACTTAAGTGGTCAAGGTCCCCATTCTGGTCTACTGGAATCTCAGTGACAAGAGAGGTTGGGTGGGGGAAACCCTGTAACCCGTGGGGATGCTCTACCATGTAGGGGTCTTCGCGGGACTCTCCCTCTCTAGCTGCCTAGGTAATTCTCAGGTGGATGACCTTTTGATTTAGGGGTATCATCCGCCCTGACCCTCCGTAGTCATCCAAACGTTTTTGGGTGTCTTGATTGGGTCAAAAACATCTCCAGTCCCTCATCTTTTATCTTTAGAGCACACACATACATTTTCAGTGGGACTCTTTATTCAGATTTAATTGCTTCATAACTTGATTCTACATCTTGATTCCACCACCTAATTCAAAAATGCAGCCAAACCACTTAGGACTACCATTCAAGAAGCCTGAATATCGTAGATCCATGAGAGATAGGATGATTGAGGATGCCCTGAAATTCTATGAGAAAGAAGACAAAACCTCAACACCAATAGAAAACGTTCAGGTTGATGTTCCAACAACCACAACCTTTATCATAACTTGTGCCCAAGTATTATTGGCAGAAGCCACAAAAGGATCAACTCGTAACTTGCTCATCACAGGGTACATTGAGATAGAAAAATTGCACAATCTTGAATACCTTCAATGTATGACAAATCCTCGACTTTGGAAGCAACACCAAGATGATCTTGAAAAACGGGAAGAGATAATGAGATTAGTAAAACAAATTATTGACCAGAAGTACCCGTATATACCACAAACAGAGGATGAACTATCTTGGGACAACATCAAAGATCAATCTAATCTTGGGTTTGAGGCACAAAATGGTTGTGGATTCCCAACCCAGATGGAGTACAATGTGCCTAATATTGAAGAAGGTCGGGAAGCTCCAAATGTAGGAAAACATGATGTTGAGCCCACTCTAGATCATGAATCACCAGGATTAGAATCCTAAAACTCTTGCAAGAATGAGAGTAGAACTGAACCTCTCGAGGGTGTAAATTCCATCCCTTATTCTGATAAGGTGACCCTCGAAGGTTATTCAGACCTAGATTCTAGTGATTCAACCCACATCCTAAGCCCAGGATCTAGATCTGAAAACTATTTTGATGATTTCAAGGCCCCATATGAGAAAGATCAATCTTTCAATGGAAAATATGAGTTTGGGCCTCTATTTGATGAATATCCATCGCCAACATCCTCAGAGGAACTAATCAATTTTTTAGAAGTCATACCAATTTACGATACAGAAACTGAGGAGTTGGACGAGTGGGGTTTCAATTGGGTCTGTCCTACCAGCTTAGAACCTGAGCCTCTACCAGATAAGGACACCTTTTTAAGCTCAAAATTAACATCTAGGCTAGACCCCAGTCAGGCTGCTGAATCTACAGCATATGATTTATTCTATGGTGGAACTCATGATCTTGAATCTCATTCAGATTTTGATTTTCGCAAACTCTCCGACGATTTCGAATCTGACCATAACATCAGAGAAAATCTACTTCCTGATTATAACAAGCCAATTCTCTTTGAAGCCACTTGCTCCACATATATAGAACTAATCAAAACCTGTTCAATACCCCGACCCACAATCGAACTCAATTTCTATTCTGATTCACCTCTCACTGAGCCATTTGCAGATGATTCAACTCCATATCTATACCAGGTATCGGGTATTGATCAGACCGAAAAATAGGAGCCATCATTCTTTGATCACCCCTGTAGGGTTTCCACACCATACATTGATTATTTTTTAGAACCCTACTCCAACCAGGCTGATTCGACTTAGCCTAAACCTGAGTTTTCACTTCCATATCCGTTCGAGCCACATTGCATATGGTGGGTTCCGCATCTGTTGATCTACATCTATCAACCCACCAGTCTGATTGGGTTTGGGCTACATCATCAGTCCACTGATCTAAACAAGCACCTGGTTGGACCAACTAGGCTCTTAATCAAGGTGCTTGTTTAGCAAAATTCCACTGATTTGACCACTCCCTCTCCACCACATGTTCCGCTCGGCTAAAGGCATTAAATTTAGCGCTTAACGGGAGGCAACCCGTCATCCCAAAAATAGAGACCTGTCTGATTATCCATCCGTACTCCATGTCCATTGCACCTTGAGTTCAGCCTTAGACTATTGATCCCACCTCTGGTACACGTACCAGAGCTTGAAATCGTCTGCATCAGTCATTTTCGACCCATTAACCCGCCCAATGTATCCTGTTCTAAGTCCCTAATCTCAACACTATTTCACACCCTCCGTTTACAATGAGGACATTGCAAAACTTAGGCATGGGGGGGTGATAAAGTTCATACATATAGAACCAAGAAAAAGTCAGAAGGATTCTCACAAAAAAATTCACATATGTCAAAAACATAAAAAAATTGAAAAATTATGAAAAAGAACAAAAAAATGGAGGGGGGAGGAAATTTTGTGAGCCACATAATCATAAGGAGGAGAAAAAAGAGCAAAAATGACAAAAAGGAGCACAAAATGAAAAAGAAAAAGAGATAGTTATTAGTAAAAGATTAAGGAATTAACTGAAGTTCTAGACCAGATCAAGAAAATAAAAGTGTTAAGGAAACATAAAAGGAGATTAGCGGGAACGTTGGCCTCAGGCCTCTTGGGCTAGATTCTTTAGCATAAAAATTCACGTATTTGCTAAAACCTGGATAATCCTGAAGAGGTTGGGGAAAATGTGAAGCTTAAGTATTAGGTCTAATGCTTAGGAAGTATTTGGCCTTGTTAATTGACCTTCGATTTACGGGATTCGGTAACCTAAGCACCCCAATTCACACACAATCTAGTTCAGTGCGCATAAATATCAAAATTACGCAAAAGCATTTCAATGTTATGAAAAAAGTCACCTAGATTAGGAGCGGCCGATCAACACAAGTTGATTTGGACGAGTTCCCGACACGGAGAGGCGGGAAATTCCCCTTGAAGATGCGTAACAACATATCATCTCCTCAATGCTTATCTCTTAGGATATTTAAATATCCTACCGGGGGCATGTAAGCACGTTGCTGGTTCAGATATCATGGGCAGCATTATCATGAAATGTCGATTGCCAGGGTCTGAATTGAGCCACAGAACGCCATGGGTGGGATTATCTAAAAATCTCGAAAGCCAGGGTTCTGGGGGTTGCCATGGGCGGTGCTATCTAGAAGCATCGATAGACAAGGACCCTTGAGGATTGATGATGGGGACGAGGAATCCAATATAGACCATGTTAAGAAGCCAATCCAAAGCTAGAAATAAAAAGAAAAAAGAGGGAGAAAACTCTCCAAACAAATCCTCTGTCTCTCTCTTACAAAAAATGCACTGCAAACTGAACCTAGGCTAAAAATGTCTCGAGCAAGAGTGCTTTAACCTCGGAGTCCAACAAACCCTAGGTTAGTTTCTGCAGGCCTTAGAAACCTTTGTGAAGGACTGAGGCTAAAGTGGGTCAGGTCCGGATTTTGGTTGGTACTTGAGTACCTCTAGGCCTACTGTCAGCATTCTGACCTAATCACAAAAGAAAAAGAAAAGCACTTATCGTAACTGATGACAGACACTCAAGGTCTAGAACAGAAGTTAAAATCTTGAAATTTTGCTAAGGGACTAGCAAAATCTAGGCATGGGGGTATGATGAGAGCCTCATCATTAGCCATAACTAGCTCATTTTGACCTAGTAAAGAGAATAAAAGCTCCTACATATCTTAGAAGAGGGCTTAATTGGAGGAATAAGTGTTCTGAGAAGAAAACATGAAATGAAGGTTAAAACTGTAATTTTACCATTGCAATACATAAATGGGATTTCTCAGAGACAAAACATAGGTCAAATGGTCAGAATAAGATGAAAAGTGGGTTGGTTCAATCAGAAATGGGTTTATGTGCAAACTAGGAATTAAATGACATCTTATAACCCTAAAACAGACCTGCTTAATTCAATAAGGTTCCAGTCAGGATAAAAATCAATTAAACCCTCTAAAATTCATGGAAAAATATCCCCTAGGATTTAGAACATACAATTTGGCCTTTGGAACCTAGTTTGACCTAGATTAGGGTCCTAGCTCATCAATTGACATAATTTGAGTTTTTGCACAAAATATCCAATTAAACGTGGTCAAACCTAAAATCCAACTTCACTATTGGATTCCTTAGGTCCAAATTTTGTTTATACCAGAATTTGGACCTAAGAGGAGATCATCTTGACCTACTTTGCAAATTAGTACACCCAATTACATTTTGGTCCCTATCTTTTGAAAGCCATTCCATAACCCCTCCTAACTTCCTCGCCACTCTTACAAGAAGGTCCCTCCACCGTTATTGGGGAGAGATCCTACTTCGACGAGGAATAGAGAGGGAATACTCTCTGATTCCTCAGAGATCTTCCACATTTGGAAGGGAGATTCTCTGAGGAATTCCATTCCATCTGAACTCAATCCTGATCCCTGATTTGCACCCAATCTCTCATGCGAACGAACAAGAGATTTCGATCTCTTAACTGTTTCCATCTTCGGTGAGGATTCCTGCACTTGGAAGCTTGTCTTCGAAGCACAAGAATCCCTACCTGTGCCTATAAATTAACCCTCATCTTCGGCTGCACCTCCTCAGCTCGATTTGGACAGAATTCCACCTCGATTTCCTCTTCTTCTCCTCCGGCCAAGAGGTACAGCGAGCTTCGGCGAGCCCCCTCCTCTTCCTCGTTGCTCTGCCACAAAACTAGTGGCAGAGCTGTCCTCCTCATCCTCCTCTGCGTCACGTAACACCCGTGCGGGTAGCCCTAGCCTCGTCATCACTGCCGTCTTCCTCCACTGGACGCTTTCTTCACCGGCAATAGCAGGTACTGCCAGCCGCCTTCTCGCCCCCTTCTTCCACTTAGTTAGGTTAGAACTGTTCGTCTCTATCCCCTCATTCGTTTCCCCATCTTATTTCACCAAACCTCCTCGACCGCCGCTATCCACCACCATCTTCTTCATCTCCGGCCACCCTCCGGCGAGATGCTCCCATCACTCCGTAGCCCCACACGTCTCGCCAACCACCGCATAACCTCCACCACACTTCACTGAATATCCTCCACTCATCCACAGACCCTCGACATCGCCACAACTGTCGCCCGACCAAACCCATCGATCGGCCACAGAGCGACCTAGACACGCACGCCTAGGCTACTCCGCGGCCTGCCACCTACCGCCTCACCTTCACCGTTGCACGATGAAGGTGCTCCTGTGGTCTGATTGAGCCGCAAGGCCCTTTTTGTGTTAGGTAGGGTTCACGCTCCAGCCGCCATTAACGGTGACTCGAGGATGTTGCAAGCTCGTCCCAGGCTGCAGTGCTCTAGGATTCCTTGTGCAGCAGACTCGGGGAGGCCTCGCAAAGTCATCTATTCCAGAGAGAGGAGCCACGAAGCCTGCAGTGCTGCAATTGGAGAACGGTCTGCTGTGAGTGCACAAGAAAGAGCAGCGAAACAATAGTCCCACCTCGGTAAGGCATAAAGCGTGTGAGTAGTTTAAATTGATTTTGTCAAATTCTCTATTCACCTCAGATAACACATGGGGTGAGGTCCCTCACCTATACACAGTGCCTCATCCGTGAGCTCACCACACGGATCTGGTGACCCGACCAGATACACTCCCAAGCACTCCTCGTGCACCACACCCACGTCAGTGCGCCTGGACCCGGGTGCGCGACCTGACTCGGTTACCCAGCTCTGGGAGCTTGCTGAAGAGTGACATACAGAGAGAGCGAGAGACACACGTGTGGGTAGAGGGATAGGTTTTGCTCTCCTTGGTTTGTGCAGGGAAGGAACTGAAGAAGGAAGCAGGGACTTAGCCGCTGCAAGCGAAGGAAAAGAAGGAAGGAAGCATCGCAGAGGAAAAAGAGAAAGGCAAGGTAGAGGGAAGAGGCAAAGGAAAAAGAGAAGAGGAACTGAAGAAGAAAGCATAGATAAAGAAAGGGAAAGACAATCAGAAGAAGAAGAGAAGCTGAAGGCAAGGGAAGCAGAGCCAAGGAAGACCCGCAAAGAAAAGAAAGAGAAAGAAACTGTAGAGAGAGGCAAGGCAGAAGACAGAGGAAAATAAGAAGAAAGAAGCAAGGCAAGAGAACTGCAGAGAAGAAAGAAGAAGCATAAAGAAGAAAGGAAGAAAATCAGAAGAAGAACAAGATAGGAGGAAACAACTTTTTAAGACGTTTGATCCCATGATCAGACGTCCAAATTCCTTCTTTTTGCTACAATTGACTTTTTAACTCATGCATTTATATATTTTGAATTAAGTTTTGAGTAATTAAGTGTTCAATTACATTCTTGAGATTAGTAATAAATTTCAATTGCTTCCTGTGTTCGACCTCGAATACTTAGGTTTTCGAGTAATAAACTTTTATTTGTTGACAATGCTTGATCACCTATACTACAACGTAACTAACTGTTAAAACACGATCAAGACGTGTCAACATTAGGAGAGAAGAAGATTTATTTCAGGACCTTAGATGGACAATCGGATCGTATGGATCTGATTAGGATGACGATCGAAGTCTAACGCCTCCGAGATCGTCGAGATCAGACTCTTGTAGTACCTTATGCGGTCTGAGGAAGATCAACGGCTAGGAGGGCAATGCAACATTCTTATGGCTTTCAGATGGAAATCCGACTGTACGGATGGATCCGAAGTGACTATCATAGTCCGGGAGCGTGGGAATCATCTTGATTTGAGCACCGTGGCACCCTCTACAATAGACAGAAGATGGACTATCCTGATGGCACCACGTGGCACCATCTAGGCTGCCCAAGGGTCATCGCTACCTTTCTCTCTCTTTCACACCTATCAGATTTGGACTGTTGGATCTAAATCCAACGGCCATGAGGAGGCCATGCCATCTTCCCAGTAGGCATATGAAATTCATTCTTTGGACAAAGTAAAGAGCATAGCATAGTGGTAAAAGAGCTTATCACAGAGGGGAGGTCACGGGTTCGAATCCCTGCGTACCCCCCCAAATCTTCCATTGGAGGCATGCACGCGCAAGCATAGCACCGACGCGTGCATGGCCAGCCGCAGCGTAGTGCATGCATGCACGCATAGCCAACCGCTGCGCTAGCATAGCACCAGTACGCAAGCACTCACGCGACCAGGGGCGCGTGATGCACGGGCTAGCTGTAAGCGAGTGTTTGGTTGGCATGATCTTTAGCGATAGTTGGGTGAGCCTTTAGTGACGCTTGTAACTATCACTAATGGCCTGCACTATGCACGTGCCAGCAAAGGAATCGAAGAGCGCCAGCAAGCTTTAGCGACGTTTGGGGGATTGGCTGGCACGGAACTACAACGATGCCTTTGATGTCACTAAATGCCCTCTACACAAATTGCCCGCTTCCCTTCACTATAAAGGGAACCCTACACCTCCCTTTCTTCTTGATCTCTTCCTTTCTTCCTCTCACCACCTCCAAGGCTCTAGAGAGAGCTTGTCCCAAGCCCAGGATGCTCCTCTAGAGTAGAAAACCAAATATTTTTCCCTCCCTTCATCCCCATTCGTGGAGCATCCCATGGTGGTGATAAATGCTAGTTTATCATCATTCTCATGCATTAAAACAAACCTATCTCTTAGGATTTTACTGCATAAACGTGTTTTTGAGCTGCATTTAGGCATTAATTAGGTTAGGCATGCATTGCACTTTTTGTTGTCTTTTTAATGTGTTTTTGTGAGTGTTAGGGATATACATATTGCCAGATCCCTAGAACTTTAGCACTCAAGAAGGCAACTAGTCAAGGAGAAGATCTCACCAGCTGGAACTCAACTTGATCCAGCTTACCATAGTTGGAATTAAGCTCACCTGAACTAGGGCTAGCTCATCCTAGCTCCATTCAGCTCATCTCAGCTGAATGGCAGCTTAAGAGAGATCATCTTAGCTTACCTTAGCTCAGGTCAGCTCACATCTAGGTCAACTTAGCTGAGTCTAGCTCATCTTGGCCCCCATTAGTCCACATGGAGCTCTAGCTAGCTCAGTTGAGTTGACTAGAGTTCACCCCAACTCAGGTCCAGTTACATCCAGCTCCACTGAACTCCAACCAGTTGAAGATGACCTCATTTCAACTCAGGAAGCTCAAGTCCAGCTCCTGGGGATTCAGCTTAGCTCAACTAAGTTGAGCTAAGCTACCTTAGCTGCCTCAACCAGCTTGATCCTCCTTGGGAGCACCAGACCCAGCTCACCTCGGCTCATTATGGCAGAAGCCAGCTCACTTTAGCTTGGCTTAGTAGCAAGCAAAGAACTAGCAAGCTAAGCCAGCTAGAGTAGCCCCATGCTAGCCTCTTCAGCAGCTGCCAGCTCCAGTTCAGCTCTGGACTCTTCATATCCAGCTCCTCTCCTCATACCCAAGCTCCCATTGACTACTCCTCTACACCACTACTACCAAAGCTATCTTAGCTTATGTTAGCTTACCTAACTCCAGCTCCCTTGGCATTTACCACCTTAAAACCGCACCTAACTAGCCCCACCAATTAACCCTAACCCTAAGTCCACTTTAGCTACCTAGTCAACACTACTCTTGGCGCCAACCATAGGCACCCTTCCACCCCACTCCACCAGAAAAATTCTCCACCATTTTGGCACCAAAAACCACCATAACAACCTCCATTTTGACGCCACTTTTTCACTCCAAAATCCCCTTCATCTCCACCACATATCTCCCCTTAAATCCATCTCCACCATCCACCTAACACCCCTTCTAAAAGACCCTAGGTTGGCGCCAAAATGGTGGTGTCCCTCCACCACCAAAAGCCACCAACACCACCATAACTACCACCCCTAGATGACCCTTGGGTTGGTTCCATTTATTCCTAGCCGTAAACCTCTAACCACCACCCAAAAGCTTATCCTAGCCCTCTATTAAAGGCCACACCAACCACCCCCATCCACCTCTATAAAAACCCATCACCTACCACCATTTTCTTCATCCTCCATTAGTGTTTTATTCCACCTAAGACCTACCTACATCTACGGCTAAGAAGGAGTAGAGAAGGAGATTAAGGGGACACATCACCCGCCCCCTTGGTGCCTTCTTCTCCCCACTCTCTTCTTTCTTGTGCCACGCCAAGGAGGAGGAATCTTCTACTTCAAGGAGGATGGCCAAGTAAAGGAGGACTTAGGGTGGATGCCACCCTTGGAGAGAAGCATAGGGCACGCCGCTTAAGCATTTGCCTTAGAGGACATCATCTTGTCGGAGCTATAGAAGGAAGGAGCTAAAGACCTTTTCAAGCCCAGGAGCTACCAGGCTTGGAGCAAGAAGAGCTTCATCCCCTTCATCGCCATCATCATCTAAAGGATTTGTCTTTATTTCATTTTTCAATTTTTTATAGAAGCATTCATCTACTGGTAGACAATTTCCTTTAATAATAATAAAAAAAAAGAAGTTGCCTTGATTTCTTGTTGCACACTTTTTATTGCATTACCTTGCTTTATCTATAGTGTAGTTTCACTCCTCCTTTCCAATTAATCTGGGCCTCCACTGCCTATGTTGAGCTTAGAAAGTGGATAATTTTTGTCACTTAGATTGGCATAGTAGGTGTAGTAATTTTTCCCACCAACAACTTTGCATGTTGCCTTAATTTCAAAAACATAAAAATGATATATTGAAAATGATCAAAAAGAAAGTTGAGATTTATTTACCAAGCAAGAGATTTGATTTGCAAGCATATTACCTCCTTGGATTACCCTAGATACCCCACTATCTAGGTTATAAATTTTAATAACAAATCTGTTTTTGTGCGTTGCAATGACTTAAAAATCCTAATTTAACAAATCGTGCAAAAATGAGATAACTTTTTGGCACCATTACCGGGAAGGCACATGATGTAAACACATTTACACTACTTAAGATGTCTATTTATGCATGTTCTTAAGCATAGGATTGCATTGCTTGCTATAAATAGTGCATAGCATGTATCATCTTGCATTTAGAGTAGTTTGAATAAAATTGAGGTTAATTGTCTTTTTTTATGTGCTTGAACAGGGAAAACTTTTTATCGGGGCCTCGGATCAAAGATCCAGCCACACAGATGTGATCAGGGCGACGATTGGAGTTCAACGACTCCAAGATCGCCCTAATCAGGCATCTGTAGCATCAGATAGTGACCGGGGAATCCTAGAAGATAAAGGGCCAAGATGGTATATATCCACACTTCAAATGACAAATCCAACCGCACTGATGGATTCGGATCGACGATCGCAGCCTAACGACGCAAAAATCGAGTCAACCCGACACTCGTGGCACCATCTACATCATCCAGAAAATGGACGGTCAAGATGGTGCCACGTGGTGCCATCTCGGTCGCCCAAACACCCGCACGCACCCGATGAAGCTCCCGCATCCGCCCTTCATCGCCGTTGAATCAAGATCCAATGGTTGTGGATGCGTGCACTTGAATGCATCCGCGCGACCATTTGGACGGCGTAGCGCAGTGGTCCAGCGCCTTATCGCGAGGCGCTGGCACGCGTTCGAGCCTCGCCATGCGAAATCTGGAGTAGGGGGCGCACCTTTAATCGACCATCAGATCGCGATACAACGGCCGCACGTGCCCGATAGTGCCCACGCAATATTGCACACGCAGCATAATGCGGCATCACAAGCGTTGTGGCGGGCGCGTAGCGAGGCGGGCGAAGGCACGTTCTGAGCAGTCCGATCTCACGATCGGATGGCTGAGGATGGCTGAACATGCACAAGCGTTGCGTGCACGAGCAAACGAGTGGGCACGCGCGGTCAGCGCCCACTACGCCCACAATGGGGCTTTAGCAACGGTTTTATCCGTCACTAAAGACCCCTTACTTAATGTTTTGAGATTTAAATGACCAAATTGCCCTCACTCCTTGCAACTATAAAAGGAGACCCCCTCCACATGAAATTCTCATCCCTTCCTTCTCTTCTCTCCCTTTCCAAGGCTCAAGAGAAGCTTGTCCCACACCCGGGATGCATCTCACGAGATAAAGTCAAATTTTCGTCCCCCTTCGGAAGTGGATCCCGCGACAACGATAACGTGTTGCCCTGTTCCTGTTCTTCTGCTTCGTCCTCCTTCGTCCAGGCATTGTCCTGTCCGGCTCGTCCTCCAAGCGACCGTCGAGGAGGATATCTCTCTCCCCATTCTTTTTATTGCTTTCTAGTATAGATTTACTACTTTCTAGAATAGTTCTGCTCGTCCTCCAAGCGACCGTCAATCAGGATATTTCTCTCTCCATTCTTTTAAAGCTTTCGAGAGTAAATTTACCGCTTTCTAGTGTAATTATTTTCTGCTTTCTAGTTGTAATGTTTAGTGAAACAAACAATCTTTTTAATGATGAATTCCCTATTCATTCTACGTCTCGTTATAATTTCTGTTTGTAATATTCTCTCTCTCTCTTCTATTTATTCTAAATAGTTAGATAGTTCTAATCAATTGAATTACTTCGTGACAAATAAAATTAAACGCGTAGTTTTTAAATCAAACGTCCGCCTCCCTGTGTTCGACCCGGAATTTCAATTTCGGTATAAATTTTATTTGTTGAACATGAGTTCTTTGCTTTCAAACTACAATGACAAGTTTTCAAAACAAAACACATTAGCGTAGCAACCCGATGTTCAACATTTTGGCGCCGTTGCCGGGGAGGCGACGATCTTTGATTTCTCTTTGCATTTTGTAACTTACAAATCATTTACCTCACTTCTCTCCTTTCTTATTGTAATTGCAGGTACTCTTTCAAGACAGGCAAAAGCGGTAGATTGGAGTAAAGTTCTATGAAAGGTTTTGTAAGTTATCCCCCACCTCCCACCCATTAGATTTCATTTCACCACATAATAACACAAATATCAATCAACCTAGGTGTTCTTATAAACTCTAAGGTTAGATTGTTCGTTGTTTGACACCCATACTCACCCCAACCCCTACATTAGAAAAAGAAAAATTAAAAAAAAATCTCACAGAGGTACACAACCTCATCTGATTTTCAAACTCAACCGGTAAACCGATCTTGGGAGCTGGTACACACATCCAAACACATAATTGAGTAGAAATCAGATTAGGTAATCACTTGTGTGCCTAATAAAGTGGTGCAACAGGCCAATTATTTGAGTTGATTAGGCCGCACCACTTCAATTAAAATCAACTCATTAAGTAGCTGCCACTTAGGTTCAACTATTAGGGATTTACCAGGCACTCCACATTCTTTTTAAGCTTCAAAGGAAAACATCTTCACCTGTGCTTTCAAAAACCTAGTGTGCCAACAAAACTTGTTTGAAATCACCTAAAGTTGAATCCTAAAAGCTACTAAGCAAGATTTGAACTCTAAAATTCACCACATCAAAAATAATCTTGCTTGAAAATCACTGGTTGTGCACGCACACACAAATCAATCAATCATTATGGGCACAACCCAATTAAAGGGCCCATTACATTTCAAAGCACATTCAAACCTAACCCTAAATAAAATAGAGTAGACGTTGGCCTTAAGGATTTGACTCGCTCTTCAGAGCCCAGAATGAGATTATTTTTTATTAGTTTATTTCTACTATTTAATCTGATGTCTAGCTAGGGAGCAGAATCAAACGATCGACGCTGGGGGGTACACTAGGAACTAGAGGCACAAGCTAAAAGAAGAACCTTCTCCCTAATCCCTCCTAACTGGTTGGATTGAACAGACAGAAGTAGATCAAATTGTTCCTTTATCTTAAGATGGGTTTTGGGAGTCTATAGGTCTATAGGCTAACCCACTTAAGGATAGGTTTGATTGTTTGTATTGTAGGGTGCCTTTCTTCCCCCCGGTTCTCATTAATCCCTCCACATATTACATGCATTCTCGCTCTTTCCCTCCTGTTTTGAATTATCCTCAACATGACGATTATCCTGACTCGTATTGTAATCAACCATCAGTTAGTTGGGATAACTCGAATTGGGGATACAGTTCTGGACCTCCGTGTTTAGGGTCTAACCTTGAGCACTTTGATTGTGATTTCTATCCTTCTCAGAGCCACATCGATTATAGATTGTCTACCTTTCATGAACAATCTAATACGATCTATAATCAAGAAGGATATACCAATCTTTACCCATCCTCTGATTACACTGCTTATAGGTCATCACCACATTTTGAACAATCTGAAATGACCTATTATCAGGAAGGGTATAACGAATCTCAATTCATTAATTCCCCTGCTTTGACCCCAAACCCACCCAACCCTGGACCAACTCATTTGGTTCAGGGTAACCAGGTTCAAGATAAGGTTCTGGCTAACTTGAGGAATATCATACAATCTTTAGAAGTTCAGCCAATACCTTGCATTGAGAGATTGGAGCCCTTGATTGAAATGATTGATGATTTGAACAAGTCTTTGTTGGATTGGCTCCAGGATGTTAAGGATAAGAACCCAGGTGAGTTTCTACTTGGGAAATTAGTGAAATTGAGGATGAGATTTGTGGTCGCTTTGACTCAATGGTGGGATGATTCCAAGGATGAACCCTCTTCAGGAGAGCCAATTTCAGAACCTGCTCAGGCACCTGTTGGGGGGGACACGTGTTATGAGGCTGATCAGATTGAATTAAAGCAACCAATTAAGGAAGATCTGATTTCTTCACCTAAGATCCCTGAGCCGGGGTATGAGGAAACGTATGTGTCCTTGGAACAGAAGTGACAGATGATTTTGGGACATACATTGATACGGATCCTGATTTCTTTGATGGTGAAGATTCAAGTTGCAAAGTCTCACACGAGTTTACAGAACACAATTTTTGTGAGACGATTGGGCCTGAGTAATCTGATAGATCATTTGATAGCCCGAGAACAGAGGAAGCTGATCTTATTAGGGCACACATTACAGATCCAGAATCGCATTTTCTCGAGGATTCAATTCAATGCCCGGATTGTAAGTTACACCCCGTTGAGCTTATTGATGATTCTATTTCTGAGATAATTAGACCCAAGTCAATTTTGATTCAGCCACATCATTTAGACTTGGAAATTTCGGATGGGGTGATTAACATGCAAGAGGTCTCGGAATTTAACATTCTGATTGAGGAGGATAGGAGTTGGGAAGTTCTGATTTAGGAAGCTAACTTTGGAGGAAGTAGAAGATTGAGTCGAAGGGTTCCTATTAAGCTGAAACCATCAAACTAGGACCCTTACGACATTTGTTTTGAGGATGTCAAACCCAAGCACAGATTCAATGATTATCCTTTTGAGCTTGAATTCTCTATAACCTGACCTTTTGGTCTTGGGTTGCATCCTTATAAATCATAGGCCCGACCCTACTTGTATACTGATTTTTGGTTTTGGGTAATTTTTATCCAGAACCTAAGATATTCTCTATTATGGGGTATAGGTCTGCACCACAATCTGGTCCACATCTGTGGACCTCTGCTGACAGGTTAGAGGATTCTTTTGTTTATTCTGATTCTGACCTGCACCAGTGAATTCTTCATTTCTCTTCTTTGTATAATGTGCCTAGCTAAAGGCACTAAATTCAGGACATATACAGATCTTTTTAGTTTTCATCTCAGAACGGATCTGACATTCACGCAATTCAAGTGCTTTCTACGCTATTCCACTCTGTTTTATGTCTTTTTAATACAATGAGGACATTGCATTAGATAGGCATGGTGGGTGGATATTCATCTCTGAATTTATTTGTCAACTCTGTAGATTCATTTTATTTTATTAAAAAGAAATTTTGGAATTAGGAAAGAGAACTTAGGTTTATGAAAATTTTCAATCTTAGGAAATACTACATTATGATTTGAACACAAAGACTCTTGAGGCCTTTGGACTTAATCAGCCCGTGTATCCACTAAAATGTGGATTTGTTTTTCGAGTTCTCGTCAACTTGAATTTTATTTTAATTGGAGTAAATAAGTTTGGGTGATAAGTACACGACTTACCAACCTGCCCTCTGATTTGAGGGAATTTTGAGTTTCTAGCATCTACACACTATCTTGTCACTGACTCGTTGTTCGGCGATTTTAACGGAAATTGGGTAGCTAATGAACCTTCTAGGGTGATATGGCTGGTAAGTTATCGTGGGTAACAGCCCATAGGTAAGTTGTCCAGAGCCCAGTCACTAGACCTTTCTCCTTTTGCTGCCTTAGGTAAATCTTAAACCAGGGAAGCCACCTGCTTAAAAGAAAAAAGAAAAAAAAAATCAAAAAAAGAAAAGGAGACAAGAAAAAAAAAGAAATAAACCACACTTCGCCACACGAGTATGGCTGGCAAGTTGTCGGTGGTAACAGCTCATCGATCGGTTGTCCAGAACTCAGCTTAGTAAATGCACTGAAAATTCCGAAAACATTTAGGAAGAAGTGGAGAAGTAGAATAAATTAGGGAGATATACACTGGATTCACCCTTGTGTTTACCCCGTAAAAAATAAAAGTAGGGAGAAAGCTACCGGTTGTAAAGATACACCTTTAGATAGAATTCTTTTTGAGGTCACCTAGAGGCGTAGAAATCCGAAGTCTGTTTTAATTGTGGGTCAACGAGTCTATCACATTCACAATAAGATGCTTAGAACTTAAAGTTCTCATCAAATCTTGGGTGAGTTGAATGGCCGTAGAAAGCCACTCTTAAACCCTAAAACTTGAAAATAAAAAAAAATTAGTAAAGAGGAAAAAGAGAAAAAGAAAATTTTCTTTGAATAAGGCGAGGGCTTGAGGCAGTCTGCATTTTGGCTGATACTCGGGCACTGTTGTGACTTTGAAAGTTTAGTTCCTAAGTAGAAAATTTCTTAATGATTGAAAATAACTCATGCCCAAATAATCCAACCTGATTCTTTTATAAATAGCATATAGTTTTTGCTAGGGACTAGCAAAAGAAAGGCATGGGGGTATGATGTAAACACATTTACACTACTTAAGATGTCTATTTATGCATGTTCTTAAGCATAGGATTGCATTTCATGCTATAAATAGTGCATAACATGCATCATCTTGCATTTAGAGTAGTTTGAATAAAATGGAGGTTCATTGTCTCCTTTTATGTGCTTGGACAGGGCAAACTTTTTATTGAGGCCTCGGATCGAAGATCCAACCATACAGATGTGATCAGGGCGATGAATGGAGTTCAATGACTCCAAGATCGCCCTAATCAGGCATCTGTAGCATCAGATAATGATCGGGGAACCCTAGAAGATCAAGGGCCAAGATGGTGTAAATCCACACTTCAAATGACAAATCCAACCCCACAGATGGAGGTTATCTCTCTCCCCATTCTTTTTACTGCTTTCTAGAGTAGTTCTACTCGTCCTCCAAGCAACTGTCGAGGAGGATATTTCTCTCTCCATTCTTTTAATACTTTCTAGAGTAAATTTACTACTTTCTAGTGTAATTGTTTTCTGCTTTCTAGTTGTAATGTTTAGTGAAACAAACAATCTTTTTAAAGATGAACTCCCTGTTCATTCTACATCTTATTTTGACTTTTATTTGTAATATTCTCTCTCTCTTACTCTCTCTCTCTTCTATTTATTGTAAATAGTTAGATAGTTGTAATCAATTGAATTACTTCGTCACAAATAAAATCAAACACATAGTTTTTAAATAAAACGTCTGCCTCCCTATGTTTGACCCAGAATTTCAATTTCGATATAAATTTTATTTGTTGAACACAAGTTCTTTGCTTTCAAGCTACAACGACAGGTTTTTCAAAACCAAACACGTTAGCATAGCAACCCGACATTCAACAGCGTATCTTTTCTTGTTTGATTCTCTTGCTTGAAGTGGATCTCATCCCCTTGTTTCTCTTTTCTCTTGCATGTGCAGGAATCAGTTGCAAAAAGAAAGTGGAAAATTTTGAGAAGCTTAAAGTATCTTGTCTTATTGCGGAATTTCAGGTTGGTTCTCCCTTTCTTGTCACATTTATCCTTAAAAGCTACCAAAAAAGTATTAAACTTGGCTTTCAGGATCTTAAATATCTTAACTAACTGGAGTGGTGCAATTTAAAACTCATTGTTTGTTTGTTTGCACCATTAAACGCCACTCCATTTCAAGTGTGGGTGTTCTATTTTTTAGATCCAGACTTCTGTCCAGATTCGAAAAATAAATTACAAACACCACAGAACTCCAAAAATCTTGGATTTTCACCCAGAGATTTCAAATCAAGTTGGGAATACTTGTTCCAAATTTCATAGTAATTGGATTTTTAATTAATTTTTAAAAATTCATGGACTGCATAAGGGTCACACCCTTTATTCTTCCTATTTTTCTACTGTCCATGAATTTTTAGATTTTTTCTACTAAGACAATTTTTATGAAATTTATGTATGTGAAATCCTTGTGAAATTCTACAAGTCACATAAATTTATAAAAATATTTGGAGGCCAGTGGTGGTACGTAAAGTCTAAAATACTCACAGGTAGCATTTTTGGACTTTGACACCAGCACAAATAAAAATTCAAAAGAAATTCCTAAAATCTTAAAAAATCTTTTCTGGAATCCTTGTTTGATTTTCTTCAAAGTAGTGGTGTTGGTTGACTTGTTTGGACCACTACTTAATATAGAAAGCCTAAAAATAATTCATTGGTAGTAATTTTCTGTGTTAGGGACAATTAGCTTAGGGTTTCTTTCTTTCCTCTTAGAGACTCGCATTAAAGGAAATTAACCATCACTAATATAACTTGCTTTTCCTTTGATTGTGGAGTTTCAAACTTGTTTGAAAATTTAAAAAGAGAAACCCTAAAGCACATTGAATTAACTCAAATCCTATAAGACAAAAATAAAAGAAATTGTGTGACAACTTATTTTTAATTGGAACCACCTTCCAATTCCTGTATACACACAAAACAATTGAAATAATAAGGCAAGAACCCAATCAATGTCCTCTACATTCTGCGTGCACTTTAGTATCCTAGACCTAATCAAAATATGTAGCAACTTGACCCTAAGGTTTCATCAATTTAGGCTTGCAATATAGGACTTAAGTTTTCCCTAGTTAATACCAAGTCTGTCATCTATATGTGGTGTTTAGGCTGAGGGGCCGTGTCAAACAACCAGGCATGGGTTTCTACAAGCACATAGGGATTTTCCTAGGGAACACTTGGGCCCAATCCTCCCCTTAAGCAACTTGGCTTGATTTGTTGACAGAATGGGTACTCACCGTTGATTACTTATTTCCTAGGTAGACCAAGTCTTAGGTTATTTTCTTGGGAGTCACAATTAAGTTAGGTCTAGAATTTGATTGCTTGTGTGCACACTTCTCTCATCTCCATCTCTTCTCCTCCCCTCCCGTTCTTCCATTTTATACACAGGCGACGGTCTCAAAATCCACACTTGGAAGGACCATTTGATTTCGCCCCCATGCAAAAATACCACTTTTTTTGTCTTCTTCTAAAAATATGGAAAATTGACAAAATAGGTCCACTAACCCTTCCACTTCCACCTCTAATCCCATCTCTAGCCCCACTACTAACCCTAATTCTGACCCTTCCACCCATAACCCCCCCACATTTGACTTCCAACACCTAGAGCTCCCTAATGTTGATTTGCCTCAATCACAACATCAAGCCCCCCCGCCTGATCTCTTGACAATGATGGCTAAGAAGATTACTAAATTAAATGCCAATCAACAAACATTGACTAGGAACATCTAAAACCTAGCCAATCAAAGGCCAAACCAACCACCTCGTCAGCAGCCTGTTATTCCTCTAAAATATTTTTATGATCCATCTTATTATGAAGAATGACCAGGGGTGGTCATACCAGAGGGGGACTTCGAGATCAAGCCGGCAGTCCTGAACCTAATTAAGCACTTCCATGGCCTTCCTAGGGAAGACCCTTTCAGCCACCTTGAAGAGCTGACTCTTCTTGCACAAACAACCATTCTCGAAATGTGTAAGAAGACTTATGGCTGATGCAGCTATTCCATTATCTCTTAAAGATAAAGCTGCTTATTGGTTCAGGACCATTGGCCGACCCATCACAACTTGGCCTCAGCTCAAGAGTGCCTTCCTCAAGAAATTCTTTCCCATTGGATGTACTAATTCGCTGCGAAGATCTATTACGACCTTTCAATAAAAATATGGTAAGACTTTCCATGATTCTTCGGAAAGAATTCAAGATCACTTAGGAAGTTGCCTGCACCACAAGATTCCTTTATGGCAGCTCGTGCAAATCTTCTATCATGTATTAGAAGATCAAATCTGACATTTCGTCGACACCTCATGTGGCGGCAACTTCTTAAATAAGGATGCTGAGAGTGCCTATGACCTTTTTGTAGAAATGAGTGAAAACTCATTTAATCCTACTTCCATGAATACATTTTGCATAACTCCAAACCCGCAGTTCAGTGTTCATGAAGTAGGTGTAATTCCCAACTTGGAGGGGATGAGATATGCGTAACGAATAAAATGCGGAATTAAAAAAGGATAGCAATCTCACAAAACTAGCAACTTCACAAAGTACACAAGTACTTTTAGGTGGAAACCCAAACTGGGTGAAAACCACCACCGAACCCTCTTGAGTTAGGATTTCCCGATCGATCTAATCGATCAAATCCACTATACGAACTACTTAAATGAGGGTAGTTCAGCCTCAATTACAACCATGCTACAAGTACGAGGGTAGCGTTCCTCAACCCCTCCTCTTCATAAGGAGGATTTTGTCCCTCGATGGAGACGAGAATTCGCAAAGCGAATACTTAAACCAAAGAATAATAAAAGTACAACAATCCTATAGAGCCACATATATTAAAACCTAGCTTATACAGGAGTTAGGAAACTTTCCTTTGGTGGAAGTACATTGGTGTGACGACGCGGTGCATGAACCATGCTTTGGCACAACGACGCTCTCGTAAATGCGGAGGGAGAGCGGATGCACAACTCAGATGAAGCTCTATGGATGTAGAACTAGGCTTGGAGAGCTAGAGCTTTCTTCTCAAGATCAAAAGACACAAATTGATATGAAAGTGTGTTGCTTGGTGTGTCTTTACAAGGCAAGGGTTCTCCTTAATTTATAGAGGGCCTGGGAAGGCCTTGGAAGGCCTTAGAAGGCTTCCATAGCCGTTGGGTGCAAATCCAAAGCAAATCAAGTCGGAATCAGGATCAATCATGACTCTAACAGGGTTATTAGACGTCTGGTATGGGCATTAGATGTCTGGAAAACTTGTTAAGATATTTGGGAACTAAGTCTGACATCTGATTCTTAGTGGGTTTCCTTCCTGACTTGAATCAGACCTAAACTGGGTTCTAGTTTATGGACATTAGACGATATATAGGACGTCTAGCACTAGGTCTGGACATCTGGAAACCTATTTGTTCTGAGGAAATGGATTCCCAAGGAAGGTAACGGCTAGAAAATCTCTCAAAGGAGATTTTGGGTCAGTCGAGGCAAAACGGTCACATATTAGACGTCTGGGGTCCTCTACGGACGTTTGATATAAGGCCAATGGTTATTTCCTTAATGTGAACATGGCCAGCCAACGTTCCACTAATTGAATGTCTGGCAAAGCCATCAGTCGTTTCCTAAGACATCTAGAGTAAGGTCTGGACGACGGATTCTAACAAACATAACCTATTAATTCCAGCCTAGATGTTCTGGACGTTTAATCAAAAAGTGAGACATCTTAAAAGTCAATATCAGCGTCTGATTTCCAGATTGGACGTCTGATAAGGCTATCTAAACCCTATTTTGGTTTTCTAAGTTATTTATGGAAAACCTAAGTATCCTAGGGTTTGTGCAAGTGTTCCTAGGACTACTATTAGGGTACTTTGAGGCTTTTTAACAAGAATCTAAGAAATAAAATAAAGAGCAATAAAAGAAACAAAATATAAAGTACAATAGAAAGGAAATCTATCATATTCTTCACCTCCTTCTTCAAGCTTTCGCTCCTCGCGAAGCTTCTTCTTCGCTGTCAAGCTCCTCCAATCCACCATGGATGTGAGCTAGAACTCCGTCTAAACACCTATCTCCATTTGCAATTTTACCTGAAAACTAGGACTCAAAAGCAATTGTGAAAAGACACATGTTTTGTTATCATCAAAATAAACGATCGTGGTGCTCTAGCACCAACAATCTCCCCCTTTTTGATGATGACAAAACCATACATAATGCATAAAATTCTCCCCCTTTTTGACATTATCATAAAGGTTTTTATCAATTTTAATTCTCCTAAACTCCCCCTTAAATCATGCTTTTCTAGTTTTTGGGTTAAATTTCTTTTAATCAAGAATGATGTTCTCCCCTTTTTGTAATAACAAGATAGCTATATATTTTGCTCCCCATTTCTAAAGGAAGTATATCTAACTTAACACCTCCCCCTAAATGATTGATAATAAGCTCATAATTTTAACTCCCCCTATCTATATGCTAATGATAAAAAGGATAAGGTTAGAGTTTACCTCACTTACCATGGCCAATAGAATGGCCCAAGTGGTGGTAGATGCCAAATCGGATCGGGTTTCCATCCGTAGCTTGGAGGTCCGAGCATTGGCATCGGTCTTCAATCGGGCGGTCAACATGCGACAGGTCAGTTGGTTATTCGTAGTCTCGTTGGTCTTCTTGTTTTCCTCCTTGGTCCTCCCAACTCGAGTTGACCATTCTTGAGCTTGTATGTCCAGTCCTTTACGTTGATATCTTCTTTGAAACCTACAAAACAGGATTCCAATTCTTTCTTCGGTATCCAAGTGAGTTTGGATCCGGATCTGTTAGTGAGTCTCCTTGACGGAGATCCTTTCTCAATCTTAGGGTTACACAATTTATCTACCGTATTGATTAAGTTGTTAGAATTTTCCCTAAGACATGCAATTTCCTCTTCTATAACATGCATCTTAGTTTTAAATCAGAAATTTCTATTTTTAAACTAGTATTTTCCTCAATCAACTTATTATTTTCAATGATTAGGTTATGATTTTCTAACAATAAGTCATCATTTTTAGGACTAGTTTCTAGGTTCTTAAGTAGCTTGTCTAACATATCATTTTCATTTTTTAACATGCTAAGTTTCTTTTTCATGCTTTTGTTTTCTACTTTTAATGATTGACTAGCGTCAAATAGTTCATTAAAAGCTTCTTGTAAATCCGAGTTTACCTCATTGTCGGAGTCGCTTTCACTGTCGCCTGCTGTTGCCATGAAACCCATGCAGGCGGTTTCATTCTTCTCAGAATTTTCTTCTTCCTCCGATCTTGAGTTGTCCCAAGTCACTTGGAATGCCTTCTTATACTTCTTCTCCTTCTTGAGAAGAGGGCACTCAGTTCGAAGATGACCCTTTTCGTTGCAGTGGTAGCAACATCTCGGGCATTCCTTTTCCTTTTTCTCCTTTTCTTTCTTTGTTTCTGTAAAAAACTTGGAAAATTTTTTAAGTAAGAATTTAAAATCTTCTTCATCGGAACTTACCTTGCTATTCGATGCGGCCTAGAAGGCGTGGGTCTTCTTAAACTTCAATTCTGGTGTGTCCTTCTTCTACCTTAGTTTCGTCTCATAGGCCATTAGGTTGCTTAGGAGATCCTCCATATTGAGTTCCTCCACTTCGTTTGGCTCCTCGATCGCGGTGACCTTCTACTACCATTCCAGTCCAAGGGAACGGAGTAACTTTCCTTGAAGCTCCCCCTTGATAAAGGTCTCACCTAAAGGTTTTAAACTATTTACAATGTGAGTGAACCTAGTGTTCATCTCACTTAGAGATTTGTTAGACTTCATTGAAAAAGACCCAAATTCTTGAGAAAGTAAATTGATTTTAGAAGTCTTTACCTTAGAGGTACCCTCGTGAGTTACCTTTAGTGTGTGCCAGATCTCGTATGCGGTGGCACATTGCGAGATTCTTTTGAACTCCTCCAGGCTCAAAGTGCAATACAATGTGTTCATTGTTTTTGCGTTTAGAGAGAGCTCACGGATTTGTTGTTGCCTATAGCCTCCCACAGGTTTTTTTGGGATGTCAAATGGCATCTCGCATCTGGCCCAAATCGTGAAGTCGTTGGCTTACAGCCAAGTTTTCATCAGCAGCTTCCAGTAGGGGTAGTTGCTTCTGTCAAAGAACGGTGGACAGGTGGTAGATTGCCCCTCAAGAATCCTCGTCGCAGAGCTACTTCCCTCTATGATCTTCTTGCTGGGTGTTACTCCAATCTCGCAAGAACCTACTCTAATACCAATTGTAATTCCCTACTTGGAGGGGATAAGATATGTGTAACGTATAAAATGTGAAATTAAAAAAGGATAGCAATCTCACAAAATTAACAACCTCACAAAGTATACAAATATTTTTAGGTGGAAACCCAAATCGGGTGAAAAGCACCACCTAACCCTCTCGAGTTAGGATTTCCCGATCGATCTAATTGATCAAATCGACTATACAAACTACCTAAATGAGGGTAGTTCAACCTCAATTACAACCATGCTACAAGTATGAGGGTAGCATTCGTCAACCCCTCCTCTTCACAAGGAGGATTTTGTCCCTCGATGGAGATGAGAATTCGCAAAGCGAATACTCAAACCAAAGAACAATAAAAGTACAACAATCCTATAGAGCCACAAATATTAAAACCTAGCTTCTACAGGAGTTAGGAAACTTTCCTTTGGTGGAAGTGCGTCGGTGTGACGACACGGTGCATGAACCACGCTTTGGCACAACGACGCTCTTGTAAATGCAGAGGGAGAGCAGGTGCACAACTCAGATGAAGCTCTCTAGATGTAGAACTAGGCTTGGAGAGCTAGAGCTTTCTTCTCAAGATCAAAAGACACAATAAAAGTGCGTTACAAGGCAAGGGTTCTCCTCTATTTATAGCGGGACTAGGAAGGCTTTGGAAGTCCTTGGAAGGCTTCCATAGCTGTAGGGTGCAAATCCAGGGCAAATTAATTCGGAATCAGTATCAATCATGACTCTGACAGGGTTATCAGATGTCCTATCTGGGCATTAGATGTTAGGAAAACCTATTTAAGACATCTGGGAACTAAGTCAGACGTCTGATTCTAAGAGAGTTTCCTTCCTGACTTGAATCAGACCTAAACATGGTTCTAGTGTATGGTCAACATATGAGATGTAGGATGTCTGGCACTAGGTCTGGATGTCTGGAAACCTATTTATTCTGCAAAAATGGATTCCCAAGGAAGGTAATGGCTAGAAAATCTCTCAAAGAAGATTTTGGGTCAATCGAGGCAAAATGGTCACATATCAGACATCTGGGGTCCTCTACGGACATCTTATATAAGGCTAACAGTCATTTCCTCAATGTGAACATGGGCAGCCAACGTTCCACTAATTGGACGTCTGGCAAAGGTATCAGACGTCTCCTAAGACATCTGGACTAAGGTCTGGACGACGGATTCTAATAGACAGAACCTATTAAGTCCAGCCTAGATGTTCTGGACGTCTGATCAAACAATCAAACGTCTTAAAAGTCAATATCAGATGTCTGATTTCCAGATTGGACGTCTGATAAGGCTGTCTAAACCCTATTTTGGTTTTCTAAGTTCTTTACGGAAAACCTAAGTATCCTAGGGTTTGTGCAAGTGTTCCTAGGACTACTGTTAGGGTACTTTGAGGCTCTTTAACAAGAATCTATGAAAGAAAATAAAGAGCAACAAAAGAAACAAAATATAAAGTACAATAGAAAGGAAATCTATCATATTCTTCATCTCCTTCCTTTTTCAAGCTTTCGCTCCTCGCGAAGCTTCTTCACCTCTGTCAAGCTCCTCCAATCTGCCATGGATGTGAGCTAGAACTCCATCTAAACACCTGTCTCCATTTGCAATTTGACCTGAAAACTAAGACTCAAAAGCAAATGTTAAAAGATACATGTTTTATTATCATCAAAATAAATGATCGTGGTGCTCTAGCACCAACAGTAGGCACCCAAGCTATCCCTGTCACCCAAGATGATCTTCAAATGATCGCCCAAAAACTCAACCAGATGCACATTAACCAAAAGAAGATTAAGGAAAGACTTGCCACATTAACCCAAGCTCCACACAGTCCACATCTAACCCAACCTAACTTTCCACGAAGAGAAAATTTGCACAATCTCAACACTACACCTAGTGATTATTACTAGTATTCTGAGGTTGCCCATGATTCACTAGGGAATTACAACTATCCAGATCTTAACCACACTCAAAATATTTTTGCCATCCTGGAGCCATTTAAAAATTCGTCCAATTGAAAGAATTACCCGAAGTACTCTTGGAATAATCAGGTTCCTCCGCAACCAAATCAATTTAATAGGTATGGATCTAATCCGACCTTTCATCCTAGCCCATCCCAACAAGACATCAATGCCTAGATGATGAGAACCCTGCAGGATATGCAGACAAAAATGATGGAAGTAATCTGCACCATCACAAATTAGAATAATTAGATTGGGGTTACTCCCACTCAAAGACTTGCAGGACATCTTCCCTCCTAACCCATTCCCAACCCTAATCACCAAAGGAACCAATATCCAAGCAGAAATCCACACTGCCCCAATCAACCTCCTACTAACCCACCACCTTAATAGCCTCCTAGGTTTCCACAACCACAGGCCCCCCCACCTCCTCCAAATAATAATCCGAGTGCACATGCAGTTACATTGAGGAGCGGGAAGACTACCACTGATCCTGGGACTTCACAAAAACCTGGTGAAATCCCCATCACTATGCAAATTGACTCCCCACCTCCCCATTAGGAAGAAAAAGAAGCACAAAAATCTCAAGACATGGCTCCTATCCCTTTTCCACATGCTCTCCACCCCACCAACAATAGAAAAAAGAAATCTGAGCTCACCACAGAAGAACTCATGGATCTATTTGGGCAAGTTCAAATTAATATTTCTCTCCTAGATGTCATCAAATACATACCTACCTACGCTAAATTTTTGAAGGAGATCTGTACTCCTAAAGGATAGGCAAAAAATCTTGGACAGGTCCATTTTTCGGAGACAGTAAGCTCTCTCATAAAGAGCAAGCTACCTCCTAAGATGAAAGATCTGGGGACACCTTTAATTTCAGTAATTATTGATGATACTGCCTTTGATCGTGTCCTCCTTGATCTTGGTGCCTTAGTTAATATCATTCCCACAATTTTATTTGAAGAGTTTCAGATCGGTGAATTAAAACCTGTCGAGGTTACCCTGCTATTAGCTGATCGATCTACAATTAGACCTCATGGGATTGTTGAGGATGTTTTGGTCAAGGTCTAGAATTGTGTCTTCCTTGTAGACTTTCTGGTCCTTGACATTGAGGTACCTGAATCTTTATTGAATGTCCCAATAATCCTTGGACGACCCTTTTTGGCTACTACAAAGGCAAATATCAATTGCCACATAGGCAAAATGGATATCACCTTCACAGACCAAACTATCACACTGATATTTTTCAATCCTCCAAAAGATTCCATGATGATACCTTTTTTGAGGACTCAGATACAGAAATTTCCAATATGGTGGAGGAGACAATGTTGATAGATACCCTTAGTGACCACAATCTTTTCGAGGAATCTGATTCAGAATCAATGGTCGATGAAATCTATGATTTGGAAACTTGTCTTGACCAAAAAACCCTTCCTGATGAATCCCCTGATCACCCTAACCCACCCACTCTTCCATCACCCCACCTTTCCACACTAACTTCACCAAATCCTCCCCATCCTTCCTCGACCCCTTTCCCATGGACCTACCTCCAACCCAATTTAAAACCCTAGCCAGACTTGGGCTACACTTATTATTTTCCATCCAACTTTGATCCCAATATTTCTTTTAATCATTTTTTTAGGGATCCAGAAGAAGACACATTTTATGTAGGCATCCAAGTGTCCAACTATTTACATGATTTTCCATCTTCTGTGCATACCTTCATGCCCAGTTGAATGGCATAAAAGATAGCACTAGATGGGAGGTAACCCATCATTTTTCCTACTTTCCTTTTTCCTTTCCTTTGCCAGGTTTTGACTATCCTAAACCTGACCGCCCTTCACTAAGGTAATCCCTTTTCCCTTCTAATGCATGAGGACATTGCATTTCTTAAGCATGAGGGGATGCTTTTAAAATTTTGACGATCGATTTAGGATTTTCAAAGCCTAAAAACATGCATTTTTCTTTAGTCATTTTATTTTCCTGCTTTCATACCCAAAAAATAAAATAAAATAAAATTAAAAAAAATAATAAACATGCTGAAAACTTTTTGAGGAAAAATTTTAAATAGGGACTAAGGTTGAAAACTCACTTTTGGTACAATGGAATTTAATTTTTAACAAACTACGGATGGGGATACAGATCTGATCATTAGAATCTCAGGGTTTATTTTTTAGACTAGATAAGATATCCTTCTCCAAAATTCCACTAGAACTCGTGATAGTTCAGGTGACTTGATCCTCTTTTGTAATATGGAAAGTATCTGCCTTAGTTTTTGATTCAAAAGCTTGCATTTCTTATGGAACTTCCTATGTCAAATTTCACACACAAGCCAACAAATAAAATACTAAAAATCAGAAAAACCCCTTGTTTGGCCTTAGTAAAAGTCTGAAGCAGATCATTGGTTTGAGTTCCCACCGTCGAGAAGGAGGAAAATGCCTCTTTTGAGGATGCGATGTCAACATGTTACTGCCTCGGTGCTGCTCCATATCTATATTTCATATCTTTAGATGGAGCATTAAAGCACATTTTAGCAGCTCAAGGGTCTTGGATGGTGCTCTACCTATAGTGTCAGAGCAAAAGCTTGAGTTTGCTTGGAGTGCCCCTTTACACCTCATTGTGTTTTGGGGTTGTGAGCTCCTAGGTGGTGTCATGGACAGTGCTATCCCAAAGTACTGGCACCAAACCCCCCTCGAGGATTAGTAACGGGAATGATGATCCCGACACATCTGTTGTAAGACTAAGCTAGAAATAAGCTTGGGGGACAAAAAACAAAGTTTCAAACCAAAAACATGCCCTTATAAAGGTTAGCTTTTCGCAAGCACAGGCACAAGGTTTTAAAGGTTATTGCAAGTTGTGAATCAGATTCAAGAGCCAGAAAAATCCTAAAAATAAAAAGTTCAAGTCATCTGAATTAACAAGGAGTTAATCTGTGAACTTTTTGGAGGATATATGGATCCCGTTTTATCTAATTTTTGGACCCAAAAATAACTCCCAATGTTTATCTTTAACAAATCCCGTACCTCCTGTGTTTAAACTAACTAAGGTCCTATAGTCTCTTTTTCCTCAAAAGTCAAAAAAATTAGATTTCCCAAAAATTCCATTTTGTAAAAATTAAAGTTTTGCTAAGGGACTAGAAAAAGATAAGCATGGGGGTGTGATAAATGCCAGTTTATCAACATTCTTATCCATTAAAACAAACCTAGCTCTTAGGATTTTACTCCACAAATGGGTTTTTCAGCTGCATATAGGCATTAATTAGGTTAGGCATGCATTGCACTTTTTATTGTCTTTTTAATGTGTTTTGTGAGTGTTAGGGATATACAGATTGCCAGATCCCTAGAACCATGGCACTCAAGAAGGCAACAAGTGAAGGAGAAGCTCTCACCAGCTAGATCTCAGCATAATCCAGCTCACCATAGCTGGAATTCAGCTCACCTGAACTAGGGTTAGCTCATCCTAGATCCATTCAGCTCATCTCAACTAAATGGCAGCTCCAGAGAGCTCATATTAGCTTACCCTAGCTCAGGTCAGCTCAGATCCAGCTCAACTTAGCTGAGTCTAGCTCATCTCAGCTCCCATTAATCTGCAGGGAGGTCTAGCTAGCTCAGCTGAGTTGACTGGAGTTCACCCCAGCTCAGGTCCAGCTACATCCAGCTCCACTCAACTCTAGCCAGCTGAAGATGACTTCATTTCATCTCAAGAAGCTCAAGTCCAACTCCCGAGGATTCAACTTAGTTCAACTCAGTTGAGCTAAGCTAACTTAGCTGCCTCAACTAGCTTGATCCTCCCCGAGAGCACCAGAACCAGCTCACCGCAGCTCATTATGGCGAAAGCCAGCTCACCTTGGCTTGGCTTAGCAGCTAGCAAAGAACTAGCAAGCTAAGCCAGCTAGAGTAGCCCAATGCTAGCCTCTTCAGCAACTGCTAGCTCAAGTTCAGCTCTGGACTCTTCATATCCAGCTCCTCTCCTCAAACCCTAGCTCCCATTGCCTACTCCTCTACACCACTACTAGCTAAGGTAGCTTAGCTAGGCTCCAACTCCCTTGGCATTTACCACCTTAAAACCCCACCTAACTAGCCCTACCAATTAACCCTAACCCTAAGTCCACTTTAACTACCTAGTTAACCCTACTCTTGGTGCCAAACATATGCACCCTTCCACCCCACTCCGCCACCAAAATTCTCCACCATTTTGGTGCCAACAACCACCATAACCACCTCCATTTTGGTGCCACTTTTTCCCTCCAAAATCCCCTTCATCTCCACCACATATCTCCCTTTAAATCCATCTCTACCATCCACCTAACCCCCATTCTAGAAGACCCTAGGTTGGCACCAAAATGGTGGTGTCTCTCCACCACCAAAAGCCACCAACACCACCATAACTACCACCCCTAGATGACCCTTGGGTTGTCACCATTTATTCCTAGCCCTAAATCTCTAACCACCACCCAAAAGCCTATCCTAGCCCTCCATTAAAGGCCACGCCAACCATCCCCATCCACCGCAATAAAAAACCCATCACCTACCACCACTTTCTTCATCCTCCATTAGTGTTTTATTCCACCTTAGACCTACCTACATCTATAGCCAAGAAGAAGGAGTAGAGAAGGAGATTAAGGGGACGCATCACCCGCCCCCTTTGTGCCTTCTTCTCCCCACTCTCTTATTTCTTGTGCCACACCAAGGAGGAGGAATGTTCTACTTCAAGGAGGATGGCCAAGCAAAGGAGAAGGACTTAGGGTGAATGTCCACCCTTGGAGAGAAGCATAGGGCACGTCCCTTAAGTGTTTGCCTTAGAGGACATCATCTTGGTGGAGCTATAGAAGGAAGGAGCTGAAGACCTTCTTTTCAAGCCCAGGAGCTACTAGGCTTGGAGCAAGAAGAGCTTCATCCTCTTCATCACCATCATCATCTAAAGGATTTGTCCTTATTTTGTTTTCCAATTTTTTGTAGAAGCATTCATCTACTAGTAGACAATTTCCTTTAATAATAAAAAAAAAAGAAGTTGCCTTGATTTCTTGTTGCACTCTTTTTGTTGCATTACCTTGCTTTATCTTTAGTGTAGTTTCACTCCTCCTTTCTAATTAATCTAGGCCTCCACATGCCTAGGTTGAGCTTAGAAAGAGGATAATTTTTGTCACTTAGATTGGCATAGTAGGTGTAGTAATTTTTCCCGCCAACAACTTTGCATGTTGCCTTAATTTCAAAAACATAAAAATGATATATTGAAAAAGACCAAAAAGAAAGTTGAGATTTATTTTCCAAGCAAGAGATTTGATTTGCAAGCATATTGCCTCCTTGGAGGACCCTAGATGCCCCACTATCTAATTTATAAATTTTAAAAGCGAATCTATTTTTGCACGTTGCAACAACTTAAAAACCCTAATTTAACAAACTGTGTAAAAATGCGATCAGGCGATCTTCTCACCTACTTCGGGAAGTAGATCCTCACTGCAACGACGTCCCATCCCATCCTCCTTTCCCCGCTAATGTTCTCCTTCATCCCGCTCCTCACCATCTTTGTCCGGGAGTCATCAAAGCGAGTCATCGTCCAAGCAACTGTCGAGGGGGATTCTTCTCATCTCCATCTATCTTTCTGCTTTCTAGTGTAGTTTTTCTCGCTTCCATAGTTGTAGAAACACTTGTTCAGAAATATATGTGATTTTTTCTCTCTCTGTCTTTTATATTTTGCAAGTAGATTTGCTAAATAAAATTTCATCGACTTGATCTCTTTCCCTATTAAAAATGCAAAAAAAGTTATAAAAGACAAAAACGACAATAAAAAAAATTGAAACGTGGATTTTTCGAAACCAAACATTCGCCTCCTCGTGTTCAACCTGAGACTCACTTTTTGAGTTTCAGTTATAAATTTTATCTGATTAATGGATTTTCTAGCAAATCGAACTACGACGACGGGTTTTCCAAAACTCAAACCTTTTCGCGTGCGAATCAAACATGATCATATTTTTGTTAATATATGCGGGTGGGTGAGCTAAGGCTAAGTGACAATCAAACAATCAAAAATATCTTAGGGTTTATAAAAAGCACCTAGGTTGATTTAAGTTTGAGTTATTAGTGTGGTGAAATGAAATCTAGGGTGGGGGTGGTGGGGGAAAACCTACAAATGTCTCTACCCACACTTTACTCCAGTCTACCGCCTTCGGCACCTTGATCGGGTTATTGCAAGACAAAAAATCGAAGAGAGATAGGTTAGAAACATATGTAAGTAATGCGGGAAAATGCAAAAAAAAAACCAAAGAGTGTTGCCTCCCCAGCAACGGTGCTAAAATGATGAGGGAAATTCGTACGCAGAAAGATTCAGAATTTTGAAAACTCATCGTAGTTTGATTCGCCAGAAAATCCATCAATAAGATAAAATTTATAACCAAAGGTTGAAAAGTGAGTCCCGGGTCGAACACGGGGAGGCGAACGTTTGGTTTTGAAAGATATGCGATTCTCTTTTATTTCTTTCTGTCATTTTTATCATTTCTATTCTTTTTGGTATTTTTTATCAAGCAAGAGATTAGGTCAATGAAATTTTATCTAGCTAATCTACTTACGAAAATATAAGAGAGAGAGAGAGAGAAACAATCATGGATTTCTAATCAAATGCTTTTTACAACTAAGAAAGTGGGAAAGATTACGCTACGAAAGCAATAAAGATAGAAAGTGGTGAGAGAATCCCCCTCGACAATTGTTTGCAGGACGACCCTCTCTGACGTCATTTGGAGGAAGGTGGTGAGGAGCAGGACGAACGAGGATGGAGCTGGAGGATGGAGGGCAAGGCAGGGCAGCGTCGCGACGAGGATCTTCTTCCCGAAGGGCAGTGAGAGGACGGTCACGGGATGCTCCATGAATGGGGATGAGAGGAGGGAAAAATATTTAGTTTTCTACTCTAGAGGAGCATCTTGGGCCTGGGACATGCTCTCTCTAGAGCCTTGGAGGTGGTGAGAGGAAGAAAGGAAGAGATTGTTTGGAATGGAGGTAGGTAGGTCCTTTTATAGTGAAGGAGAGACAAAATCGTCCATGGGAAATTAGTGACAGTTGTAATCATCGCTGAAGATCCACCCAACTATAGCTATAGATCCACGCCCTTCAATTCCTTTGTTGCACGTGCCATTAGTGATAGCTACAATCGTCACTAAAGGTCGTCCAACTGTCGCTAAAGTTCTGTGCCCTTCAATTCCTTTGCTAGCACCGTGCTCAATTGGCCAATTGGGGGCGCTGCAGGGATTCGAACCTGCGCCCCTCCATTGATAGCCTACGCCTCCACCATTGTGTCAAATTGTCCGGATGGTCGCACGGACGTCTTAAGGTGTGCGGTGGAGGAGAGCTCTCAGCCATTAGATCAAGATCCAACAGCAGAGAATTGATGATGAAGATGATGAGGGGGCACCTCCCAGTTGCTGTTGGCCGATGTTGGGCACCCTAGATGGTGCCACATGGCTCCATTTGGGCCATCCATCTCTTGTTTGTTGTAGAGGGTGCCACGGTGCTCAGATCGAGATGATTCCTGCATTGCCAAATTGCGATTGTTGCTTCGGATCCATCCGTATAGTCGGATTTTCCATCCGAAACTTGTAAGAATGTCGCATTGCCCTCCTAGCCATTGATCTTCCTCAGACTGCATAAGATACTATGAGACTTCGATCTAGACAACCTTTGAGGCATTAGACTTCGATCGTCATCCTGATCAGATCCGTACAGTCCGATCGTCCATCCGAGGCCCTGAAATAAAATTTCTTCTCTCCTGACCATAAAAAGGACCCAATTAACATAAAATATATACTACTCTAAATGCAGGATGATGTATGCTAAGTAATATTTATAACATGAAATGCAAATTTAAGCCAAGGTACATGCATGAATAGGCATTTTAACCTAAATGAATGTGTCTACATCATACCCCCATGCATATCTTTTGCTCATCCCTAGAAAAATTAAACTACATGCTAGGTATAAAAATAGAATTAGGACTCAATCGCTTAGGCGTAAGTTGTTTATTAATAATAGAAAATTTCGAGTATGGTCCTAAACTACGAAGACTCAATAGTACCAGGGTGTTTGCTAGAATGTAGACTGCCCAAGTCCTGGCCTTATTTGAAAAGGGAAGATATGTGTTTTTTTTCTTCTTTTCTAATTTTTTTAGACTTTTGGAGTTTGAAAGTTTTGGGATAACTTTTTACGGCTACCCGACCCATCCAAGACTCGAAAAGGACTCTAAGTGCTAAGCATCTAGTGAAAGGGTGATAGACTCACTAGGCAACTGTTAAAATGGACTTCGGGTTTCTACGACCCTAAGTGACCTTGCCTAAAGGTTTATCTTTTCGAATGGTAGCTTTCTCCTTACTTCCTTTATTTATAAGATCAACACAAGGGTGAACCCAGTGTATATCTCCCCAATTTATTCTACTTCCTCGCTTCTTCCCTATGTGTTTTGGGAATTATTGTGCATTTTTCTATGATGGGCTCAAGACAACCGACCAATGGACTATTACCCACGGCAACTTGTCGCCAAACTCATGCAGTGAAGTGTAGTTTTATTTTTTATTTTTTATTTTTTTTATTTTCTCCTTTTTCTATTTTTTCTTTTTTTTTCTTTTTTTTTATAAATAGGTGGCTTCCCTGATCTAAGATTTACCTAAAGGCAATATAAAGAAACTGGTCTTATGGTTGGGCTCTGGACAACTAGTCGATAAGTTGTTACCGCCAACAACTTGCCAACCATACCACCCTAGACGGTTCATTCGCTACCCAATTTTCAAAGAAACTGTTGAAAAGTGAGTCAGTGCAAACAATGTGTAGATGCTTAGGCTTAAAGTCCCCTCAAATCAGAGGGTAGGTTGATTAGTCATATACTTATTACCCCAATTTATTGACAAATTTAAAATAAAATTACTTGGCGAGGACTCTAAACTAAGTCTACATTCGAGTGGACACCCGAGCTAACTAAGCCCGAAGACCTGAAGAGTCTAAGTGTTTAGGTCCTATCATATCATTTCCTAAAGTTAATAACTTACAAAAGCTTAAGTTCTCTTTTCCTAATTCATTTTTTTTTTGTCTTTTTGAATTTTCAATTAAAAAAAAAAGAAAATAAAGGAAATTCTACAGAACTAATGAAATAATTTCAGTATTAAGTATCCACTCTCGCATGCCTAAATGATGAAATGCCCTCATTGTAAAAATAAAGACATGAAAAGGGTAGAATAAACAGAATATCACCTGAATAACATGAAAATCCAGTTAGCTCCACAGAGAACGTGGAATATAAACACGTGCTAAATTTAATGCCTTCAGCTAGGCATAACATACATACAAGGAAGAAATTAAGAATTTGCAAGTGCAGGTCAGAATCAAAATCAAAAGATTAATCCTCAGACCCACCAGCAGAAGATGTCCATAGATGTGGACCAAATTATGGTGCAGACCCATGCCCTAGGGTCAAGTGGTTCTAAGGTTCTGGATGAAAATCCCAGAACCGAAGATTATTGTGTTTGTGGGGCTGGGCTTGCTGTTTTGTGGTGTCCAACCCAAGGCCAAAGTGTTGGGCAATGGGTAAAGATGGTTCTATAGGTTCGAATGTCCTCTTAAAGTTCAGTTCAGAAATATAATCAATTATTTCGAGCTTAGGTTGCATGTGAAAGATATCGTAAGGGTCCTGGTGGAAAGTAGGTGGTTTAGGTCAATAGGAACCCTTAAATCCAAACTTGCTTTTCCCTTAGAATTAACCTCCTAAATTTTCATTTCAGCAATTCTATCCTCCAACATGAAGTGCTCAGGCTCCGGGACCTTTAGCATACCGTTCACCCCATAAGATTTACCCAAGTCCAAAAATCGTGGCTGAATCAAGATTGGCTTGGGCACAATGATCTCAAAAGTCAGCTCTTCGGGGTGCGGTTAAGGAATGGGGCTACTGATTGAATCATCAGGATTCAGATCGTCCAAGTTAGCCCCAACCGAATCAGAATCTTCAATAGTCGAACAATCAAATGGTTTATCAGATTCCTCAAGCCCATTTGTCTCACTAAAATCATTCTTCTTAATCTCAAGTGAGACTTTACTAAGAGATTCCTCAACCTCAAAATCAAGGAATTCATGATCCTCATTTATATACGTCTCAAAATCATATGTCATTTCATGGTCCATAGAGACATATTTTTCGTCATTCCCTGGCTTTAGGATCTCAGGTGAGAAACTCAGTTCATCCACAATGGGTTACTCTAGACCAACCTGGTCATCTCCAATCTCAAAATATGTATCCCCTCCAATAGGTGCCTGAGCGGGTTCTGGCATTGGCTCTCCTGAAGGGGGTTCATCTTGAGAATCATCCCAAGATTTGACTAGGGCAACCACAAATTTCATCCTCAACCTCGATAATTTCCTAAGAAGAAACTCACCCAGGTCCCTATCCATAACATTTTGGAGCAAATCTAATAGAGACTATTAAGTTCATCAATCATTTTGATCATAGTCTCCAATGCTTCAGCGCATGGTGTTGGCTGAGCTTCTAAAGATTGTATAGTGTTCCTCAAATTAGCCAAGACCCTATCCTAGATCTGGTTCACCTGAACCGACTGGTTCGATTCAGGGTTGGGTGGGTTTGGGTTAAATCTAAGGGAGTCAAGATATTAAGGTTTTCGGGTCCCTCCCTGATGGTAGGTCGTCTCGGGTTGTTCAAAAATGGAGGTGACCTATATTCAGTAGAATACTAGGGAGGGTAGATGTTATAATCATCATATCCTTCCTGATTGTAGATTGAGTTGGTTTGATCCTCAAAGGATTAAGATCTATAATCATTGTAGCTCTGGGAAGGATAGTAATCATAGTTTTGTTGTCTAGGGTTAGGCCCTGGACACTGAGGTCCGAATCCATCTCCCCAATCAAAGTTATCCTGGCTAGTGGATGGGTAATCATAAGTCGAGTTGGGATAGTAATCATCTTGAGGGTATGTGTTGGTAAGAAGGTAGGATAGGAAATGTGCGAAAGATATGGAAGGATACATTGTTGAGTAGGAGGGAAAACCGAAGAGAGAAAGGTGTCCTGCCGTACAATGAACCAAACATGTCCTTATGTGGATAGCCTAAAGACCTACTGACTCCCAGGACCCATCCTAAGATTATAAACAATTTGGTCTACTTCTATCCAATCAATCCAACCAGTTAGAGGGAGGGGCTGGGGAAAAGGTTCTTCCTTTGGCTTGGGCCTCCGGTTCCAAGTGTACCCCCCAGCAGCGGTTGTTTGACGCTACTCCCCTAACTAGACATTAGATAGACCAGCAGAAGTAGATTAATAAAAAAAGTTCTCAGTCTAAGCCCTGAAGAACGAATCAATCCTTAAACCCAACATCTACTTAGTTTTAATTATGATTGGGATGATTATGCTCTTGGAATGTAATGGGCCCTTTAAATGGGTTGTGCCCTTAATGGTCAATTCAAATGTGTGTGCATGCACAACCAGAGTTTACAAACAAGGTTATTTGATGATGTGTCTTAGGGTTTAACCTTGTTTAGTAGCTTTTAGGTTTTAATCCTTAGGTTGGTTAAATCAAGGTTTAGTAGAACACTCAAGGTTTTACAAGCACTGGTGATGATGTATTCCTTTAGAAATCAGAAGAAAATGTGAAATGCCTGGTTCAATCATTAAAATCAACCCTAAGTGGCAAGCTACTGATGAATCACTTTTATCTTAAGTGGTATGACCAAAACAGTTCAACCAATTGGCCTATCGCGCAACTCAGTTAAGGCACACAAATGTTTAACCTATTCAGATTTCTACACACTTGTGTATTGAGTTGAAGTGTACCAAGTCCACAGGTCAGATCTCGGTTAAGTGGTAGAATCAAAGTAGAATGGTGCGCCTTAAGTTGAAAGTTGTGGGTGTTTAATGTGTGTAGCCTTCAATTACATCCCACAAGAGAAGAGTTTTTTTGTTTTAAATAGATGCAGGTTGGTGTGGTGAGGCGAAGTGACAATCAAACAATAAAATCTGCCCTAGGGTTTATAAAAAGCACCTAAGTTGATTTGGGTTTGAGTTATTAGTGTGGTGAAATGAAATCTAGGGTAGGGGTGGTGGGGGAAAACCTACAAACGTCTCTACCCGCATTTTACTCCAATCTACTGCCTTCGGCTCCTTGATTTGGTTCCTGCAAGACAATAAATCGAAGAAGAAAGATAGGTTAGAAAAATATGTAAGTAATGCAAGAAAATGCAAAAAAAACCAAAGAGCCTTGCCTCCTCGACAATGGCGCCGAAAGGATCGTGTCGGATTCGCACGCGAAAAGGTTTGAGTTTTGGAAAACCCATCGTCATAGTTCGATTCGTGAGAAAATCTGTCAATCAGATAAAATTTATAACCGAAACTCGAAAAGTGAGTCCCAGGTCGAACACGAGGAGGCAACGTTTGGTTTTGAAAAATCCATATTTCATTTTTATTTTTTTTGTCATTTTTGTATTTAATATTTTTTTTTGTATTTTTAATAGGGCAAGAGATCAGGTCGATGAAATTTTATCTAGCTAATCTACTTGCAAAACATAAAAGAAAGTGAGAGAGAAACAATTACATATATTTCTGAACACGTGTTTCTAAAACTATGAAAGCGAGAAAAACTGCACTAGAAAGTAGTAAAGATAGATGGGGATGAGAAGAATACCCCTCGATGGTTGCTTGGAGGATGACTCGCTCTGAGAATGCCTGGATGAAGGAGAACGGTGGCGGAGGAAGGACAGGACAGGATGTCATAGCGGCAAGGATCTACTTCCTGAAGTAAGTGAGAAGACGATTATGGGATGCTCCACAAATGGGGATGTGGGGAGGGAAAAATATTTGGTTTTCTACTCTAGAGGGGCATCCTGGGCTTGGGACAAGCACTCTCTAGAGCCTTGGAGGTGGTAAGAGGAAGAAAGGAAGAGATTAGGTCGATGAAATTAGGGTGCAAAATGAGAATTAAAATATATGTGATTGTTTCTCTCTCTCTCTCTCTCTCTCTTATGTTCTGCAAGTAGATTAGCTAGCTTGTATTGACTTGATCTCTTGCTCTATTAAAAATACGAAAAAAATTAGAAAAGATAAAATGACAAAAACAAATAAAAAGAGAAACACTTATCTTTCAAAACCAAACGTTCGCCTCCCCGTGTTCGACCTAGGACTCACTTTTTGAGTTTCGGTTATAAATTTTATCTGGTCGATGGATTTTCTCACGAATCAAACTACGATGATGGGTTGTCCAGATCTGAACCCTTTACACGCGACGAAATCCACCGTCATCATTTGGGCGCCATTGCCGGGGAGGCAACACTCTTTGCTTTTTTTGCGTTTTCCTGCATTACTTACATATTTTTCTAACCTATCTTTCTTCTTCAATTTATTATCTTGCAGGAACTCGATCGAGGAGCCAAAGGCGGTAGATTGGAGTAAAGTGCGGGTAGAGACATTTGTAAGTTTTTCCCCACCACCCCCACCTTAGTTTTCATTCCATAACCTAATAGCTCAAACACAAATCAACTTAGGTACTTGCATAAACCCAAGGGTAGATTTTGGTTGTTTGATTGCCATTCCACTCACCTCACCCACCGGCATATATAAAAACTAAAAAAACTCTTCTCTTGTGGGATTTATTGAAAGTGACACACATTAAACACCTACAACTCTCGACTTAAGGCACACCACTTCACATCGATTCTACCACTTAACCAAAATCTGACCTATGGATCTGGTACACCCTAACTCAACACACTAATAAATGAGTAGAAAACTTGACTAGGTTAAGACTTTTTCTGTGCCTTAACTATGTGGTGCAACAAGCCAATTGATTGAGCTATTTGGACCGCACCACTCAAATTAAAATTGATTCATCAAGTACCTTGCCATTTAGGGTTGATTTTTAGGACTAAACCAGGCACTCCACATTATTTTTTTATTTTTAAAGGAATATATCATTACCAGTGCTTTCAAAACTTGGAGTGTTCTCTTGAACTTGATTGAATACACCTAAGATTAAACCCTAAAAGCTCCTAAACAAGGTTAAACCATAAAAGGCATATCATCAAATTACCTTGTTTGCAAACCCTGATTGTGCATGTACACACATTTAAATTGATCATTAAGGGCACAACCTAGCTAAAGGGCCCATCACATTCCAAGAGCACAATCATCCCAAGCCTAATTAAACTGAGTAGACGTCGGACTTAAGGATTGATTCGCTCTTCGGGGCTTAGGCTGAGATTTTTTTTGATTAATGAGCTTCTGCTGGTGAAGTAAACACGTTTACACTAATTAAGATGTCCATTTATGCATGTTCTTAAGCATAGGATTGCATTGCATGCAATAAATATTACATAACATGCATCATCTTGCATTTAGAGTAGTTTGAATAAAATGGCGGTTAATTATCTCCTCTTATGTGCTTGGATAGGGCAAACTTTTTATCGGGGCCTCAGATCGAATATCCAACCGTACAGATGTGATCAGGGCGACGATTGGAGTTCAACGACTCCAAGATCGCCCTAATCAGGCATCTGTAGCATTAGATAGTGATCGGGGAACCCTAGAAGATCAAGGGCCAAGATGGTGTAAATCCACACTTAAAACGACAAATCCAACCTCACGGATGGATTCGGATCGACGATCGTAGCCTAACGATGCAAAAATTGAGTTAATCCGACACCTATGGCACCATCTACACAATCCAGAAGATGGACGGCCAAGATGGCACCACATGGTGCCATCTCGGCCGCCCAATCGCCCACGTGAACCTGCTAAAGGCTTCCGCATCCGGCCTTATCCGCCATTGGATCAAGATCCAACGGTTGCGACACGCTCGCGCTGAAGTCAGGTGCTCGACACAAACGCTCCCCAGCATGTTGGTCGAGCGCTCTAACGAGAAGCGAGAGCACGCGTTCGAGCCTCGCCACACGGAAATTGGAGCGGAGGTGCGCCTCCGATCGACCACACGATCACGATCCAATGGCCGCGCACGCTCAATCAAGATGACTCGCTATTGCACGTGCGGCGGTAACGCGGCATCGCACGTGATCGGGCACGCGCTGAGGAGGTGGGTGTAGCACGATCTAAGCCGTCCGATCTCGCGATCGGATGGCTGAGAATGGTCAGACGTGTGTGTGCATTGCGCACACGGGCAAGCGAGCGGGCGTGCAGGCAAGCGAGCGGGCGCACGCGCACTGCCCACTACGCCCATGTTCAGGCCTTTAGCGACGGTTTTATTCATCACTAAAGGTCCTGAATTAATGTTTTTAAAGTTTTAATGACCAAATTGCCCCTACTCCTTGCAACTATAAAATGAGATCCCTCCACACGAAATTCTCATCCCTTCCTTCTCTTCTCTCCCTCTCCAAAGCTCAAGAGAAGCTTGTCCCACACCCGAGATGCTTCTCGCGAGATAAAGTCATTTTTTCGTTCCCCTTCGAAAGTGGATCCCGCGACGATGATGACGTACTGCCCCATTCCCATTCTTCTGCTTCGTCCTCCTTTGTCCTGCTTCGTCCTCCTTCATCTAGGTGTTGTCCCGTCCGGCTCGTCCTCCAAGCGACCGTCGGGGAGGATATTTCTCTCTCCATTCTTTTAATGCTTTCTAGAGTAGATTTACTATTTTCTAGAGTAGATTTATTACTTTTTAGTGTAATCAACAATCATTCTAATGATGAAATTCTATGTTTATTCTACATCTCATTTTAGTTTTTGTTTGTAATATTCTTTCTCTCTCTTATTCTCTCTCTCTCTATTTTCTATTTATTGTAAGTAATTAGATAGTTCTAATCAATTGAATTATTCCGTGACAAATAAAAACAAACGCATAGTTTTTAAATCAAACATTTGCCTCCCTGTATTCGACTCGAAATTTTCGTTTCGGTATAAATTTCTTTTGTTAAACACGAGTTCTTCGTTGTCATACTACGACGATAGGTTTTAAAAACCAAACATGTTAGAGTAGCAACTCGCACATTCAACATTTTGGCGTCGTTGCCGGGGAGGTGACACTCTTTGATTTTTCTTCACGTTTTCTAACTTACAAATCATTTACCTCTCTTCTCTCCGTACTTATTGTGATTGTAAGTACTCTTTCGAGATAGGCAAAAGTGGTGGATTGGGGTAAAGTGTTGTGGAAGGTTTTGTAAATTATCCCCCACATCCCACCCATTAGATTTCATTCCACAACATAATAACAGAAATATCAATCAACCTAGGTGTTCTTATAAACTCTAAGGTTAGATTGTTTGTTGTTTGACACCCACACCTGCCCCAACCCCCACATTAAAAAAAAGAAAAATTAAAAGAAAAAAAAATCTCACACAGGTACACAACCTCATCTGATTTTCAAACTCAACTGGTAAACCAATCTTTGGAGTCAGTACACACATCCAAACATATAATTGAGTAGAAATCAGATTAGGTAATCACTTGTGTGCCTAATAAAGTGGTGCAACAGGTCAATTGTTTAAGTTGATTGGGCCGCACCACTTCAATTAAAATCAACTCATCAAGTAGCTGCCACATAGGTTCAACTCTTAAGGATTTACTAGGCACTCCACATTCTTTTTAAGCTTCAAAGGAAAACATCTTCACCTGTGCTTTCAAAACCTGGTGTGCCAACAAAACTTGTTTGAAAACACCTAAAGTTTAATCCTAAAAGCTACTAAGTAAGATTTGAATCCTAAAATTCACCGCATCAAAAATAATCTTGTGTGAAAACCACTGGTTGTGCATGCAAACACAAATCAATCAATCATTAAGGGCACAACCCATATAAAGGGCCTATCACATTCCAAAGCACATTCAAACCTAGCCCTAAATAAAACTGAGTAGACATTGGCCTTAAGGATTCGACTCGCTCTTCAGAGCCCAAAATGAGATTATTTTCGATTAATCTGTTTCTACTGTTCAATCTGATATCTAGCTAGGGAAGCAGAATCAAAGGATCGCAGCTGGTGGGTACACTAGGAATCGGAGGCGCAAGCCGAAGGAAGAACCTTCTCCCTAGTCCCTCCTTCTAACTAGTTGGATTGAACAGATAGAAGTAGATCAAAACGTTTCTTTATCTCAAGATGGGTTTTGGGAGTCTGTAGGTCTTTAGGCTAGCCCACTTAAGGATAGGTTTGATTGTTTGTATTGTAGGGCGCCTTTCTTCCTCCCATTTCTCATGAATCCTTCCACATATTACACGCATTCCCACTCCTTCCATCCTGTTTGGAATTATCCTCAACATGACGATTATCCTGACTCGTACTGTAATCAATAATCAGTTAGTTGGGATAACTTGGATTGGGGATACAGTTCCGAAACTCCGTGTTTAGGGTCTAACCCTAAACACTATGATTGCGATTTCTATCCTTCTCAGAGTCACATCAATTATAGATCGTCATCCTTTTATGAACAACCTAATACGATCTACAATCAAGAAGGATACACTGATCCTTACCCATCCTCTGATTACACTGCCTTTAGGTCATCACCACCTTTTGAACAATCTGAAATGACCTATTATCAGGAAAGGTACAACGAATCTCAATTCGTTAATTCCCCTGCTTTGACCTTAAACCTGCCCAACCCTGAACCAGCTCATTTTGTTCAGGGTAACCAGGTTCAAGAAAAGGTTCTAGCTAACTTGGGGAATATTATACAACCTTTAGAAGTTCAGCTAATACCTTGCATTGAGAGATTGGAGCCCCTGATTGAAACGATTGATGATTTGAACAAGTCTTTGTTGGATTGGCTCCAGGATGTTAAGGATAAGAACCCGGGTGAGTTTCTACTTGGGAAGTTAGCGAAATTGAGGATGAGATTTGTGGTCGCTTTGATTCAATCGTGGGATGATTCCTAGGATGAACCCTCTTCAGGAGAGCCAATTTCAGAACCCGCTCAGGCACCTATTGGGGTGGACACGTGTTACGAGGTTGACCAGATTGAATTAAAGCAACCAATTAAGAAAGATCTGATTTCTTCACCTAAGATCCCTAAGCTAGGGTACGAGGAAACGTATGTCTCCTTGGAACAGAAAGTGACAGATGATTTTGGGACATACATTAATACGGATCTTGATTTCTTTGATTTTGATGGTGAAGATTCGATTTGTGAAGTCTCACATGAGTTTGCAGAACATAATTTCTGTGAGACAATTGGGCTTGAGGAATCTGATAGATCATTTTATAGCCCAAGAACTTAGGAAATTGATGTTATTAGGGCATACATTATGGATCCAAAATCGCATTTTCTGGAGGATTCAATTCAATGCCCTGATTGTCAGTTACACCCCATTGAGCTTATCAATGATTCTATTTCTGAGATAATTAGACCCAAGTCAATTTTGATTCAACCACATCATTTAGACTTGGAAATTTCAGACGGGGTGATTAACATGCAAGAGGTTCCGGAATTTAACATTCTGATTGAGGAGGATAGGAGTTGGGAAGTTCTGATTTGGGAAGCTAACTTTGGAGGAAATAGAAGATTAAGGCTAAGGGTTCCAATTCATCTGAAACCATCAAACCTGAACCCTTACGACATCTGTTCCGAGGATGTCCAACCCATGCACACATTCAATGATTATCCTTTTGAGCTTGAATTCTCTGTAACCCGACTTTTTGGTCTTGGGTTGCATCCTCATAAATCGCAAGCCCGACCCCACTTGCATACTGATTTTAGGTTTTGGGTAATTTTTATCCAGAACCTGAGATATTCTCGATTATGCGGTATGGGTCTGCACCATAATATGGTCCACAGCTGTGGACATTTACTGATAGGTCAGAAGTTTCTTATGTTTATTTTGATTCTGACCTGCACTTGTGAATTCGTTATTTCTCTTCTTTGTATAGTGCACCTAGCTGAAGGCACTAAATTCAGCACATATCTAGTTCTTTTTAGTTTTCAACTTGGAGCAGACCTGACATTCACGCAATTCAGGTGCTTTCTACGCTATTCCACTCTATTTTATGTCTTTTCTTAATACAATGAAAACATTGCATTAGATAGGCATAGGGGGTAGATATTCATCTATGAATTTATTCGTCAGCTCCGTAGATTTGTTTTATTTTCTTTTATTAAAAAAAAATGGAATTAGGAAGGAAAACTTAGGTTTAAGAAAATTTTCAATCTTAGGAAATACTATACTATGATTTGAACACAAAGACCCTTCAGGTCTTTGGACTTAGTCAGCCTGTGTATCCACTAAAATGTGGATTTACTTTTCGAGTCCTCACCAACCTAAATTCTATTTTAATTGTAGTAAATAAGCTTGGGTGATAAGTACACGACTTATCAACCCGCCCTCTGATTTGAGGGAACTTTGAGTTTCTAGCATCTACACACTTTCTTTGCACTGACTCGTTGTTCGGTGATTTTAACGGAAATTGGGTAGCTAATGAACCTTCAAAGGTGATATGGTTGGCAGGTTATCGTGGGTAACAACCCATAGGTAGGTTGTCCAGAGCCCAGTCACTGGACCTTTCTCTTTTTGCTGCCTTTAGGTAAATCTTAGACTAGGGAAGCCACCTACTTAAAAAAAAAGGAAGAAAAAATCAAAAAGAAAAGGAGAAAAGAAAAAAAGAAATAAACCACACTTCGCCAAACGAGTATGGCTGGCAAGTTGTTGGTGGTAACAGCTCATTGACCGGTTGTCTAGAACCCAGCTCAGTAAATGCACTGAAAATTCCCAAAACACTTAGAAAGAAGCGTAGAAGTAGAATAAATCGGGGAGATATACACTGGATTCACCATTGTGTTGACCCCGTAAAAAAACAAAAGTAGGGAGAAAGCTACCGATTGTAAAGATACACCTTTAGGTAGAATTCTTTTTGAGGTCACCTAAAGGCGTAGAAATCTGAAGTCCGTTTTAACTATCAGTCAACAAGTCTATCACATTCACAATAAGATGCTTAGAACTTAGGGTTCTCATCAAATCTTGTGTGAGTTGAATGGCCGTAGAAAGCCACTTTTAAATCCTAAATCTTGAAAATCCAAAAAAAATAGAAATGAGGAAAAAGAGAAAAAGAAATTTTTCTTTGAATAAGGAGAGGGCTTGAGGCGGTCTGCATTTTGGCAGATACTCGGGCACTGTTGTGTCTTTGAAAGTTCAGATCCTAAGTAGACAGTGTCTTAACGATTGAAAATAACTCATGCCTAAATAATCCAACCTAATTCTTTTATAAATAGCATATAGTTTTTGCTAGGGACTAGCAAAAGATAGGCATGGGGGTATGATGTAAACGCGTTTACACTACTTAAGATGTCTATTTATGCATGTTCTTAAGCATAGGATTGCATTGCATGCTATAAATATTGCATAACATGCATCATCTTCCATTTAGAGAAGTTTGAATAAAATGGAGGTTAATTGTCTCCTTTTATGTGCTTGGACAGGGCAAACTTTTTATCAAGGCCTCGGATCGAAGATCCAACCGTACAGATGTGATCAGGGCGACGACTGGAGTTCAACGACTCCAAGATTGCCCTAATCAGGCATCTGTAGCATCAGATAGTGATCGGGGAACCATAGAAGATCAAGGGCCAAGATGGTGTAAATCCATACTTCAAACCATAAATCCGACCACACGGATGGATTCGGATTGACAATTGCAGCCTAACGATGCAAAAATCGAGTCAATCCGACACCCGTGGCACCATCTACATCATCGACAAGATGGACGACCAAGATGGCTATTGGGTGGCCGAGATGGCGCAACGTGGCACCATCCCGGCTGCCCAATCGCCCACACGCACCCGCTGAAGGCTTCCGCATCCACCCTTCTCTGTCGTTGGATCAAGATCCAAACGGCTGCAACGCGCCCGCGTTGAAGTCAGGCGCTCGACACAAATGCGCCCCCAGCGTGTTGGTCGAGCGCTCTAACGCGAAGCGAGAGCGCTCGTTCGAGCCTAGCCATGCGGAAATTGGAGCGAAGGCGCACCTTCGATCGACCGCACGATCGTGATCCAATAGCCGCACGTGCTCAAACAAGATGACGTGCTATCGCACGCGTGGCGGTAATGCGGCATCGCATGCAATCGGGCGCGCACTGAGGAGGCCGGCGTAGCGCGATCTAAGCCATCCGATCTCACAATCAGAGGGCTGAGAATGGCCGGACATGCGCGGGCGTTGTGCGCGTGGGCAAGCGAGTGGGCAGGCACGTGCCACCCACTACGCCCACGTTCAGACCTTTAGCGACGGTTTTATCCGTCACTAAAAGTCCTGAATTAATGTTTTTAAAGTTGTAATGACCAAATTTCCCCCACTCCTTGCAACTATAAAAGGAGACCCCCTCCACATAAAACTTTCATCCCTTCCTTCTCTTCTCACCCTCTCCAAAGCTCAAGAGAAGCTTGTCCCACACCCAGGATGCTTTTGGCGAGATAAAGTCAATTTTTCGTCCCCCTTCGGAAGTGGATCCCACGATGACGACGACGTGCTACCCCATTCCCATTCTTCTGCTTCATCCTCCTTCGTCCAGGCGTCATCCTGTCTAGCTCACCCTCCAAGCGACTGTCGAGGAGGATATTTCTCTCTCCATTCTTTTAATGCTTTCTAGAGTAGATTTATTACTTTCTAGAGTAGATTTACTACTTTCTAGTGTAGTCATTTTCCTGCTTTCTAGTGTAATGAACAATCATTTTGGTTTTTTTTTGTAATATTCTTTCTCTCTCTCTCTCTTTTCTATTTATTGTAAGTAATTAGATAGTTCTAATCAATTGAATTATTCCGTGACAAATAAAAACAAAAGCGTAGTTTTTAAATCAAACGTCTGCATCCTTGTGTTCGACTTGGAATTTCCATTTTGGTATAAATTTTATTTGATGAGCACGAGTTCTTCGCTTTCATACTACGACGACAGGTTTTAAAAACCAAACACATTGGCGTAGCAACTCGCACGTTCAACAGCTGGTCCATTTGATCTCTACCTAGGTGATGGTGCGGTGCTAGCGACAACTATGACTAGGTTTTGCTATAGCGTCGTAGTATAGCTAGTTATTGCCATCATTTTCAAATATATATATATTTTTTTTACTCGGAAAATAAAAGAGTTCCCGAGGTCGAACTCAGGGAGCAAGTCGTATTCTAGAGATATACATGTTCTATTACAAAAATGAAGCGAGAGAAAGAGAGAGATGAAAGTTTGGCTTCTTCTTCTTCTCTTCTTGCTTCCTCTTTGTCTCCTCTTTGACTTTTGTTTTTCCTGTTCCTCTTCTTCTTCTTTGTCTTCTCTCCTCTTTGGCTTTTGTTCTTCCTCTTCTTCTTCTTCTTCTTTTCTTGCTTCTTGCTTTTCTTCTTCTTCTGCTTTCTGTTTCTTCCTGTTCTTCTTCTTCTCTTTTTTCTTCTTTCTTGTCTTTCCTCTTCTTTGCCGCGGTCCTGCTTCTTCTTTTCTTCTTCTTCCTTGCCTTCACCTATCTTCAGGACGTCGTCTGATTTTCCAATCAGACGACTTAACCCGCGGATGCTACAGTGCCGCTTCAGTTCTTCTTCTTCCGCAGTCCTTCTTCTTCACCTGTGCCTGCACGCTCAAGAGTTCAGCATCAGAGGACAAAAACCTACTCTACCGTCCCCCCGCGTCTCTCTCTCTGAATTTGCTCTTAGGACAGCTCTCCCAAAGCAACCGGGTAATCGGGCAGGCGGGTCGCGCCCGGGTCCAGGCCCACCGGCGTGTGGTGGTGGGCGAGGAGTGTCAATCAAGTCGGGTCAGGTCGGCCAGATCCGCGTGATGAGCTCGCAGACGGGCCGGGTGAAGCGGTGTGAGAGGGACCTCACCCCGTGTGCTGAGGCGATAAGCCTACAGCACTTTTTCAACTTATATCAGCGCTCCTCTTCGAAGCCTTCCGAGGTGGGACTGAATGTCCCACCCCAATGTGAGCGCCTGCGCTGAGAAAGCTGCAGGCAGTTGCGGCTTTCGCGGAGCTTTCTCCCCAGCTGCGAGCCTGGGCAGGTGCGCGAGGGCTGCCTTGCGTCCAGGGGAGTTTGACCTGGGTGAAGTGAGGCTGCAGCTACAGGCGGAAGTAGCTCCTTCTGCACAGCAATGGCGGCGGAGGACGGGTGACCTGTTCACAGCAAAACGGCCTCTCGGCCTAATCGGAAGGTGCCGGGAGCTTCGCCAGAGTGCGGTGAAGCTCGCGCGGGTGGTGGCGAGGCGTTGGGCGACGTACAAGGGATGCCCTAGGTCGGACTGTGGCTGGGGGAATGGGTTTGTTCGCGGGGTCTGCAGGTGGCGAGTGGCGCAAAATGGAGGGGCGGAAGAGGATCAGGGTGAGGAGGCGAAGGTTATGCACAGGTCGGCGAGCCGTGTGGGGTGCTGGAGCGATGGGAGCGGTTCGCCGGAGTTTGGCCGGAGGTGGAGAAGGTGAGGGTGATCGGTGGGAAATCGGTGACGACAGTAAGGGCTTTCAGTATGGAAAAGAAAGAGGCGAGGAAGAGGACAAGTTTACCTACTAAGCTGGACGAAGAGGGGTTGGCGCAGGCGACAGTCGTATCGACTGTCGCCAGAGAAGAAGATGCCTAGAGGAAGGGGCGGCGGCGAGGAGAGGGCCGGAGAGGCGTCAGCTGGGTGCGGCGAGACGCGGAAAGATCAAGGGAAGGTAACCCTGCTGCTGGTAGTGCGGCAGGGCGACGAGGAGGAGGAGGAGAGACCGTCGGAGCAAGGGGGCGTCTGTCGGAGTGGGAAGGGAGGAATTGAGGGGGGTGTCTCAGTCAGATCCGAGTTGGGAAGAGCGGCGGAGCGACGGGGGTATTTATACGGGCAGAATCAGAGAGGGGGGCGGAGGGAGACGACGTGTCTCCCTCGTCAGAGGACGCCGGAAGTGGAGACCCATACCATCCGTGCGTTCGCACGGGCAGTATGGGCGGTCGCAGCACTCAGGGGGGTGTCCCTGCGGTGGCTGACGACGTAGGGTACCCCCCATTGACTTGCCAGGGCCCCTCCCTCACCCTGAGCGGCGCCATGCTCCGCGCAAGGTCGCCGGAGCGTGGCGCTGCTCAGGTTTTGCAGGAGGGACCTAAATGCAAAGAACGAAGGAGAGTTAGGGGCCAAAATGTGAGGGTTCAAAAGATGAGGGCCAAAAAGTAAATATATGAGGACCAAAGTGTAAAGTTGGTCAAGAAGGTTTCTTCTTAGGCCCAAGTTTTTATACATGACTAATTAGGACCTAAGAATTCTGATGGTGAATTTTATTTCTAGATTAAACCTTGTTTGGCCGGTCAATTTACGCAAAAACCCAAATCAAGTTGTTAATTGGGTATGGTTCTAAATGTAGGTCAAAATGGGTTCCTAAGGCCAAATTGAAAGTCCTAAACCCTAGAGATTATTTTTTTATGAATTTTAGAGGGTTTAGTTGATTTTTAACTTGCCTCGCACCACGTGAATTGAAGTGGGTTTATTTTTATGGTTACAGGATGTCATTTAATTCCTTGGAGTTGCTGTAGCCCTTATTGAGTCATCTCATCCCACTTTTCTTCTTATTAGGTTGTTTTAACCTATGTTTGGACCCTGAGTTACCCTATTTTCAGATCGGATTGGTGAAATTGCATTTTTACCCCTTAGTTTCTATTTTCTTTGCAAACTCAGAATCTCTCTGAGCCAAGCCTTTCTAGAGTTATGTAGGAGCTTTTTCTTGCATATTAGGGTTAAATGGTGCTAGTTTAGGGTTTGTGACGAGGTTCTCATCACACCCCCATGCCTAGCTTTGGCTAGTCCCTTAGCGAAAACCTAAGATTTTAACCTTTCTTCTAGACAATGATATTCTTAACAACTTCAGGTAAGTGCGTTTTCTTTTGAACCTAGATTAGGTTAGAATGCTGACCATAGGCTTAAAAGGTACTCTAGTACCAATGAAGATCCAAATCTGTCTAGCCTCAGCCTCAGTCCTTAGCAAAGGTTTTTAAGACCCACAAGAACTAACCTGAGGTTTATTGGACTTTGTAGTTAAAGCACCCCGTGCTTGAAATGATTTTTGCCCTGGTTCAGTTCGCAGTGCGTTTTGCAAGAGAGAGAGATAGAAAGTTTTTCTATTTGGAGAGTTTTTTCTCTCTTTTTCTTTTTAGTTCTAGCCTAGGATTGGCTTTTTCAACACGGTCTGTATCAGATTCATTGCTCCCATCATCAATCCTCAAGGGTTCCTGGCGATCGATGCTTCGAGATAGCACCGCCCATGGCAACCCCCGGAACCCTGGCTATTGAGATTTCGAGATAATCCCATCCATGGTGTTCCGTGGCTGAATTCAGACCCTGGCAATTGACACTTCGAGATAATGCCATCCATGGAATCTGAACAAGCAGAGTGCTTACATGCCCCCAGTAGGATATGTAAATATCCTAAGAGACAAGCACCGAGGAGATGATATTTTGTTACGCATCTTTGAGGGGATTTCCCGCCTCTCTGCGCTGGGAACTCGTCCAAATCAACTTGTGTTGATCGGCTGCTCCTATTCTAGGTGTACTTTTCAGAATGACGCTTTTGCGTGATTTTGATTTTTTTATGCTTACTGAACCAGGCAGTGTGTGGGGTTGAGGTGCTTAGGTTACTGAGTCCCGTAAACCAGAAGTTAGTTAGCGAGGTCAAATACTCCCTAAGCCTTGGACCTAGTACTTAAGCTTTTCATTTTCCTCAACCTCTTGAGGATTGTCTAGATCTTAATGGGTACTAAGAGTCTATCAAGAATGCCTAAGGTTTACAAATCTTATTGTGCACTTTTCAAAATTTTTTTTTTTCTATGAATGAGGTCTAGAACTTAGGTCAATTCCTTAGTTCCTTACTAATGACAATCACTTTTTCTTTTATATTTGTGCTCCTTTTATCCTTTTGTTTCTTTTCTCCTCCCACATCCCAAAATTTCCTTTCTCCTCTTATTCTCTTATTTTTTTCGAAAAATTTTTTAATTTTTATGGTGTTTTTGGCATATGTGAATTTTTATGGTGTTTTTGGCATATGTGAATTTTTTGTTTGAAACCTTTTCTTACATGTTTTGCACTTTCATACCCCCCTATGCCTAAGGTTTGCAATGTCCTCATTGTGATTTTAGGGGTTTTTATTTACTTAGTTCATTCCTTAAGACAGTTGTTTTTGTGAGTGAATGGGTCGGGATGAATTTTGTGGACGATTTCTAATCTCAGATGCAAGCATCTGAGGTGGAGTCGGCTGTCTTGAAGGGTGAACCTTAAGTGCACAATGGTGTGAGAAAAAGGTTTTAGCTTTTCAAGAAATGATGGCTACCTCCCGTTAAGCGCTGAGTTTTACGCCATCGGCCGGGCGCAGTAAGCTCACGGAGAATGGAGGATGAGAGATGACTCAGCCAAATCGGTAGAAGTCACATCAATGAACGGTTTGAGTCTCTGACCGTTCACGATGAAAGGTTCAGAATCGTGGCTGAGTGGACTGATTTCAATTGCTCCATTTCCGAAAACCTGTCGGACTAAATATGGTCCGACCCACTTGGATCACAGTTTTCCTGGGAAAAGTTTAAGTCGGGTATCAAAGAGTAGGACCTTTTGACCAGGATGAAAGATCTTTCTCGAGATGTGCTTGTCGTGGAAGGCTTTACCCGCTCCTTGTAGATTCGTGAATTCTCATACGCGTCTAGGCGTAATTCATCGATCTCGCTGATTTGGAGTTTTCTGTGGGTTCCAGCCTTGGAAAGATCTAGATTACAGTTCTGTACTGCCCAATAGGCTTTATGCTCCAGTTCTACGGGATGGTGACATGCCTTTCCGTACACCAGTCTAAAGGGAGACATGCCCAATTAGGTCTTGTGGGCGGTCCTATAGGCCCACAATGCTTCCGGAAGTCGGGACGACTAGTCCTTCCTGTCAGGTCGAACAGTGACTTGCAGGATTTTCTTGATCTCCCGATTTGACAGCTCAGCTAGGCCATTTGTTTGGGGGTGGTAAGGAGTAGAGATTCGGTGAGACACCCCAAATTTGGCCATCAGTGACCTAAACTGAGCATTTGTAAAATGGGTCCCCCCATCAGAGATTATAGCACGGGGAATCCCGAACCTTGAGAAAATGTTTTGATGTATGAACTTAAGAACAATCTTGTGATTGCAGGTTCGGGTTGGTATGGCTTCGATCCATTTGGACACGTAGTCCACCGCAAGCAGAATATACTCGAAACCATCCGAAATAGGAAAGGGGCCCATAAAATCAATCCCCCATACATCGAAGATTTCGCATATGAGAATCGGCTGCAAAGGTATCATGTCGCGATGGTTCATGTTGCCCAAAGTCTGGCAACGACTGCATGCCTTGCAGTGACTGTATGCGTCCTTGAAAAGTGTAGGCCAGTAGAAGCCACACTGGAGGACTTTGGATGCGGTTTTATGCCCTGAGAAATGGCCACCGCATGCCTGGTCATGGCAGAAAGATAGGATATTGCTGATTTCCTCTTCCGGGATGCATCTCCGAATAATTTGATCAGCACCTATGCGGAAAAGGTACGGGTCTTCCCAAATGTAATACTTGGAATCAGAACGCAATTTGTCTTTCTTGGCCTTCGGCCAATCAGACGGTCTCTGATGAGATGCCAAGTAGTTTACTATGTCAGCAAACCATGGAAGTTTAGTACCAACAGAAAGCAGGTGCTCATCAGGAAAATGTTCCGTGATGGGTCCGGAAGGGTCGATGATCTCAGAAGGAAGACGGGACAGATGGTCGGCTACCACATTCTTCCTTCTCGCCTTGTCGCGAATCTCAAGATCGAATTCTTGCAATAGCAAGATCCAACGGATTAGTTGGGGCTTCGTGTCCTTCTTGGCAAGGAGATGCCTTACAGCCGTGTGATCCGAGTAAATGATCACATGGGAACCCAGAAGATACGATGGAAATTTCTCAAGGGCAAATACTGCGGCTAGCAACTCTTTTTCCGTAACCGTATAGTTACGCTGAGCCTCGTCAAGTGTCTTGCTAGTGTAGTATATAACCATGGGTTTCCCGTCAGCTTTCTGCCCCAGGACTGCTCCTACAGCGAAATCAGATGCATCGCACATGATCTCAAAGGGTTGAGACCAATCAGGGGATTGTAGGATAGGTGCCTGGGTGACTCGGTCACGCAGGTTTTCAAAGGCTAGTGTGCATTCCTTGGAGATTTCAAAGGGTACATCCTTAGAGAGAAGAGAAGTCAAGGGGCGCACGATTTTTGAGAAATCTGGAATGAAACGGTGGTAAAAACCGACGTGCCCTAAAAAAGAATGGATGTCCCTGATCGAGCCAGGCATAGGAAGGTGAGATATCAGATCCACCTTAGCTCGATCCACCTGGATGCCTTTTTCTGAAATTAGATGTCCCAGGACAATTCCCTCAGGCACCATGAAATGGCTCTTTTCCCAGGAAAGAACCAAGTTCACCTCAATGCATCGCCTGAGTATCTGGACCAAGTGTTGGAGGCAATCATCAAAAGAGTCTCCAAAGACTGAAAAGTCATCCATGAAGACTTCCAGGAAATCACCTACCATATCGGAGAATATGGCAAGCATGCACCGTTGAAAAGTAGCAGGTGCGTTGCAAAGATCGAAAGGCATCCTTCGGAAAGCGTATGTTCCGAAGGGGCAGGTGAAAGTGGTCTTTTCTTGGTCCTCAGGATGGATTGCCACCTGGTTATAACCGGAGTACCCGTGAAGAAAGCAGAAGAACCTATTTCCAGCTAGTTTCTCGAGAATTTGATCAATGAAGGGTAGTGGGAAATGATCCTTCTTCGTGGAGGAATTGAGTCGGCGGTAATCTATACAGACTCTCCACGCATTGGCTAATCAGGTAGGAATGACTTTTCTGGTTTCAGTCGTTATGGTGGTGAGTCCTGCCTTCTTAGGCACAACCTGAATTGGGCTCACCCAACGACTATCGGAGATTGGGTAGATGATTCCGGCATCTAACCACTTGATGATCTCCTTTTTCACGACCTCCTGCAGATTAGGGTTTAAACGTCTCTGCATTTCACGAGAAGGTCGTGCGCCCTCTTCTGAATAGATATGATGAGTACAATAAGAGGGGCTTATTCCAGTCAAATCATCGAGAGTCCACCCGATGGCTCTGCGATGTTGCTGGAGGACAGCAGTCAAACGGGATTCCTGTTCGGGATTAAGGTTGGAATTGATAATCATAGGGAGGGTCTGATTGGAACCCAAAAAGATGTATTTCAAGTGAGCAGGAAGAGGCTTTAACTCGAGGATAGGATTATCAGCAGTAGCTGGAGGTTCAAGGGTAGGAGTTACTGGGTTGTTTCTATCTGGATTCAACTCCTCCGTTTGCGGGTCAAGATCCTTCTGTGGTTGATGAGGTATAATCGAGTCATTCTGGAGGTGTGATTCATCAACCAAAATCCTAACGTCACAAATCTGTTCGATGACACCGCAATTAATTCCTTGTTGGGCCTCAAATATATCAATTTTTAAGGTTTGATCTCCAAATTTAAGCTCTATTTGGCCCTCCTCACAGCTAATGTTGGCTCTAGTAGTAGCCAAGAAAGGTCTCCCTAGAATGATTGGTGTATCCCTAGGGTTTTTAGGCGCATCCATATCTAAGACTATAAAGTCCACTGGGAAATAGAAATCCTGCACTCTTACGATAACATCCTCGAGAATCCCTTTAGGTGACTTTATAGAACGATCTGCTAATTGTAATGTCACCTCGGTTGGTTTTAGCTCAGATTCTTCTAGGTGGTCAAGTAAGGATGTGGGTATCAGGTTTATGGATGCATCTAAGTCTAGCAAAGCTCTGTCAAATCAGGTGTCACCTATCTTGCAGGAAATCAGGGGAGTACCAGGATCTTTTGCCTTGGGTGGGAGTTTACTGAGGATTACAGAGCTGGCTTGCTCTGACAGAACAATTGGGCTCCCACCCTTGGTTCGCGGCTTACGCTGGGGTGTACACATATTCTTTAAAAATCGTGCGTAAGCTGGTACATGGCGGATTTCATCCATCAAGGGGATGTTTATGTGGACCTGCTCAAAGAGCTTGACCAGGTCCTCCTCAGGTGCCACTGGCTTGGTGGTCTTCTTTCCTTTGGTCAAGGCCTCGGGAAACGGGATCTTGGGTGGTTCTTCTAGGATAGGTCCAGGTTGTGGATCTGGGATAGGGGTGGGGATGTCCTGGATTACTGTCCTAGGCTTGGGATCACTACCGGGCTTGGAGTGGTTTGGATGAGGTGGGTCTTGGGTTTCCTTGCCACTACGAGTTGTTACGGAATTAAGTCCTGCCTGGTTTTGGTTGCGATTGGGTAAGATAGCTTGCTGTTGGTAACCTGCAAAGGAAGTGGAGGCTTCTATCCCGTCGGGTGAAGGAACAGAGGGGGCCTGATAAATCATATGGGCATGGCCTGGGTTTGGGTTCATAACGCGCCGCTGGGTTGGCACGTTATTAGGATTAGGCAGAGGTTGGGAAGGAAGGGTACCTGGCTAGCGAGAGTTTGCCAACTGGGTCAATTGGTTTCGGACCTCTGTAAGTTCGTCCTTATGTTGTTTTTGGATAGCCGCATTCGTTCTTTGAATGTCAGCCAGGGTCTGAAGGATAAGGGACATTTGATATTGATTTGGCCCAGATGGGTAAGTAGGGTTGGGCTGAGGCTGAGGTGATAACACCATGCAAGGGGGTAGTAATTAAGTTGAATATGGCCCATCTTTAGAATAAAAGTCACAACATAAAGTAGAATAGGAGCATTGCATGCATCAAGTACCAAGATTGCTTATAAACTGTATTAATGGCCATTTGTGTAAAGCATTTGTCAAAGCAGGCCTCAGATGAGTAATCGGACCGCACGGATGGATTCAGGACGACGAACGGAGTCTAACGGACTCAAGATCGGCCAAATCCGACATCTGGAGCTCCCACAATGGGCCCAAGAAATCCGGACCGTTGATCTGGAGATCAACGGCCTAGAACGCGCCACGTCGCCCCGCCCCCGCCGCTCGCACGCCCCCAAGCCAGCCAAGGACGCATCTCGGCCGTTGATCTTCGATCGAACGGCCGAGATCCGCGCGCTCGTCCGCGGTCGCCGCGACAAAGCGCGGGCGTGGCGCAACGGTTAGCGCGCACTCCCGCGTCGCGGCAACGTGCGTTCGAATCGCGCGGAGCAGAAATCAATTGCGAGCGAAGGGCGCGGCAAAATTGAGCCGCGCGATCAGAAGCGAGCGGCTTGGATTGCGCCACGCGGCGCGACGACAGCGCCCCACCTCTCACGCGTGCGCGCACGCCGGGCGGAAACGCGCGCGCGCACGCTCGCCCGAAGCACGATCCTAGCGCAGGCGCGGGAGGATCTCAGCCGTCCGATCATCAATCGGACGGCTCTCGTTCGACATCCACGGATCGTGCCTGAAGAGAGAGAGGGGCGGGCGGCTGACCGGCGGCAGAAGGCCTTCACCGACGTATCTGGAAGCGGTTTTAGCGACGTTCTGGATGTCGCTAAAGCACATTTTTCTTTTAGGAAGCCCTTAACTCTATTTAAACCCCCTTCTACCACCATTCAAGGCATCCTCTCCCACTTGCAACTACTCCACTCCTCTCCTAGCTAATCTTAGGCACTCTTGTAATCGCCGGAGACGAAGAGCCGCCGACGGAGCCTCCTCCACCGCCGTGGCTGCCTCGTCACTCTCCACTCTCTCTCTACCTCTCTCTCTCTCTCTTTTAAGCTTTCATTAACTTTTGTTGAAGCATGTATTTAATATTGTAAAGCATGAACTATGAATGCATGTTTAATGAAATTATTTTCCATTTAGTTGCCATTTTAATTTCTGTTTAAAGTGCATGATCAAAACCAAGAGCTTTCTAACCCTAAACTCTCTCTATCTCTCGCTTTTCAAAATCGTCTCTTTCGCAAGCAAAACTCCACCCTTTTCGTGACAACAAGTGGTAAACAAAATCCGATTTCCACGCCTCCCTGAGATCGACACTCGGACTCACCTCCGTTTACTTCTTTTAAAATCGACGTATCAAGTGCAACTATAACGACACCTCTTAACACACACGCACGAAGGCACGTCATGAGGCGGCTGGTAAGGACGAGGAGGTTGTGGGCGGGGTTGGAAGGATGGTCTTTGGGTTTGGGAATTTCCCGCCCACTGAAAGTTAGGATGGTTTCGCCATCCAGGATTATAGGTGTTGGAGAACGGGTCATTCTGGATGACGTTGAGGTCCTCGCAGGTCTGAGGAACCTCTAGAGGGTTAGAGAAAGAGGGAATGGAATTCCCCTCGCAGGTGTAGAAGGAATCGGAGGGACCTCCAGGCAAAGATTCGGATGATGGGTCCATCCTATGAGAAGATTGATGGAGAATGTTTTGCACAGTTTCCCTTGTGGAAGGAGGCTGTGCGAAAGGGTTATGCGCAGAGGTGGCTCGCTGCAGATGCTGAGTCAGCTCATCCACCTTTTTTTCTATAATCGAGACCTTGTCCAATCGACTGGCCATTAACTCCAAGTCGACTGATGCGGACAGGCCCTACGTCTCGTGTGCTCCCCTGAGATTCGTCGTTGCGCGGGTATTCGTCCTGTCGAATAATCCCATGGAGTCATTGTTGATGGAGTTCTCGCACATGTTTTCGAGAATCTCCCACACGGTGTCTTCATGTTGACCCATGATATTTCCTCCGCAGGTTGCATTGACGAAAAGACGGATGTCCTCACGGAGTCCCTGGTAAAAGGATTGGACCTGTTCCCATTTAGGAACTCCGTGATGGGGGCACTTTCTCATGAGATCCTGAAATCGATCCCATGCCTCATGGAGAGGTTCCCCTGTTTGTTGGGTGAAATGTGTAATCTGATGGCGCAAGGCGTTGGTCCGTCCAACAGGGAAGAACCTTTTCAGGAACTCGGACTGAAGTTCTTCCCAATTGTTGATTGGCCGGGTCTGAGTTTGATACCAATGGGCGGCCTTGTCCATAAGAGAAAAGGAGAACATCTTCATGAGAAGAATATCTCGATTTTGTGCGTCTGACCCGAAAGTTTGGGCCAGATGCTTTAGTTGTTTGATGTGCTGGAAGGGATCTTCCGAATTAAGCCCATGGAATTTAGGTATAGCATGAATCATTTTGTGCTTTAATTCAGAGTCAGGTCCCCCAGTCGGGATTCTAACTCGAGGCTCGATGGCCACCGCAGCAGGATTATAATAGTCCCGCATCATGGGACGCTGCGGTGGGTGCACAAAGTTTTGGAAGAGGTCGTTGAGTCGCTGGAGCTGGTGCTCCAGATTGTTTTCTTCCTCAACTGGCTGAGCCATGATAGAAGAAGAGTTTGATTCGGAATCGGAAGAGAGAATGATGGGGTTAGGTTGCTGCTCAAACACGGGAGTCAAGGCTGGGCCTTGACGAGAGTGAAATCTTAAAGGAGATCTTAAGGGTGGTCTTAAGGATCTCCTACCGTTCATGCACTGTTGGAGTAGAAGAGGTTAGAAGGTGTCGGACCCAATCGAGACACCCAAAAAATGTGTTGGGTGACTATAGAGGTGCGGGGCAGATGGACCCCTTGATCAGAAAGATCGTCCACCTGAGAATTACCTGGGCAGCCAGAGAGGGTGAGTCCCGCGAAGACCCCTACACGGTAGAGCATCCCCATGGGTTACAGGGTTTCCCCCACCCGACCTCTCTTGTCACTGCGGTTCCAGGTAGACCAGAATGGGGATCTTGACCTCCTAAGTCAACCAATTTTAGTTTAAGATCAGGGTGCTTAAAGTTACACTTGAACTCTTAGGTATTTTGAGTGAGAAAGTGACCTAATTTTAAGGTTGGTTGACCCAAGGGGTCAACTTTACCTCTTGTTCCTTTGAGAGCTTTTGGGTCCTTTCTTTTTGGGTTCAAGTGTTTAGAGAGCCAATTGTTTAGGGTTTCTCTGAATAAGTGTGTTCAATCAATGGTTTAGGCACACTTCTTTTGGAATTTCTCAATTCTTGATTTAAGTAGTGTGTCTCTAAAACCCTAATGTTGAATCTTATGTTGGCTCTACTTGGTCCAGTTAGTTCTTTGGTGGGTAATTAGGGCTCAAGCAAGAATGTGTTAGCCCTTAAATACCCTTAATAGTGTGTAGGAATAATGGGTTAAAAACATGCAACTTCTTATGGTTTACTAAGTATAGAAGACAGGTTAGCCCTATATTGCTTGTTCTTTTCTTTTCTTCCTCTTTAGAGTTTAGGGGTTAATAGCGAGAGGAAAAAAAAAATTACCTGTCCTCGGAGTGGTTGGTGTGCGGTTGCTTGTCTTCTTGATTTCCTGTAGCTGCATAAAAGAGAGGAGATTATTAGAACTAAAAAGAAACAGAAATGTCTACCTCTAGAATAGCCGTTGCTCCCCGGCAACGGCGCCAAAAAAAATGATGGTGCGGTGCTAGCGACAACTATGACTAGGTTTTGCTATAGCGTTGTAGTATAGCTAGTTATTGCCATCATTTTCAAATATATATATTTTTTTTTTACTCAGAAAATAAAAGAGTTCCCGAGGTCGAACTCAGGGAGCAAGTCGTATTCTAGAGATATACATGTTCTATTACAAAAATGAAGAGAGAGAAAGAGAGAGATGAAAGTTTGGCTTCTTCTTCTTCTCTTCTTGCTTCCTCTTTGTCTCCTCTTTGACTTTTGTTTTTCCTGTTCCTCTTCTTCTTTGTCTTCTCTCCTCTTTGGCTTTTGTTCTTCCTCTTCTTCTTCTTCTTCTTTTCTTGCTTCTTGCTTTTCTTCTTCTTCTTCTGCTTTCTGTTTCTTCCTGTTCTTCTTCTTCTCTTTTTTCTTCTTTCTTGTCTTTCCTCTTCTTTGCCGCGGTCCTGCTTCTTCTTTTCTTCTTCTTCCTTGCCTTCACCTATCTTCAGGACGTCGTCTGATTTTCCAATCAGACGACTTAACCCGCGGATGCTACAATGCCGCTTCAGTTCTTCTTCTTCCGCAGTCCTTCTTCTTCACCTGTGCCTGTACGCTCAAGAGTTCAGCATCAGAGGACAAAAACCTACTCTATCCTCCCCCCGTGTCTCTCTCTCTCTGAATTCGCTCTTAGGACAGCTCTCCCAGAGCAACTGGGTAATCGGGCAGGCGGGTCGCGCCCGGGTCCAGGCCCACCGACGTGCGGTGGTGGGCGAGGAGTGTCAGTCAAGTCGAGTCGGGTCGGCATGATCCGCGTGATGAGCTCGCGGACGGGCCGGGTGAAGCGGTGTGAGAGGTACCTCACCCCGTGTGCTGAGGCGATAAGCCTACAGCACTTTTTCAACTTATATCAGCGCTCCTCTTCGAAGCCTTCCGAGGTGGGACTGAATGTCCCACCCCAATGTGAGCGCCTGCGCTGAGAAAGCTGCAGGCAGTTGCGGCTTTCGCGGAGCTTTCTCCCCAGCTGCGAGCCTGGGCAGGTGCGCGAGGGCTGCCTTGCGTCCAGGGGAGTCTGACCTGGGTGAAGTGAGGCTGCAGCTGCCGGCGGAAGTAGCTCCTTCTGCATAGCAATGGCGGCGGAGGACGGGTGACCTGTTCACAGCTGTTGAATGATTTACGAACCTACGCTAACGTGTTTGGTTTTGGAAAACCCGTCGTTGTAGTTCGAAAGCGAAGGATTCGAGTTCAACAAATAAAATTTATACCGAAATAAGAATTCCGGGTCGAACTCAGGGAGGCTACGTTGATCTATATTCGCAATTATGTTTTTTTTAGGATTTTTGATAAACAAGGCGAAATAATTACAATGGAGCTATCAAACTGAGAGAGAGAGAGAGAGAGAGAGGGAAAGAGAACATGCATTCAATATTTCAATTGTTTATACAAGCAAACGAAATGAAAGTTACACTAGAAAGCAGGAAATCAATTACACTATAAAGCAGGAAAATTCTACACTAGAAAAGCTGGAAATAAGAATGGGAGAGAGAAGTTATCCTCCTTGACGGTCGCTTGGAGGATGAGCCGAACGAGACGACGTCTGGACGAACGAGAATGGAGAAGGACGAGGGAGGACGAAGCAGAAGAGCGGGAACGGAGCAGCACGCCGTCGTCGTCGCGGGATCCACTTCCGAAGGGGGACGAAAATTTAGACTTTATCTCGCAAGAAGCATCCCGGGTGTGGGACAAGCTTCTCTTGAGCTTTGGAGAGGTAGAGAGGAGAAGGAAGGGATGAAAATTTCGTATGGAGGGGGTCTCCTTTTATAGTTGCAAGGAGTGGGGGCAAAATGGACATTACATCTTCAAAATAATAAATAAGGGGTCTTTAGTGACGGATAAAACCGTCGCTAAAGCCCCGACGTCGCCGTCGCCGCCGCGCCCACGCGCGCCCGCTCGGCTGCCCGTGCGCGTAACGCCTACGCACGTCGCTTGATTTTCAGCCGTCCGATCGCGAGATCGGACGGCTTAGATCGCGTCCGCGCCCGCTGCGTAGCGCACCGCCCGCGTGTGATCGCGCGTTACGCCCGGCGTCCAATCGCGCGTCGTCCTGATTGAGCGCGCGCAGCCGTTGGATCTTCATCTGACGCTCGTCCGCGCCCGCTCGCCCGCGCCTTCCACCCCCTCGCCGCGGCTCGAACCCGAGACTTCCGCTTCGCCCGCAGCTGCGTCGCCGCTGCGCTACGCGGGCGAAATGGTCGCGCGGACACTTTTAAGCGCGAGCGACCGCAGCCGTTGGATCGAGATCCAACGGCGGAGAGGAGACGGTGCGCGGTCTTCACAAGACGCATGCGGCCGATTGGGCGGCTGAGATGGCGCCACGTGGCGCCATCTTGGCCGTCCATCTTCTGGAAGTTGTAGATGGTGCCACGGATGTCGGATTGACTCGATTTTTGTGTCGTTGGGCTGCGATCGTCGATCCGAATTCATCCGTGTGGTCGGATTTGCCATCTGAAGTGCGGATTTACACCATCCTGGCCCTTGATCTTCTTGGGTTCCCCAATCTCTATCTGATGCTACGGATGCCTGATTAGGGCGATCTTGGAGTCGTTGAACTCCAATCGTCGCCCTGATCATATCCATACGGTTGGATCTTTGATCCGAGGCCCCGATAAAATATTTGCCCTGTCTAAGCACATAAAAGGAGACAATTAACCTCCATTTTATTCAAACTACTCTAAATGCAAGATGATGCATGTAATGTAATATTTATATCATGAAATGCAATCCTATGCTTAAGAACATGCATAAATAGACATTTTAAGTAGTGTAAATGTGTTTACATCATACCCCCATGCCTATCTTTTGCTAGTCCCTAGCAAAAACTATATGCTATTTATAAAAGAATTAGGTTAGATTATTTGGACCTGAGTTATTTTCAATCATTAAGAAATTGTCTACTTAAGAACTGAACTTTCAAAGACACAACAGTGCCCGGGTATCAGCCAAAATGCAGACCGCCTCAAGCCTCGCCTTATTCAAAGAAAAATTTCTTTTTTACTCTTTTCTAATTTATTTTTTTTTTTGGATTTTCAAATTTTAGGGTTTAAGAGTGGCTTTCTACGGCCATTCAACTCACCCAAGATTTGATGAGAACCCTAAGTTTTAAGCATCTTATTGTGATTGTGATAGACTCGTTGACCGGCAATTAGAACGGACTTCGGATTTCTACGCCTCTAGGTGACCTCAAAAAGAATTCTGCCTAAAGGTGTATCTTTACAACCGGTAGCTTTCTCCCTACTTTTATTTTTTAACGGGGTCAACACAAGGGTGAATCCAGTGTATATCTCCCCGGTTTATTCTACTTCTCCGCTTCTTCCTAAGTGTTTTGGGAATTTTTAGTGCATTTTCTGAGCTGGGCTCTGGACAACCGGTCGATGAGCTGTTACCACCGACAACTTGCCAGCCATACTCGTGCGACGAAGTGTGGCTTATTTCTTTTTGTTCTTTTCTCCTTTTTGATTTTTTTTTTTTAGAATAGGTGGCTTCCCTGGTCTAAGATTTACCTAAAGGCAGCAAAAAGAGAAAGGTCCAGTGACTGGGCTCTGGACAACCTACCTATGGGCTGTTACCCACGATAACTTGCCAGCCATATCACCCTAGAAGGTTCATTAGCTACCCAATTTCCGTTAAAATCGCCAAACAACGAGTCAGTGCAAAGAAAGTGTGTAGATGCTTAAAACTCAAAATTCCCTTAAATCAGAGGGCGGGTTGACAAGTCGTGTACTTATCACCCAAACTTATTTATTCCAATTATAATAAAATTCAGGTTGGCGAGAACTCGAAAAACAAATCCACATTTTAGTGGATACATAGGCTGATTAAGTCCAAAGACCTGAAGGGTCTTTATGTTCAAACCATAATATAGTATTTCTTAAGATCGAAAATTTTCTTAAACCCAAATTCTCTTTCCTAATTTTGATTTTTTTTTTTTATAAAATAAAACAAATCTACGGAGCTGACGAATGAATTCAAAGATAAATATCCACCCCCCCATGCCTATCTAATGCAATGTCCTCATTGTATTAAAAAGACATAAAACAGAGTGGAAAAGCGTAGAAAGCACCTGAATTGCGTGGATATCGGGTCCGCTCCGAGATGAAAATGAAAAAGAACTGTATATGTGCTGAGTTTAGTGCCTTCAGCTAGGCACACTATACAAAGAAAAGAAATGAAGAATTCAGAAGTGTAGGTCAAAATTAGAATAAACAGAAGAATCCTCCGACCTGTCAACAGAGGTCCACAGATGTGGACCAGATTGTGGTGCAGACCCATCCCCCATAATCGAGAATATCTTAGGTTCTGGATAAAAATTACCCAAAACCTAAAATCAGAATGCAAGCGGGGTCGGGCCTGCGATTTGTGAGGATGCAACCCAAGGCCAAAATGTCGGGTTACAGAGAATTGAAGCTCAAAAGGATAATCATTAAATGTGTGCTTGAGTTTGACATCCTCGAAACAAATGTCGTAAGGGTTCTGATTTGATGGTTTCAGCTTAAAGGAAACCCTTCGACTCAATCTTCCATTTCCTCCAAAATTGACTTCCCAAATCAGAATTTCCCAGCTCCTATCCTCCTCATTCGGCATATCAAATTCCATGACCTCTTGTGTATTCATCACCCCGTCTGAAATCTCCAAGTCTAGATGATGTGGCAAAATCAAAATTGACTTGGGTCTAATTATCTCAAAATTAGAATCATCAATAAGCTCAACAGGGTATAACTGATAATCAGGGCATTGAATTGATTCCTCCAGAAAATGCGATTCTGGATCCGTATCGTGTGCCCTAATAAGATCAGTTTCCTCAGTTATTGGGCTATCAAATGATCTATCAGATTCCTCAGGCCCAATCGTCTCACAAAAATCGTGATCTGAAAACTCGTGTGAGACTTCGCAACTTGAATCTTCACCATCAAAGAAATCAGGACCCGTATCAATGTATGTCCCAAAATCAGTTTTCACTTTGTGTTCCCAGGAGACATACGTTTTCTCGTAACCCGGCTCAGGGATCTCAGGTGAAGAAATCAGATCATCCTTAATTGGTTGCTTTAATTCAATCTGGTCAGCCTCGTAACACATGTTCCCCCCAACAGGTGCCTGAGCGAGTTCTGTCATTGGCTTTCCTGAAGAGAGTTCATCCTGGGAATTATTCCAAGATTGAATCAAAGCAACCACGAATCTCATCCTCAATTTCGCTAATTTCCCAAGTAGAAACTCACCCGGGTTCTTATCCTTAACATCCTGGAACCAATCCAACAAAGACTTATTTAAATCATCAATCATTTCAATCAGGGGCTCCAATCTCTCAATGCAAGGTATTGGCTGAACTTCTAAAGATTGAATGATATTCCTCAAGTTAGCCAGAACCTTATCTTGAACCTGATTAACCTGAACCAAATGAGTTGGTTCAGGGTTGGGCGGGTTTGACATCAATGTAGAGGAATTAACGAATTGAGATTCGTTATACCCATCCTGATAATAGGTCATTTCAGATTGTTCAAAAGATGGAGATGACCTAAAGGCAGTGAAATCAGAGGATGGGTAAGGATCAGTGTATCCTTCTTGATTGTAGATCGCATTAGGTTGTTCATGAAAGGAGGACGATCTATAATCGATGCCACTCTGAGAAGGATAGAATTGAGAATCAAAGTGTTCAGGGTTACCCTAAACACGGGGGTCCGAAATTGTATCCACAATCTAAATTATCCCAACTAACTGATGGTCGATTACAATACGAGTTGGGATAATTGTCATGTTGAGGATAATTTACAACAGGAGGGAAAGAGCGGGAATGCGTGAAATATGTGCAAGGATTCATGAGACACGGGAGGAAGAAAGGTGCCCTGCAATACAAACAATCAAACCTGTCCTTAATTGGGTTAGCCTACAGACCTACAGACTCCCAAAACCCGTCTTGAGATAAAGGAACGATTTGATCTACTTCTGTCTGTTCAATCCAACCAGTTAGAAGGAGGGACTGGGGAGAAGGTTCTTCCTTCGGCTTGCGCCTCCGGTTCCTAGTGTACCCCCCAGCCGCGATCGTTTGACTCTGCTCCCCTAGCTAGACATCAGATTGAACAGTAGAAACAGACTAATCGAAAATAATCTCGTTCTGAGTTCTGAAGAGCGAGTCCAATCCTTAAGGCCAACGCCTACTCTGTTTTATCTAGGGCTAGGTTTGAATGTGCTTTGGAATGTGATGGGCCCTTTAAGTGGGTTGTGCCCTTAATGATTGATTGCTTTGTGTGTGCATGCACAACCAGTGGTTTTCAAGCAAGATTATTTTTGATGTGGTGAATTTTAAGGTTCAAATCTTGCTTAGTAGCTTTTAGGATTCAACTTTAGGTGTTTTCAATCAAGTTTCATTGGCACACCAGGTTTTGCAAGCACAGGTGAAGATATTTTCCTTTAAAGTTTAAAAAGAATGTGGAGTGCCTGGTAGATCCCTAAGAGTTGAACCTAATTGGCAGCTACTTGATGAGTTGATTTTATTTGAAGTGGTGCGGCCCAAACAACTCAAACAACTAGCCTGATGCACCACCTAATTAGGCACACAAATGATTACCCAATCTGATTTCTACTCGATTATGTGTTTGGATGTGTGTACCGGCTCCTAAGATTGGTTTACCGGTTGAGTTAGAAAATCAGATGAGGTTGTGTACCTCTGTGAGATTTTTTTTATTTTTTATTTTTTTATTTTTTTCTTTTTTTAATGTGGGGGTTGGAGTGAGTATGGATGTCAAACAACAAACAATCTAACCTTAGAGTTTATAAGAACACCTAGGTTGATTGATGTTTGAATTATTATGTGATGAAATAAAATCTAATGGGTGGGAGGTGGGGGATAACTTACAAAACCTTCCACAGCACTTTACTCCGATCTACCGCTTTTTCCTGTCTCGAAAGAGTACCTACAATTACAATAAGAAAGGAGAAAAGTGAGGTAAATGATTTGTAAGTTACAAAATGCGAAGAGAAATCAAAGAGCGTTGCCTCCCCGGCAACGGCGCCAAAATGTTGAATGATTTACGAACCTACGCTAACGTGTTTGGTTTTGGAAAACCCGTCGTTGTAGTTCGAAAGCGAAGGATTCGAGTTCAACAAATGAAATTTATACCGAAATAAGAATTCCGGGTCGAACTCAGGGAGCCTACGTTGATCTATATTAGCAATTATGTTTTTTTTAGGATTTTTGATAAACAAGGCGAAATAATTACAATGGAGCTATCAAACTGAGAGAGAGAGAGAGAGAGAGGGAAAGAGAACATGCATTCAATATTTCAATTGTTTATACAAGCAAACGAAATGAAAGTTACACTAGAAAGCGGGAAATCAATTACACTATAAAGCAGGAAAATTCTACACTACAAAAGCTGTAAATAAGAATGGGAGAGAGAAGTTATCCTCCTTGACGGTCGCTTGGAGGATGAGCCGAACGAGACGACGTCTGGACGAACGAGAACGGAGAAGGACGAGGGAGGACGAAGCAGAAGAGCGGGAACGGAGCAGCACGCCGTCGTCGTCGTGGGATCCACTTCCGAAGGGGGACGAAAATTTAGACTTTATCTCGCAAGAAGCATCCCGGGTGTGGGACAAGCTTCTCTTGAGCTTTGGAGAGGTAGAGAGGAGAAGGAAGGGATGAAAATTTCGTATGGAGGGGGTCTCCTTTTATAGTTGCAAGGAGTGGGGGCAAAATGGACATTACATCTTCAAAATAATAAATAAGGGGTCTTTAGTGACGGATAAAACCGTCGCTAAAGCCCCGACGTCGCCGTCGCCGCCGTGCCCACGCGCGCCCGCTCGGCTGCCCGTGCGCGTAACGCCTACGCACGTCGCTTGATTTTCAGCCGTCCGATCGCGAGATCGGACGGCTTAGATCGCGTCCGCGCCCGCTGTGTAGCGCACCGCCCGCGTGTGATCGCGCGTTACGCCCGGCGTCCAATCACGCGTCGTCCTGATTGAGCGCGCGCAGCCGTTGGATCTTCATCTGACGCTCGTCCGCGCCCGCTCGCCCGCGCCTTCCACCCCCTCACCGCGGCTCGAACCCGCGACCTCCGCTTCGCCCGCAGCTGCATCGCCGCTGCGCTACGCGGGCGAAATGGTCGCGCGGACACTTTTAAGCGCGAGCGACCTCGATCCAACGGCGGAGAGGAGACGGTGCGCGGTCTTCACAAGACGCATGCGGCCGATTGGGCGGCTGAGATGGCGCCACGTGGCGCCATCTTGGCCGTCCATCTTCTGGAAGTTGTAGATGGTGCCACGGATGTCGGATTGACTCGATTTTTGTGTCGTTGGGCTGCGATCGTCGATCCGAATTCATCCGTGTGGTCGGATTTGCCATCTGAAGTGCGGATTTACACCATCCTGGCCCTTGATCTTCTAGGGTTCCCCGATCTCTATCTGATGCTACGGATGCCTGATTAGGGCGATCTTGGAGTCGTTGAACTCCAATCGTCGCCCTGATCATATCCATACGGTTGGATCTTTGATCCGAGGCCCCGATAAAATATTTGCCCTGTCTAAGCACATAAAAGGAGACAATTAACCTCCATTTTATTCAAACTACTCTAAATGCAAGATGATGCATGTAATGCAATATTTTTATCATGAAATGCAATCCTATGCTTAAGAACATGCATAAATAGACATTTTAAGTAGTGTAAATGTGTTTACATCAACAGCAAAACGGCCTCTCGACCTAATCAGAAGGTGCCAGGAGCTTCGCCAGAGTGCGGCGAAGCTCGCGCGGGTGGTGGCGAGGTGTGGGGCGGCGTACAAGGGCTGCCCTAGGTCAGACTGTGGCTGGGGGAATGGGTTTGTTCACGGGGTCTACAGGTGGCGAGTGGCGGGAAATGGAGGGGCGGAAGAGGATCAGGGTGAGGAGGCGAAGGTTATGCATAGGTCGGCGAGCCGTGTGGGGTGCTGGAGCGATGGGAGCGGTTCGCCGGAGTTTGGCCGGAGGTGGAGAAGGTGAGGGTGATCGGTGGGAAATCGGTGACGACAGTAAGGGCTTTCAGTATGGAAAAGAAAGAGGGGAGGAAGAGGAGAAGTTTACCTAATAAGCTGGACGAAGAGGGGTTGGCGCAGGTGACAGTCGTATTGACTGTCGCCGGAGAAGAAGTTGCCCAGCGGAAGGGGCGGCGATGAGGAGAGGGCTGGAGAGGCGTCAGCTGGGTGCGGCATGACGCGGAAAGATCGAGGGAAGGTAACCCTGCTGCTGGTAGTGCGGCAGGGCGACAAGGAGGAGGAGGAGAGACCGCCGGAGCAAGGGGGCATCTGTTGGAGTGGGAAGGGAGGAATTGAGGGGGGTGTCTCCGTCAGATCCGAGCTGGGAAGAGCGGCGGAGCGACGGGGGTATTTATAGGGGCAGAATCAGAGAGGAGGGCGGAGGGAGACGACGTGTCTCCCTCGCCGAAGGACGTCGGATGTGGAGACCCATACCGTCCGTGTGTTCGCACGGGCGGTATGGGCGGTCGCAGCACTCAGGGGGGTGTCCCTGCGGTGGCTGACGACGTAGGGTAACCCCCATTAACTTGCTTGGGCCCCTCCCTCACCCTGCGCGGTGCCATGCTCCGCGCAAGGTCGCCGGAGCATGGCGCTGCTCAGGTTTTGCAGGAGGGACCTAAATGCAAAGAACGAAGGAGAGTTAGGGGCCAAAATGTGAGGGTTCAAAAGTTGAGGGCCAAAAAGTAAATATATGAGGACCAAATTGTAAAGTTGGTCAAGAAGGTTTCTTCTTAGGCCCAAGTTTTATACATAAATAATTAGGACCTAGGGATTCTGATGGTGAATTTTATTTCTAGATTAAACCTTGTTTGACCGATCAATTTACGCAAAAACCCAAATCAAGTTGTTAATTGGGTATGGTTCTCAATGTAGGTCAAAATGGGTTCCTAAGGCCAAATTGAAAGTCCTAAACCCTAGAGATTATTTTTTTATGAATTTTAGAGGGTTTAATTGATTTTTACCTTGCCTCGAACCACGTGAATTGAAGTGGGTTTGTTTTTAGGGTTGCAGGATGTCATTTAATTCCTTGGAGTTGCTGTAGCCCTTATTGAGTCATCTCATCCCACTTTTCTTCTTATTAGGTTGTTTTGACCTATGTTTGGACCCTGAGTTACCCTATTTTCAGATCGGATTGGTGAAATTGCATTTTTACCCCTTAGTTTCTATTTTCTTTGCAAACTCAGAATCTCTCTGAGCCAAGCCTTTCTAGAGTTATGTAGGAGCTTTTTCTTGCATATTAGGGTTAAATGGTGCTAGTTTAGGGTTTGTGACGAGGTTCTCATCACTAGGGGAGTAACGTCAAACGACCGTGGCTGAGGAGTACAATTGGAACCGGAGGCGCAAGCCAAAGGAAGAACCTTCTCGCCAGCCCCTCCTTCTAACTGGTTGGATTGACTGGATAAAAGTAGACCAAATCGATTATAACCTCAAGACAGGTCCTGGGAGTCTATATGTCTTTAGGCTAACCCACCTAAGGATAGGGTTGATTGCTTGTATTTTAGGGCTCCTTTCTTTCTTTTGATTTCCCCTCTTATTCTACCATATATCCTTCCACATCCTACACTCATTTTCCATCCTACCCTCTTACCACCACTTATACCTAAGATGATTACTATCTTGACTTGACTTATAATTACCCATCCACTAGCCGAGATAACTTTGATTAGGGATACAATATCAGACCTCAGTGTCTAGGGCCAACCCTAGACAACAAAACTATGACTGTTATCCTTCCCACACCTACAATGATTATAGATCTCCATCCTTTGATGACCAAACCAAACATATCTACAATTAGGAAGGATATGATGATTATAACACCTACCCTCCCCAGTATTCCACTAAATATAGGTCACCACCATTCTTTGAACAACTTAGAACGACCTACTATCAGGGAGGGACCCGAGAACTTCAATATCTTGACTCCCCTAGATTTAATCCAAACCCACCCAAACCTAAATCGAACTATTCAGTTCAAGTGAACCAGGTCCAAGACAAGTTGTTGGCTGACTTATCGATCTTTCACTTTTAAGTCGTTTGTAGTTTAATGTGGTGGAAAAATCGACTAATCAATTTTTAACAAGAAATAACCACTCGCAGAGGAGCAGGTCGTATCCACGGGGAGGCAATAACGTATTAAAATTCGCGCCACTTAAAAATGTTTGTTCGTAGTCAATTTGGATAAGAACCAAGCCAAGATTGCCTTTAGATTAAGGTTTCAGCAAGAAACAATGCTGAAATAGCAATTATGAGAAACTATAGGATATTTTCCGCAATGCAGAGTCAATAAAATACGATTAAAATGTGGCAATGGCAGAAAATGTAAATTTTAATTGACGATTTACTATAGCAAAATAGGGGAAATTTTCCCCGTTGTCTTGCGCGACGAGGAGTCGATGGCCGGGCGTGGGAAGCTCGGAGGAGGTCCCTTGGACCAAGAGCTTTGAATCGGTGGTGGCGGCGAGTCACGCTGCGGCCGGAGGTGGCAGGACGAGCTCCGGCGGAGGTGCTGCTGATGGCGGTCTACAGGCGGTTGTGCGTGGGCGGAGGGTCTGCGGCTGGCGTGTGCGGCTGGCGCTGCGGAGGTCTGCAGGCGCGGGGAAAGCGTGGCTGCGGTGGTCTGCAGGCGCAGTTGGAGGCGTGGCTGCGGTGGTCTACAGGTGCGGGGAAAGCGTGGCTGCGGTGGTCTGCAGGCGCGGTTGGAGGCGTGGCTGCGGTGGTCTGCAGGCACGTGGAGATGGCTCTGCAGGAGCAGGCAGAGGCGTGGCGATGGTCTGCAGTCGCTGTTGGCGTGGGCACGCAAGATGCAAGCGCTTCTGCAAGCGTGAGAGGAGGGTGCTGCGGGCGCGGTTGGAGACGGTGGGCGCTAGTCTGCAGGCGTGGTGAAGCGTTGGTCTGCAGGCGTGTGGAAGATGGTTGCGGTGGTCTGTAGGCGTGGGCGGGGGCGTGGCTGTTGGAGAGTTGAGGCACGTTTGAGCTGAAGGTTGACGGATGTGGGTGCACTGAAGGTTCTGCAGGTGCGACTTCAGGCATGTGCGGTGGAAGTGAGCGGGTAACTTCAGACGTCTGGGAAATTTCCCGGATGTCTTAAGTTACTGAGAGGGTAGCTGATCGGTAGCTCAGTGATGGTGGTCGGCGATGACGGCTAGGGGGATGCACGCTAAGGTGCTCACGGTGATGTGGCGAGCTCCGGATGGTGGTGTGGCCTGTCACACCACACGCCCACGGTGATGGAGGCTCGTCGCCACAGTAGAGGCCGGCAGTGTGGAGTGGAAGAGAGAGGTTCTCTCTGCACAATGGTGGGTCGGTGGCGGAGGCCTCCCGAGCTCGGCTGCCTCCCTCCTCCTTTTGTAGTGGCCTGCACAAGTTTGAAATCAGCCGCCCGACCAGATCCACCACATCCGCTCCCCCTTGAATGGCTTCTTCACTGCAGCAGCCGGGCGTTGGAGCGACAGCCAGCCGTTCTGAAAGAAGAAGAATAAAGAAAATAATGTTAAAATATTATGGTCATTTATGTACAGACCCTCAACTTCTATGTTAATGAAAATAATGTACCTAATTGGTTATCTAATTTGATGAATGCTATTCTAAGCTAATTCTAAATGCACTTAAGATATGAATGCAATGTATGGATTATGTAATTAAATTAAAACTATGAATTAATCTATTTGCATCCTAATTATGCTAAATAAATGTTAGAATTAACGTAATGTGTAGGCACTTAAATACTTAAATAGCCCACAACTATGGGCTAATCAAATACCCCCATGCCTAGTTTTTGCTAGTCCCTAGCAAAATTAAGCAAAACCTAGCACTCTAAGTAGGCTAGTCAACTCACTTAGTCTTCCTTCAGAAGCATATTAAGTTCAGGCTCTAGACCCAAGGTTCCTAAGTAGTTGCTAAGTTACAACTAGGTCGGCTAAAGACGAGTTGCAGGCACAAGTTTCCCTGATTTCAGACTCTACCCTAAAGTTTATTGATCCCTGAGATTAAAGCATCCGTGCTTGTGCATTGGTCCGAGTTATTTGAGTTAAAGGAAAAAATTTTTATATATACACCCTTTTTTTTTTTTTGATTCTTCTAAGTCTAACCTCAGATCAGCTATCAACACGGTCTGTGTCGGATTCATTGTCCCCATTACCATACCTCGAAGGGTGCCTGGCTTTCGATGCTTCGAGATAGCACCGCCCATAACGACCCCAAGAACTCCTGGCAATCGACACTTCGGGATAGTATCGCCCATGGATTTCTTAAGCGAATTCAGGCCTATGGCAATCGGCACTTCGAGATAGGGCCGCCCATGGTACCTGAACCGCCAATGCGCTTACATGCCCCCAGTAGGATGGATATCCTAAGGGACAAGCGCCGAGGAGGTAATATGTTATCATCGCATCCTCAAGGTGAGTATATACTCGACCTCTCCTGCGGCGGGAACTCTTCCAATCAAAATGTGTTTTCAAGACTCTCTTAAGTCAAAACTAAGAGAACCAAATCTCTTTTCAGAAAGATGAAAATTATGTTGATTACCAGACCAAGTGTGTGAAATTTGGATGCTTGGGTTACACGGACCTGTAAACCAAAAGGTAGAATAAGATTCCAGGTACTACCCCACCTTTTAACTCAAACCCTAGCTTCCCTTCCTCAACCTCTTGAGGAATGGTCCGCAACTTAACTCCTACTTAAGTTTTTAAGTCCACAAAGGACCCTAAAGGTCTAAAGCTAGTAGCTCATTTAGCTTCTAAAGTTTGACCCTAGAATTAACTTAGTCTACCCTAGAGTTCTGATTTGCTTAAGACTGCACGATCTAGCCAGTTAAGCTCAAACCCTTTTTTTTTTTATTTATATATATATATTTGTTTTTTTTCTCTTTTTTTTTTTTTATAAATGCATGCTATAAACAAAATGCCTCAGGTCCTCTCCCCCATGCCTGGTTCAAACAATGTCCTCATTGAAAATCAAAAATAGCTAAAGGAAGATATTACCTGAGGCGGAGAATGGTAGGAGCTAAGGCTCCTCAAGAGTGACTTCGTCAACTAGATGGCCATCTAAAGTTATGTACGGTTTTAACCGTTGACCGTTGACGATAAAGGGAGCTGCTGAAGAGGAAGGATTTTTGATCTCCACAGCTCCATGGGGGAATACTTTGGTGATTATGTAAGGCCCACCCCAACGAGATTTTAATTTCCCAGGAAAAAGCTTAAGTCTGGAATTGAAAAGCCAGACTTGTTGGTTGGGTTCAAAGCTCTTTCAAAGAATAAACTTGTCATGCAAGACCTTAGTTCTTTCTTTATAAGCTTGAGAGGTGTCATAAGCATCATTCCTCAGCTCCTCAAGCTCACTTAATTCTAGAAATCGTGCCTTACCTGCCTTCTCTAAATCCATGTTAACACTTCGAATAGCCCAAAGTGCTTTATGTTCCAACTCAACAGGTAAATGGCACGCTTTTCCATACACAATCCGAAAGGGAGAAGTACCCAAAGGGGTCTTATAGGCCGTTCGATAAGCCCACAAAGCATCATCGAGCTTCTGGGACCAATCTTTCCTATCAGGTCTAACGGTCTTTTCCAAAATATTTTTTATCTCCCTATTTGATACTTCAACCTGGCCACTTGTCTGAGGGTGGTAAGGGGTAGCAACCTTGTGAGTCACTCCCAAACTCTTAATTAACCGATTGAAGTGGTGGTTTCGGAAATGAGGTCCCCCATCACTTATAATAGTCTTGGGGCAGCCGAAACGGGATATGATATTGGCCTTCACAAATTTCAAAACCACAGAGTGGTCATTTGTGCGCGTAGGAATGGCCTCTATCCATTTAGAGACATAATCAACTGCCACCAAGATATATTCAAAACCATGGGACGACGGGAAGGGGCCCATAGAGTCAATTCCCCACACATCAAAAATTTCAACAGATTGAATAGGATGTTGAGGCATTTCATTCTTCTTCCCAATCGTTCCAGTCCGTTGACATCTAATACAGGCCTTAACAAAATTATGAGAATCCTTAAATAAGGAAGGCCACCAAAAATCAGACTGGAGAACCTTAAAAGCAGTTTTCTTAGCACCAAAGTGTCCTCCACAATGAAGTTCATGGCAAAATGTCAGCACACTTTGCTGTTCCTCTTCAGGCACACGTCTTAATACTTGGTCTTGTCCAATTCTAAATAATTCTGGCTCTTCCCAATGAAAATATCTCGCTTGAGAAACGAATCTCTTTCTTTTCTGCTTATCCCAAGAGCCAGGAGTTTGTCCAGTGACCAAGTAATTTACAATGTCTGCATACCAAGGTAAAGTTGGTGTTACCGCCATCAGAGTTTCATCGGGAAATGTCTCGCAAATGTCTTCAGAAATAGAGTCATTAAGAGGAAGGCGAGACAGGTGGTCAGCCACAACATTTTCTACTCCTTTCTTTTCACGTATTTCCAAGTCAAATTCTTGAAGGAGTAAGATCCACCTAATCAGACGTGGCTTAGAATCTTTCTTAGTAATGAGATGTTTCACTGCTGCATGCTCAGTAAAAATAACCACCTTAGACCCAAGTAAATAAGACCTAAACTTCTCCAGAGCAAAAACTACAGCAAGTAATTCTTTTTCAGTGGCGGTGTAGTTTTGCTGAGGTTCAGTTAAAGTCTTGCTTGCATAATGCAGCACATGAGGTCTTCCCTCAACCCTTTGTCCAAGGACTACTCCCACTGCATAATCCGAAGCATCACACATAAGCTCAAAGGGGAGTGTCCAATCAGGAGCTTGGAGAACTGGCGTAGAGATCAACGCCTCCTTTAGAGTTTGAAAGGCCTCGGCACACTTTGAATCAAAACTGAAGGAAGATTCCTTCGCCAATAAGTCACAAAGTGGCCTAGAAATCTTACTAAAATTTTTAATAAAGCGCCTGTAAAAGCCAGCATGGCCCAGAAAGGATCTAATCTATTTGACATTCGTAGGAAATGGAAGTTTGGAAATAGAATCAATCTTGGCTTTATCTACTTCCAAACCTTGCTCGGATACAACATGCCCAAGTACAATTCCTTTCTGTACCATGAAGTGACTTTTCTCCCAACTGAGGACTAAACCAATCTCCTTACATCGTTTCAACACATTCTCCAGGTGCAGGAGACACTGGTCGAAAGATGAGCCATAAATAGAGAAGTCATCCATAAATACTTCGACACACTCGTCAATCATGTCTGAAAAGATAGACATCATACACCGCTGGAAAGTTGCAGGGGCATTACATAATCCAAATGGCATACGCCTGAATGCAAAAGTACCGTAAGGACTCGTGAATGTCGTCTTTTCCTGGTCATCAGGAAAGACTGCCACCTGATTGTACCCAGAATATCCATCGAGAAATCAATAATACTTATTCCCTGCCAATTTTTCGAGAATTTGATCAATAAAAGGCAAAGGAAAGTGATCCTTCTGGGTAGCGGTGTTCAGCTTGCGGTAATCAATACAGACCCTCCATCCAGTTGAGGGTCTAGTGACAACTTGTTCACCTTGGTCGTTGAGTTCCACAGTAAAGCCTGCCTTCTTTGGCACCACATGAATGGGACTGACCCATTTACTATCAGCAATGGGATATATGATCCCAGCATCCAACCACTTCAGGATTTCTTTTTTTACAACCTCCCTCATATTAGGGTTCAGACGTCTCTGCATGTCCTTAAAAGGCTTGATGGAATCATCAGTATAAATGTGGTGCATGCAAAGTGTAGAGTCTATACCCTTAATGTCAGCAATGCTCCAAGCAATAGCTTCCTTGTGCCTAGACAGGCATTCAATCAAGGCTCCCTCCTGTGCCTCAGACAGCACAGCCGAAATGATAACTGGGAGCGTATCATTGGCACCTAGGAAAACATACTTGAGAGTGTCAGGGAGGGGTTTCAACTCAAGGTTGGGGCCTTGTATGGTTGAGGGTTTCATAATAGATGTCCCCATCTCAGGTAGCAAATCTACCTTCGGCGGAAATGATAGGGGAAGAGACTCAGCAGAAACTCCTAGCAATTCCTCTAGTTCTAGTATATCCCCTTCACATTCCTCTAGGAGATGGGAATGCTCATTTAGCATGACATGCTGAAGGGGGTCATCACATAACATTGCAGGAGTTGCCTCTTCAATCTGGTCATCTATCACCTCAACTTGAGAACAATCCTCAAGTCCAGCTTGTTTGTAAGCATCAAACACATTAAGCCGGATTTTCCTATTCCCAAAGCCCATTTTCAATGCCCCAGTATTGCAATTAATTGAAGCATGGGAAGTTGCAAGGAAGGGGCGGCCCAAAATGATGGAGGGTTCGGTTGGCTTGTTGGTAGGGTCAGTGTCCAAAACTAAGAAGTCAACGGGAAAGAAGAAATCCTCCACTCTTACGAGGACATCTTCCAAAATTCCCCGTGGTGTCTTAAGTGATCGATCAGCAACTTGAAGGATTATAGGGCTAGGCTTCAGATTGCCTCCCCCAAGTTGTTCATACACGTAGCTCGGAAGGGTGTTCACCCCCGCACCCAGATCAAGCAGAGCCTCATCAATTTGTAAGTCACCAATAACTACAGAGATATATGGGGCTCCTGGGTCCTTAAGTTTCGGGGGTGTGCCATGTTGAACAATTGAGCTAACAGAATCAGGCAGGACAACTTTAGATTGGACCTGTTTTCTAGATTGCCGCTTTTTTGTGCACAAGTCCTTTAAGAAGCGGGCATAAGACGGAATCTGCCTGATAGCTTCAAGCAAAGGCAGGTTAATCTGCACTTGCTTGAAAGTTTCCATAATCTCATCCCTCTTATCTTTGGCTCCAGATGAGCCAGCAGAAGTCTGCCCAAAGGTGGATAAGTGCTCTAGAAATGGCACTCTCAATCTCTGGGTGGAAGGGTTGTCATGTCGAGTAAGGGGTGGAACGGAGGCAACTTCTTCCGGTGAGGTGATTTCAAGCGGAGAAGATTTAGGCAAATCTTCTTCGGTGGGGGTGAAAGTCGGGGTGGATGTTTTTTTAGGGGGTGAGACTATAGGAGCATCGGGTTTAGAAATTTCTTTCCCACTCCTCAGAATAGTCACCGCCTGAGCATGCTCCCTAAAGACAATCCCTTTTCCTTTAGGATTTTCCTCAGCAGCACTTGGAAACTTCCCAGTCTCCCTCTATCTAACGGCCTCAACAAGGTGTCCAATTTGTGATTTCATCTCATGTATAGCCTTGTCATGAGATTGGATGACGGCACTTTGACTTTCTTGCATAGTTTTCAACATCGCCTTCAATTCATCCATCTCAGAGGTTTTAGGTTGGGCAAAGGTCTGAGGTTGGTTCATTTGATGGTTTTAAAAGGATTGCGGTTTGTAATTCCCTGAATTTGAGACATTTCCTTGTCTCCATGAAAAGTTTGGGTGGTTCCTCCATCCCTCATTATAAGTGTTGGAGAAAGGATCATTACGAGGTCTTGGACGGAACCCTTGAGCAGCATTCAAATCCGCTTGTACAAACTCAGGGAATTGGGAGGACAAGTGGCAATCCACAGTGGCGTGTGTATTGCCTTGACAAATTACGCATTCGGAAGCTTGGGATGTGGAGGTGTTAGGTGTGAATGAACTCGGGTTCGACATAAGCCTTTCCATGTTTTGATTCAGTAATTGAATTTGATAGGCTAAATTCTGGGTGTCCCTTGCTTCATTCGCCTCCAACTTTCTTTGCATGAGAGTGGGCTTTCTATCCATGTAGGCAGAATTCAAGTGAATAGAATTCTCACTCAAAGTATCAAATAAGTTCCAAGCTTCATCCTCAGTCTTAGATAGAAAGGTTCCTGCACAGGCACTATCCACAGTTTGCCTATGCGAATCATTAAGTCCGGTGTAGAACCTTTCAACCAGTTGCCATTTAGGCACCTGGTGATGTGGGCAAAGTCTCAGCAAATCGTTAAAGCACTCCCACGCATCATGGAAAGCTTCCCCATCCTTTTGAGCAAAAACTCATGATTTCCCTCCTAAAGTGATTTGTTTTGCTCATGGGGAAGTACTTCTTCAAAAACTCCTTTTTCAGGGCATCCCAAGTATTTATATTATCAAGGGTGTGATACCAATACTTGGCTTTGTCCTTTAGGGAGAAGGGAAAGAGGGTCCGCATTTGAGCGTCATCAGTAACGCCCTGCAGCTTCACCGTGGAACAGACCTCGGTGAATTCCTCAATATGCCTGTAAGGGTCTTCCCTAGTAGTACCATAAAAGGAGGGTAGCAAGGATATGGTACTACTTTTGATCTCATATGGATTGTCCCCTCCAGGTATACGTCGTGCTGGGCCAGCTTGGTTGGTTGGGATGAAATATTCCTTAAGGCTCCTTTGACCGGCCATTTCCACCCTTGGGAGGTCTTTTCTTAGGATTCTTTCCGTTTCAGGATCAAATACAAGTTGTCTCCTAAGAGAACGCCTACCAAGCATGCACTACAAACACAATTCAAACGGACTTGTTTGGTCTTTACAGATTTAGGCTTTTGAATTTAATTCAAATTGTAGGTGACAAAACAAGTTGCCCAATCAATTACGCGCCTATTGTCAACCTTCGAAATGCCTAAAAAGACCTAGTTGGAACTTAGGTATTCTTCCCTAAATCTCAAATGGTCAAGTAAGTCCAAAGACGGAAGATCGAGGGATGCAAGTAGGCCTAAGCCTTCCTTTGAAGCTGTGCTTTCGCGGTGCTCCTCAACTACCCCCAAAAATCCGTGACAGGGTATCCCCCTCTTTGGATTTACAAAACCTTTGATTTCCAGTTCCGAACACTTCAGAATCCAATGATAGGAGGGATCTTGTCCTAGTCGTTTCAGGACTTAGGAGTGTCTAAATGAGTGTTATGGTGCAACAGATATAAGTGTGCATTCACCGCAAAATGATTTTGAATTTTTAATCACACACCACATTTTACAATCAAGTCCATGATTTTTAGATGTCCCTCCTTTAATTAGTCCTTTTTTTTTTTTTTTGAATATATGTGACCACTTGTTAGATCGCTTCAAGACAGACTTTGTGGTCTTTGCATTAAATCCTAAATGCTATGCGTGATCAAAAATATGATGCAAAGTAAGAGAATGCGTACCTTGCCTCCAGCGATCTTCGATGCAAAAATGCACGCAATGCAGAAAAGCAAATCTAGAGGCTGCTCATACAGACCTAAATGGTTCGTCCTAGGGCAGGCAGCTCCTTTTTTTCTTCTTCTATTTTTTTTTAGAACTACTTATGCACAAGCAAATAAAAGAAATAATAATAAATAAACCTAAATCTAAAGAAAAGGGAATAGGCTCCCAAAAATTACCCAACACGGGTCCAAAACAAAATCGGGGAACAAACCCCTCAAAATATGCCCCAGAACAAGGGTTTCAAACTAACTATAATGAAAAATTAAGTCTACAATCTTAATTCTATTCTAATTAAACTAATGACTAAATGGTGTCCGTCGCGTCCTCGTCCTTCTCCTCCGTTTAAAAATGGCTCGCCCAATTCTCGTCTGGCGATGTCAAGGGTCGCCTATCACACTGGCTGATTCTTGCACGAATTTTCTCGCACAGAAAAGAAAATAATGAATTGTCAAATCTCTATGCAATTGACAAATAATCAAAATAAAATTAGGCGAAATTATTGCTTCTGTTGCCTCCCCGGCAACGGCACCATTTGACTTATCGATCTTTCGCTTTTAAGTCGTTTGTAGTTTAATGTGGTGGAAAAATCGACTAATCAATTTTTAACAAGAAATAACCACTCGCAGAGGAGCGGGTCGTATCCACAGGGAGACAATAACGTATTAAAATTCGCACCACTTAAAAATGTTTGTTCGTAGTCAATTTGGACAAGAACCAAGCCAAGATTGCCTTTAGATTAAGGTTTAAGCAAGAAACAATGCTGAAATGGCAATTATGAGAAACTATAGGATATTTTCCGCAATGCAGAGTCAATAAAATATGATTAAAATGTGGCAATGGCAGAAAATGTAAATTTTAATTGACGGTTTACTGTAGCAAAATAGGGGAATTTTTCCCCGTTGTCTTGCGCGACGAGGAGCCGATGGCCGGGCGCGGGAAGCTCGGAGGAGGTCCCTTGGACCAGGAGCTTCGAATCGGGGGTGGTGGCGAGTCGCGCGGCGGCCGGAGGTGGCCGGACGAACTCCGGCAGAGGTGCTGCTGATGGCGGTCTGTAGGCGGTTGTGCGTGGGCGGAGGGTCTGCGGCTGGCGCTGCGGAGGTCTACAGCCGCGGGGAAAGCGTGGCTGCGGTGGTCTGCAGGTGCGGTTGGAGGCGTGGCTGTGGTGGTCTATAGGCGCGGGGAAAGCGTGGCTGCGGTGGTCTGTAGGCGCAGTTGGAGGTGTGGCTGCGGTGGTCTGCAGGCGCGGTTGGCGTGGGCGTGCAAGCTGCAGGCGCTTCTGCAAGCGCGGGCGGAGGGTGCTGCAGGTGCGGTTGGAGACGGTGGGCGCTAGTCTGCAGGCGCGGTGAAGCGTTGGTCTGCAGGCGCGTGGAAGATGGTTGCGGTGGTCTGCAGGCACGGGCGGAGGCGTGGCTGTTGGAGAGTTGAGGCACATTTGAGCTGAAGGTTGACGGACGTGGGTGCGCTGAAGGTTCTGCAGGTGCGACTTCAGGCGTGTGAGGTGGAAGTGAGCGGGTAACTTCAGACGTGTGGGAAATTTCCTAGACGTCTTAAGTTACTGAGAGGGTAGCTGATCGGTAGCTCAGTGATGGTGGTCGGCGATGACGGCTAGGGGGATGCACGCTAAGGTGCTCACGGTGATGCGGCGAGCTCCGGATGGCGGTGTGGCCTGTCACACCACACGCCCATGGTGATGGAGGCTCGTCGCCACAGTAGAGGTCGGCAGTGTGGAGTGGAAGAGAGAGGTTCTCTCTGCACAGTGGTGGGTCGGTGGCGGAGGCCTCCCGAGCTCGACTGCCTCCCTCCTCCTTTTGTAGTGGCCTGCACAAGTTTGAAATCAGCCGCCCGACCAGATCCACCACATCCGCTCCCCCTTGAATGGCTTCTTCACTGCAGCAGCCGGGCGTTGGAGCGACAGCCAGCCATTCTGAAAGAAGAAGAATAAAGAAAATAATGTTAAAATATTATGGTCATTTATGTACAGACCCTCAACTTCTATGTTAATGAAAGCAATGTACCTAATTGGTTATCTAATTAGATGAATGCTATTCTAAGCTAATTCTAAATGCACTTAAGATATGAATGCAATGTATGGATTATGTAATTAAATTAAAACTATGAATTAATCTATTTGCATCCTAATTATGCTAAATAAATGTTAGAGTTAACGTAATGTGTAGGCACTTAAATACTTAAATAGCCCACAACTATGGGCTAATCATTGGCTAACTTAAGGAACACCATTCAATCTTTAGAAGCTCAGCCATTACCATGCACTAAAGCATTGGAGCCTATGACCAAAATGATTGATGAACTTAATAATTCTCTATTGGATTTGCTCCAAAATGTTAGGGACAGGGGCCTGGGTGAGTTTCTACTTGGGAAGTTGTCAAGGTTGAGGATGGAATTTGTGGTTGCTTTAGTCAAATCTTGGGATGATTCTCAAGAGGAACCCCCTTCAGGAGACCCAATGTCTAAACCCGTTTAAGATCTTGTCGGGGGGGATACATTTTTTGAGACCGGGGATGACCAGGATGGGCTAGAGCAACCCATTGAGGATGAACCGATTGATTCACCCGAGATCCCCGAGCCAGGGAGCGAGCAAAAATATGTCTCCATGGACCATGAAATGACATATGATTTTGAGACATATATAAATGAGGATCAAGAATTCTTTGACTCTGAGGGTGAAAAATCTTTAGCTGAAGTCTCACTTGAGCTTAAGGAAGAGGATTTCAGTGAGACGAACGGGCTTGAGGAGCATGACGATCCTTTTGATAGCCCCATTATTGAAGATTATGATCACGTTGGGGCTAACTTAGACGATCTGAATCCTGATGATTCAATCAGTAGCCCCACTACTCAACCACACCATGAAGAGTTGCATTATGATATTTTTGAGATCACTAGACCCAAGTCAATCCTGATTCAGCCACAATTGTTGGACTTAGTTATTTTGGATAGGGTGTACAATGATTTGGAGGTCCATGAAACCTTGATCTTGGAGGATAGGAAGTTGGAAATAAAAATCTGGGAAGTTATTTTTGAGGGAACTACGATTTTGGATCTAAGGGTACCTATTGACTTGAAACCACTTACTTTCTACCAGGACCCTTATGATAAACACCAGTTTATCATCGTTCTTATGCATTAAAACAAACCTAGCTCTTAGGATTTTTACTCCGCAAATGGGTTTTTGGGCTGCATTTAGGCATAAATTAGGTTAGGCATGCATTGCATTTTATTTTGTCTTTTTAATGTGTTTTTGTGAGTGTTAGGGATGTACAGATACACAGATCCCTAAAACCCTAGCACTCAAGAAGGCAAATGGTGAAGGAGAAGCCTAGACTAGCTGGAACTCAGCTTGATCCAGCTCACCACAGCTAGAACCTAGCTTACTTGAACTAGGGTTAGCTCATCCCAGCTCCATTCAACTAATCTCAGCTGAACGGCAGCTCAAGAGAGTTCATCTTAGCTCACCCTATCTCAAGTCAGCTCAGATCCAGCTCAACTTAGCTGAGTCTAGCTCATCTCAGCTCCCACTAGTCCACAGGGAGCTCTAGCTAGCTCAACTGAGTTGATAGGAGTTCACCCCAATTTCAGCTCCAGACTTCTCCTCCTCAGCTCCTCCCTCCAAACCCTAGCTCCAACACCTTCTCCTCTACTCCACCTTTAGCTAAGCTAGCTTAGCTTATCTTAGCTTAGCTTAGCTTAGCCAACAACCAGCTCCTTGGCCATCCATTACCTTCAAGATCAACCCTAGCTAGCTCCACCAACTCAAGCCTACCTAAGCTAGCTACCCTACTCAAGTTGGCGCCACCTCCTAGCCATCCTTTCACCCCACTATCTCCACCAAAAGACACCTAAAGTTGGCGCCAAAAACCACCCCTAACCACCTCTATATTGGCGCCATTTTCAGCCCCTTCATCCACCCTACACCTACCCACATAACCCATCCTAGCCATCCACATACCCCCCTTCTAGAATCCTAAGGTGGCGCCACCTAATAGCCTTCTAGAAGGCCCATTTTGGCGCCAATTCTAAAGGGCACCAAAGCCTTAACTACCCCCTTGGTGTCCCTTAAAGTGGCGCCAACTCACCTTGACCATGGGTTCTTCAACCACCTCCACCAACTCATCTTGGCCATCCATTTCAAAGGTCACCATAGCCCCCTTCCTATTCTATAAAAAGCCACCACCTACCACCATTTTGGGGGCATCCTCCATTAGTGTATTTTTCTACCTACATCCACCTATACCTACGCCCAAGGAGGAGTAGAGAAGGCGATTAAAGGGGCACATCACCAGCCCTTTTGGTGCCTTCTTCTCCCCACTCTCTTCAACTTGGGCCACGCCAAGGAGGAGGACTCTTACACTTCAAGGAGGACGGCCAGGAAAGGGAGAAGGCCCTAGGGTGGATGTCCACCCTTGGAGAGAAGCTTAGGGCACGCCCCCCTTAGGGCTTGCCTTGGAGGACATCACCTTGGCGGAGTACTGCAAGGAAGAAGAAGGAGGCCCTCTTTTCAAGATTGGGAGCTACCAACCTTGGAGCAAGAAGTCCTCTTCTTCACCATCTATCTAGAGGATTTGTGTTTTCTCTTCTTATTTTCATTTTTATAGTAGTAGAAGCTTTCCTCTACTAGGCCTTTTTGTAAAACACTTTTTCAGTTATCAAGTTGCCTTCTTTGCAAGTTTTCTTGTTTGCATTTCTATTTACTTGTTTTTAGCATTCTTCACTCCCTCTCCCTAATTATTCTAGGCCTCCACTTGCCTAGAGTGAGATTAGGGAGAGGCTCTACTTGCCACATAGAAGTAGTATTTAAATTGAAGTGTAAATCACCTTTTCCGCCACCAGTTCGCATGTTGCCTTAGTTTAAAACAAAAAAAAATGATATATTAAAAAATTACCAAAAAGAAAGTTGAGATTTGTATTTTGAGCAAGAGAATCACTATTGCAAACCTATTGCCTCCTTGGACGACCCTAGATACTCTCCTATCTAGGAATATAAATTTAAGAGTTGATCGATTTTACGTGTTACAACGACGTATTTTAACAAACCACGTGAAATCGCAATCACCTTACGATATCTTTCCTATCATATCAACTTAGTTTATTAAATCTAATTAACCTAGATTTAACCTGAACCCACCGAACCCTAAACCAAACAAGTCGATTCAGGTGAAACAGATCCAGGATAGGGTGTTGGCTGATTTGAGGAACCCTATACAATCTTTAGAAGGTCAACCAACACCATATACTGATGCATTGGAGCATAAGATAAAAATGATTGATGAGTTGAATAGCTCTTTATTGGATTTGCTCCAAAATGTTAGGGATAGGGGCCTGGGTGAGTTCTACTTGGGAAGTTGTCAAGGTTGAGCATGAAATTTGTGGTTGCCCTAGTCAAATCTTGGGATGATTCTCAAGATGAACCCCCTTCAGGAGACCCAATGTCTGAATCCGTTGAAGCACCTATCACGGGGGATACATTTTCTGTGATCGAGGATGACCAGGTTGGGCTAGAGCAACCCATGGAGGATGAACTGATTGATTCACCCGAGATCCCCGAACTAGGGAGCGAGGAAAAATATGTCGCTTTGAACCAGGAAATGGCAATCAATTTTCAGAAATATATAAAAGAGGATCATGAATTCTTTGACTCTGAGGGTGAAGAATCTCTTAATGAAGTCTCACATGAGCGTAAGGAAGATGATTTTATTGAGACAAACGGGCTTGAGGAATCTGATGAACTATTTGATAACCCATTCATTGAAGAGTATGATCATGTTGGGGCTAACTTGGACGATTCGAATCCTGATGATTCAATCAGTACCCCTATTCCTCAACCACACCCAAAAGAATTGAATGATGATATTTTTTAGATCAGTATACCCAAGTCAATCCATATTCAGTCACAATTGTTGGACTTGCATACTTTAGATGGGGTGTACAACAATTTGGAGGTCCTACGAACATTGATTTTAGAGGGTAGAAATGTGGAAATGAAAATCTGGGAAGCTACTACTAAGAAAAATATGATTTTGGATATAGGGGTTCCTATTGACCTGAAACCACCTACCTTCTATCAGGACCCTTACGATATCTTTCACATGCAACCCAAGTTTGGAATAATTTACTATTTTTCCGCGTTGAACATTAAGTGGACATCCGCACCTATTGAACCATCTTTATCTGTTGTCCGACTCTTTGGTCTTAGGTTGCAAACCACAAAACCGCAGGCCTGGCCTCGCAAGCTTAACAACCTTAAATTCTAGGTGATTTTCATCCAAAACCTGAGAACCACTTGACCTTGCAGCATGTGTCTCCATCATAATCTGGTCCACGTCTGTGGACATCTTCTTCTGGCGGGTCTGAGGATTAATCTTTTGATTTTGATTTTGACCTGCACTTGTGAATTCTTACTTTCTTCCTTGTATGTATGTTATGCCTAGCTAAATGCATTAAATTTAGCATGTGCTTTTATTCCACGTTCTCTGCAGAGCTGACCGGATTTTCACGTTATTCAGGTGATATTCTATTTACTCCGCCCTTTCATGTCTTTATTTTTACAATGAGGACATTGCATCATTTAGGCATGGGGGATGGATAATTAATTCCTAAACTCATTTTCTTAACTCCATAGAATTTCTTTTAGTTTCTTTAAAAAAAATGAAAATTCAAAAAAGATAAAAAAAAGGAAATTAGGAAGAAGAGAACTTAGGCATTTGGAAGTTATTAACTTTAGGAAATGATACGATAGGACCTGAACACTTAGACTCTTCAGGCCTTCGGGCTTAATTAGCATGGGAGTCCACTCGAATGTGGACTTAGTCTCAAGTCCTCGCTAAGTAATTGTATCTTAAATTGGTCAATAAATTGGGGTGATAAGTATACTGATGTAAATACATTTACACTACTTAAAATGTCTATTTTTGCATGTCCTTAAGAATAGGATTGCATTTCATGATATAAATATTGCATAACATGCATCATCTTGCATTTAGAGTAGTTTGAATAAAATGGAGGTGATGATGCTTGATGGTTGTTGGTAATGGTGAATAATTATTGTTATGATCATGTCGTTGTAGTATAGGGTGTATAATATAACATTAAGGATGTCGTATAGTGGTGAGTATGGGTGAGTACCAGTCATTACAACCATTATTATCATTTGCTTATTTATCTAATTTTTACTGGTTTTGTTCCAGGTCGTTCTCTGGGAGGCAATTTATTGAATTTAATTCGGTCACTCTTTGATTATCTCCAAAATTGTCTTCTTATTCAAAAAGAACCTTTACATTTAAAGAATGAATGAATGTTTTATTTACCTAGTTACTAAGAAGTGCTTGCAAAAAATACTAACTATGAACAAGCATCAAACAATCTATTATTATACTCTAAACTGTGTATTTACAAGTTATACTATTAACACTAATATGTTAGTTCATACTACATTAGGATACCATAGTGTAAAAACTTAACTTACTAGTCATTTATTTATAGTGACATATATATCAGTTTTAGTGACAGATATAAATGTCGCTAAGTCTCAGAAAACACTATATACAACCTAAAGGAGCAAACTGAGGTCTTTAGCGACATTTATGGTGTCGTTTTATTCTGTTAGTAATTATGTGGGTTTACTTATATGTATGTATATTACTTATTCTACTGCTGTATGTACAGTAAGTCTTTCTGTTCTTGCTATCTCTTGTTCTCTCTTTTTTTTTTTTTAAGTCGTCTGTCCTTTCATTTTGTTCTGTGGTATTTCAGAGGCTGCGGTGGAGAGTCCTTAGTGTAAAATGTGTTTAATTAGCGGGCGTGCTTTTCGAGGGATACACAGCACCCTATGGGTGGGACCAGACCTCTACTAAGCGCGCCCTAATCTCAGATTAGGTGCTTAATTACGTTTTCGTATCAGCGCAGGGCCTCGGCCCAACGCCTTCAACAAGTTCGCACACGCTCGGGCCTCCAGCCCCACACATACATCACATATTCAATATCAACACATATCAGAGTTCAGCACAAATCGGGTTATCAGATAAAGGATCGCGTTTCGGGCACCCGGCGCCATGACGACTGATTAATCTATTACATAAATTGTATTTATATAGCTGCGTTTGGTTTGCAGCACATGATGTGGCGCTATTCTAGCGCCACATCGTGCGCTGGAAATCAGACGCAGTTGCGTCTGTGCGCGTTTTTGGCCCTCGATTTGGGGGCCATAAATTATTAAAAAAAATAAAATAAAATATGGTAAATAAAATATTTACGTAATACTACATAATTGATTAATTAATTTTTAATTTTAAATATTTTTACTATACAAATAAATTCGCTAAACTAGGCTGATTATATAGGTTGATTTAGGTGATTAAATAGTTAATTACTTATAAAATAATTAGTAAATGGTCTAATTGACCTTAAACAGTTTTAACTTACATACTTAAGTATTTAATACATATTTTTATTGTATTTTTACGAATTTATTTATGTTTTATTTAGGCTAAAATAGCAATTCTGTGTAGTTTATAATTAAAACTAAGTTACAGTAAGTTATACTAGGTATAATTATACTTTGACTAACTTAAATTACTTAATATATATATATATATTCCCAAGTTTATAGATTTATTTACTTGATTATTGCTCTAACTTATTAACTTAGCTACTAAATAAGTAAATATAAATCTGTATCTATTTATATACATAAATCAGTAAATACATGCATAATAGATTAGTATATATACATATTTTTACATAGATTACATATGTATATGAATTTCTGTACAGGTTTTATACATATTTACAGTATAACTATGAATCTAACTGATATGCTATAGTTATAATACTATGAATAGGTATATTTACAGTTTTAAAATAAGTCTATGTCATTAGGCTTTTGTATAAAGTTAGGGAATTAGAGTTGATTGAGTTTTTATTTGAGTTTAGACAGCAGCCGCAGCTACTGTCAGAGGAGATGGAGAAGAGAAGAATGTGCTGTTTTAGTGTTGGTTTTAGTTGCTGTTCAGGGTGAGTTTTTGTAGCAGCAGCAGTGGCTTAAGCCACTGTCAAATGGCTAACTGCTGCTGCAGTTAGTCCACTTGGAGAAAGGGGAACAAAAAAAATTCACAGATGAAAGGGGAATTTGGAGGAGAAGAGAATTTGGAGATGGAGGGAAATGTAGCTGCAAGTTGCAGCATGTTGCTGTATAACTGGGAACAAGATTAAATTCAAAACAAACTAAACATTGAAGAGATGAAATCCAAATCTGAAAGGGGTTTAAATCTCACGAAAATCTCATGTAAATTCAGCTCAAATACTCATTAGGAAAAACCTTATCAGAAGCATCCTTTCAGATCAACATTCAAATGGCATTGAGTTAGTCTTCCTAATGCCATAGACAGCATGAAGGAAGACTTAGCTCGATCAATTAAAACCAAAGAAACACAATCCCAGTTTCTTGCAACCTTAAGGAGTATGGAAAACTCCTTAGGTTAGAGAATCACCATACAGAAATGATCATCAACACAAATAGTGCATGGCAGTTCTGAAATAGCAAAAAGAGACTAAGAATGCATTAAGGAAATTTAATGGAAGCTGGCGAATGCATTCAAAACAAAGTATAAACAGAATCATGAAAGGCTCTTCTGATTGGTCCTCTTTCACCAGAGAACTTCTCAGAATCCCTGCCTACAATGAAAACCAAAAATCCCTTCAATTTGTCAGATCTGTCAAAACATTTCAGAGAGTAAAAATCCTTTAAAATCCAAATCAAAAGTGCTCTGACAAACTGAGGCAATCCATTTAAAACAGAGGGGCTTTTGTGAAACAAATGGAGTGAGTGAGAAGCCCCAAATGGTGCTTGTGACGCCACTTTCAGATCTGAGGCAGTGCGCCATCAGATCTGAAATTGGGTCAGGGTGTGTGGGTGATTGATGAAAAATTCATCGTTAAAAAGGAAAAAACAAGAATCAGAATTTGGATGATGGAAAAACAAAACATGAAGAGGGAGATAAATTGAACAATGAACAGATGATTCTTCCCCTCTGATCTGGACTGATCAGAGGAGGTGAGGGAGGGGATCTAATACTAATTCTACTCCTAGGACTAATCTAACTACAGCTAACATTAAACACTAACAATTAAAACTAAATCTATTCTAAACTACTGCAAACTAAATCTAACACTACTTGTGCAGAATTAAAAACCTAAACTAAAAGGAAGAATGGGACCTATGGGTCCTTAGCTGGCAGCTAAGGAGGAAGAAAGGAGGAGGGTGACTCCAGCGGAGGGAAGAGTCTGCTAGTGAGACTCCAGGGTCGTCCTCAGGTGCTACGAGGTCCTTAGCGACGAGGAGGGTCGAGAGCAGGCGATGATTCCACAGCCGGTGGCTGTGAAATCAGGGTCTAGATGAGGAGGAGAGACTGGAGTGGAAGAATTGATCACTAAGAGATGTAGGAGGGAGTGATCCTTTGCGCGCGACACCACTGAGGTGCTTAAGTAGCAGCTCAGTGATTGAGATCACCGCAAGGGTGAGGTTAATCAAAATTAGGCCGGCGGTGAGGATGAGATGGGTAGAGCGCGCGGCGAGTCAAGAGAGAGATCTGACCGTCAGATGAGATCTGGGAAGAGAGGTGAACGCACGCACCGAATCACGCGAAGGTTCCATTTGATTCCAGCCTCAGATCAAGATCAAAAGTGCGATGGACGGTCGAGAATGGCTGTGTTCTTCGCGTGCTACAGTGCGCGTGAAGAACACAGGCTTCTCTCTGAAATGAGGGAAAACTTGCAGGAAGACCCTTGAACGAAGGGGTAGAAGAATAGCGTGCAGGTCCAAAACTGAAAAGAACTATAACTGGAAGGGCCTTGCAGTCATACAGAAGGGTCCCTGCGGCTTGCAAAAAGGTCCAAGAAGGAGTTTTGAAGGGTAGAAATGTAATGCATGAAGGACCTAATTGTAATCTATTTATTTCTAAGCCTAAATGATGTCCAATTGCTTTCAAATTTTTACATGTGCTTAATTGAACATTTAAGACATTGATTTTACTTCTGATTTATCTTTTCAAACTTGTTTATGTGTTCAATTGATGCATGGATCATCATTTGTTCTTTAGTTTTCAGAATATCTCATTTTTGTGACCTAATTAGGAGGTTTTAACACACATTAAAAGTTTTAGGTCTTTTCTTTAATTTCCACACTTAACTCTTTTTATGTGTTAATTTGATATTGTTTTGCTTAGTGTCTAGCTTAATTTCGGCCTTTTAGCTATGATGAGTAGCCACTCATCATACCCCCATGCTTACGTTTTGCTAGTCCCTTAGCAAACAATCTGTTGAAGTGTAAGGCAATTTAAGTATCAGCAAGGTAAGTGTGTAAAGATATCTTTTTCTTCTTTCAAAAATTTTTAAGTGCTTTATGATGATCTTTAAGCTGAAAAATTTTTTCAATAAACCAACTGTGTTTTTGGACATTGTGAGAACCTGGTTACTGAGGATAACCTACCAGAACTCGAGGCTTAAATGACATAGACCATCTCTCAACCAACAAGGATTCTTGATATTTAAACCTTAAGTCGAATTCCAGGACTCAGGGGGTTTTTACAGAGACTCAGAATGCTATGAAGTTATGGCTGTGCTTTGTGATAAGTCAGAACTAACCAGGTGAATTCTAAGGCTCATTCCCAGGGTTTCACTTCTTTTTAAGTCCAGGTTGGTCCTAACTTCAGCTCATGCTTTCGGATGACTCAAAAATTGATGGTATTCAATCCCAACCTTATTGTATTTGTGGCTCAGAGAAGAAATTTTTTTTTTTTTTTTTTTTGAACAGTATGTCTCCGAAACTTATTTGGTTGAGCGCACTATATTTGGTGGGTGGATTTCTTTTGTGGAAAGAGCTTCTCCTAGACACAAAACTAAAGATTAGGACAAAGAGTCTACCTGCACACATAGGTAAGGACTCCACCTTCCCTAATGAACACAAGGGTTGAGGTTTAGGTTCAAGTGGTCTTTCCTGACATTGTGTAGTGAAAGCCAAGGTTACTTAGACTCCTAAGTCAAAGCAAACCAACGAATCCTGTACTGGTGACTCAGGTACAAGAATTGTCCTAAAGTTAGGAGAGACTGTGGTCTATCTTGTCAAGGCTCGAAGTGTATTAAGCCTAAGCTTGTACCAAGCTTCTATGGCCCGGCAGGTCAAACTAGTAACGGTTGAATGTCCATAGACACTTATTCTATTATTATTTTTTTTTTTTTTTTCAGCTATAAGATCACTTATCTTTTCTTTCTTTTTCTTTTTCTTTCTCTCCCTCCCCTCTTGAAATGAATGTCCTCCTTTGATAATGAAGTACATGTCCCTTATTGTATTTTTGGAATTTTTCTGATTTGTTGTTTTTTTGTATTTTTAGCTTTGTAATTTTTAAAAAAAGTTTTCAAAATTTTTCAATTTTTTTTTTGAAGTATATAATTTTTTTGATAATACTATATGTACTATAGTTGTGTCTACAATTGCATTTTGGTTTAAATGGTTTACCATTTACACCCCCCCATGCTTAAATGTTTCAATGTCCTCATTGAATGAAAGGGTGGATGCAAATGCATGCTCTGCTTTTCACTATCCTAGACTGGGTGATGAAAGGAAGTCGGAATGAGGAGATAAAATCTCTGTGCGGACGATTTTAAGTCTGATCTAGGATCAGAGTGAACAGTCGGGCTAGGAAGTGAAATGCATGACATGTGTGTCAATGAATGTATGCTCAGAATGCAAGGGTAGACACTATATGCAAATAAAGGCAAGAGTAAGAAAGGTGTAAAACAGCTATATACAAGGGTAGGTGTTTGCTAAGTTTAACGCCGTCAGCTAGGCGAAAACTTAGTTGGTAGCTCAAAATGTAGGAGCGAAATGGTGGAATTGACAAGTCTGAGATCATGCGGCTCAATGAAAGGTTTCAGTCTTTGTCCATTAACAATAAAGGGTTCAGATTTGTCAAGTTCAGTGATCTCAACGGCTCCATTATCAAAAAGTCTCAAGATCATGTCGATTCAGTGTTATGCACTGGTTGTGAAATGTCATGTGTTTGGTCTTGCAGTGTTGGTCTAGGTTGGACATACCTTTGAGCAGGTATGTTCCTAGGGTTGGGTTGTGCTTGGGATGGGAGTGAATGTGGTTGACGGGACTCCGTCAAGTGTGATAGCTGGGCTCTCATCTCAGCTAAGGCCACGTCCTGTCTCTGCTGCATAGCAATATTCTGTTGTTGCATATCAGCAAGAGCTTTCATGATAGACCCCAACTGGTCATCTCGTGTAGGCCCAGATTGAGAGTATTGGGTGGGCCTGGGTTGGGGTTGTTGGTAGGTACGCGGTGGATATTCGTGTGATTGTGGAGGTGGTGCTCGGATCGGGTTGTGCAATGGTGGTGCAGAAGGTTGTTGAAAAGGAGGTCTTTGTGAATTTCCCGACCACGAGAAATTTGGATGATTACGCCATCCAAGGTTATAGGTTTGTGTGAAAGGATCATTGTGAATGGCATGAAGCTCCTCCGAAGCTCCAGAAGGTGCAGAGAAGTTAGTGAAGGGAGGAACAAAGGTTCCTCCAACCGGTGAAGGATATGGAAATGGAAAATCCGGTAATGCAGTTTGTGTCACAGAAAGGTTATTCACAGTTTCCCTCCCTGTGGGAAACTGAGAAGAAGTGTTTTGTGCTGGTGACTGAGAAGAAGATGGGTGTTTTGAGAGAAATTTCCATACTTCATCTACTTTCTTCTCAATTAAGCCCACTTTATCCAGTTGACTAGCCACTATCTCTAAGTCTTTGCTACTGGATTGGGCTTCATGTACCCCCGTGTGTGAGTGGGAATGTGAGGACTTTCTATTAAACACGCTCATTGAAGCATTATTAATAGAGTTTTCGGCCATGCCTTCAAAGAGCTCAAAGGCTGAGTCCTCGTCCCGACACAGGAAATTGCCTCCACAAGCGGCATCTACAAAATTCCGTGTGTCATCATGGAGCCCATGGTAGAAGATCTGGACCTGTTGCCAGCGTGGGACACCATGGTGGGGACATTTTCTCAAAAGCTCATGGAATCTCTCCCAAGCCTCGTGCATAGGTTCTCCTGAATTCTGGGTGAAGGTGGTGATGGCACGCCTTAAGGCATTAGTGCGGCCTACAGGAAAGTACTTCTTTAACAACTCATGTTCTAAAGAAGCCCAGGAATCTATAGGTGTAGTCCGTGCAAGTGTTCTAAACCAAAAGGCTGCCTTATCTTTTAATGAAAAGGAGAACATTTTCATCAAAAGCGTGTGCTGATCATGTCCTTGCGGACCCAAAGTTTGGGCAAGATTCTTCAGCTCCTTTAAATGCTGAAAAGGGTCCTCAGAAGCAAGTCCATGGAAGTGAGGAATGAGTGCTATAATGTTCGGCTTCAGTTCAGCAGCACGACCCCCATTGGGATAACGTACCACAGGCATTGGTTGGGCAACTGCGGGATTATAATAATCTCGTAGTTGAGGTCTACGGGGTTGGGGTGGTTCCTGAGGATTTCTAGGTTGAAGTGGTTGTGGTTGGGGGTTAGCTAATAGATTTACAGCTTGAGCAAGCTATTGCACCTGTTGGGTTAAGGTATTCATTTGTAGTTGTGTATCGAAAAGGTGCTGAAGATGAGGCATAGGTCCTCTCTCCGGGGGTGGATTAGGATGATTAGGATAAGGTGGAGGTTGGAACCTAGGGATAGGTGGTTGCTGTGGTAGAGGATGTGCAACTAAGTCTGGAGGAAGTTCTTCAAAATCCTCAAAGTGTGAAGAATCAAGATCATCCTCTTGGCGAGGGGGATTGTGAAAAGTATTTTGAGACTCAGGAGGTAAGGGATTAGAAGTGGAAGGCAAAGAAGATGATGCAGTAGCTTGGGTAGCAGTACCCAAGGGGAGTACAAGTTCTGGGTTTTGGGATCTCCTACGTTCCATTGAGTTGGTTTTTTTTGAAATCCCGTTTACTCTAATTCGATCCAACTCAATGGGAAAAAATTTTTAACATTCACAATAAAACAGAAGAATCCCAATAAAATCTCAATTCAAGAAGACCAATCAATCGAAATGAATCGGAGAAAATTTTTCCTAGAGGCTGCTACGCAAAGTATGTTATACGCAAACAATTGTTTCAAACAATTGTACGTATCCTAAGATAAACCTAGCGATGTGCAGACCTCTAAAATCCACTGGGAATCTGGATAAGACTGAGCGTGCGAATCCAGATCCTGTGGTTGCAGAAAGATGAGGTAGAAACCCGTGTATTGTGGCCTTAAGTGATCGTGCTGTGTGCACGATAACATTCAACACAAGGCGATTAAAATCTCAAACATGGTTTCACCCAATTTTGCTATCTCCTTTTTGATTTGATTGAAGTGATTAAAATGTGTTTTCTATGCTGCTCGTTTCACTTTTTAATAAATTCAGAACAAGTAGTGGTCTTCTTTAATTTTAAGTCAAATGCAAATATGGCAGGAGTTAGAGTTAGGTAAGAAATGCGTACCTGACTCCAGCAATCTTCTAATGCAGATTTGACTTGAATTAAAATCTAGCAGGAATGAAATGCAATCCTAAAAATGGATGCCTGGGGTTATGCTGCTGCTAGACAAGTATGAGGTCTTTTTGATTTTTTTGATTTTTTTTTTTTTCTGAAAAAAAAAATTTTATATGCAATTCAAAAGTAAGGAAAGAAATTAAGAAGATAAAGAATTAAAGTCCAGATAGTCCAGAATTATTACAAAAATTGTGTGAGAACAAGCTCTCACAACTTATGACTAACAATTGTTCCTAATTAATAAACCTAAAACTAAAACTAATACTAAAATCCTACAGCTACTTCGAGGCAAAACTCCACCAGGAAGACAGATCTGGAGCGCAGCGACTCCACCAGGAAGACGACACTCCTCCTCAAGTGCTGTGGGAAAACAAATGATTAGTAAATGACTAAAAGAATGTATACACAATTAATTCAATGGAAAATAAAAGCAATTATAATGAATGAATGAATGAAATAAAGAATTTCTATATACAAAAGAATAAAAAGAAAATTTTGGTGCAAAGAGCGTTGCCTCCCTGGCAACGGCGCCAAAAAAATGATGGTTGTTTGATGGTGACACCGATGCTCCCCGGCAACGGCGCCAAAATAATGATGATGTTTGATGGTTGGTGGTAATGGTGAATAATTATTGTTATGATCATGTCATTGTAGTATAGGGTGTATAATATAACATTAAGGATGTCGTATAGTGGTGAGTATGGGTGAGTACCAGTCATACAACATTATTATCATTTGCTTATTTATCTAATTTTTACTGGTTTTGTTCCAGGTCGTTCTCTGGGAGGCAATTTATTGAATTTAATTCGGTCACTCTTTTATTATCTCCAAAATTGTCTTCTTATTCAAAAGGAAACTTTACATTTAAAGAATGAATGAATGTTTTATTTACCTAGTTACTAAGAAGTGCTTGCAAAAAATACTAACTATGAACAAGCATCGAATAATCTATTATTATACTCTAAACTATGTATTTACAAGTTATACTATTAACACTAATATGTTAGTTCATACTACATTAGGATACCATAGTGTAAAAACTTAACTTACTAGTCATTTATTTATAGTGACATATATATCAGTTTTAGTGACAGATATAAACGTCGCTAAATCTCAGAAAACACTATATACAGCCTAAAGAAGCAAACTGAGGTCTTTAGCGACATTTATGGTGTCGTTTTATTCTGTTAGTAATTATGTGGGTTTACTTATACGTATGTATATTACTTATTCTACTGCTGTATGTACAGTAAGTCTTTCTGTTCTTGCTATCTCTTGTTCTCTCTTTTTTTTTTTTTAAGTCGTCTGTCCTTTCATTTTGTTCTGTGGTATTTCAGAGGCTGCGGTGGAGAGTCCTTAGTGTAAAATGTGTTTAATTAGCGGGCGCGCTTTTCGAGGGATACACAGCACCCTATGGGTGGGACCAGACCTCTACTAAGCGCGCCCTAATCTCAGATTAGGTGCTTAATTACGTTTTCGTATCAGCGCAGCGCCTCAGCCCAACGCCTTCAACAAGTTCGCACACGCTCGGGCCTACAGCCCCACACATGCATCACATATCAGAGTTCACTACAAATCGGGTAATCAGATAAAGAATTGCGTTTCGGGTGCCCGGCGCCATGACGACTGATTAAGCTATTGCATAAATTGTATTTATATAGCTGCGTTTGGTTTGCAGCACACGATGTGGCGCTATTCCAGCGCCACATCGTGCGCTGGAAATCAGACGCAGCTGCGTCTGTGCGTGTTTTTGGCCCTCGATATGGGGGCCATAAATTATTAAAAAAAATAAAATAAAATATGGTAAATAAAATATTGACATAATACTACATAATTGATTAATTAATTTTTAATTTTAAATATATTTACTATACAAATAAATTCACTAAACTAGGCTGATTATACAGGTTGATTTAGGTGATTAAATAGTTAATTACTTATAAAATAATTAGTAAATGGTCTAATTGACCTTAAACAGTTTTAACTTACATACTTAAGTATTTAATACATATTTTTATTGTATTTTTACGAATTTATTTATGTTTTATTTAGGCTAAAATAGCAATTCTGTGTAGTTTATAATTAAAACTAAGTTACAGTAAGTTATACTAGGTATAATTATACTTTGACTAACTTAAATTACTTAATATATATATATATATATATATTCCCAAGTTTATAGATTTATTTACTTGATTATTGCTCTAACTTATTAACTTAGCTACTAAATAAGTAAATATAAATCTGTATCTATATATATACATAAATCAGTAAATACATGCATAATAGATTAGTATATATACATATTTTTACATAGATTACATATGTATATGAATTTCTGTACAGGTTTTATACATATTTACAGTATAACTATGAATCTAACTGATATGCTACATGACCGGCCGATCTTTCGCTTTTAAGTCGTTTGTAGTTTAATGTGGTGGAAAAATCGACTAATCAATTTTTAATAAGAAATAACCACTCGCAGAGGAGTGGGTCGTATCCACAGGGAGGCAATAACGTATTAAAATTCGCGCCACTTAAAAATGTTTGTTCGGAGTCAATTTGGACAAGAACCAAGCCAAGATTGCCTTTAGATTAAGGTTTAAGCAAGAAACAATGCTGAAATGGCAATTATGAGAAACTACAGGATATTTTCCGCAATGCAGAGTGAATAGAATATGATTAAAATGTGGCAATGGCAGAAAACGTAATTTTAATTAATGTTTTACTGTAGCAAAACAGGGGAATTTTTCCCCGTTGTCTTGCGCGACGAGGAGCCGATGGCCAGGCGCGGGAAGCTCGGAGGAGGTCCCTTGGATCAAGGGCTTCGAATCGGTGGTGGCGGCGAGTCGCGCGGCGGTCGGAGGTGGCCGGACGAGCTCCGGCGGAGGTGCTGCAGCCGGCAGCTTGCGCAGCCGGTTGGCGTGAAGTCCGCCGCCTGCTGCCACTGCGGGGGTGGCTGCTGCGGCTGGCGTGTGCGGCTGGCGTGCGCGGTGGTCGGTTGGGCGGTCTGCAGGCGGTTGTGCGTGGGCGCACGGAGGGTCTGCGGAGGACGCTGGCGCACGGAGGCGTGGCTGCGGTGGTCTGCAGGCGGGCGCTGGCGTGTGCGGTGGAAGCTGGCGTGGGCAGAGGGTCTGCAGAGGTCGGTTGCTGGCGGTTCTGTAGGCGCAATGGTGAACGGCGTGGACTGCAGGCGCTGTTGGAGGGTGCAGGCGCGTGGGCGAAGGACTCTGCAGTCGCGAGTGAATGGCGCTTGCAAGCGGCAGGCGCGGGAGGAGGCGTGCTCGGTTGTGCTGATCTGCAGGCGTGAGTAGGTCTGCAGCCGGTGAGCGGTGGAGGGCGCAGGCGTGGGTGCGCTGAAGGTTGACGGACGTGGGTGCGCTGAAGGTTCTGCAGGTGCGGGAAGGGGTCTGCAGGCGACTTCAGGCGTGTGCGGTGAAGTGAGCGGGTAACTTCAGACGTCTGGGAAATTTCCCAGACGTCTTAAGTTACTGAGAGGGTGGCTGATCAGTAGCTCGGTGGTGGTGGTCTGCGATGACGGCGAGGGAGTTGCACGCTAAGGTGCTCACGGTAATGCAGGCGAGCTCCGGATGGCGGTGTGGCCTGTCACACCACACGCCCACGGTGGTGGAGACTCGCCGCCACGGTAGAGGCCGGCAGTGTGGAGTGGAAGAGAGAGGTTCTCTCTGCACAGTGGTGGGTCGGTGGCGGAGGCCTTCTGACCTCGGCTGCCTCCGTGCTCCTTTTATAGTGGCCTGAACAAATTTGAAATCAGCGGCCGACCAAATCCACCGTATCCGCTCCCCCTTGAATGGCTCCTTCACTGCATCACCCGGGCGTTGGAGCGGCAGCCAGCCGTTCTGAAAGAAGACGAATAAAGAAAATATTATTAAAATATTAGGGTTATTTATGTATAGACCCTCAACTTCTATGTTAATAAAAATAATATACCTAACTGGTTATCTAATTAGATGAATGCTATTTTAAGCTAATTCTAAATGCACTTAAGATATGAATGCAATGTATGGATTATGTAATTAGATTAAACTATGAATTAATCTATTTACATCCTAATTTATACTAAATAAATGTTAGAATTAACCTAATGTGTAGGCACTTAAATACTTAAATAGCCCACAACTATGGGCTAATCACTACAGTTATAGTTATAATACTATGAATGGGTATATTTACAGTTTTAAAATAAGTCTATGCCATTAGGCTTTTGTATAAAGTTAGGGAATTAGAGTTGATTGAGTTTTTATTTGAGTTTAGACAGCAGCCGCAGCTACTGTCAGAGGAGATGGAGAAGAGAAGAATGTGCTGTTTTAGTGTTGGTTTTAGTTGCTGTTCAGGGTGAGTTTTTGTAGCAGCAGCAGTGGCTTAAGCCACTGTCAAATGGCTAACTGCTACTGCAGTTAGTCCACTTGGAGAAAGGGGAACAAAAAATTCACAGATGAAAGGGGAATTTGGAGGAGAAGAGAATTTGGAGATGGAGGGAAATGTAGCTGCAAGTTGCAGCATGTTGCTGTATAACTGGGAACAAGATTAAATTCAAAACAAACTAAACATTGAAGAGATGAAATCCAAATCTGAAAGGGGTTTAAATCTCACGAAAATCTCATGTAAATTCAGCTCAAATACTCATTAGGAAAAACCTTATCAGAAGCATCCTTTCAGATCAACATTCAAATGGCATTGAGTTAGTCTTCCTAATGCCATAGACAGCATGAAGGAAGACTTAGCTCGATCAATTAAAACCAAAGAAACACAATCCCAGTTTCTTGCAACCTTAAGGAGTATGGAAAACTCCTTAGGTTAAAGAATCACCATACAGAAATGATCATCAACACAAATAGTGCATGGCAGTTCTGAAATAGCAAAAAGAGACTAAGAATGCATTAAGGAAATTTAATGGAAGCTGGCGAATGCATTCAAAACAAAGTATAAACAGAATCATGAAAGGCTCTTCTGATTGGTCCTCTTTCACCAGAGAACTTCTCAGAATCCCTGCCTACAATGAAAACCAAAAATCCCTTCAATTTGTCAGATCTGTCAAAACATTTCAGAGAGTAAAAATCCTTTAAAATCCAAATCAAAAGTGCTCTGACAAACTGAGGCAATCCATTTAAAACAGAGGGGCTTTTGTGAAACAAATGGAGTGAGTGAGAAGCCCCAAATGGTGCTTGTGATGCCACTTTCAGATCTGAGGCAGTGCGCCATCAGATCTGAAATTGGGTCAGGATGTGTGGGTGTTTGATGAAAAATTCGTCGTTAAAAAGGAAAAAACAAGAATCAGAATTTGGATGATGGAAAAACAAAACATGAAGAGGGAGATAAATTGAACAATGAACAGATGATTCTTCCCCTCTGATCTGGACTGATCAGAGGAGGTGAGGGAGGGGATCTAATACTAATTCTACTCCTAAGACTAATCTAACTACAGCTAACATTAAACACTAACAATTAAAACTAAATCTATTCTAAACTACTGCAATCTAAGTCTAACGCTACTTGTGCAGAATTAAAAACCTAAACTAAAAGGAAGAATGGGACCTATGGGTCCTTAGCCGGCGGCTAAGGAGGAAGAAAGGAGGAGGGTGACTCCAGCGGAGGGAAGAGTCTGCTAGTGAGACTCCAGGGTCGTCCTCAGGTGCTACGAGGTCCTTAGCGATGAGGAGGGTCGAGAGCAGGCGATGATTCCACAGCCGGTGGCTGTGAAATCAGGGTCTAGATGAGGAGGAGAGACTGGAGTGGAAGAATAATCGCTAAGAGATGTAGGAGGGAGCGATCCTTTGCGCGCGACACCACTGAGGTGCTTAAGTAGCAGCTCAGTGATTGAGATCACCGCAAGGGTGAGGTTAATCAAAATTAGGCCGGCGGTGAGGATGAGATGGGTAGAGCGCGCGGCGAGTCAAGAGAGAGATCTGATCGTCAGATGAGATCTGGGAAGAGAGGTGAACGCACGCACCGAATCGCGCGAAGGTTCCATTTGATTCCAGCCGCAGATCGAGATCAAAAGTGCGATGGACGGTCGAGAATGGCTGTGTTCTTCGCGTGCTACAGTGCACGTGAAGAGCACAGGCTTCTCTCTGAGATGAGGGAAAACTTGCAGGAAGACCCTTGAACGAAGGGGTAGAAGAATAGCGTGCAGGTCCAAAACTGAAAAGAACTATAACTGGAAGGGCCTTGCAGTCATACAGAAGGGTCCCTGCGGCTTGCAAAAAGGTCCAAGAAGGAGTTTTGAAGGGTAGAAATGTAATGCATGAAGGACCTAATTGTAATCTATTTATTTCTAAGCCTAAATGATGTCCAATTGCTTTCAAATTTTTACATGTGCTTAATTGAACATTTAAGACATTGATTTTACTTCTGATTTATCTTTTCAAACTTGTTTATGTGTTCAATTGATGCATGGATCATCATTTGTTCTTTAGTTTTCAGAATATCTCATTTTTGTGACCTAATTATGAGGTTTTAACACACATTAAAAGTTTTAGGTCTTTTCTTTAATTCCCACACTTAGCCCTTTTTATGTGTTAATTTGATATTGTTTTGCTTAGTGTCTAGCTTAATTTCGGCCTTTTAGCTATGATGAGTAGCCACTCATCATACCCCCATGCTTACGTTTTGCTAGTCCCTTAGCAAACAATCTGTTGAAGTGTAAGGCAATTTAAGTATCAGCAAGGTAAGTGTGTAAAGATATCTTTTTCTTCTTTCAAAAATTTTTAAGTGCTTTATGATGATCTTTAAGCTGAAAATTTTTTCAATAAACCAACTGTGTTTTTGGACATTGTGAGAACCTGGTTACTGAGGATAACCTACCAGAACTCGAGGCTTAAATGACATAGACCATCTCTCAACCAACAAGGATTCTTGATATTTAAACCTTAAGTCGAATTCCAGGACTCAGGGGGTTTTTACAGAGACTCAGAATGCTATGAAGTTATGGCTGTGCTTTGTGATAAGTCAGAACTAACCAGGTGAATTCTAAGGCTCATTCCCAGGGTTTCACTTCTTTTTAAGTCCAGGTTGGTCCTAACTTCAGCTCATGCTTTCGGATGACTCAAAAATTGATGGTATTCAATCCCAACCTTATTGTATTTGTGGCTCAGAGAAGAAATTTTTTTTTTTTTTTTTTTTGAACAGTATGTCTCCGAAACTTATTTGGTTGAGCGCACTATATTTGGTGGGTGGATTTCTTTTGTGGAAAGAGCTTCTCCTAGACACAAAACTAAAGATTAGGACAAAGAGTCTACCTGCACACATAGGTAAGGACTCCACCTTCCCTAATGAACACAAGGGTTGAGGTTTAGGTTCAAGTGGTCTTTCCTGACATTGTGTAGTGAAAGCCAAGGTTACATAGACTCCTAAGTCAAAGCAAACCAACGAATCCTGTACTGGTGACTCAGGTACAAGAATTGTCCTAAAGTTAGGAGAGACTGTGGTCTATCTTGTCAAGGCTCGAAGTGTATTAAGCCTAAGCTTGTACCAAGCTTCTATGGCCCGGCAGGTCAAACTAGTAACGGTTGAATGTCCATAGACACTTATTCTATTATTATTATTTTTTTTTTTTTTCAGCTATAAGATCACTTATCTTTTCTTTCTTTTTCTTTTTCTTTCTCTCCCTCCCCTCTTGAAATGAATGTCCTCCTTTGATAATGAAGTACATGTCCCTTATTGTATTTTTGGAATTTTTCTGATTTGTTGTTTTTTTGTATTTTTAGCTTTGTAATTTTTAAAAAATGTTTTCAAAATTTTTCAATTTTTTTTTTGAAGTATATAATTTTTTTGATAATACTATATGTACTATAGTTGTGTCTACAATTGCATTTTGGTTTAAATGGTTTACCATTTACACCCCCCGATGCTTAAATGTTTCAATGTCCTCATTGAATGAAAGGGTGGATGCAAATGCATGCTCTGCTTTTCACTATCCTAGACTGGGTGATGAAAGGAAGTCGGAATGAGGAGATAAAATCTCTGTGCGGACGATTTTAAGTCTGATCTAGGATCAGAGTGAACAGTCGGGCTAGGAAGTGAAATGCATGACATGTGTGTCAATGAATGTATGCTCAGAATGTAAGGGTAGACACTATATGCAAATAAAGGCAAGAGTAAGAAAGGTGTAAAACAGCTATATACAAGGGTAGGTGTTTGCTAAGTTTAATGCCGTCAGCTAGGCGAAAACTTAGTTGGTAGCTCAAAATGTAGGAGCGAAATGGTGGAATTGACAAGTCTGAGACCATGCGGCTCAATGAAAGGTTTCAGTCTTTGTCCATTAACAATAAACGGTTCAGATTTGTCAAGTTCAGTGATCTCAACGGCTCCATTATCAAAAAGTCTCAAGATTTTGAAAGGTCCCATCCATTTTGATCTTAACTTCCCAGGAAAGAGTTTCAGTCTAGAGTCGAAGAGAAGGACTTTTTTACCAGGGTGAAAAGATTTCCTAAGAATGTGACGGTCATGGAAGGCCTTAAGTTTGTCCTTATACATCCTTGAGCTTTCATAAGATTCATTCCTTAATTCATCGAACTCAGACATTTGTAATTTCCTAAGATCACCGGCCTTCTCTAAGTCTAAGTTACACTTTCTGATGGCCCAATAGGCTTTGTGCTCTAATTCTACAGGAAGATGACAGTGTTTCCCATACACAAGTCTAAAAGGAGACATGCCTAAAGGGGTTTTGTGGGCTGTCCTATATGCCCACAACGCATCAGAAAGGCGGGAAGACCAATCCTTTCTATCAGGTCGGATGGTAGTCTGTAAAATCTTTTTGATCTCCCGATTAGATAATTCAGCAAGTCCATTGGTTTGAGGGTGATAAGATGTAGCAATCCTATGTGACACCCCATACTTTTGAAGTAGGGACTGAAAATGTGTGTTTCTAAAATGAGACCCTCCATCACTAATGATGGCTTTAGGTACCCCGAATCTAGAGAAGATGAAATCTTGAACAAATTGTGTCACAACTCTATGATCATTAGTCCTTGAGGGGATGGCTTCAATCCATTTTGAAACATACTCAACTGCCAACAATATGTACTCGAAGCCATAAGATTTAGGAAAAGGTCCCATGAAGTCAATGCCCCAAATGTCAAAGATTTCTCACACCATGATCGGATTCAAGGGCATCATGTCTCAGCGGCCAATACTACCGAGAGACTGACAGCGTGAACATGCCCTGCTATATTCGTGTGCATCCTTGAAGATTGTGGGCCAAAAGAAACCACTCTGCAAAATCTTTGCAGCGGTCTTTTTTCCAGAGAAGTGACCGCCGCACGCCTGGTCGTGGCAGAATGATAAGACGCTTCTAATCTCCTTATCAGGGACGCACTTCCTAAAGATCTGGTCTTTACAATGCTTGAAAAGCCAAGGTTCTTCCCAGTAATAGTGCTTGGCCTCGGATCTAAGTCTGTCTTTTTGATGTCGGACCCAATTAGTGGGGATGAGTCCAGAAGCCAGGTAGTTGACAATGTCAGCATACCAGGGAAGATCAGAATGAATGACCAGCAATTGCTCGTCAGGGAAGTGGTCAGAGATGGGTAAAGAAGGAGAAATCGCTTCAGAAGGAAGGCGGGATAAGTGGTCAGCTACCACATTCTGCTTTCCAGCCTTATCACGAATCTCTAAATCAAATTCCTGTAAAAGTAGGATCCATCTAATCAGCCGAGATTTCGCGTCCTTCTTGGCGAGAAGATATCGAACTGCCGTGTGGTCAATGTAGACTATAATGTGGGAACCTAAAAGATAAGGTCTGAATTTTTCCAGTGCATATACTACAGCTAGCAATTCCTTTTCCGTGACGGTGTAATTCCTCTGAGCTTCATCTAAGGTCTTGCTAGCGTAATAGATGACTGTGGGTTTCCCGTCCAATTTTTGACCAAGGACAGCTCCTACTGCATAATTAGAGGCATCACACATGATCTCAAAAGGGTGAGACCAATTCGGGGGTTGCAGTATGGGTGCCTTGGTAATCAGATCACGAAGTGTCGTATAGGCACGAACACAATCGTCAGAGATCTGGAAGTCTACGTCTTTAGAGAGGAGAGTAGTGAGAGGTCGGGCTATTTTCGAGAAATCCGCTATAAAGCGGCGATAAAAACCAACATGCCCGAGGAAAGATCGAATTTGCTTAACCGACGAAGGTAGTGGTAAATCAGAAATCAACTTTACCTTCGCGCGGTCAACCTCAATTCCTCTCTCAGAAATAAGGTGACCTAATACAAGTCCTTCAGTTACCATGAAATGAGATTTCTCCCAGGAAAGTACCAGATTCACATTAATGCATCTTTGCAGGACCTTGGTCAGGTGGTCTAGACATGCATCAAATGTGCTCCCGAAGACCGAGAAGTCATCCATGAAGACTTCTAAACAATCGCCTACTAAGTCGGAAAACATTGCAAACATACACCGCTGGAATGTAGCAGGTGCGTTGCACAATCCAAAAGGCATCCTACGGAATGCAAAGGTTCCGTAGGTGCAGGTGAATGTCGTTTTCTCCTGATCATCGGGGTGAATTGCCACCTGATTATATCCTGAATAGCCATCCAAAAAGCAGAAAAATCTATTCCCTGCCACTCTTTCCAGTATTTGATCAATGAAGGGCAAAGGGAAATGATCTTTCTTCGTGGCTTGGTTGAGTTTTCGGTAATCTATACATACTCGCCACGAACTAGCAATGCGTGTAGGGATGACTTCTCCAGAATCAGTGGTGACGATGGTAAGTCCGGCCTTCTTTGGCACAACCTGAACAGGACTTACCCATCTACTGTCAGAAATTGGCTAGATAATTCCATTGTCCAGCCATTTAATCATTTCACTTTTTATCACCTCTTGTAATGTAGGGTTTAATCTACGCTGGGGCTGTCTAGTAGGTCTAGATCCTTCTTCAGTGAAAATCCTATGTGTGCAATAAGAAGGACTGATGCCAGTAAGGTCAGAAAGGCTCCATCCTATAGCCTGCCTATGTGCTCTTAGGACAGATAAGAGTCGTGACTCTTGATCAGAAGAAAGGGAAGAGTTAACAATCACCGGATAGGTCTGATCAGGTCCTAAGAAAACATATTTGAGAGAGTCAGGAAGAGGTTTGAGTTCAACAGGCACAGGATCAGAAGGAGCAGGTGTGAAAGTTTCAGGAGATCCTAGAGATACTAATGGAATGGGAGGAAGGTCCTCAGTCTCTAAATTTGGTACTCAGTGGAAGTCAAGTCAGAGTCCAAAGAGTGTTGAGGTTCTAAATTTAATGAATTGATCAAGGTGTCCTCAACCAATTGATCCAATGAATCCAGGGAGAAGATTTCTTCAATTAAACTACAGGTTGGTCCTTTTTGGGCCTGAAAAATATCAATTTTTATTTTCTGATCTCCAAACTTTAATTCTATAAGGCCTTCCTCACAATTGATGTTTGCCTTGGCCGTAGCCAAGAAAGGTCTTCCTAAAATGATAGGTGTATTCTGGATATCTTCAGGTACTTCCATGTCAAGGACTATAAAGTCTACAGGGAAGTAAAAATCCTTGACCCGCACTATGACATCTTCCAACACTCCCTGAGGTGTCTTAACTGATCTGTCAGCTAATTGCAGGGACACCTCGGTTGGCTTCAGATTGCCAACCTCAAAATGTGTCAGTAGAGAGGTTGGGATAAGATTGATGGAAGCACCTAGGTCAAGTAGTGCTCTATTGAATGTGGTGTTACCTATCATGCAGGATAAGAGAGGGGTGCCTGGGTCTTTCATCTTAGTTGGGAGGGTACTAGAGATGATGGAACTAGCTTGTTCCGAGAGAATGATTGGACTGCTCCCTTTTTGAATTCTCGCTTTACGCTTAGGTGTACATAGGTCTTTTAAAAACTTAGCGTAAAGAGGGATGTGGCGGATTGCATCCAACAAGGGGATGTTTATGCGGACTTGCTCAAAGAGCTTAAGCAAATCCTCCTCAGGTGCCACACAGGTCTTTTTCTTTCCTTTCTCCTTCTTCTTTAAAGCTTCAGGAAAAGGTACTGGAGTTGTGAGAGGTTCAGTCATAGGTAGAGGAGAAGTAGGAAGTGGAGGAGCAGAACTAGAAGTGGTAGGTGTTGGAAGAGGTGGATCTAGTGTGCATTTACCACTCCTAGTGACTATGGCATTTAGTTCAGCTCTAGAGGTAGATGGTAAATCATTGTTAGGTAGCAGAGGTGGTTGTGTTTGTGCAAGAGAAGAATTTGAGTCAGTGAAGAATTCAGTGTTGTGCACTGGTTGTGAAATGTCATGTGTTTGATTTTGCAGTGCAGGTCTAGGTTGGACATACCTTTGAGCAGGTATGTTCCTAGGGTTGGGTTGTGCTTGGGATGGGAGTGAATGTGGTTGACGGGACTCCGTCAAGTGTGATAGCTGGGCTCTCATCTCAGCTAAGGCCGCGTCCTATCTTTGCTGCATAGCAATATTCTGTTGTTGCATATCAGCAAGAGCTTTCATGATAGACCCCAACTGGTCATCTCGTGTAGGCCCAGATTGAGAGTATTGGGTGGGCCTGGGTTGGGGTTGCTGGTGGGTACGCGGTGGATATCCGTGTGATTGTGGAGGTGGTGCTCGGATCGGGTTGTGCAATGGTGGTGCAGAAGGTTGTTGAAAAGGAGGTCTTTGTGAATTTCCCGACCACGAGAAATTTGGATGATTACGCCATCCAGGGTTATAGGTTTGTGTGAAAGGATCATTGTGAATGGCATGAAGCTCCTCCGAAGCTCCAGAAGGTGCAGGGAAGTCAGTGAAGGGAGGAACAAAGGTTCCTCCAACCGGTGAAGGATATGGAAATGGAAAATCCGGTAATGCAGTTTGTGTCACAGAAAGGTTATTCACAGTTTCCCTCCCTATGGGAAACTGAGAAGAAGTGTTTTGTGCTGGTGACTGAGAAGAAGATGGGTGTTTTGGGAGAAATTTCCATACTTCCATACAAACTACTCATCATAGCTAAAAGGCCGAAATTAAGCTAGACACTAAGCAAAACAATATCAAATTAACACATAAAAAGGGTTAAGTGTGGAAATTAAAGAAAAGACCTAAAACTTTTAATGTGTGTTAAAACCTCCTAATTAGGTCACAAAAATGAGATATTCTGAAAACTAAAGAACAAATGATGATCCATGCGTCAATTGAACACATAAACAAGTTTGAAAAGATAAATCAGAAGTAAAATCAATGTCTTAAATGTTCAATTAAGCACATGTAAAATTTGAAAGCAATTGGACATCATTTAGGCTTAGAAATAAATAGATTACAATTAGGTCCTTCATGCATTACATTTCTACCCTTCAAAACTCCTTCTTGGACCTTTTTGCAAGCCACAGGGACCCTTCTGTATGACTGCAAGGCCCTTCCAGTTATAGTTCTTTTCAGTTTTGGACCTGCACGCTATTCTTCTACCCCTTCGTTCAAGGGTCTTCCTGCAAGTTTTCCCTCATTTCAGAGAGAAGCCTGTGTTCTTCACGCGCACTGTAGCACGCGAAGAACACAGCCATTCTCGACCGTCCATCGCACTTTTAATCTCGATCTGCGGCTGGAATCAAATGGAACCTTCGCGCGATTCGGTGCGTGCGTTCACCTCTCTTCCCAGATCTCATCTGACGGTCAGATCTCTCTCTTGACTCGCCGCGCGCTCTACCCATCTCATCCTCACCGCCGGCCTAATTTTGATTAACCTCACCCTTGTGGTGATCTCAATCACTGAGCTGCTACTTAAGCACCTCAGTGGTGTCGCGCGCAAAGGATCGCTCCCTCCTACATCTCTTAGCGATCAATTCTTCCACTCCAGTCTCTCCTCCTCATCTAGACCCTGATTTCACAGCCACCGGCTGTGGAATCATCGCCTGCTCTCGACCCTCCTCGTCGCTAAGGACCTCGTAGCACCTGAGGACGACCCTGGAGTCTCACTAGCAGACTCTTCCCTCCGCTGGAGTCACCCTCCTCCTTTCTTCCTCCTTAGCCGCCGGCTAAGGACCCATAGGTCCCATTCTTCCTTTTAGTTTAGGTTTTTAATTCTGCACAAGTAGTGTTAGATTTAGTTTGTAGTAGTTTAGAATAGATTTAGTTTTAATTGTTAGTGTTTAATGTTAGCTGTAGTTAGATTAGTCTTAGGAGTAGAATTAGTATTAGATCCCCTCCCTCACCTCCTCTGATCAGTCCAGATCAGAGGGGAAGAATCATCTGTTCATTGTTCAATTTATCTCCCTCTTCATGTTTTGTTTTTCCATCATCCAAATTCTGATTCTTCTTTTTTCCTTTTTAACGACAAATTTTTCATCAATCACCCACACATCCTGACCCAATTTCAGATCTGATGGCGCACTGCCTCAGATCTGAAAGTGGCGTCACAAGCACCATTTGGGGCTTCTCACTCACTCCATTTGTTTCACAAAAGCCCCTCTGTTTTAAATGGATTGCCTCAGTTTGTCAGAGCACTTTTGATTTGGATTTTAAAGGATTTTTACTCTCTGAAATGTTTTGACAGATCTGACAAATTGAAGGGATTTTTGGTTTTCATTGTAGGCAAGGATTCTGAGAAGTTCTCTGGTGACAGAGGACCAATGAGAAGAGCCTTTCATGATTCTGTTTATACTTTGTTTTGAATGCATTCGCCAGCTTCCATTAAATTTCCTTAATGCATTCTTAGTCTCTTTTTGCTATTTCAGAACTGCCATGCACTATTTGTGTTGATGATCATTTCTGTATGGTGATTCTCTAACCTAAGGAGTTTTCCATACTCCTTAAGGTTGCAAGAAACTGGGATTGTGTTTCTTTGGTTTTAATTGATCGAGCTAAGTCTTCCTTCATGCTGTCTATGGCATTAGGAAGACTAACTCAATGCCATTTGAATGTTGATCTGAAAGGATGCTTCTGATAAGGTTTTTCCTAATGAGTATTTGAGCTGAATTTACATGAGATTTTCGTGAGATTTAAACCCCTTTCAGATTTGGATTTCATCTCTTCAATGTTTAGTTTGTTTTGAATTTAATCTTGTTCCCAGTTATACAGCAACATGCTGCAACTTGCAGCTACATTTCCCTCCATCTCCAAATTCTCTTCTCCTCCAAATTCCCCTTTCATCTGTGAATTTTTTTGTTCCCCTTTCTCCAAGTGGACTAACTGCAGCAGCAGTTAGCCATTTGACAGTGGCTTAAGCCACTGCTGCTGCTACAAAAACTCACCCTGAACAGCACCTAAAACCAACACTAAAACAGCACATTCTTCTCTTCTCCATCTCCTCTGACAGTAGCTGCGGCTGCTGTCTAAACTCAAATAAAAACTCAATCAACTCTAATTCCCTAACTTTATACAAAAGCCTAATGACATAGACTTATTTTAAAACTGTAAATATACCTATTCATAGTATTATAACTATAGCATATCAGTTAGATTCATAGTTATACTGTAAATATGTATAAAACCTGTACAGAAATTCATATACATATGTAATCTATGTAAAAATATGTATATATACTAATCTATTATGCATGTATTTACTGATTTATGTATATATATGGATACAGATTTATATTTACTTATTTAGTAGCTAAGTTAATAAGTTAGAGCAATAATCAAGTAAATAAATCTATAAACTTGGGAATATATATATATATATATATATTAAGTAATTTAAGTTAGTCAAAGTATAATTATACCTAGTATAACTTACTGTAACTTAGTTTTAATTATAAACTACACAGAATTGCTATTTTAGCCTAAATAAAACATAAATAAATTCGTAAAAATACAATAAAAATATGTATTAAATACTTAAGTATGTAAGTTAAAACTGTTTAAGGTCAATTAGACCATTTACTAATTATTTTATAAGTAATTAACTATTTAATCACCTAAATCAACCTGTATAATCAGCCTAGTTTAGCGAATTTATTTGTATAGTAAAAATATTTAAAATTAAAAATTAATTAACCAATTATGTAGTATTACGTAAATATTTTATTTACCATATTTTATTTTATTTTTTTTAATAATTTATGGCCCCCAAATCGAGGGCCAAAAACGCGCACAGACGCAGCTGCGTCTGATTTCCAGCGCACGATGTGGCGCTGGAATAGCGCCACATCGTGTGCTGCAAACCAAACGCAGCTATATAAATACAATTTATGTAATAGATTAATCAGTCGTCATGGCGCCGGGCGCCCGAAACGCGATCCTTTATCTGATAACCCGATTTGTGCTGAACTCTGATATGTGATGATATTGAATATGTGATGTATGTGTGGGGCTGAAGGTTAATTGTCTCCTTTTATGTGCTTGGACAGGGAAAACATTTTATCAGGGCCTTGGATCAAAGATCCAACTGTATGGATGTGATCAGGGCGACGATTGGAGTTCAACGACTCCAAGATCACGCTAATCAGGCATCCTTAGCATCAGTTACTGACCCAGGAACCCTAGAAGATCATGGGCCAGGATGGAAAAAATCCGCACTTCAGATGACAAATCCAACCGCACGGATGAATTCGGATCGACGATTGCAGCCCAACGACGTAAAAATCGAGTCAATCCGACATCCGTGGCACCATCTACAACTTCTAGAAGATGGGCGGCCAAGATGGTGCCACGTGGCGCCATCTCGGCCGCCCAAACGGCCGCATGCAATCTCGGTAGTCTCCGCATCCACCTTTCCCCACATTTGGATCAAGATCCAACGGCTGCGAAGCGCTCGCGCTGAAGTCAGGCGCTCGAAATAAACGCGACCCCAGCACGTTGGTCGAGCACTCTAACGCGAAGCGGGGACACACGTTTGAGCCTCGCCACGATGAAATTAGAGTGGTGGCGCGCCTCCGATCGACCGCACGATCGCGATCCAACGGCCGCGCGCGCTCAATCAAGATGACGCGCTCACGCACACCCGCGCGTAACGCGCGATTGCACGAGGGCGGGCCTGCAATGCAGCAGGTGAAGGCGTGACTTAAGCCGTCACTAAAGACCCCTTATTTATTATTTTGAAGTTGTAATGTCCATTTTGCCCCCACTCCTTGCAACTATAAAAGGAGACCCCCTCCATACGAAGTTCTCATCCCTTCCTTCTCCCCTCTACCCCTCCAAAGCTCAAGAGAAGCTTGTCCCACACCCGGGATGCTTCTCGCGAGATAAAGTCCAAATTTTCGTTCCCCTTCGGAAGTGGATCCCGCGACGACGACGGCGTGCTACTCTGTTCCCATTCTTCTGCTTCGTCCTCCTTCGTCCTGCTTCGTTCCCCTTCATCCAGGCGTCGTCCCGTCCAGCTCGTCCTCCAAGCAACCATCAAGGAGGATTTCTCTCTCCCTATTCTTTTTACTGCTTTCTAGTATAGATTTACTACTTTCTAGTGTAGTTTTGTTCGTCCTCCAAGCAATCGTCGAGGAGGACATTTCTCCCTCCATTCTTTTAACGCTTTCTAGAGTAAATTTATCGCTTTCTAGAGTAATTGTTTTATGCTTTGTAGTTGTAAGAGTGAAATGAACAGTCTCCTTAATGATAAATTCCATGTTTATTCTACATCTCATTTTGATTTCTCTGTGTAATATTCTCTTTCTCTCTTACTCTCTCTCTCTTCTATTTATTGTAAATAATTAGATAGTTTTAAATTGAATTATTCCATGACAAATAAAAAGAAACGCGTAGTTTTTAAATCAAACATCCGCCGCCCTGTGTTCGACCTGGAATTTCAATTTCGGTATAAATTTTATTTGTTGAACACGAATTCTTCTCTTTCAAACTACAGCGACAGGTTTTCCAAAACCAAACACATTAGCGTAGCGATTCGTATCGTTCAACATTTTGGCACCGTTGCCGGGGAGGCAACGATCTTTGATTTCTTTTCGCGTTTTGTAACTTACAAATCATTTACCTCATTTTTCTCCTTTTTTATTGTAATTGCAGGTACTCTTTTGAGACGAGCAAAAATGGTAGATTAGAGTAAAGTGCTGTGGAAGGTTTTGTAAGTTATCCCCCATTCTTTCCCCCTCCATAGATTTCACTTGCCACATTGAATCCAAATTCCAATTAACCTAGGTGTTTGCATAAATCCTAGGAATAATTTAGTTGTTTGGATTTCCACTCACATTCATTCCACCCTCATTCATAAAAAATATATATATATATATATATAGCAAAAAGATAATTTTGTGGGGCAATTTTCAACAAACACACAACGTACACCCACATTCAAAGGCACTTAACCGAATTGATTTGTTTCTACTCAACCGGGTTCTGATCTATGGGATCGGTACACACAAAGCAACACATAAAAGAGTAGAAATCATTCTAAGTTAACCATCTTTGTTTGCCTAACTTAGTGGTGCATTTGTGGCCAATTGTTTAAGTTGTTTGGGCCACACCACTTCAAATAAAATAAACTCATCAAGTAGCTGCCAATTAGGTTCAACTCTTAGGGATTTACCAAGCACTCCACATTTTTTTTATGCTTTAAAGGAAAACATCTTCACCTGTGCATGTAAAACCTTGTGTGCCAATGGAACTTGTTTGAAAACACCTAAAGTTGAATCCTAAAAGCTACTAAGCAAGATTTGAACCTTAAAATTCACCACATCAAAAAAATAATCTTGCTTGAAAACCATTGGTTGTGCACGCACACACAAATCAATCAATCATTAAGGGCACAACCCATTTAAAGGGCCCATCACATTCTAAAGTACATTCAAACCTAGCCCTAAATAAAATAGAGTAGACGTTGGCCTTAAGGATTGAACTCGCTCTTTAGAACTCAGAATGAGATTATTTTCGATTAGTCTATTTCTACTGTTCAATCTGATGGCTAGCTAGGGGAGCAGAGTCAAACGATCGTGGCTGGGGGGTACACTAGGAACCGGAGGAGCAAGCCGAAGGAAGAATCTTCTCCCCAGTCCCTCCTTCTAACTTGTTGGATTGAACAGACAGAAGTAGATCAAATCGTCCTTTATCTCAAGATGGGTTTTGGGAGTCTGTAGGTCTGTAGGCTAACCCATTTAAGGATAGGTTTGATTGTTTGTATTGTAGGGCACCTTTCTTCCTCCCGTGTCTCATGAATCCTTCCACATATTTCACACATTCCCGCACTCTCCCTCCTGTTGTGAATTATCCTCAACATGACGATTATACCAACTTGTATTATAATCAACCATCAGTTAGTTGGGATAATTCGGATTAGGGATACAGTTCCAGACCTCCGTGTTTAGGGTTTAACCCTGAACACTTTGATTCTGATTTCTATCCTTCTCAGAGCTACATCGATTATAGATCGTCTTCCTTTCATGAACAACCTAATACGATCTACAATCAAGAAGGATACACCAATCCTTACCCATCCTCTGATTTCACTGCCTTTAGGTCATCACCATCTTTTCAACAATCTGAAATGACCTATTATCAGGAAGGGTATAACGAATCTCAATTCGTTAATTCCCCTGCATTGAGCCCAAACCCGCCCAACCCTGAACCAACTCATTTGGTTCAGGTTAACCAGGTTCAAGATAAGGTTCTGGCTAACTTGAGGAATATCATTCAATCTTTAGAAGTTCAGCCAATACCTTGCATTGAGAGATTGGAGCCCCTGATTGAAATGATTGATGATTTGAATAAGTCTTTGTTGGATTGGCTCCGGGATGTTAAGGATAAGAACCCGGGTGAGTTTCTACTTGGGAAATTAGCGAAATTGAGGATGAGATTCGTGGTTGCTTTGATTCAATCTTGGAATAATTCCCAGGATGAACCCTCTTCAGGAAAGCCAATGATAGAACCCTCTCAGGAACCTGTTGGGGGGGACACGTGTTACGAGGCTGACCAGATTGAATTAAAATAACAAATTAAGGATGATCTGATTTCTTCACCTGAGATCCTTGAGCCGGGTTACGAGGAAACGTATGCCTCCTTGGAACAAAAAGTGACAAATGATTTTGGGACATATATTGATAAGGATCCTGATTTCTTTGATGGTGAAGATTCTAGTTGCGAAGTCTCACACGAGTTTTCTGAACATGATTTCAGTGAGACGATTGGGCCTGAGGAATCTGATAGATCATTTAATAGCCCAATAACTGAGGAAACTGATCTTATTAGGGCACACATTACGGATCTTGAATCGCATTTTCTGGAGGAATCAATTCAATGCCCTGATTATCAGTTACACCCTATTGAGCTTATTGATGATTTTAATTCTGAGATAATTAGACCCAAGTCAATTTTGATTCTGCCACATCATTTAGACTTGGAGATTTCAGACGGGGTGATGAATATACAAGAGGTCCTGGAATTTGATATGCTGAATGAGGAGGATAGGAGCTGGGAAGTTCTGATTTGGGAAGTTAATTTTGGAGGAAATGGTAGATTGAGTCGAAGGGTTCCTTTTAAGCTGAAGCCATTAAATCGGAACCCTTACGACATTTATTTCGAGGATGTCAAACTCAAGCACACATTCAATGATTATCCTTTTGAGCTTCAATTCTCTGTAACCCGACTTTTTAGTCTTGGGTTGCATCCTCATAAATCGCAGGCCCAACCCCGCTTGCATTCTTATTTTAGATTTTGGGTAATTTTTATCTAGAACCTAAGATATTTTCGGTTATGGGGGATGGGACTGCACCACAATCTGGTCCACATCTGTGGACCTCTATTGACAGGTCAGAGGATTCTTCTGTTCATTCTGATTCTGACCTGCACTTGTGATTTCTTCATTTCTTTTCTTTGTATAGTGTGACTAGCTGAAGGCACTAAACTCAGCACATATACAGTTCTTTTTCATTTTCATCGAGGAGCGGACCTGACATTCACGCAATTCAGGTGCTTTCTATGCTTTTCCACTCTGTTTCATGTCTTTTTAATACAATGAGGACTGACCAGTCGATCTTTCGCTTTTAAGTCATTTGTAGTTTAATGTGGTGGAAAAATCGACTAATCAATTTTTAATAAGAAATAACCACTCGCAGAGGAGCAGGTCGTATCCACAGGGAGGCAATAACGTATTAAAATTCGCGCCACTTAAAAATGTTTGTTCGGAGTCAATTTGGACAAGAACCAAGCCAAGATTGCCTTTAGATTAAGGTTTAAGCAAGAAACAATGCTGAAATGGAAATTATGAGAAACTACAGGATATTTTCCGCAATGCAGAGTGAACAGAATATGATTAAAATGTGGCAATGGCAGAAAATGTAAATTTTAATTAACATTTTACTGTAGCAAAACAGGGGAATTTTTCCCCGTTGTCTTGCGCGACGAGGAGCCGATGGTCGGGCGCGGGAAGCTCGGAGGAGGTCCCTTGGATCAAGGGCTTCGAATCGGTGGTGGCGGCGAGTCGCGCGGCGGTCGGAGGTGGCCGGACGAGCTCCGGCGGAGGTGCTGCAGCCGGCAGCTTGCGCAGCCTGTTGGCGTGAAGTCCTCCGCCTACTGCTGCTGCGGGGGTGGCTGCTGCGGCCGGCGTGTGCGGCTGGCGTGCACGGTGGTCGGTTGGGCGGTCTGCAGGCGGTTGTGCGTGGGTGCGCGGAGGGTCTGCAGGAGGGCACGCGGTTGTGCGTGGGCGGTGGTCCGCAGGAGGGCGCTTGCGAGGTGGTCTGCAGGCGGTTGGCGTGTGCGGTGGAAGCTGGCGTGGGCGGAGGGTCTGCAGGAGGGCGCTGGCGAGGTTGTGCGTGGGCGGTGGTCTGCAGGAGGGCGCTTGCGCGGTGGTCTGCAGGCGGTTGGCGTGTGCGGTGGAAGCTGGCGTGGGCGGAGGGTCTGCAGGAGGGCGCTTGCACGGTGGAAGCTGCAAGCGGCTGTTGGAGGACGCTGCAGGCTGGTCTGCAGGCGTTGGAGGAGAGCGCGGGCTGATCTGCAGGCGTGCGCAGGTCTGCAGCCGGTGAGCGGTGGAGGGTGCAGGCGGTCTGGTGGCCGGTTGGAGAGTGCAGGCTGAGGAAGTGGAGGTGAGCGGGTAACTTCAGACGTCTGGGAAATTTCCCAGACGTCTTAAGTTACTGAGAGGGTGGCTGATCAGTAGCTCGGTGGTGGTGGTCTGCGACGACGGCGAGGAAGATGCACGCTAGGGTGCTCACGGTAATGCGGACGAGCTCCGGATGGCGGTGTGGCCTGTCACACCACACGCCCACGGTGATGGAGACTCGCCGCCACGGTAGAGGCCGGCAGTATGGAGTGGAAGAGAGAGGTTCTCTCTGCACAGTGGTGGGTCGGTGGCGGAGGCCTCCTGAGCTCGGCTGCCTCCGTGCTCCTTTTGTAGTGTCTTGAACAAATTTGAAATCAGCGGCCGACCAGATCCACCACATCTGCTCCCCCTTGAATGGCTTCTTCACTGCATCAGCCGGGCGTTGGAGCGGCAGCCAGCCGTTCTAAAAGGAGACGAATAAATAAAATATTATTAAAATATTAGGGTTATTTATGTATAGACCCTCAACTTCTATGTTAATAAAAATAATATACCTAATTGGTTATCTAATTAGATGAATGCTATTCTAAGCTAATTCTAAATGCACTTAAGATATGAATGGAATGTATGGATTATGTAATTAGATTAAAACTATGAATTAATCTATTTACATCCTAATTTATACTAAATAAATGTTAGAATTAACCTAATGTGTAGGCACTTAAATACTTAAATAGCCCACAACTATGGGCTAATCAAATACCGCCATGCCTAGTTTTTGCTAGTCCCTAGCAAAATTAAGTGAAACCTAGCACTCTAAGTAGACTAGTCAACTCACTTAGTCTTCCTTCAGAAGCATATTAAGTTCAGGTTCTAAACCCAAGGTCCCTAAGTAGTTGCTAAGTTACAGACTAGGTCGGCTAAAGACGAGTTGCAAGCACAAGTTTCCTTGATTTCTGACTCTACCCTAAAGTTTATTGATCCCTGAGATTAAAGCATCCGTGCTTTTGCATTGGTCCGAGTTATTTGAGTTAAAGGAATTCTTTTTTTTTTTTAATATATATACTTTTTTTTTTTTTGGTTTGATTCTTCTAAGTCTAACCTCAGATCAGCTATCAACACGGTCTGTGTCGGATTCATTGTCCCCATTACCATACCTCGAAGGGTGCCCGACTTTCGATGCTTCGAGATAGCACCGCCCATAACGACCCCAAGAACTCCTGGCAATCGACACTTCGAGATAGTATCGCCCATGGATTTCTTAAGCGAATTCAGGCCTATGGCAATCGGCACTTCGAGATAGGGCCGCCCATGGTACCTGAACCGCGTAATGCGCTTACATGCCCCCAGTAGGATGGATATCCTAAGAGACAAGCGCCGAGGAGGTAATATGTTACCATCGCATCCTCAAGGTGAGTATATACTCCACCTCTCTTGCGGCGGGAACTCTTCCAATCAAAATGTGTTTTCAAGCCTTTCTTAAGTCAAAACTAAGAGAACAAAATCTCTTTTCAGAAATTAAGTTAATTACCAGACCAAGTGTGAACAATTTGGATGCTTGGGTTACAAGGACCCGTAAACCAAAAGGTAGAATAAGACTCCAGGTACTACCCCACCTTTTAACTCAAACCCTAGCTTCCCTTCCTCAACCTCTTGAAGAATGGTCCGCAACTTAACTCCTACTTAAGTTTTTAAGTCCACAAAAGACCCTAAAGGTCTAAAGCTAGTAGCTTATTTAGCTTCTAAAGTTTGACCCTAAAATTAACTTAGTCTACCCTAGAGTTCTGATTTGCTTAAGACTGCAAGATCTAGCCAGTTAAGCTCAAAACTTTTTTTTTTTTTTTTGTTCTCTTTTTTTTTTCTCTCTCTTTTTTCTCTTCTTTTTTTTTTTTATAAATGCATGCTATAAACAAAATGCCTCATGTCCTCTCTCCCATGCCTGGTTCAAACAATGTCCTCATTGAAAATCAAAAATAGCTAAAGGAAGATATTACCTGAGGCGGAGAATAGTAGGAGCTAAGTCTCCTCAAGAGTGACTTCGTCAACTAGATGGCCATCTAAAGTTATGTACGGTTTTAACCGTTGACCATTGACGATAAAGGGAGTTGCTGAAGAGGAAGGATTTTTGATCTCCACAGCTCCATGGGGGAATACTTTGGTGATTATGTAAGGCCCATCCCAACGAGATTTTAATTTCCCAGGAAAAAGCTTAAGTCTGGAATTGAAAAGCCAGACTTGTTGGTTGGGTTCAAAGGTCTTTCGAAGAATAAACTTGTCATGCAAGACCTTAGTTCTTTCTTTATAAGCTTGAGAGGTGTCATAAGCATCATTCCTCAGCTCCTCAAGCTCACTTAATTCTAGAAATCGTGCCTTACCTGCCTTCTCTAAATCCATGTTAACACTTCGAATAGCCCAAAGTGCTTTATGTTCCAACTCAACAGGTAAATGGCACGCTTTTCCATACACAATCCGAAAGGCAGTACCCAAAGGGGTCTTATAAGCCGTTCGATAAGCCCACAAAGCATCATCGAGCTTTTGGGACCAATCTTTCCTATCAGGTCTAACGATCTTTTCCAAAATATTTTTTATCTCCCTATTTGATACTTCAACCTGACCACTTGTCTGAGGGTGGTAAGGGGTAGCAACCTTGTGAGTCACTCCCAAACTCTTAATTAACCGATTGAAGTGGTGGTTTTGGAAATGAGGTCCCCCATCACTTATAATAGTCTTGGGGCAGCCGAAACGGGATATGATATTGGCCTTCACAAATTTCAAAACCACAGAGTGGTCATTTGTGCGCGTCGGAATGGCCTCTATCCATTTAGAGACATAATCAACTGCCACCAAGATATATTCAAAACCATGGGACGACGGGAAGGGGCCCATAAAGTCAATTCCCCACACATCAAAAATTTCAACAGATTGAATAGGATGTTGAGGCATTTCATTCTTCTTCCCAATCGTTCCAGTCCGTTGACATCTAATACAGGCCTTAACAAAATTATGAGAATCCTTAAATAAGGAAGGCCACCAAAAACCAGACTGGAGAACCTTAAAAGCAGTTTTCTTAGCACCAAAGTGTCCTCCACAATGAAGTTCATGGCAAAATGTCAGCACACTTTGTTGTTACTCTTCAGGCACACAACGTCTCAAAACTTGGTCTTGTCCAATTCTAAATAATTCTGGCTCTTCCCAATGAAAATATCTCGCTTGAGAAATGAATCTCTTTCTTTGCTGCTTATCCCAAGAGCCAGGAGTTTGTCCAGTGACCAAGTAATTTACAATGTCTGCATACCAAGGTAAAGTTGGTGTTACTGCCATCAGAGTTTCATCGGGTAATGTCTCGCGAATGTCTTCAGAAATAGAGTCGTTAAGAGGAAGACGAGACAGGTGGTCAGCCACAACATTTTCTACTCCTTTCTTTTCACGTATTTCCAAGTCAAATTCTTGAGGGAGTAAGATCCACCTAATCAGACGTGGCTTAGAATCTTTCTTAGCAATGAGATGTTTCACTGCTGCATGATCAGTAAAAATAACCACCTTAGACCCAAGTAAATAAGACCTAAACTTCTCCAGAGCAAAAACTACAGCAAGTAATTCTTTTTCAGTGACGGTGTAGTTTTGCTGAGGTTCAGTTAAAGTCTTGCTTGCATAATGCAGCACATGAGGTCTTCCCTCAACCCTTTGTCCAAGGACTGCTCCCACTGCATAATCCGAAGCATCACACATAAGCTCAAAGGGGAGTGCCCAATCAGGAGCTTGGAGAACAGGCGCAGAGATCAAGGCCTCCTTTAGAGTTTGAAAGGCCTCGGCACACTTTGAATCAAAACTGAAGGAAGATTCCTTCGCCAATAAGTCACAAAGTGGCCTAGAAATCTTACTAAAATTTTTAATAAAGCGCCTGTAAAAGCCAGCATGGCCCAGAAAGGATACAATCTGTTTGACATTCGTAGGCAATGGAAGTTTGGAAATAGAATCAATCTTGGCTTTATCGACTTCCAAACCTTGCTCAGATACAACATGCCCAAGTACAATTCCTTTCTGTACCATGAAGTGACTTTTCTCCCAGCTAAGGACTAAACCAGTCTCCTTACATCGTTTCAACACATTCTCCAGGTGCAGGAGACACTGGTCGAAAGACGAGCCATAAATAGAGAAGTCATCCATAAATACTTCGACACACTCGTCAATCATGTCCGAAAAGATAGACATCATACACTGCTGGAAAGTTGCAGGGGCATTACATAATCCAAACGGCGTACGCCTGAATGCAAAAGTACCGTAAGGACTCATGAATGTCATCTTTTCCTGGTCATCAGGAAAGACTACCACCTGATTGTACCCAGAATATCCATCGAGAAAGCAATAATACTTATTCCCTGCCAATTTTTCGAGAATTTGATCAATAAAAGGCAAAGGAAAGTGATCCTTCTGGGTAGCGGTGTTCAGCTTGCGGTAATCAATACAGACCCTCCATCCAGTTGAGGGTCTAGTGACAACTTGTTCACCTTGGTCGTTGAGTTCCACAGTAAAGCCTGCCTTCTTTGGCACCACATGAATGGGACTGACCCATTTACTATCAGCAATGGGATATATGATCCCAGCGTCCAACCACTTCAGGATTTCCTTTTTTACAACCTCCCTCATATTAGGGTTCAGACGTCTCTGCATGTCCCTAAAAGGCTTGATGGAATCATCAGTATAAATGTGGTGCATGCAGAGTGTAGAGTCTATACCCTTAATGTCAGCAATGCTCCAAGCAATAGCTTCCTTATGCCTAGACAGGCATTCAATCAAGGCTGCCTCCTGTGCCTCAGACAGCACAGCCGAAATGATAACTGGGAGCGTATCATTGGCACCTAGGAAAACATACTTGAGAGTGTCAGGGAGGGGTTTCAACTCAAGGTTGGGGGCTTGTATGGTTGAGGGTTTCATAATAGATGTCCCCATCTCAGGTAGCAAATCTGCCTTCGGCGGAAATGATGGGGGAAGAGACTCAGCAGAAACTCCTAGCAATTCCTCTAGTTCTAGTATATCCCCTTCACATTCCTCCAAGAGATGGGAATGCTCATTTAGCATGACATGCTGAAGGGGGTCATCACATAACATTGCAGGAGTTGCCTCTTCAATCAGGTCATCTATCACCTCAACTTGAGAACAATCCTCAAGTCCAGCTTGTTTGTAAGCATCAAACACATTAAGCCGGATTTTCCTATTCCCAAAGCCCATTTTCAATGCCCCAGTATTGCAATTAATTGAAGCATGGGAAGTTGCAAGGAAGGGGCGGCCCAAAATGATGGAGGGTTTGGTTGGCTTGTTGGTAGGGTCAGTGTCCAAAACTAAGAAGTCAACGGGAAAGAAGAAATCCTCCACTCTTACGAGGACATCTTCCAAAATTCCCCGTGGTGTCTTAAGTGATCGATCAGCAACTTGAAGGACTACAGGGCTAGGCTTCAGATTGCCTCCCCCAAGTTGTTCATATACATAGCTCGGAAGGATGTTCACCCCCGCACCTAGATCAAGCAGAGCCTCATCAATTTGTAAGTCACCAATAACTACAGAGATATATGGGGCCCCTGGGTCCTTAAGTTTCGGAGGTGTGCCATGTTGAACAATTGAGCTAACAGAATCAGGCAGGACAACTTTAGACTGGACCTGTTTTCTAGATTGCCGCTTTTTCGTGCACAAGTCCTCTAAGAAGCGGGCATAAGACGGAATCTGCCTGATAGATTCAAGCAAAGGCAGGTTAATCTGCACTTGCTTGAAAGTTTCCATAATCTCATCCGTCTTATCTTTGGCTCCAGATGAGCCAGCAGAAGTCTGCCCAGAGGTGGATAAGCGCTCTGGAAATGGCACTCTCGATCTCTGGGTGGAAGGGTTGTCATGTCGAGTAAGGGGTGGAAAGGGGGCAACTTCTTCCGGTGAGGTGATTTCAAGCGGAGAAGATTTGGGCAAATCTTCTTCGGTGGGGGTGAAAGTCGGGGTGGATGTTTTCTTAGGGGGTGAGACTATAGGAGCATCGGGTTTGGAAATTTCTTTCCCACTCCTCAGAATAGTCACCGCCTGAGCATGCTCCCTAAAGACAATCCCTTTTCCTTTAGTATTTTCCTCAGCAGCACTTGGAAACTTCCCAGTCTCCCTCTGTCTAACGGCCTCAACAAGGTGTCCAATTTGTGATTTCATCTCATGTATAGCCTTGTCATGAGATTGGATGATGGCACTTTGACTTTCTTGCATAGTTTTCAATATCGCCTTCAATTCATCCATCTCAGAGGTTTTAGGTTGGGCAAAGGTCTGAGGTTGGTTCATTTGATGGTTTTGAAAGGATTGCGGTTTGTAATTCCCTGAATTTGAGACATTTCCTTGTCTCCATGAAAAGTTTGGGTGGTTCCTCCATCCCTCATTATAAGTGTTGGAGAAAGGATCATTACGAGGTCTTGGACGGAACCCTTGAGCGGCATTCAAATCTGCTTGTACAAGCTCAGGGAATTGGGAGGCTAAGTGGCAATCCACAGTGGCGTGTGTATTGCCTTGACAAATTACACATTCGGAAGCTTGGGATGTGGAGGTGTTAGGTGTGAATGAACTCGGGTTCGACATAAGCCTTTCCATGTTTTGATTCAGTAATTGAATTTGATAAGCTAAATTCTGGGTTTCCCTTGCTTCATTCGCCTCCAACTTTCTTTGCATGAGAGTGGGCTTTCTATCCATGTAGGCAGAATTCAAGTGAATAGAATTCTCACTCAAAGTATCAAATAAGTTCCAAGCTTCATCCTCAGTCTTAGATAGAAAGGTTCCTGCACAGGCACCATCCACAGTTTGCCTATGAGAATCATTAAGTCCGGTGTAGAACCTTTCAACCAGTTGCCATTTAGGCACCTGGTGATGTGGGCGAAGTCTCAGCAAATCGTTAAAGCGCTCCCACGCATCATGGAAAGCTTCCCCATCCTTTTGAGCAAAACTCATGATTTCCCTCCTAAAGTGATTTGTTTTGCTCATGGGGAAGTACTTCTTCAAAAACTCCTTTTTCAGGGCATCCCAAGTATTTAAATTATCAAGGGTGTGATACCAATACTTGGCTTTGTCCTTTAGGGAGAAGGGAAAAAGGGTCCGCATTTGAGCGTCATCAGTAACGCCCTGCAGCTTCACCGTGGAACAGACCTCGGTGAATTCCTCAATATGCCTGTAAGGGTCTTCCCTAGTAGTACCATAAAAGGAGGGTAGCAAGGATATGGTACTACTTTTGATCTCATATGGATTATCCCCTCCAGGTCTACGTAGTGCTGGGCCAGCTTGGTTGGTTGGGATGAAATATTCCTTAAGGCTCCTTTGACCGGCCATTTCTACCCTTGGGAGGTCTTTTCTTAGGATTCTTTCCGGTTCAGGATCAAATACAAGTTGTCTCCTAAGAGAACGCCTACCAAGCATGCACTACAAACACAATTCAAACGGACTTGTTTGGTCTTTACAGATTTAGGCTTTTGATTTTAAGTCAGATTGCAGGTTACAATACAATTTGCTCAATCAATTTACGCGCCTATTGTCGACCTACGGCTCGCCTAAAAAGACCTAGTTGGAGCTTAGGTGTTCTTCCCTAAATCTCAAATGGTCAAGTAAATCCAAAGACGAAAGATCGAGGGATGCAAGTAGGCCTAAGCCTTCCTTTGAAGCTGTGCTTTCGCGGTGCTCCTCAACTACCCCCAAAAATCCGTGACAGGGTATCCCCCTCTTTGGATTTACAAAACCTTTGATCTCAAGTTCCGAACACTTCAGAATCCAACGAAAGGAGGGCTCTTGTCCTAGTATTTCCAAACCTAAGGAGTGTCTAGAAACGTGCCGTGGTGCAAGTGAAATAAGTGTGCATACACCGTCAAAGATTTTGAACTTTGAATCGCACGCCAAGTTTGAAAATCAAATCCTTGGTTTTTAAAATGTCCTTCCTTTAATTAGTCCTTTTTCTAAAGAAAATATGTGACCACTTGTTAGATTTATTCAGTACAGATTAGGTGGTCTTCGCATTAAATCCCAAATGCAATGCGTGATAAAAAAAAATAGGATGCAAAGTAAGAGAATGCGTACCTTGCCTCCAGCGATCTTCGATGCAAAAATGCACGCAATGCAGAAAAGCAAATCTAGAGGCTGCTCATATAGACCTAAATGGTTCGTCCTAGGGCAGGCAGCTTCTAGCAGGCAGCTCGTTTTTTTTTTCTTTTTCTATTTTTTTTTAGAACTACTTATGCACAAGCAAATAAAAGTAATAATAATAAAAAAAAATAATAAACCTAAATCTAAACAAAAGGGAACAGGCTCCCAAAAATTACCCAACACGGGTCCAAAACAAAATCGGGGAACAAACCCCTCAAAATTTACCCCAGAACAAGGGTTTCAAACTAACTGTAATGAAAAATTAAGTCTACAATCTTAATTCTATTCTAATTAATCTAGTGATTAAATACAATGGTGTCCGTCGCGTCCTCGTCCTTCTCCTCCGTTTAAAAATGCCCGTCCAATTCTCGTCTAGCGACGTCAAGGATCGCCTCTCACACTGGCTGATTCTTGCGTAAAATTTCTCGCACAGAAAAGAAAATAATGAATGGTCAAATCTATGTGCAATTGAAAATTATCAAACTAAAATTAGGCGAAATTATTGCGTCTGTTGCCTCCCCGGCAACGGCGCCATTTGACCAGTCGATCTTTCGCTTTTAAGTCGTTTGTAGTTTAATGTGGTGGAAAAATCGACTAATCAATTTTTAATAAGAAATAACCACTCGCAGAGGAGCGGGTCGTATCCACAGGGAGGCAATAACGTATTAAAATGCGCGCCACTTAAAAATGTTTGTTCGGAGTCAATTTGGACAAGAACCAAGCCAAGATTTCCTTTAGATTAAGGTTTAAGCAAGAAACAATGCTAAAATGGCAATTATGAGAAACTACAGGATATTTTCCGCAATGCAGAGTGAATAGAATATGATTAAAATGTGGCAATGGCAGAAAATGTAAATTTTAATTAACGTTTTACTGTAGCAAAACAGGGGAATTTTTCCCCGTTGTCTTGCGCGACGAGGAGCCGATGGTCGGGCGCAGGAAGCTCGGAGGAGGTCCCTTGGATCAAGGGCTTCGAATCGGTGATGGCGGCGAGTTGCGCGGCGGTCGGAGGTGGCCGGACGAGCTCCGGCGGAGGTGCTGCAGCCGGCAGCTTGCGCAGCCTGTTGGCGTGAAGTCCGCCGCCTGCTGCTGCTGCGGGAGTGGCTGCTGCGGCTAGCGTGCACGGTGGTCGGTTGGGCGGTCTGCAGGCGGTTGTGCGTGGGTGCGCGGAGGGTCTGCAGGAGGGCGTGCGGTTGTGCGTGGGCGGTGGTCTGCAGGAGGGCGGTTGCGCAGTGGTCTGCAGGCGGTTGGCGTGTGCGGTGGAAGCTGGCGTGGGCGAAGGGTCTGCAGGAGGGCGCTGGCGCGGTTGTGCGTGGGCGGTGGTCTACAGGAGGGCGCTTGCGCGGTGGTCTGCAGGCGGTTGGCGTGTGCGGTGGAAGCTGGCGTGGGCGGAGGGTCTGCAGGAGGGCGCTTGCGCGGTGGAAGCTGCAAGCGGCTGTTGGAGGATGCTGCAGGCTGGTCTGCAGGCGTTGGAGGAGAGCGCGGGCTGATCTGCAGGCGTGCGCTGGTCTGCAGCCGGTGAGCGGTGGAGGGTGCAGGCGGTCTGGTGGCCGGTTGTAGAGTGCAGGCTGAGGAAGTGGAGGTGAGCGGGTAACTTCAGACGTCTGGGAAATTTCCCAGACGTCTTAAGTTACTGAGAGGGTGGCTGATCAGTAGCTTGGTGGTGGTGGTCTGCGACGACGGTGAGGAAGATGCACGCTAGGGTGCTCACGGTAATGCGGACGAGCTCCGGATGGCGGTGTGGCCTGTCACACCACACGCCCACGGTGATGGAGACTCGCCGCCACGGTAGAGGCCGGCAGTATGGAGTGGAAGAGAGAGGTTCTCTCTGCACAGTGGTGGGTCGGTGGCGGAGGCCTCCTGAGCTCGGCTGCCTCCGTGCTCCTTTTGTAGTGTCTTGAACAAATTTGAAATCAGCGGCCGACCAGATCCACCACATCCGCTCCCCCTTGAATGGCTTCTTCACTACATCAGCCGGGCGTTGGAGCGGCAGCCAGCCGTTCTAAAAGGAGACGAATAAATAAAATATTGTTAAAATATTAGGGTAATTTATGTATAGACCCTCAACTTCTATGTTAATAAAAATAATATACCAAATTGGTTATCTAATTAGATGAATGCTATTCTAAGCTAATTCTAAATGCACTTAAGATATGAATGGAATGTATGGATTATGTAATTAGATTAAAACTATGAATTAATCTATTTACATCCTAATTTATACTAAATAAATGTTAGAATTAACCTAATGTGTAGGCACTTAAATACTTAAATAGCCCACAACTATGGGCTAATCAAATACCCCCATGCCTAGTTTTTGCTAGTCCCTAGCAAAATTAAGCGAAACCTAGCACTCTAAGTAGACTAGTCAACTCACTTAGTCTTCCTTCAGAAGCATATTAAGTTCAGGTTCTAAACCCAAGGTCCCTAAGTAGTTGCTAAGTTACAGACTAGGTCGGCTAAAGACGAGTTACAAGCACAAGTTTCCTTGATTTCTGACTCTACCCTAAAGTTTATTGATCCCTGAGATTAAAGCATCCGTGCTTTTGCATTGGTCCGAGTTATTTGAGTTAAAGGAATTTTTTTTTTTTTTTAATATATATACTTTTTTTTTTTTTTTGATTCTTCTAAGTCTAACCTCAGATCAGCTATCAACACGGTCTGTGTCGGATTCATTGTCCCCATTACCATACCTCGAAGGGTGCCTGGCTTTCGATGCTTCGAGATAGCACCGCCCATAACGACCCCAAGAACTCCTGGCAATCGACACTTCGAGATAGTATCGCCCATGGATTTCTTAAGCGAATTCAGGCCTATGGCAATCGGCACTTCGAGATAGGGCCGCCCATGGTACCTGAACCGCGTAATGCGCTTACATGCCCCCAGTAGGATGGATATCCTAAGAGACAAGCGCCGAGGAGGTAATATGTTACCATCGCATCCTCAAGGTGAGTATATACTCCACCTCTCTTGCGGCGGGAACTCTTCCAATCAAAATGTGTTTTCAAGCCTTTCTTAAGTCAAAACTAAGAGAACCAAATCTCTTTTCAGAAATTAAGTTAATTACCAGACCAAGTGTGAACAATTTGGATGCTTGGGTTACAAGGACCCGTAAACCAAAAGGTAGAATAAGACTCCAGGTACTACCCCACCTTTTAACTCAAACCCTAGCTTCCCTTCCTCAACCTCTTGAAGAATGGTCCGCAACTTAACTCCTACTTAAGTTTTTAAGTCCACAAAAGACCCTAAAGGTCTAAAGCTAGTAGCTTATTTAGCTTCTAAAGTTTGACCCTAAAATTAACTTAGTCTACCCTAGAGTTCTGATTTGCTTAAGACTGCAAGATCTAGCCAGTTAAGCTCAAAACTTTTTTTTTTTTTTTTTTGTTCTCTTTTTTTTTTCTCTCTTTTTTCTCTTCTTTTTTTTTTTTATAAATGCATGCTATAAACAAAATGCCTCATGTCCTCTCTCCCATGCCTGGTTCAAACAATGTCCTCATTGAAAATCAAAAATAGCTAAAGGAAGATATTACCTAAGGCGGAGAATAGTAGGAGCTAAGGCTCCTCAAGAGTGACTTCGTCAACTAGATGGCCATCTAAAGTTATGTACGGTTTTAACCGTTGACCATTGACGATAAAGGGAGTTGCTGAAGAGGAAGGATTTTTGATCTCCACAGCTCCATGGGGGAATACTTTGGTGATTATGTAAGGCCCATCCCAACGAGATTTTAATTTCCCAGGAAAAAGCTTAAGTCTGGAATTGAAAAGCCAGACTTGTTGGTTGGGTTCAAAGGTCTTTCGAAGAATAAACTTGTCATGCAAGACCTTAGTTCTTTCTTTCTAAGCTTGAGAGGTGTCATAAGCATCATTCCTCAGCTCCTCAAGCTCACTTAATTCTAGAAATCGTGCCTTACCTGCCTTCTCTAAATCCATGTTAACACTTCGAATAGCCCAAAGTGCTTTATGTTCCAACTCAACAGGTAAATGGCACGCTTTTCCATACACAATCCGAAAGGGAGAAGTACCCAAAGGGGTCTTATAAGCCGTTCGATAAGCCCACAAAGCATCATCGAGCTTTTGGGACCAATCTTTCCTATCAGGTCTAACGATCTTTTCCAAAATATTTTTTATCTCCCTATTTGATACTTCAACCTGACCACTTGTCTGAGGGTGGTAAGGGGTAGCAACCTTGTGAGTCACTCCCAAACTCTTAATTAACCGATTGAAGTGGTGGTTTCGGAAATGAGGTCCCCCATCACTTATAATAGTCTTGGGGCAGCCGAAACGGGATATGATATTGGCCTTCACAAATTTCAAAACCACAGAGTGGTCATTTGTGCGCGTCGGAATGGCCTCTATCCATTTAGAGACATAATCAACTGCCACCAAGATATATTCAAAACCATGGGACGACGGGAAGGGGCCCATAAAGTCAATTCCCCACACATCAAAAATTTCAACAGATTGAATAGGATGTTGAGGCATTTCATTCTTCTTCCCAATCGTTCCAGTCCGTTGACATCTAATACAGGCCTTAACAAAATTATGAGAATCCTTAAATAAGGAAGGCCACCAAAAACCAGACTGGAGAACCTTAAAAGCAGTTTTCTTAGCACCAAAGTGTCCTCCACAATGAAGTTCATGGCAAAATGTCAGCACACTTTGTTGTTCCTCTTCAGGCACACAATGTCTCAAAACTTGGTCTTGTCCAATTCTAAATAATTCTGGCTCTTCCCAATGAAAATATCTCGCTTGAGAAATGAATCTCTTTCTTTGCTGCTTATCCCAAGAGCCAGGAGTTTGTCCAGTGACCAAGTAATTTACAATGTCTGCATACCAAGGTAAAGTTGGTGTTACTGCCATCAGAGTTTCATCGGGTAATGTCTCGCGAATGTCTTCAGAAATAGAGTCGTTAAGAGGAAGACGAGACAGGTGGTCAGCCACAACATTTTCTACTCCTTTCTTTTCACGTATTTCCAAGTCAAATTCTTGAAGGAGTAAGATCCACCTAATCAGACGTGGCTTAGAATCTTTCTTAGCAATGAGATGTTTCACTGCTGCATGATCAGTAAAAATAACCACCTTAGACCCAAGTAAATAAGACCTAAACTTCTCCAGAGCAAAAACTACAGCAAGTAATTCTTTCTCAGTGACGGTGTAGTTTTGCTGAGGTTCAGTTAAAGTCTTGCTTGCATAATGCAGCACATGAGGTCTTCCCTCAACCCTTTGTCCAAGGACTACTCCCACTGCATAATCCGAAGCATCACACATAAGCTCAAAGGGGAGTGCCCAATCAGGAGCTTGGAGAACAGGCGCAGAGATCAAGGCCTCCTTTAGAGTTTGAAAGGCCTCGGCACACTTTGAATCAAAACTGAAGGAAGATTCCTTCGCCAATAAGTCACAAAGTGGCCTAGAAATCTTACTAAAATTTTTAATAAAGCGCCTGTAAAAGCCAGCATGGCCCAGAAAGGATACAATCTGTTTGACATTCGTAGGCAATGGAAGTTTGGAAATAGAATCAATCTTGGCTTTATCTACTTCCAAACCTTGCTTAGATACAACATGCCCAAGTACAATTCCTTTCTGTACCATGAAGTGACTTTTCTCCCAGCTGAGGACTAAACCAGTCTCCTTACATCGTTTCAACACATTCTCCAGGTGCAGGAGACACTGGTCGAAAGACGAGCCATAAATAGAGAAGTCATCCATAAATACTTCGACACACTCGTCAATCATGTCCGAAAAGATAGACATCATACACCGCTGGAAAGTTGCAGGGGCATTACATAATCCAAACGGCGTACGCCTGAATGCAAAAGTACCGTAAGGACTCGTGAATGTCATCTTTTCCTGGTCATCAGGAAAGACTGCCACCTGATTGTACCCAGAATATCCATCGAGAAAGCAATAATACTTATTCCCTGCCAATTTTTCGAGAATTTGATCAATAAAAGGCAAAGGAAAGTGATCCTTCTGGGTAGCGGTGTTCAGCTTGCGGTAATCAATACAGACCCTCCATCCAGTTGAGGGTCTAGTGACAACTTGTTCACCTTGGTCGTTGAGTTCCACAGTAAAGCCTGCCTTCTTTGGCACCACATGAATGGGACTGACCCATTTACTATCAGCAATGGGATATGTGATCCCAGCGTCCAACCACTTCAGGATTTCCTTTTTTACAACCTCCCTCATATTAGGGTTCAGACGTCTCTGCATGTCCCTAAAAGGCTTGATGGAATCATCAGTATAAATGTGGTGCATGCAGAGTGTAGAGTCTATACCCTTAATGTCAGCAATGCTCCAAGCAATAGCTTCCTTATGCCTAGACAGGCATTCAATCAAGGCTCCCTCCTGTGCCTCAGACAGCACAGCCGAAATGATAACTGGGAGCGTATCATTGGCACCTAGGAAAACATACTTGAGAGTGTCAGGGAGGGGTTTCGACTCAAGGTTGGGGACTTGTATGGTTGAGGGTTTCATAATAGATGTCCCCATCTCAGGTAGCAAATCTGCCTTCGGCGGAAATGATGGGGGAAGAGACTCAGCAGAAACTCCTAGCAATTCCTCTAGTTCTAGTATATCCCCTTCACATTCCTCCAAGAGATGGGAATGCTCATTTAGCATGACATGCTGAAGGGGGTCATCACATAACATTGCAGGAGTTGCCTCTTCAATCAGGTCATCTATCACCTCAACTTGAGAACAATCCTCAAGTCCAGCTTGTTTGTAAGCATCAAACACATTAAGCCGGATTTTCCTATTCCCAAAGCCCATTTTCAATGCCCCAGTATTGCAATTAATTGAAGCATGGGAAGTTGCAAGGAAGGGGCGGCCCAAAATGATGGAGGGTTTGGTTGGCTTGTTGGTAGGGTCAGTGTCCAAAACTAAGAAGTCAACGGGAAAGAAGAAATCCTCCACTCTTACGAGGACATCTTCCAAAATTCCCCGTGGTGTCTTAAGTGATCGATCAGCAACTTGAAGGACTACAGGGCTAGGCTTCAGATTGCCTCCCCCAAGTTGTTCATATACATAGCTCGGAAGGATGTTCACCCCCGCACCTAGATCAAGCAGAGCCTCATCAATTTGTAAGTCACCAATAACTACAGAGATATATGGGGCCCCTGGGTCCTTAAGTTTCGGAGGTGTGCCATGTTGAACAATTGAGCTAACAGAATCAGGCAGGACAACTTTAGACTGGACCTGTTTTCTAGATTGCCGCTTTTTCGTGCACAAGTCCTTTAAGAAGCGGGCATAAGACGGAATCTGCCTGATAGCTTCAAGCAAAGGCAGGTTAATCTGCACTTGCTTGAAAGTTTCCATAATCTCATCCGTCTTATCTTTGGCTCCAGATGAGCCAGCAGAAGTCTGCCCAGAGGTGGATAAGCGCTCTGGAAATGGCACTCTCGATCTCTGGGTGGAAGGGTTGTCATGTCGAGTAAGGGGTGGAAAGGGGGCAACTTCTTCCGGTGAGGTGATTTCAAGCGGAGAAGATTTGGGCAAATCTTCTTCGGTGGGGGTGAAAGTCGGGGTGGATGTTTTTTTAGGGGGTGAGACTATAGGAGCATCGGGTTTGGAAATTTCTTTCCCACTCCTCAGAATAGTCACCGCCTGAGCATGCTCCCTAAAGACAATCCCTTTTCCTTTAGGATTTTCCTCAGCAGCACTTGGAAACTTCCCAGTCTCCCTCTGTCTAACGGCCTCAACAAGGTGTCCAATTTGTGATTTCATCTCATGTATAGCCTTGTCATGAGATTGGATGATGGCACTTTGACTTTCTTGCATAGTTTTCAATATCGCCTTCAATTCATCCATCTCAGAGGTTTTAGGTTGGGCAAAGGTCTGAGGTTGGTTCATTTGATGGTTTTGAAAGGATTACGGTTTGTAATTCCCTGAATTTGAGACATTTCCTTGTCTCCATGAAAAGTTTGGGTGGTTCCTCCATCCCTCATTATAAGTGTTGGAGAAAGGATCATTACGAGGTCTTGGACGGAACCCTTGAGCGGCATTCAAATCTGCTTGTACAAGCTCAGGGAATTGGGAGGCTAAGTGGCAATCCACAGTGGCGTGTGTATTGCCTTGACAAATTACACATTCGGAAGCTTGGGATGTGGAGGTGTTAGGTGTGAATGAACTCGGGTTCGACATAAGCCTTTCCATGTTTTGATTCAGTAATTGAATTTGATAAGCTAAATTCTGGGTTTCCCTTGCTTCATTCGCCTCCAACTTTCTTTGCATGAGAGTGGGCTTTCTATCCATGTAGGCAGAATTCAAGTGAATAGAATTCTCACTCAAAGTATCAAATAAGTTCCAAGCTTCATCCTCAGTCTTAGATAGAAAGGTTCCTGCACAGGCACCATCCACAGTTTGCCTATGAGAATCATTAAGTCCGGTGTAGAACCTTTCAACCAGTTGCCATTTAGGCACCTGGTGATGTGGGCGAAGTCTCAGCAAATCGTTAAAGCGCTCCCACGCATCATGGAAAGCTTCCCCATCCTTTTGAGCAAAACTCATGATTTCCCTCCTAAAGTGATTTGTTTTGCTCATGGGGAAGTACTTCTTCAAAAACTCCTTTTTCAGGGCATCCCAAGTATTTAAATTATCAAGGGTGTGATACCAATACTTGGCTTTGTCCTTTAGGGAGAAGGGAAAAAGGGTCCGCATTTGAGCGTCATCAGTAACGCCCTGCAGCTTCACCGTGGAACAGACCTCGGTGAATTCCTCAATATGCCTGTAAGGGTCTTCCCTAGTAGTACCATAAAAGGAGGGTAGCAAGGATATGGTACTACTTTTGATCTCATATGGATTATCCCCTCCAGGTCTACGTAGTGCTGGGCCAGCTTGGTTGGTTGGGATGAAATATTCCTTAAGGCTCTTTTGACCGGCCATTTCTACCCTTGGGAGGTCTTTTCTTAGGATTCTTTCCGGTTCAGGATCAAATACAAGTTGTCTCCTAAGAGAACGCCTACCAAGCATGCACTACAAACACAATTCAAACGGACTTGTTTGGTCTTTACAGATTTAGGCTTTTGATTTTAAGTCAGATTGCAGGTTACAATACAATTTGTTCAATCAATTTACGCGCCTATTGTCGACCTACGGCTCGCCTAAAAAGACCTAGTTGGAGCTTAGGTGTTCTTCCCTAAATCTCAAATGGTCAAGTAAATCCAAAGACGAAAGATCGAGGGATGCAAGTAGGCCTAAGCCTTCCTTTGAAGCTGTGCTTTCGCGGTGCTCCTCAACTACCCCCAAAAATCCGTGACAGGGTATCCCCCTCTTTGGATTTACAAAACCTTTGATCTCAAGTTCCGAACACTTCAGAATCCAACGAAAGGAGGGCTCTTGTCCTAGTATTTCCAAACCTAAGGAGTGTCTAGAAACGTGCCGTGGTGCAAGTGAAATAAGTGTGCATACACCGTCAAAGATTTTGAACTTTGAATCGCACGCCAAGTTTGAAAATCAAATCCTTGGTTTTTAAAATGTCCTTCCTTTAACTAGTCCTTTTTCTAAAGAAAATATGTGACCACTTGTTAGATTTATTCAGTACAGATTAGGTGGTCTTCGCATTAAATCCCAAATGCAATGCGTGATAAAAAAAAATAGGATGCAAAGTAAGAGAATGCGTACCTTGCCTCCAGCGATCTTCGATGCAAAAATGCACGCAATGCAGAAAAGCAAATCTAGAGGCTGCTCATATAGACCTAAATGGTTCGTCCTAGGGCAGGCAGCTTCTAGCAGGCAGCTCGTTTTTTTTTTCTTTTTCTATTTTTTTTTAGAACTACTTATGCACAAGCAAATAAAAGTAATAATAATAAAAAAAAATAATAAACCTAAATCTAAAGAAAAGGGAACAGGCTCCCAAAAATTACCCAACACGGGTCCAAAACAAAATCGGGGAACAAACCCCTCAAAATTTACCCCAGAACAAGGGTTTCAAACTAACTGTAATGAAAAATTAAGTCTACAATCTTAATTCTATTCTAATTAAGCTAGTGATTAAATACAATGGTGTCCGTCGCGTCCTCGTCCTTCTCCTCCATTTAAAAATGCCCATTCAATTCTCGTCTAGCGACGTCAAGGATCGCCTCTCACACTGGCTGATTCTTGCGTAAAATTTCTCGCACAGAAAAGAAAATAATGAATGGTCAAATCTCTGTGCAATTGACAAATAATCAAACTAAAATTAGGCGAAATTATTGCGTCTGTTGCCTCCCCGGCAACGGCGCCATTTGACCAGTCGATCTTTCGCTTTTAAGTCGTTTGTAGTTTAATGTGGTGGAAAAATCGACTAATCAATTTTTAATAAGAAATAACCACTCGCAGAGGAGCGGGTCGTATCCACAGGGAGGCAATAACGTATTAAAATTCGCGCCACTTAAAAATGTTTGTTCGGAGTCAATTTGGACAAGAACCAAGCCAAGATTGCCTTTAGATTAAGGTTTAAGCAAGAAACAATGTTGAAATGGCAATTATGAGAAACTACAGGATATTTTCCGCAATGCAGAGTGAATAGAATATGATTAAAATGTGCCAATGGCAGAAAATGTAAATTTTAATTAACGTTTTACTGTAGCAAAACAGGGGAATTTTTCCCCGTTGTCTTGCGCGACGAGGAGCCGATGGTCGGGCGCGGGAAGCTCGGAGGAGGTCCCTTGGATCAAGGGCTTCGAATCGGTAGTGGCGGCGAGTCGCGCGGCTGTTGGAGGTGGCCGGACAAGCTCCGGCGGAGGTGCTGCAGCCGGCAGCTTGCGCAGCCTGTTGGCGTGAAGTCCGCCGGCTGCTGCTGCTGCGGGGGTGGCTGCTGCGGCTGGCGTGTGCGGTTGGCGTGCGCGGTGGTCGGTTGGGCGGTCTGCAGGCGGTTGTGCGTGGGTGCGCGGAGGGTCTGCAGGAGGGCGCGCGGTTGTGCGTGGGCGGTGGTCTGCAGGAGGGCGCTTGCGCGGTGGTCTGCAGGCGGTTGGCGTGTGCGGTGGAAGCTGGCGTGGGTGGAGGGTCTGCAGGAGGGCGCTGGCGCGGTTGTGCGTGGGAGGTGGTCTGCAGGAGGGCGCTTGCGCGGTGGTCTGCAGGCGGTTGCCGTGTGCGGTGGAAGCTGGCGTGGGTGGAGGGTCTGCAGGAGGGTGCTTGCACGGTGGAAGCTGCAAGCGGCTGTTGGAGGATGCTGCAGGCTGGTCTGCAGGCGTTGGAGGAGAGCGCGGGCTGATCTGCAGGCGTGCGCAGGTCTGCAGCCGATGAGCGGTGGAGGGTGCAGGCGGTCTGGTGGCCGGTTGGAGAGTGCAGGCTGAGGAAGTGGAGGTGAGCGGGTAACTTCAGACGTCTGGGAAATTTCCCAGACGTCTTAAGTTACTGAGAGGGTGGCTGATCAGTAGCTCGGTGGTGGTGGTCTGCCACGACGGCGAGGAAGATGCACGCTAGGGTGCTCACAGTAATGCGGACGAGCTCCGGATGGCGGTGTGGCCTGTCACACCACACGCCCACGGTGATGGAGACTCGCCGCCACGGTAGAGGCCGGCAGTATGGAGTGGAAGAGAGAGGTTCTCTCTGCACAGTGGTGGGTCGGTGGCGGAGGCCTCCTGAGCTCGGCTGCCTCCGTGCTCCTTTTGTAGTGTCTTGAACAAATTTGAAATCAGCGGCCGACCAGATACACCACATCCGCTCCCCCTTGAATGGCTTCTTCAAAGGCGTCGGTCTTGACAAACATGAATGGATATCCTTTTTTTGTGAAACAACAATGACACCCCTCTTTGTCTTTTTTGATTGGAAGATTTTCGTTTTTTATTTCGATTCGAATGGATTGATCGGTTGCACCTGTACTACAAGAATAGGAATGACTCGCTATTTACTGCAAGGGGTTTCTGGTAAATAATCTGATTATGCCGGAAAGTTGGCCGAGTGGTTGGAAGGGAAGTAAGGTGTAGCATTGGAACCGCTATGTATGTAGGCTTTCGTTTACCGAGGGTTCGAATCCCTCTCTTTCCGTTTATGTACCCTCATCCATCTAATTCGCCAACGTGACCGACCTGCTACAATAAGTATCAAATCCAATAACAATGGATACCATTATTCTGATTCCAACAGTCAGGCCTTGACTTGATAGAGATTCTCTATTCCTAATTCGTGCAGTACGTCAAATACAAGTATCGGAAAGGCTGAAAATGCAAGCCTGACCTCCGACCCATTTTTCATACGTGACAAAATGTGGACCAAGGCCCTTCACTTCCATCTATTTACTTCGACGAAAAAAAAGGGGGCAAAATTGCATGAGCAATAGGTCTGACATGTAAAGGGTCCTCCATGACTCACAATTTCCTTGCCAAGCTACATGAAAGAAAAGATATGAGTGTCATACCACTTGTTCGCCCAGTCAATCAATCAATCCGAAGAGCTCCACTGTCCTACGGAGTTCGGGAGGGCTATAACACATCTCCCACTCGAACGGTTTGACCTTAACCCCTAGAATTCTCACCCTACCAGTTGGGAAGCGAGCCTACCCCTAAGCTTACCATAGGGATGAGGGGGCAAGATCCGCACAATCCCCACAAGCGGGCTTCCCGACTCATCTTTACTTGACTTTACTTGACTTGACTTGACTCATTCCGCTCTGAACTGATTATTCCCCGGAAAAGCCCCACACAACCCCAGGGGAAACAGGAGTATATGTATTAGTTATCAATCGGGGAACCCCATAGAGAGACCCTGGGGAGGAATGAGGGAGGATTTGGTCGGGAGGAGCTACCTATTTCAGTCGCGCACGGGGGAATCCAACTGGATGGAGATTGAGGGTTGGAGTTTGAATCTGGAGTTGGGGGTTGGCTCAAAGCGGTTCACTCCGTATACACTAGGGTATATCTGGTTAACAAGGTCACTCCGTATATACGGGGTATGCTGGATTCAAGCGGTGAACTCCGTATACTTTTCTGACCTTCTCTCTTCCCTGATTCTCCATGCCTTGCCTAGCTTGCCTTCCTCTTCCGGAGGTTAGGAAGAAGCTGTCTCCTGCCGGCCCCAGCGGAGCCTAGAAGGCATCTTGATCAGCTTGTTAAGTCAGAATCGATAGGGAGAAAGAACAAGCAAGAATGACTGAATCAAAGAATTCCAATCCATTCCTTATTCATCAAAGTGTCATTGGATTCCATGATTAGAGTGAAACGAGGATATATAGCTCGAAGACGTCGAAACAAAATGCGTTCACTTGCATCACACTTTCAAGGGGCTCATTCGAGACTGACTCGAACTATTACTCAACAAAAAAGGAAAGCCTTGGTTTCCACTCATAGAGATAGAGGCAGAAAAAAGAGAGATTTTCGTTGTTTGTGGATTACTCGGATAAATGCAGTAACTCGTGAGAATGAACTATCCTATAGTTATAGTAGATTCATACATGATCTGTACGAGAGGCACTGACTTATGAATCGTCAAATACTTGCGCAAATAGCTATATCCAATCCACTATGTAATGCTTTCCATTTTGTCAAATTCTAAGAACATTCTCAATCCACAAATCAAAGATATTCTCTTATCAAGTCAGAAATAGAATATACAGTACGGGAATGATGGAACACAAAATTCCTCCCCCCCGGAGAATGAACTCCGGGAAGATAGAGATAGAATCCAAATCCGGAATTGTGTCTTTTCAGAGAACTAAGTAGTACGAATGAAGGAGCATGTTTCAATTCAAAAACGATTTCTTGATTCTTCCCCCATTTTTGTCTTCGAACACAAGAATCCAATTCGGATTATACATCTTTTTCGAACAAAGCATCCATCTGATGTTGAGTTCCAATTTCAGTTTTGAGTCCATTGTTTATAGCATAGAATATGCTTCTTTCTTGATAGTATAGTTGGAAAACCGGTCTTTCTAGGAATCCACTTCGTTCTCGTTCTCCTTCTCTCTCTACGATGATGTTTGATTTCTGTAATTCGTTAGTCTAAGGTTTCCATTACTGACTTCATAATAGAAAGGAATGAGTTTTGGAAAGTATGATTGATTAGTTCTATTCTATTATTATAATAGAACAATTCCTACTAATAGACATACGAATAATAAACATACGAATAGAATATCAAAATTCCTAACGAATTTGTATCATATTCATACAATTTCATTCCATGCAAAATCCATAAACTTCATTGCTTTCCATGGTTCCAAATGAGTTTGCTCTCATTCTCTCTTTCATTTCAAGTAATGGATTGGTCGTACAGTCCAATGAGTGTACTATAATACAATAGTCAATAATATTTGATGAAAGAAAGAGAACAAAAAAAATGGGAACAATCCATATTCATGATGGAACCTTTGTTCCATGAAATCCAAAGCAAGGGTTCCTTATTTTGGTTGACCGAACCATCAATAATTTCATGATATGGAAAGACATGTGGTAAGGTGTGACTGACTTCTACTTAAAGTGAGGAATAATGAGAGTTGCTAGTCTCTGAAGCAAGCAAGTTGGGCCTGATGAAATAAATCAACATAAAGTATGGCAAGGTTTTCTTTATGAAATATATTATAGGACTCTTTCCCTGTTAATAAAGTGGTATCGACTACTTTAGACTCACAAGTGACACAATTCATCTATGATTTCAAATCGCGGAATCGGTCAGTGTCATAGTGGATCAATTCCTTTTTTCCTTTTCTGTCTATTTGATCTTTGTTAGTGTTGTCTATAATGACAGATCCATCAATCACTTTCAGTTGGAACGAATTCTGTGTCAATTGGTATTTTTTAGTCTATTACGATCCTATCTCGAGAAATGGAAACTTAGGTAAGTGTTTGATCAGCATATGTAGAAAAAAAAACATATCTCATTTCGCTTTTTCATGCTTATTATAACTAGGGTGATATGGCTGGCAAGTTATCGTGGGTAATAGCCCATAGGTAGGTTGTCCAGAGCCCACTCACTGGACCTTTCTCTTTTTGCTACCTTTAAGTAAATCTTAGACTAGGGAAGCCACCTACTTAAAAAAAGAAAAGAAAAAAAAATCAAAAAGAAAAGGAGAAAAAGAAAAAGAAAAAAAAATAAGCCACACTTTGCCACACGAGTATGGCTGGCAAGTTGTCGGTGGTAACAGCTCATCGATCGGTTGTCCAGAACCCAACTCAATAAATGCACTAAAAAATTCCCAAAACACTTAGGATGAAGCAGAGAAGTAGAATAAACCGGGGAGATATACACTGGATTCACCCTTGTGTTGACCCCGTAAAAAATAAAAGTAGGGTGAAAGCTATCGGCTGTAAAGATACACCTTTAGGCAGAATTCTTTTTGAGGTCACCTAGAGGCGTAGAAATCCGAAGTCCGTTTTAATTGCCAGTCAACGAGTCTATCACAATCACAATAAGATGCTTAAAGGTTAGGGTTCTCATCAAATCTTGGGTGAGTTGAATGGCCATAGAATGCCACTCTTAAACCCTAAAATCTGAAAATCAAAAAAAAAAAAATTAGAAAAGAGTAAAAAGAAAAAGAAATTTTTCTTTGAATAAGGCGAGGGCTTGAGGTGGTCTGCATTTTGGCTGATACCCGGGCACTGTTGTGTCATTGAAAGTTCAGTTCCTAAGTAGACAATTTATTAACGATTGAAAATAACTCAGGTACAAATAATCCAACCTAATTCTTTTATAAATAGCATATAGTTTTTGCTAAGGACTAGCAAAAGATAGGCATAGGGGTATGATGTAGACACATTTACACTACTTAAAATGTCTATTTTTGCATGTTCTTAATCATAGGATTGCATTTCATGATATAAATATTGCATAACATGCATCATCTTGCATTTAGAGTAGTTTGAATAAAAAGGAGGTTAATTGTCTCCTTTTATGTGCTTGGACAGGGCAAACATTTTATTGGAGCCTCGGATCAAAGATCCAACTGTATGGATGTGATCAGGGCGACGATTGGAGTTCAACGACTCCAAGATCACCTAATCAGGCATCTGTAGCATCAGTTAGTGACCCGGGAACCCTTGAAGATCAAGGGCAAGGATGGTGAAAATCTGCACTTCAGATGACAAATTTGACCGCATGGATGAATTCGGATCGACGATCGCAGCCCAACGACGTAAAAATCGAGTCAATCCAACATCCGTGGCACCATCTACAACTTCCAGAAGATGGATGGCCAAGATGGCGCCACGTGGTGCCATCTCGGCCGCCCAAACGGCCGCATGCAATCTTGGCAGTCTCCGCATCCGCCTTTCCTTGCCGTTGGATCAAGATCCAACGGCTGCGACGCGCCCACGCTGAAGTCAGGTGCTCGACATAAACGCGACCCCAGCGCGTTGGTCGAGCGCTCTAACGCGAAGTGGGGACACACGTTCGAGCCTCGCCACGATGAAATTGGAGCGGTGGCGCGCCTCCGATCGACCGCACAATCGCGATCCAACGGCCGCGCGCACTCAATCAAGATGACGCGCTCACACACACCCGCGCGTAACGCGCGATTGCACAAGGGCGGGCATGCAATGCCGCGGGTGAAGGCGCGACTTAAGTCGTCCGATCGCGAGGATTGCTGGACGTGCGTATACGTTGATGAAGCGGGCAGCCGAGGAGGCGCGCGTGGGCGCGGAAGCTACGCCCATGTTGGGGCTTTAGTAACGGATTTATCCGTCACTAAAGACCCCTCATTTATTATTTTGAAGTTGTAATGTCCATTTTGCTCCCACTCCTTGCAACAATAAAAGGAGACCCCCTCCATACGAAATTCTCGTCCCTTCCTTCTCCTCTCTACCCCTCCAAAGCTCAAGAGAAGCTTGTCCCACACCCGGGATGCTTCTCATGAGATAAAGTCCAAATTTTCGTTCCCCTTCGGAAGTGGATCCCGTGACGACGACGGCGTGCTGCTCCGTTCCCATTCTTCTGCTTCGTCCTCCTTCGTCCTGCTTTGCTCCCCTTCGTCCAAGCGTCGTCCTGTCCGGCTCGTCCTCCAAGTAACCGTCAAGGAGGATTTCTCTCTCCCTATTCTTTTTACTGCTTTCTAGTATAGATTTACTACTTTCTAGTGTAGTTTTGCTCATCCTCTAAGCAATCGTCGAGGAGGACATTTCTCCCTCCATTCTTTTAACGCTTTCTAGAGTAAATTTATCGCTTTCTAGAGTAATTATTTTATGCTTTGTAGTTGTAAGAGTGAAATGAACAATCTCCTTAATGATAAATTCCTTGTTTATTCTACATCGCAGTTTGATTTCTCTATGTAATATTCTCTTTCTCTCTTACTCACTCTCTCTTCTATTTATTGTAAATAATTAGATAGTTTTAAATTGAATTATTCCGTGACAAATAAAAAGAAACGCGTAGTTTTTAAATCAAACGTCTGCCTCCTTGTGTTCGACTCGGAATTTCAATTTCGGTAAATTTTATTTGTTGAACACGAATTCTTCGCTTTCAAACTACAGCGATAGGTTTTCCAAAACCAAACACGTTAGCGTAGCGATTCGTATCGTTTAACATATACGACTTATCAACCCACCCTCTGATTTGAGGGTACTTTATGCCTAAGCATCTACACATTGTTTGCACTGACTCACTTTTATGCGATTTTTTCAGAAATTGGGTAGCTAATGAACCATATAGGTTGGTATGGTTGGCAAGTTACTGGTGGTAACAACCAATCGGCAGGTTGTCCAGAGCTTAGCCACAAGATCATTTTCTTCATATTGTCTTTAGGTAAATCCTAGATTAGGGAAGCCACCTACTTTAAAAAAAATGAAAGAAAAAAAAAGAGAAAGGAGAAAAAAAAAAATAAACAAAACAATACTTCACCGCATGAATATGGCTAGCAAGTTGTCATGGGTAACAGCCAATTGGCTGGTTATCTAGAGTCCAGCTTATAAAAATGCATAACTCCTAAAACACTTAGGGAAGAAGTAGGGAAGTAGAATAAACCAAGGAGATATACATTGGGTTTGCCCTTGTGTTGACCCCATAAATAAAAGAAGTAAGGAGAAAGCTACCGTTCGAAATGATAAACCTCTAGACAAGGTCACCTAGGGTCGTAGAAACCTGAAGTCCATTTTAACAACCGCTTAATGAGTCTTTCACTCTTTTCACTAGATGCTTAGCATTTAGAGTCCCTTTCGAGTCTTCGGTGGGTTGGGTAGCCGTAAAAAGTTATCCCGAAACTCTCAAACTCCAAAAGTCCAAAAAACTTAGGAAAGAAGAAAAAAAAAGTATCTTCCCTTTTAAAATAAGGCGAGGACTTGAGCGGTCTGCATTCTGGCAAACACCTTGGTACTATTGAGTCTTCGTAGTTTAGGACCTTAGTTGATAATCTCTGTTGTTAATAAACAACATAGGCCTAAGCAATAGAATCCTAATTCTATTTTTACACATAGCATGAAGTTTAATTTTGCCAGGGACTAGCAAAAGATAGGCATGGGGGTATGATATAGACACATCTATTTATGTTAAAATGCCTAATCATGCATGTTCCTAGGCTTAGATTTGCATTCAATGTTATAAATATTGCATAGCATGCATCATTCTGCATTTATAGTAGTTGTATATATTTTAGGTTAATTAGGTCCTTTTTATGGTCAGGAGAGAAGAAGATTTATTTCAGGGCCTCAGATGGATGATTGGACCATACGGATCTGATCAGGACGACGATCAGAGTCTAACGCCTCCAAAAATGTCTATATCAGATCTTGTAGCATCATATGAAGTCCAAGGAAGATCAATAGTCAGGGGGCAATGCGACATCCATACAGGTTTTGGATGGTAAATTCGACTGTACGGATGGATCCAGAGCAACATGGGAATCAGCTCAATCTGAGCACCGTGGCACCCTCTGCAATAGATAGCTGATGAACGACCTAGATGGTGCCACGTGGCACCATCCAAGCCACCCAACATCGGCCAGCAGCAACTGGGAGGCACCCCGTCATCATCTTCATCATCAATTCTCAGCCATTGGATCTTGATCCAACCACTGAGAACTCTCCTCCACTGCATGCCTTAAGATGTCCGAGCGACCATCTGAATGACTTGGCGTAATGGTGGAGGCGTGGGCTTTCAACGGAGGGGTGCCGGTTCGAATCCTCGCAGACCCCCCAATTGGCCACTTGAGTTCATAGCAATGCAAGCGCAGCATAGCATGCGGAGGCACACACGTGCAAGCACAGCGTAGCACGTAGGGTAGCACAGCGTGGTGCCAGCACACGAGCGTGCGTGTGCCAACGGGACATGAACGGCGAGGTCACGATCTTCAGCGATAGTTGGGCAATTCTTTTGTGACGCTTGTAGCTGTCACAATTGGCCTACGCTATGAGTGCACCAGCAAAGGAATTAAAGGGCACAGATCTTCAGCGATAGCTGGACGGATCTTAAGCGGCGATTACAGCCATCACTAATTGCCCATGGATGATTTTGTCTCTCCTCCACTATAAACGAACCTATCCCCCTCCATTCCAAACCATCTCTTCCTTTCTTCCTCTCACCACCTCCAAGGCTCTAGAGAAAGCTTGTCCCAAGCTTAGGATGCTCCTCTAGAGTAGAAAAGAAAATGGTTTTCCCACCTCTCATCTCCATTCATGGAGCATCCCATGGCCGTCCTCTCACCACCCTTTGGGAAGAAGAACCTCGTCGCGAGGCTGTCCTACCCCATCCTCTGTCCTCCGACTACGTCCTCCTTTGTCCCACTCCTCACCACCTTCCTCCAGGCGATGTTAGAGCAAGTCATCCTTCGAGCAACCATCGAGGGGGACTATCTCACCTCTTTCTATCTTTATTGATTTCATAGTGTAATCTTTCCTGCTTTTGTAGTTTTAAAAAAGCATTTGATTAGAAATCCATGATTATTTCTCTCTCTGTCTCTTATATTTTTGTAAGTAGATTAGCTAGATAAAATTTCATTGACCTAATCTCTTGCTTATTAAAAAATACCAAAAAAAATAGAAAAGATAAAAACAACAAAAATAAATAAAAGAGAAATGGGTATCTTTCAAAACCAAACGTTCGCCTTCCCATGTTCGACCCGGGACTTACTTTTTGAGTTTCGGTTATAAATTTTATCTGATTGACGGATTTTCTCATGATTCGAACTATGACGATGGGTTTTCCAAACTTGAACCCTTTACGCGTGCGAATCCGCCGTGATCAAGATCCATTATATCCAAGCACGCGGCATAGCTTAAAAGATCCCTAGCCCGAGATAGCTCCCTAAAACCAGATATCAAACATCATAAAGCAAAGCTTAATTATTGACACACAAAAAAGGAGGAGGTTAAACAAAAAGCATAAAAATCACCTAAATTGAGTAAGGAGCTCTTCTAGAAAAGTATATGTCAAGTTTGATGCTCCAATCTCAAATCCTAAAACCTTAAAAACACTTCTTATCTTAGCAACTAAAAAGTAGCTATTCAGCACTTAAAGAAGAGAACACTAAAACATCCTTGACCTCCATAAACACAGTCTCCTATATGTAGAAGAAGAGAGAGAGGCAAATAATTAATCATGGAGTCAACAACAAGGAGATGAAATCACTAAAACTGATAACTTCTATGCAATCCCACATATTGAAATGTTGATCTTTTATGACCTCATCTCCTAGAGACTTCAGAGATTCCACAGATAAAGGGCGAGTATCATGTAATTTGCTGGAGATCCACATCGAAATGAGAGTGAAGAGTTGCAGATTGCTCTCGGTTAGGGAGTTCAAGAGCTACCATTGAGCTTAGCAATGATTTGATGAGGTTGTTTCCCACCTTCTTATTGGGAGAGAGAAAGAGGAAAGAAGCGATCGGTGAACAGCGAAAGAGAGGTGTACTTGACGATAGGAGAGACTCCAAGCTTCAGAGCGGAGCTGATAAGGAAGTCCATGTGGCTTCTCCTGGACTATATAGAATACTAATCACAACATCGACAACATCAATAATAACAAAAATAATCACGTTAACAATAAACAATGGGTGCACCTGGTGGAGACCCATCTAGTTATAAATAGCGAGGAGGTGGGGAAGGTGAGGGTGGAGACTATTAGAGCATCAATGACAAGTTGCAACAATGGCCATACCGCAATTAGCTATTGCAGCTATTATAAATAGAATTCTACTGGTATGAATGCACTACATTTCCAGACAACATGATTCCCATTTTGGTTTGCACTTTGCGCATACCATGTCCATCAAGTTGCAAAATGCGATGTGTTTTTTGATTAAGCTCGATAACTTCAAGTGCTTGCATCCTTTGCAATAAATTGTGGAATATCTAGTTCATAAAAAATCCCCAAGATTAATCAGAAAAAAGTATACTTATTCATAAACTTTAGAAACAAGTCTTTCTTTTCTCCCAAAAAGGAGAAACAACTCAAATATGAATGAATCCATTGAATCAAAAGGCTAAAAGTGATTGGTGTTTGTATCAAACCAAATCAGAAGGATGAAGATCCCACTGTGGCATTTTGTTAGACATCTTGCATGTAGAATGATCCTCACCTTCCCACTATGTCATTTAACCAAACACCTTGCCATCTGATCCCTGCAATGACACACCACAAAAAATCACAAAGGCCCATTAGGATAGCTGTAGTGGGAATTAGATGTCACCTTATGGGAGGACAAGAGGTGACGCGAAGATCGTTGAAGTACACACGACAAGAGAAACCTAGTTAGATTGATCTAAAGCAACCTTGAAGGATTGCAAGATTGAGAGAGAACCCTAATGAGGTTAATCGAGAGAGATATCGAGCAAAAGCATCCCAGTGAGACTAGGAGATTGATCAAGGATACTCCAACAAAATCGATTGGGAGCGAAATTGATCGAGAGCACCTAGGGCAAGATTAATTGAGGATGGGAATGATTGAGATCAAGAGATTAAAAGAAAGTACCCTACGAGATGAGATTGATCGATCGTGAAAGAAAAAGGGTGAGTGAGATCAAGAGCCCCTTGTGTACTCAAGAGGGAAAGGCAATGAGGAAATGGAAATGGATCTTTATCACAATTCTCACCAGAGACTTGTTTGTGCACCATTATATAGAGATCTCGATTAATGAAGCCCCAACAAGATTGAAGAAGCATAACTGCCAGTGACCACTCCACTGGAGACTGACGCCCTCCCAACATCATCCATGTTGCCACGCAACCATGGGAACAAGAGATGCCCAAGGTGATCTCTTCTGGCACTGTCATCATGCGAGTTGCCATTGAGGTTGGCGGTGGGATGGAAGACATCTAGGGGGATCTTGTCGTCGTGGGTGTGGGGGGGTGGGGGGGGAGGTGATAGTGGTGGAGGGGAATGGGAGGGAGAGGAGGCAGAGCTTAGTGGAGATGTCGGAGGAAAAAGAGGGTGAGTTGGAGAGGGAGAGTTGTTGATGAAGAAGGCTGAGTAAGGGGAGATGGGTGGTCAAGATAGTTGATGGGAAACATTGAGGGTTACATTTGAAAGAGGCATTTGCATTTTTGTTTTGGTCCAATGGTGTCCACCACAGAAAAACAACAGCAACTATTAGCAATGTATAAAATGATCTATTAGCAACATAAATTAATTATAAGTATAGATAGATCGTTGGTGTAGGGCATTTATTTTATAGTTTATAATACTGGTGTTGTGAGCACCATATCACCAACGTCAGGAGGTCATACAACGCTAGTGCTATATGCATGAGTGCTACAACATTGGCACTATTATTTGTGTATAGTTGCACCAACAAGAAGGCTTGTAAACCATGGTTGAATTCAGTATACATACATTAATTTGGTACATTCATTCTACTCACCTTGTCTTGGCAGGTGAGAGGTTATATGGACTAGTTGCTAAAGAGGAAAGCAGATAAAGAACATATATAGATAGAACCATTTGCCTACTGCCATATTGTGGTTACCTATCAGATAGGAATTTGGAGTCAAAAATTAGCTCCATCTTGTCAAGGGCTCCAAGCTTCCTTTCAGTCGACTTTGTAGGTGGATCGCTATATAGCAAAATATTTATCATTTGGTCACGTGCCTCCATAAGTACGTGGGGAAATTTATTCCAGTTCCTAACTAATTAATGTAAGTGGGCGACTTAAAAATAAAGAGTCAAGCTATTTAAATCCACATGTCCATGGCAGTGTAGAAAAGACGAACTCTCTATGGTGACGTTGCAGAATATAACGATTGACATTAGAAAGTTACAAAGTACATTAATGGTCAATAAGAAAATTAACAAAGAATCCTATTGCTCCACTTATTTCACAACCCGTCTTACAACATTCTAAGTTGGTTATCTTTCCACATATAACTCCATTCCAAACAAATCAAAAGAGAAAACAACACTCGTCCATCTAAAACCCTATGAGTCCATTTCTGTGTCACTTTCCTTGGTATTCTTTTTGAGCAATACACTTCACTTGATCTTTTAGAAAATGCCTAGGGTTAGTTTATGGGAAGAATTAAAAATTAGGGGTTAACTTCTTCACAATGGGAGTGTAACGACCCGATTCCCAAGTCCCTACGAGACACGAGAACCGGACCGACTCGACTAATCCCAAGACCTAGTCGTCCAACGAGGAAGTAACCAAAAGAGCAGTAAAATAAACCACATTCAACATGAATATAACTAACAGCAGGAAAATATAGCAGTAAGGAAAGAAACTACTACAGTATGTACCACCACAACAGTAGAACAACATTCATAACATAATATGAACTGCAGGTAAAGAAAAGTACAGCGGAAACAAGAACTACTCACTACAACGGAACAAAAAGAGATACAAGAGAACAGTGGTAACTCTACTGGACCCTACTCGGCCCAGCATCCTCTGCAGCCGCTGACCCTGGCTGCTCAACACCTGGTCCTGAAAGGTAACGAGTGTAACACGTCAGCAAAATGCTGAGTAGAGTGGAAGCTAAACTAAAGAAACAGTAAAGTGTACAGTAGCTGTTTTAAATTTTCTTTCTTCCTTTATTTACGTCTTTCTATTGTTTCACAATTTATCTATTTCTCAGATCCTTCACTTGATCTCGAATGTTCCTTGTGGGAACGATCTTGATTGCAGTCTTTTCCGAACAGTAGAAGTAGCACATGGTGCTCTCCTAGCCGGGAGAGACCCCCGTGGTGATCCTAGTCTCAGTCAACCACCCCAAGGTCGCTGACAGATGTAACGGTGACTACGGCACGCGCGGTAAACGCACGGGTAGCTAACCCGCACTGGCACGCGGGCAGTCGTTTCCGTTAACGGGTGCACCCAAAGCACAGCACGGAACCAGTACAGGGTAGAGCCCTCTCAGTAACAGGGGTCCAACCCCTCCACAGTAACCAAACAGGGGCCTTGCCCCTCCACAGTCCGCGCACCCTCGCCTGATTACCCTCGTTTGCCCCAGTGGGCCTAACAAGTTGGTGTGGGAGGCTAGCAGAACCCCGAGGCCCGTGGGGTAGCTAGTACCTCCCTACACTACTAGCTCTCCTCGGTACTACGTACACGAGGGCCAGCAAGTCGGTACAGAGTGGCCAGTCCTAACCCCGGGTCCCTGGGGCGGCTGGCTCCGCTCTGCACTAAACAGGGGGGGACAGTCGCTCTCCTTGGTACTCCATACTCAAGGGCCAGCTCACTTCCCCAATTCTATTCCATTCACTTTCCAGGAGTTCTACTCCTAATTCCCTGTAGGGTTCCAGCTCTTTTAACTCAGAACATCCAGGTTTCACTTTCCAGTTTCACGTTCTTACAATCCATATTCTCAATCACGTTTATTTATTCATAATAGGCAGCTGTTAATCCAATTCACAGGCAGCTAGTATTTCGTTTCCACATTTTCCAAGACTGCAGTATTCATACATTCCACTAGTTTTCCCATCCTAGGATTCATGCCATATCCTAGGATCTATCATACAATCTAGTTTTCCAGCCCTAGGATTCATGCAACACCCTAGGAACCTACCATTCAATCTATTTCTCATTCCTAGGATTCATGCAATGTCCTAGGTTCTATTTTTGGTTTCATAATTTAACAGATTATACTTAAAGCCACTCTACCAGGTACAACGGGAGTAATGGGGGCGTGGTCGGGAATCCCGCGTGCCTCCACGACCCCCGAGACTGCAACAGAACGGGGTCCTATCACAAGGATCAAACACAAGAAACTTCTCAAAATAGTATACAGCTACTGTAGACAGGTAGAGGATGTAATTCCGAAAAGAACGCAACTTGAAATGCAGAAAACGGAGCCCGAACGGGCCCGAAACGGGTCAAAAATGACGAAACAGTGTAAAATCAGACGTCTGGAACTTCTTCCAGACGTCTTAAAAAGTGGATCAGGGAATTACCTCGCTCTGCGTGGGCTCTCAGACGTCCAGAAGCCTGCGGGGGCATCTGGCCTAGTTCCCAGACGTCCGATGGTCACCCAGGACGTCTGGAAGTCGTTCCCGCCATCTGGCACTGGAGCCAGACGTTTGATTCACGTTGGATGCGAATCTCCGACCCTGCGCGTACCCATTTCCTCTCTTTCTTAGTACGGTCAATCGAAGGGAAGGAAGAAGACGGAAGAACTCACCTTTCAGACGTCGTTCCAGTCGTCAGGCTAGAAGCACAGACGTCTGATTCTGGAAAATTTTCCAGAACCAGGGTGCCACTCGCCCTCCGCTCGCGACGCACGGCCGCGCTGCGAGTGCTCCGCCTGCTGCTCGAGCCGCAGCAGTCCTCCCGCGTCGCTCCACGCCTGCTGTACCCCCCGCCGGCCGGCCCTAGCAGCCCAGGCGAGCTCGCCCTCACGGCCGAGCGCTTCCTCCCCCGCGCAGCATCTCCTCCCGCACCCGCCGCGGCTATCGCCGCCGCCACTGCACCCTCGCACTCGCTCTCGCGCACGCTCTCGCACACTGGCTGAAGGAGAAGAGGAAGGAGGCGGAGGTGACGGGAGTGAGGGAGAGGCGTGGCCCTTTTAAGGCCACGCGAGGAGGAGAGAGAGAACGCGGTAGAGGCGTCTGCGGCCGCAGGAGAGAGGGAAAAAGAGGGAGAGAGAGAGAAAACGCAGGTCTGCGCGCTCAGGTGCGCAGACGAACAGCAGCGTGCCAAAATAACCGATTTCCAGACGTCTGGAAATGATCCCAGACGTCTGGCCCGACGTCTGTAAGTGATTCCAGACGTCTAGAACGACGTCTGGGCCACCTCCCAGACGTCTTAAAAGATGTCTGGAGCGCCCGTTCGTAACAGGGAGTTAACTCCTATTTGTATTTATGTAAAAATAGGAGTTAAGAGTTAACTATTGTTGGTGTTTATGTGCTTGTGAAGTTAAGGAAAGTTACCAAGTGTTGGAAAAGTAAGGGTGTTTCCTTAGTTTTAGGTGTAGTAATGGGAGTTAAGTTGGAGAATGACCTATTTAATTGCGCGTGGAATAGTAGTTAAGTTAGTTCGAGATTGTTTTCATTTTAAATTTAAACTTTTGTGTTTACTTTAATTATTTAAGGGCATCTAATTTTCAACGTAATATTTAATTAATAAATAACTATAAGTAAAATTAAAACTACAATGCATAATTAAGCTAGATAAAGGTCATGTAAAAGCAAGTTTACCAATTGTAAAGATCCTGATCATAGTTGAGGGAAGCATTTATGCAAAATTATTAAGATCACAAAAAAATCATGCATATGAAAAAGAATGCACAATGAATGTTAACATGAAAGTCCATGCAAATTAAGTTCACAAGCCCCTCCTTGAAATAAATTACATTGGTGATATTTAAGCATGGATAGGTGATACTTTAGTTTTGAATTAAATTACATCGGTGATTTTCAGTTGTGAACTAGATGTATATCATCAATGATATTTAAGATATCACCACTGATTTTTGAATATTGCCAACATAATATAATAAATATCACTGGTGATATCCACCTTTTAAAGAGTGCATGAACTTAAATTGTGATGCATAAATGTAAGTTAATATGAAAGTTCACCCCCCCTCCCCCCCGAATTAAAATGCACCAGTGATATTAGATATGAACATGTGATGTTTGAGTTTTGAACTAAATTGCACCAATAATATTTTAGGTTTAAACCAAATATCACCGATAATATTTGAAAGAGGGCAGGAAGCGTGAAACTCACCTGCACATAACTTAGGTGAAGCTTAGTTATATTTTTATGCAAAATTAATGTTTTATAATGAAAATTTAGGGATTGAAATCATTTAGTAAAAATATAAAGTAAGCAAAATTTCATTAAAATCAGACGACTCTAACACCTCTATCAAGTACGGTTAAATTTCGTAATACTTAAGCCATTCAAATTGAGCCCCTTCGATGTAACGGGTAGGAGCATTGGATTGACTTGAAATTTTCTATATAATATGTTCATATATAATGATCTTAATCCCTAAATTTTTACTTCAAAACATTACTTGTAGTAGAAGATATTAGGTAAGCTTCACTTAAATTATGCGCAGGTGAGCTTCATGCTCCCTTTTCTATATTTGAAATATCACCAATGATATTCAGTTATGAACCAAATACCACTAGTGATATTTGAAATATCGCTCACAGTATTTGACTATTTCAATTCTAAACTAAATATCATCCATAGAATTTGAATATTTAAATTAGGAACCAAATATCATTCATGATATTGGAAATATCACCAATGATATTCACTTTTTAAAGGGTGCATGAACTTTTACATGAACTATTAGGTTTCTAAACAGCGATGCACAATGTACACTAACATGAAAGTCCATGCAAAAGTTGACATGCCCCCTTAAAGTAAATTGCATTGGTAATATTTAAGCATGAAAAATGTGATATTTGAGTAAAAATAAAGTAAAATAAAAATAAAGAAAAAAAGTGATATTTGAGTTTTTGAATGAAATTGCATCAGTGATATTTCAGTTCTGAGTAAAATATTATCAGTGATATTTGAAATATTTCTCATGATATTCAATTATGAACTAAATATTACCAGTGATATTTGAATACTTCAATTTTGAACCAAATATCACCGTGGATATTTCAAATTTTACTAGAGGAATATAACAAATATCAGTGATAACATCCGCTTTTTAAAAGGTGAGTGAAGTTTTGCATGAAATATTGTATTTCTAAATTGTGATCTACAAAGATTCTATAAAATGTATTGATAGGTAACATACAATAAAATAACTAAATGGATTGACTGCATTCTTAGGCAATTGATGGGCAAAAAACCATTTAATTAGCATCTACCACCACTATCAAATGAGTTCACTTGTTAAACATGAGATCTTAAAATCATGGAACAAGTTTATATGTTAAAATGAGAGGGGTAGGAAGGTCTTTCAACTTTTGGGTCAGGTGGGGGTAGAGGAAAGAGAATGAGAATGAAGGGGGGTGTTAAGTTAATACCTGTGAGAACCTAGGCTAAAGATAATTTGGGCTTTCTGAAAAATAGGAGTTAAAAGAACACCCATGGTAAGCGAGGGTTAACTCTCATTTTTGCAGGTTAACTCCTCCTGTAAATTGGCCCTTAGGGTTCATTTATGTGGAGGGATTTCCTCTCAAAACAAGAGATATCTTTCGATGACTAAGAAGGATACCTCAACCTAAACTTGGCCTGAAATTTGAGTTTTGGCAAACCCGAGTTTGAATAGGGGATAACTCATCCTCCCACTTCTTTTCTCTTGCAACCTATCAAAACAAAGAATCATTCCTAGTTTATCCCCTAGTTAAATACCCTTCAAGAGATAATCCCAAGTTTCAAATAAGCATCGAAAGGGAATATCCCCTATTTTCAATTTGCAAACTTGAGTTTGCAATCCTCTCTCATAAATTAGCTCTTAGAGCACCAATACAAAAGTTGGTGATGAATGATTTTCCATTAAGAAGAAATAAATCATGGTTGGCCTATCAAACATGAACAACAAAAGCGAATCACAACAATTGCTAAGATCAATGACAAAGCAACAAGAATGGAAATCAACCACCATCGAAATGAAACTGGCATGAATCCAGTGCTTTGCACAGGAAATTACAGTAATGAATTGAAATACAAATAATTGTTAACGGGCTCCATTAGAAATATCATATCTATATTATAAATAGATACAAACATCTCAAAAAATTAACTTGAAATTTTTTTTTTTTTAAGATGAACGATCTCTTATAACAACATTAAATGATAAATTTGATGATGGCTTCCAGACAAGAACACAAAAAAAGGATAATATGTACTCACCGAGTGACTTTGACATAATTGAATCACCTAAATGATCCTAAAATTTGAAAAAGAAAAAAGATCATGAAGTCAAAATTTCGCAATATAGCAACCTAGTAAAATTGCACATAACATGTGATCTAGCATGAAGCTGATCTCCCTCAGGGGATGCTTCTAAAACACATCTGACTTAAATAGCAGCTAAGCCAGAAATCACCACAAAAGCTTAAACAAGCCAACGTGAGGCTTACGTTGCAGCGTTCGTGCCAGACCAGACGCAGACCCTCGGAATGGTTTGGTGCCACCCATTGAACGGTAGGGTATCCACCCTTTGCACACGTCAAAGAAGTATGAATCAAGAACAAGTATTTTTGGTCTCTTGTTAGGTTGGCTTGCCTTGGAACGTTTTGATGAAGATCGTTGACCACCATTTGTCAGGTGTCCATTTCGTTTGTCATCATCATCATCATCACTATCATTGCTGCCGGCAACTTCGCTATTGCTTTCGTCGCCTGAGCTATCATCACTATTGCTGACGTCTGTGTCAAAATGTGGGTGAGTGGGGGAACAAGGCAGGTTTAGTCCAGCGCCTGAAGCTGCAGCCTCGGCTGCAGAGATGGCCTCTGGAGTTTGGAGATCCGCAACCCCCAAAAGCAAATACATTTCAATTATTTCCATCTCATTCCCATTAAGCGCCTCGATATCAAAATTTGCTTCTGGATTCTCCTGCTTTTTGAGCTCCAACTGTTTATTGGCCTCTGCCATCATTCCCAGGAAATCCTTCACCTTTCCAAAAACAATTAACTTGAATATGGTAGCACATTGAACTAATTTTTTAGTTATATTATTAAATAAGTTTTATGGTAGTTCATCATATTCAATAATTTCTTATTTTATAATCTCATCGAGACCCAATGTTTATAAGAAAGTGGTATATACGCATGAGGATATGTGCCAAATAGAAATTATCATGGTTAAAAAACAATCTGAGCAAATTTATTTGAAATACATGAAAAACAGATATCAAAAATAACAATAGCAATTGCACTTATTTTATTCTATAATAGGTAATCGATTTGGAGTTAGAATATATACAAGGTAATTAATTTTGGGTGGAAATGACCCTCAAAATATGTTAAAATAAAAAGTTCAAATCATGTAAGTTCTCAACTTCAAAAGAATTTATTTTCAACATATCTTACAATATATCTATACCATTGGGTTGTCCCTATAAAAGTCCCTAAAATTATTAAAAGTTAAACGGATATAGTTAAATTGAGATAACAAAGCTTTTTTTTTTGTTTAATTATCTTCAATTTATCTAATTACAATATATGTGTATCATAGGGTATCCTTTGTAAGTATCCTAAGAAAAATTAATAGCTAAATGGTCAGAGTTGGAAATTAGTTTGGAAGAGTCGAATCTACACTTTTTTTTTCTCTTTTTTTTGCAAGGGAGAAATAGTTCCATTATAACCTTCCAAATTACAAGGTATGTGAGGTTTAAGCCAAAACCCTTGAACATTGTGATTCAAACAGAATGGGGCTAATGTATGCGCTGGGTTTACCAAAGCTCTGTCAACTTTCATCATATTGAAGTGTTAATGAGAATTAAGCATCGAAGCACAATGCTGGATCACTTATCTAATCTTCCAAGAAGGCTGAGTGAGGGCATTGATTTGGTTGACTGGGTTGATGGCATTGGAGAAGATTGCCACTTCCAGCAAGCTTAGATGAATGGTAAAAGTGTGACCATAGTAAATTGTCCACGTCTCTGTAGACAATCCATAGTTGGTATCCACAAGGTTGGAAGATGCAGCAGATAGATTGCGATCACTATCCAAGAGGACCACTGCAGTCATGGAAGCCCAATATTCCACTACTACATCCACCAGAATTCTTTGACCTATAAAACAAGGAGACTACTCCATGGGGGATAAAGTTTGAATGTATCGATTCCTAAAAGAATATCCCTCATAAGGATCAGCTCTATCTCTAGTCATAATCACCTTGCATCTATGAAGTCATAATGAGTGCAACACATATAATGTCAAGTTTTTTGACAATCCTACCTATTGAAATTGCATACCCATCTCTACTGTAGAATCCCACCAAAAATCATGATCAGGTATCATTGTTATACCCCAAAAACACCACATTGCTCTAACGAATGAGTAGTGATAAATGTCAGTTTATCATCATTCTTATGTGCTAAAACAAACCTAGCCCTTAGGATTTAAACTTCGCAAATGGGTTTTGGACTGCGTTTAGGCTTCAATTAGGTTAGCCATGCATTGCATAATTTGTTGTGTTTCTGACACATTAGTTTGAGTGTTAGTGACAAACAGATAGATAGATCCTTAAAATCCTAGTACTCATAAAGGCAATTGGTGAAGAGGAAGCTCATTCCAGTTGGGACTCAGCCAAATCCAGCTCATCATAGCTGGATACTAGCTTACTTGAGTTAAGGTTAGCCCCATTAAGCTCCATTCAACTCATCTTAACTGAATGATAGTTTAGGGCAGCTCATTTTAGCTCATCCTAGCTCAAGTTAGTTCAGATCCTTCTCAACTTAGCTGAATCTAGCTTACCTTAGCTCTAATCAGTTCACTGGGAGCTCTAGCTAGCTCAACTAAGTTGATAGGAGTTCACCTCAACTCAGGTCCAGCTACTTCTAACTCCACTCAACTCAAGTTAGTTGAAGATGACTTCATATAGCTCAGGCCAGCTTATGTCCAACTCCCAGGGACTCCACTTAGCTCAACCCTGTTGAGCTAAGCTATCTTAGCTACTCCAACTAGCTAAGTCCTCCCCAGGAAGATCATACCCAGCTCACCTCAACATATTTCAGAAGAAGCTGGCTCACTTTAGCTTGGCTTAGCAGCTAGCAAAGAACTAGTAAGCTAAGCCAGCTGAAGTAGCTCCCTGCAACTCCCTTCAGCAGCTACCAGCTCCAATTCTGCTTCAGACATTCCTTCCTTAGCTCATCTTCCCTAAACCATAGCTCCATTCCACCTCCTCCTCTAGTCAACTACTAGCTAACCTAGCTTAGGTAGCTTATCTTAGCTACATCTTAGCTCCCACTGGCCATCCACCACCTACAACCTAACTCCACCTCACCACCAATTAGTCCACCAAATAAGCTAACCACCTACACCTACTCCTACTCCAACTTGGCACCACCACCATCACAACCCTTCATCCCATAACTTCAACCAAAAGACACCCTAGATTTGGTGCCAAAATGACGTCAACCACCTTGCTACTTTTGGAGCCAATTCTCCTATCATCCTAGCCATACACCTCATCACCTAAACCATCTCCACCCTCCGTAAAGTGGCGCCAACAACCCCTTCTAGAAGACCCCTCCCATGGTGCCAACTTTGGTATCCTTTCACCCCACATCCACCATCCAAGGCATCCCTCCTTTCGGCACCAATTAACACCCACCATTGGATCACACAACCACCTCCATAATTCATCTCCACCACCCATAAACTCCACGCTGAGAATGCCCACTTCTATAATCTAGTTTTGGCACCAACCTTAACCCTTATCTACACCCTCCATCCACATTACAAACCCATCTCCACCCTACACCTCAACCCATTCTCGAACCAACCACACTTAGCGCCAAAACAAGGTAGCACCACTACCTTGAATGGCCACCAATTACTACCCTAATGACCCTTGTTTTGGTGCCAAATAACCCCAGCCCTAGGATCAACTAACTACCCTAAAAACCCATCCTAACCATCCATCCTAAAAGCCACCTACAACCCCCATCCTTCCTATATATATCCCCGTTAACCACCACCATTCCTTGATCCTTTGATTTCATATTTTCCACCTTCATCCCACCATATCCACGGCCAAGAGAAGAAAGAGAAGAAGAAGATTAAGGGGACACTCTGTCCCCTTGGTGCCTTCCCCTCTTCCCTTCTCTCTTGTGCCCCCACCAGCCAGAGGAGAAGCCAGGCAAGGGGGACCTTAGGAGAAGGTCTTGAGGGTGGTCCACGCCACCCTAGGGGGAGTCTTGTGGGTGGAGATCTTTTACCCTTAGAGGAGCAAGGGCACACCCCCTACGGCTTGCCTAGGAAGACATCAATTTGAAGGAGCTTTTCAAGGAAGGAGGAGAAGGAGAACTTCCTTTCGAGCCTAAGAGCAGCTAAGTTTGGAGCAAGAAGCCTCTCTTCTTCACCAATATCATCAAGAGGATTTGTGTTTTACTTCTTCTGTATTTTCATTTTAGAGTAGAAGCATTCGTCTACTTATCTTTTGTAAAACATATTTTCTACTTAATTAAAATTGCCTTCTTTTCATTTCTTTGCTAATTGTTGTTTCTAGCACTTTTCACTCCGACTCTCTAATTACCCTAGGTCTCCACGTACCTAGGGTAAGCTTAGAGAGAGGTAATTTTTGTCACTTAGGTATTAGCATTAGCAATTAGGTGTGATCGTTTCCCTGTATACATTTGTGTAATTGTCCATTATTTAAAAAACTCAAAGAAATCTTATATCCAAAAACCTAAAAAGAAAGGTGATTTCCTTTTTATCAAGCAAGATTTTTAAAAGTGCATTCCTGCCTCCTTGGATGACCCAAGATATCACCACTATCTAGGTTTATAAATTTTAAAAGTGATTGCGAATTAACATGTTAGAGCAACTGAAAACCTGCATTTTACAAATCATGCTTTTCTCTGCATCAAGTAGCCCCTAATCAAGTGGTCCCAATCCTCACTGCCCAACAAACAAAAAGGGCAAGAAGCATCATCCACATACATTTTATTTGCAAGCACTACCCTGAGAAGAAGAGCACCAACCATTGATTTCCAAAGAAAAGCTTTTGTTCTAGGAGCAAGATCTTGAATGGACCATATCTTCATACAAGATGTAATTTGTCTTTCAAACAGTGCATTTTGCACACTTGTCTCCTTCAGCAGTGTCAAATAGGACGATTTCAAATAGAAAATCCACTTAGGATTGGTGCCTCGACTTTCTAGCTAGCAGATGTTGTTGAGAGAGTAATCAAAGTACTTAAAACTTCACAGTAGATGATACCCCCAAATCGTTTCCCAGTTGTCTTCCAAGCGAGGTGAGCATTTGTCATGAAGCGGATGTTTTAACTTCAAGCAAACAAGGTGCCTTTGTTCATGTGGTGTATGACTATAAAAATAAGTGGGGAATGTGGGCGTGCTCCACTTGAGTTCTTGTTGGCCTTAAAAAGTCAACAAATAATAAAGAAAATGTGGGTGTATTGCGTCCTGAGTTCCTGTCGACCTTAAAAGGTCAGCAAATAATAAAGGGATCATGGCCGTATCACCGCCTGAATCACTGCCAACCTTAAGAGGTCAACATTTGATAAAAGGAATGTAAACATATTGTCGCCATAAGAGGTCAGCATCCCAGGTAAAAACGTTACGTAAGCGTCACTGATATAGACACATCTATTTAGGTAAAATGCCTAATCATGCATGTTCCTAGGCTTAGATTTGCATTTCATGTTATAAATATTGCATATCCTGCATCATTCTTCATTTAGGGTGGTTGTATATATTTTAGGTTAATTAGGTCCTTTTTATGGTCAGGAGAGAAGATTTATTTCAAGGCCTTGGATGGATGATCAGACCATATGAATCTGTTCAGGATGACGATCGGAGTCTAACGCCTTCGAAATCTTCTAGATCGGAGTCTCGTAGCATCATATGAAGTCCGAGGAAGATCAATGGCTAGGGGGCAATGCGACATCCATACGGGTTTCGGATGGAAAATCCGAATGTACGGATGGATCCGGAGCGACGATCGCAATCCGGCAACACGGGAATGATCTCGGTCTGAGCATCGTGGCACCCTCTGCAACAGGAAGAAGATGGATGGCCCAGATGGTGCCACATGACACCATCTAAGCCGCCCAACACCAGCCAGCACCCACTCTTCATCAAAGCATCACCCATTCTCAACCGTTGGATCTTAATCCAATGATTGAGGATTCATCTCCACCACGGGCCCTTAAAACGTCTTCACAACAAACTCTTGGTCACAGTGCATTGGTTGTGAAGGTGCCTCACAAAGAGAGAGCGTGGACTCGAAACCCGCTGCCCCCTCAATAGGATGCTTAATATATCTTCATATTGCCTTAACAACGGTCGTTCCTTTTCAAAATTTGAGTCGAATATGCAGTTAACATTTCACAAAGGATCACCATTCCATCATGCCAAAGAATACAATTTAATGTTTCAAACATTTAATTTAAAAAATTAGCACTGCAGCTCATATCTTTTAGGACTAATTTACTTTGAGAGTTAAAAAATTGATGTTAAAAACTGTGAAATTGATATTAACCCCCATTTCTGTTTACTTGTAAAGTGGTGGAAAATTAGTTTTATTTACTTAAATTGACGTTGAACTGTGGTGTTAATGCTTGTGCTGTTTAGTTGAACTAGTATTAACACCAGTTGGTGGAGAGTGATGTTTGTGTGAGGAGTTACAAAGTTAACACTTATTTTGCTAATACTTTTTAAAGCTGATATTGGCAAAACATATATTAACCCTCCAAAAATAAGTGTTAAAATTATGCAGATTAAACAAACTTTTAGATATATTTAAAGCTAACATGTAGAACATGTACACATTAGTGTCGCACAAAAACTCCTACATAACCTGATTAGCCAGAGAGATGATCACAGCGAAGAACATTAACGTGAACTCTTGGGTTATTTCTATCAAATATTACCTAGACTTGCGACGCCAATGTCCAAAGATACAGCAAGTTTTAATATTGTTAAGATTTGACAATAATTTTGGAGCAACCATCGTTTGTGCTGTCGACACTCACCAATCACCACAAATGCAGAGACAAAAACACAATGGTGCGACCTAATGATTCTAAATCTAAAATCTCCCAAATGGGTCATGATATACAGTGGAGACAGAGCATCCCATTACACCCGTACCAACACCTCACGATGTAGCTTTGGATAGCATTGCAAAATATTGATACCTTCTAAAGGAAAAGGACATGTTTTACTTCAACCCTCTAAAAAGTAACTAATTAATGGGACCACCGTGATTCCCCCATGTCCAAATAAGGAATATATATACCCCAAAGGTTGTTGTCTTTACTTACCCCAACCTAATGGGCAGCCACGAACGATGCCATGTTTAACGCCGATTTTGTTTTATAATTGAAGAATATTTGAATAGTACGTAATATTGGCTCAACTCATAACAACAATATCATTTTCCTTCCTTAGCTATTAATTTTATGATTATTGGTATTATTTCTATCAAAATTAATTCTAACAAAAGTGAAAAATACTAGCGGAGACCTCCAATATATAACTTACCGAACTTTTCCTTACATGGTTATTTTGCCAAGATCACCATGAAATTTTCATGTGACCTTATTTTAAATGCCTAATAAAGTACTCGTTGAGAATTCTGGCAAGAAAAACACTTTAAAAATGTTGATATTTCAGAGTGTTTGGAAAGTCAACCTTTGCACCGCATTCTCCTTCATGGCAATAAAACACAGTTTTTCCTTTTTCTCAAGGAAAGTTGCATAAAGTTTAAACACACTACATCTACTTCTCTAATGCAACTCCTTCAAGTATAGCTTACAACAAGAACAACTATTTTACAGTAGATTTTGTCGAAGACCAAAGATTCATTCTAATTCCTCAATGCCCGCGATTTCTTCCATGATGCATGTCAACAGTGCAGGACCATTGCCACGACTAATCCACAATCATTATCAGAAATGCTATTTTATATTCAACAGTGCATTTTGCAGCACGTTGCCACCTCCAATATTTAATTGTGGACTTGTCTGCACATCATCCAAAGTCTTAATAATTAAAGGACAATTTCAAAAACAAATGATAGCGCAATCATCCTCCAAATTATGCATTTTAGATACCCTACCAACAAAAATGTTCGATCCCTTAGTTATAGCATCTTTTCTCTTCCTTTTTTTAAACAAGATCCCTTAGTTATAGCATCACTGGATACCCTATCGCTTCAAGTAAATATGGTGCATGCACACTATCTTATAGGAATACGATTCTTCAAACGAATCACCTACCACTGTTATTGTTCCTTTCTTCTTCTTCTAACCATCTCCTCTAGCTTCTTGATTTTGATCCTATCCTATTTGGTCAATCAATCTCATGATGTCTTTTCCTTCATCCCAATTAGTATTCAAGGGCTTGAACCAAGGAGGAATTGTCAAGGAGCTCAACGGGCATGCCATATTGTATTTAAATGCAACATGCCCAAATTAACTCCTTCCTTCAACTAGCACTAAACATAAGAATGTCCATGTAACACTACCATAGATAGTTCCACATCGTAAACTAATGAAAGTGAGTGGTGTAATATAAAGATTGAAAATTACTACTTGATAATTTTGAATTGAGCATTTTGGGTGATTGTTTAGGTCTATTAAACCTGTATCCATTAAGTTGTCAAGTCTAGTTTTTCTTAATTAAATTCAGGTCGTTACAGTCCATGTTCATATGCACACACTTTTAACATGACTCTGAAATCTCTAATTTCCACTCATCATTATATGAAAGGTAAACAAACACCTCTGTGACCAAGAAGACCTATTTTCCTTCTCCACATGCATAAAATTAGCGATTACACTTGCCACTTTTACTAGGACTTTTCCTAGGAATGCATGCCACATTGAAGCAAGCCATAACTTCCCCCTACTATGACCCACATTGAAGTTGAAGGTTTTCTATTCTAAGTTCCAAGCAAAGTAATTGCCTTAGCCACAAGAGTCTTGCATGATCTATACATCCTCAGTCAGCATCAAGTTGAAGAAGGATCTTTTGAGTTTCATAGGTTGGCCCAATGTAATAGATTATCTAGGATGCCAAGTCCTCCAACCAGGAAAATAAAACTGGAACAGAACAAGAAGAAGAAAAAATATCTAATGATTTACCCAAGTTAAACCATAAAGATGGGTTATGTCTTAAGGAGGATTGCTCCTCCATTCAATCTATGAGTTGTGTTACCAACTCTCCCTTGCCCCAGTCCCTTTGTACATTGCACATGCATGTGAAGGGGGGTATGCCAATCCTCTCATATTGTTGTGCCACCTCCCCCATCCCACCTCTTGACCCAAGATTTTCATTATGGGTCCTTGTAAGCCTCACAAGTTACATAAAAAAATGAAGAAAAAAGAAGTTATTATGCCGATTTGATGTATGTGGTTGATTGTGAACCATTATCTTGGTATTAGTTGGTAATATGTTGCTTTAGGATTAGTCTCCCTTCATGGTCTTCTTTGTAGTCACATCTTACTACTTTTGCTAGTGGTCAATGAGTACAACAAACAACCTATCCCATTAGGGCAAAGATGTGAGGGTATTAAGGCAATAGAACATGGGGTGGTTAGCCATTACCAGGTGGCTTGGCATCCTGAAAGAATGGATAGTGGTTTCATTTATGAGGTAATCCCTCCTCATACCTTCCCTTGCCTTGGTTTCCCCTTTCATACAAACGGGCACCTTCTCCATCTTCAAACAATGATGCAAAATGCATAATGTTGGTAGCACAATGTTTCTTAAGGGCATTAATGAAAGTAACCATATTTTCTATTTTTCTTTTAGGATAAGTCTAATTTATTGAGAAGATCAAATTATAACCTTATTTAGGATTCCCTTTCTTTCTTTATTTCTTTTTTAAGATTATCTCTTTATTTTGGGATGAGTCAAGTCTTTTATCCTTTGTCTTTTTAGGCTGTTATTGGAAATTATCCTTGTGTAGAAGATAAGTTGAGTCATTTTTATCTTTTATTTGGATTGTTAAGTCTTATAAAACGGGCAAATGTGCATTGTAAAAGATAAAGTTGAATGAATTAAAATTTGAAGCTCTTTTGTGTTATCCTCACTAAAGGAAAAGAGACCTTTAGAGGCATTTGTTTCTCACTACTTTTTTCTTGCGGTGTTACCCTTTTCTAGACCTTGACCCCCTCCTCTTTCTTCCTCGTCTCCAAGTGCATCTTTGTTCCCTTTCTTCCAAAGCCTATGCAACTACACATGTTTTTCCTTATTCTTTTTAACCTCCATTACTTTCTCAACTCCCATTTTTAGTCCACTTGCATCAATTTGTTATCAAAGCTATAAAATCAGATCATTCCTATGATTCAATGTTCCCACACTATGAAAAAAATAAGAGCTATCACATTACAACAAGGCATGTCCATTATTATGATGACAAGAACAATACAAGGAGAAGAAAAAACATTATTATGATGCCATAGATCACTATATCTATAGTATATAACTAGACAAAATTAAGGATGAACTTGCGAAGATAAAAGAAAAGGTGTTATTTGTAAGCGAGGAGTTGAGAGCCTACAAAGAAGAACAAGGATGGCAAAGGAGCTTACTGTTTTCACCTTCCTTAGCAATACCTAAGAATGAAACTATAAATAAGTATAAAGACAAGTTGCTGACATCTCGAGAGGTTATGGATCTAGATGATGAGATTGAACCTAAAATTTTTCTTTTGATTATTGCCTCTAATGATCTTGAGCTTACCCTACCCATCGAGGATTCATCTAATAAATTACCCAAATTTGATAAAGAAATTACAAAAGGTTTGTGTTTGGAAATTAGACCATTAGATAGTAGTTTGAAGGATATTCCTAAGCATGATATGGAAAACCTTGTGAGTATAAACCATTTGATGGTCTTTGGGATACTTTCAAGACAAATGCCACTTCATCTCCATCTATATCACATGAAGGTGATGAGGGTAGAAAAATCACTTCACAAGTCGGGTCGCACAGAAAATCCGACTACCCAGCAAATAGTGAAGAACAGGGATGAATCTGTTTACATGAATCTGCACGCCCGACAGAATGACGAATCTCCTTAGAAAACCACCAACTGACATGCTCGAAACTATCAGTGGAAGGAGATGTCGCTAAACATGAAACCAACTCACAGCAGCTCGTCGGTTAGAATCTTGAGATCTTGGGAACAGAAGAAAGGACTTGAGACTAAGGGAACCCTGGTCTACAGATATTGGGGGTAAATGTAATGAACGCGTGCCCCAGACGTCTTTTAAGACGTCTGGGATCATTTCCAGATGTCTGGAAAACAGTTATTTTCGCACGGGAGAGTCGTCTGCGTGCTTGTGCACGCAGACCCGCGATTCCTCTCTCTCTCTCTCTTTTTCCCTCTCTCTCTCTGCGGCTGCAGGCGGCCTGCCACCCCCTCTCTCCTCCTCGTGCGGCCTTAAAAGGGCCATGCCTCCCCTCCCTTCTCCACAGTCTCCTCCTTCTCCTTCCTGTGCGCGAGAGCGAGCGGACGCGAGGGCGGCAGCGACGGCCGCAGTGAGCGCGAAGGTGCGCCGTGCGAGGGCGAAGCTCTGCCGTGAGGGCGAGCTCGCCGGAGCGGCTTGGCCGGCCGGCGGAGGGCGCAGGGGGCGCGGAGCGACGCGGAGAGGGACCTGCTGCGGTCTGAGCAGCAGACGCGCGAGGTGCGACGCGGGCGGCGTCGCGAGCGGAGGCCGAGCAGCGCCCTGATTCTGGAAAAATTTCCAGAATCAGACGTCTGGGTTGATAGCCAGACGGCGAGGGAGACGTCTGGAAGCTCATACAGACGTCTGAAAGGTGAGTTTTCCGCCTCCTTCTTCCTTCCTGTCGACTGACCGTACTGAGGGAGGGAGTTGGCTGTGCGCAGGCTCGCTGATTCGCCATCCTTTGCGAATCAGACGTCTGGAAGTTGTACCAGACGGCGGGAGTGACCTCCAGACGTCCGGGGTGACCATCGGACGTCTGGGAGCTAGGACAGACGTCCCCGCAGACTTCTGGACGTCTGGGAAACCACACTGAACAGGTAATTCTCTGATCCACTATTTAAGACGTCTGGAAGAAGTTCCAGACGTCTGATTTTGCACAGTATCGTCTTTTTCGACCCATTTAGGGCCCGTTGGGGCTCCGTTTTCCACGATTCGAGTTGTGTTCTTTTCAGAATTAATTCCTCTACCCGTCTATAGTAGCTATACACTGTTTTGAGACACTCCTTGTGTTTGATCCTTGTGATAGGACCTCGTTCAGTTGCAGTCTTGGGAGTCGCGGAGGCGCGCGGGATTCCCGATCACGCCCCCATTACTCCCGTTGTACCTGGTAGAGTGGCTTTAAGTATTAATAAAATCTGTTAAAGTATGGAACCATAACTAGAACCTAGGACATTGCATGAATCCTAGGAATGAGAAATATATGGAATGATAGTTCCTAGGTGTTGCATGAATCCTAGGGCTGGAAAACTAGTTGTATGCTAGATCCTAGGATGTGGCATGAATCTTGGGATGGAAAAACTAGTGGAATGTATAATACTGCAGTCTTGGAAAAAAATGGGAAGGAATATAAAGCTGCCTGTAAATTGAATTCACAGCTGCCGGTTACGAATAAAGAAACATGTTTGGGATCATGGTTTGTAAGAACGTGAAAATGGAAAGTAAGACATAAGATGTTCTGGAACCCTACGGGGAAGTAGGAGTAGAACTCCTGGAAAGCGAATGGAATAGAATTGGGGGAAGTGAGCTGGCCCTTGAGTACGGAGTACCAAGGAGAGCGACTGTCCCCCTGTTTAGTGCAGAGCTGAGCTAGCTGCCCCAGGGACCCGGGGGTTAGGACTGGCCACTCTGTACCGACTTGTTGGCCCTCGTGTACGTAGTACCGAGGAGAGCTAGTAGTGTTAGGAGAGTACTAGCTACCCCACGGGCCCCGGGGTTCTGCTAGCCTCCTTCACCGACTTGTTAGGACCACTAGGGCAAACCAGGGTAGTCAGGCGAGGGTGCGCGGACTGTGGAGGGGCAAGGCCCCGGTTTGGTTACTGTGGAGGGGTTGGACCCCTGTTACTGAGAGGGCTCTGCCCTGGTTCCGTGCTGTGCTTTGGGCGCACCCGTTAACGGAAATGACTGACTGCGTGCCAGTGCGGGCTAGCTACCTGTGCGTTTATCGCGCGTGCCGTAGTCACCGTTACGTCTGTCAGTGACCTTGGGGTGGTTGACTGAGGGTAGGATCACCACGGGGGACTCTCCCGGCCAGGAGAGCACCACGTGCTACTTCTACTTTTGGAAAAGACTGCAATCAAGATCGTTCCCACGAGGACATTCGAGATCAAGTAAAGGATCTGAGAAACAAATGAAATAGTGAGAAAAATTGAAAGATGTGAATAAAGGAAGTAATAGAACATAACAGCTACTGTACACTCTACTGTTGCCTTTAGTTAGTTTGCCACTCTACTCAGCGTTTGCTGACGTGTTACACTCGTTACCTTTTTCAGGACCAGGTGTTGAGCAGCCAGGGTCGGCGGCTGCAGAGGACGCTGGGCCGAGTAGGGTCCAGTAGAGTTACCACAGCCTTTTGTACCTCTTTTGTTTCTGTTCTAGTGAGTAGTTTTTGTTTCCGCTGTACCTTCTTTACCTGCAGTTCTTGTTATATGATAAATGTTGTTTTACTGTTGTGGTGGTACCTACTGTAGTAGTTTCTTTCCTTACTGCTGTACTTTCTTACTGTTAGTTATATTCATGCTGAATGTGGTTTATTTTACTGTCTTTTGGTTACTTCCTCGTTGGACGACTAGGTCTTGGGATTAGTTGAGTCGGTCCGGTTCTCGTGTCTCGCAGGGACTCGGGAATCGGGTCGTTACAAGATGGTATCAGAGCAAGGTCGTCCCGAGAAGTGAATCAACTGACTGGAAAATAACCAATTCACTTGTTTATAGCTAGAGTAGCCACCACAACATATCTCTTGACATGAGCTCTTAGAAGTTTCGTTAGGTACCGTTTGTTTGACGTTTTCGTTTTGTTTTGCGTCTCCTTGCAGGAGATGCCTCGTCGCGGGACTGGTGAGACTGGCCGCGGGCGCGGCCGAGGGCGAGGTCGGCGAGGTGGACGTGCTGTCGTTGACGTCTCGGTGGACCAGCCACCACTCCTTGGCATCCAGGCCCAGGACCTCGCCAGATTGATGCGGGATATTGTACTAGAGGAGCTCCACCCCCCGCCCCGAGCACCTCCTCCTGGGGTTGCAGAGGGGGAGTCCTCTGTGGGACCACGCGACGGACACGGCGCTGGACACGAGGGAGGGGATGGGCCCCTGCCACCCCCACCTTCCTCCGACACTTCTGTACACGAGGCACCTTCGCCTGGAGGTGCACCAGCACCTCCCCTACAGCGCCACTTCGATCTTTTCGGACAGTTCCGGAAGCTGAAGCCCCCTCCTTCAAGGGGGATGAGGACCCGACCGAGGCAGAGGACTGGCTTGAGCAGCTGGAGAAGATCTTCGACACCCTTCGCCCCCCGGTGGAGTGCCGCATGGCCTTTGCCACGTACCAGCTGGAGAGTGCGGCACACCGGTGGTGGAGGGCGGTCCGGGGACAGGAGAGGGACGAGCCGATGTGGGACCAGTTCGTCACCCTCTTCTGCGAGCAGTACTTTCCCCAGACGTGGCAGGACCAGAGGAGGCTGGAGTTCCACACTCTCTGCCAAGGGACGATGACTGTGAGCGCATACCGCACGCGTTTCTTGGAGCTGTCCCGCTTTGCAGCGACAGCGGTAGCCACTAAGGAGGAGCGCCTTTGGAGGTTCACCGAGGGGCTCCGGCCTGCGATCCGGGGGTATGTCAAACCCCTGAAGCTGCCGACGTTTTCGAGGGTGGTAGAGGCAGCTATGACTTACGAGGAGACCAACCCGTCCGCGCGAGAGACTGACGACGGGCGGAAGAGGCCCTTTCAGCCAGACTTCTCACAGGGCCGGCGAGAACGGAGACACGTGGCATCCGCAGGAGAGCTGTCACGTTGTGCAGGGCCATCAGTGGCCTTTGGGGGCCCTCGACCGGGGCCAGTCGCCAGCACCGGACCCCTGCCTAGCTGATAGCAGGGACTCACTGAGGGCGGGAGTCGGGTTCCCCTCTGCTACCAGTGTGGCCAGCCAGGCCACATCAGGAGGGACTGCCCATCTAGGGCAGGAGGTCAGCAGATACTTCCCGCGCAGAGTACTGGAGGGCGCGCAGGAGGCCGCGGTTCCAAGGAGCGAGGAGGCCGCGGTTCCCAAGCGCGAGGAGGAGGATAGCAGTCGCGAGGAGGGTACCGACCAGCACCTACCCGTCCGACGTAGAGTGTGGCTGCTTCGTCCGCACCTAGAGCTGAGGGGCGTATCAATGCCCTAACTCACAGGGACGCCAGAGCTTCGGGATCCGTGGTAGCAGGTATGGTTTCAGTTTCTGGCAGACTCGTTTACACGCTTTTCGATTCCGACGCTACGCACTCGTTTGTCGCAGCCAGTTTCACAGTTAGTTTGGACCAGGATTATACACTGTTAGAGAATCCGTTGGTAAGCAGAGGTCCGAGTGGTCAGCTATTTGTAGCTGAGGAGGTGTACACAGATTGCGAGGTCAGTGTTGGAGGACATAGCCTGCCAGCTGACCTGATTATGATCCAGATGGAGGACTTTGGAGTGATTCTGGGGATGGATTGGCTGTCCGCTTACCACGCCTTGGTAGATTGTTTTGAGAGGAAGATTGTCTTCTCCATTCCGGAGTTGCCTTCTTTCGAGTTTCACGGGCAGCCAGTGGACGGAGGTTTCAGGTGCATTTCGGTACTTCGGGCGGCGAGACTTTTGAGCCAGGGGTGTGAGGGCTTCCTAGCCTGTGTGGTGGCAGAGCCCAGCCTTGCGGCAGACTTTCAGAGCATCCCGGTGGTCAGAGAGTTCCCCGACGTGTTTCCAGACGAGTTACCAGGACTACCGCCCGAGCGTGAGATCGAGTTTGAGATCTCACTAGTACCAGGGACCAGCCCCATCTCCACTGCGCCATACAGGATGGCACCGCTCGAGCTGCGAGAGCTCAAGTCCCAGTTGCAGGACCTTTTGGAGAAAGGTTTCGTGAGGCCCAGTGCGTCTCCCTGGGGAGCCCCGGTACTGTTTGTGAAGAAGAAGGATGGGACCCTACTCCTTTGTGTGGACTACCGACAGCTGAATAGGGTCACCATCAAGAACAGATATCCGCTGCCGAGGATCGACGATTTGTTTGACCAGTTGCGGGGTGCCACGGTGTTTTCCAAGATCGACTTGAGGTCTGGATACCACCAGTTGAGGATTAGGGAGACCGACGTCTCCAAGACAGCTTTCCGCACCCGGTACGGACACTACGAGTTTTTGGTCATGCCGTTTGGGCTGACCAATGCCCCCGCTGCTTTCATGGACCTGATGAACAGGGTGTTTAGACCATACTTGGAACAGTTCGTGGTGGTTTTCATAGATGATGTACTCATCTATTCTAGAGATCGGACGCAGCACGGACAGCACTTGCGGATGGTTCTGGACACTCTAAGATGATGCAGGTTGTACGCCAAATACAGCAAGTGCGAGTTCTGGTTGAGGGAGGTGACCTTCTTGGGTCATGTGATCTCTGGTGACGGCCTGGCGGTGGACCCCGCCAAGGTCGAGGCAGTGCTCAGGTGGGAGAGACCGCGTTCAGTCACTGAGATTCGCAGTTTCCTGGGACTGGCAGGTTACTACAGACGGTTCATCAGAGGATTTTCACAGATTGCGCGTCCTATGACACAGTTGACCGGGAAGGACGTGCCTTTCGCTTGGACAGACGCCTGTGAGGCGTGTTTTCTGGAGCTGAAGGAGAGGTTGACCTCGGCTCCCGTGCTCACCATCCCTGACAGTAGTGGCGGGTTCGTTGTGTACACGGACGCTTCCTTGCAGGGGTTAGGAGGTGTGCCCATGCAGAGGGGTCACGTGGTCGCTTACGCTTCGCGGCAACTGAAGCCCCATGAGCATACCTACCCTACCCACGACCTAGAGTTGGCAGCTGTTGTCTTCGCGCTGAAGACATGGAGGCACTACTTGTACGGTGAGACCTTCGAGATTTTTACAGATTACAAGAGCCTCAGATATCTTTTTGACCAGAAGGAGCTCAACATGAGACAGAGACGTTGGTTGGAGCTCCTGAAAGACTACGACTGCAGCATCTCCTACCACCCGGGAAAGGCCAATGTGGTGGCTGACACCTTGAGCCGTAAGGCGCCCGCACGCTTGGCCAGTCTACTGTTACAGAGTTGGAGCCTTTTGGAGGAGGTGGGCAGTTGGCGACCTCTAGAGTTACGAGGGTACTGTGGGGCAGTGACGGTGACACGGCAGACCAGGCCAGAGCTGATAGACCGCATCATCACGGGACAGATGGCCGATCCGTACTTGCAGTCTTTGCGCGACAGAGTACTATCAGGGGACCCAGGGGACTTCTCTTTCACAGACCAGGTGCTACGCTTGAGGGGACGGTTGTGCGTTCCCAGAGACGAGGAGCTGTTGAGAGAGCTCCTGACTGAGGCACACGGTTCCAGATTCACCATACATCCAGGAAACACAAAAATGTACCATGACTTGAGACGCGAGTTTTGGTGGAGAGGGTTGAAGCGGGATGTGGGTGAGTTCGTGCAGCAGTGCTTAGTGTGCCAGCAGGTGAAAGCCGAGCATCAGAGGCCTGCAGGGCCACTTCAGCCGCTTCCAGTGCCAGAGTGGAAGTGGGAGAGCATCACCATGGACTTGGTGGTGGGCTTACCTGTTACCCAGCGAGGACACGACGCAGTCTGGGTAATAGTGGATAGATTGACGAAGACGGCACGATTCGTGCCGATCCGAGTCACTTTGGGACCAGCACAGTTGGCAGAGAGGTATATCCGTGATGTGGTGCGACTACACGGAGTTCCGCGGGAGATCGTATCCGACCGGGATACCCGATTTACGTCCCAGTTTTGGGCTGAGTTTCAGCAGGCTTTGGGGACGAGGTTGAGGTTTAGCACGGCTTACCACCCCCAGACGGACGGACAGTCGGAACGCACGATACAGACACTTGAGGACCTTTTGCGTGCCTGTGTACTGGACTGGAGGGGCTCTTGGGAGGAGCACCTGCCCCTGGCGGAGTTTGCATACAACAACAGTTATCACTCGAGCATCGACATGGCTCCCTACGAGGCTCTGTACGGCCGGAAATGCATGGCACCCTTGAGTTGGGTTGAGGTGGGGACCAAGTGGGAGGTTGGCCCCAAGTTGATCCGGCAGAGTCAGGAGGTAGTTGAGCAGATCCACAGACGACTCCGCACTGTCAGGAGCAGACAGAAGAGCTACGCGGATCGCAGACGCAGAGAGGTGCAGTTCGAGGTTGGGGACCACGTCTTCCTTCGTGTTTCGCCCATGAAGGGCTTACAGCGGTTTGGGGTGAGAGGGAAGCTCGCGCCGAGGTTCGTGGGGCCCTTTGAGGTCCTGGAGCGGGTTGGACCCATTGCTTACAGACTTGCCCTTCCCCCGCAGCTTTCTGGTGTGCACGACGTGTTCCACGTGTCCAACCTCAGGAAGTACGTAGCCGATTCCAGTCACGTACTGAGTCACGAGAGCGTCGAGGTGAGCGACGACCTGACCTACCCCGAGCGGCCAGTGCAGATCCTAGACCGAGCCGTCCGCTGTTTGAGACGAAAGCAAGTACCCCTGGTAAAGGTTTTGTGGAGGAGCCGGCGGTACGAGGAGGCTACCTGGGAGCCTGAGGCAGCAATGCGGGAGCGGTACCCGGAGCTTTTCGCGGGTACGTCTTTTCTGACCGGCTTCGGTCCTCTTTGAGTTTGTTATGGTTATCTGGACATCTTTTTCCCACACCCTAGTTGGCACAAGTTTCGGGGACGAAACTTCCTTTGAGTTTGTTATATTGTAACGAACGCGTGCCCCAGACGTCTTTTAAGACGTCTGGGAGGAGGCCCAGACGTCGGTCCAGACGTCTGGGATCACATCAAGACGTCTGAACAGACATCTGGGATCGTTTCCAGACGTCTGGAAAATAGTTATTTTCGCACGGGAGAGTCGTCTGCGCGCCTCTGCGCGTAGACCCGCGATTCCTCTCTCTCTCTCTCTTTTTCCCTCTCTCTCTCTGCGGCTGCAGGCAACCTGCCACCCCCTCTCTCCTCCTCGTGCGGCCTTAAAAGGGCCACGCCTCCCCTCCCGTCTCCACAGTCTCCTCCTTCTTCTCCTTCCTGTGCGCGAGAGCGAGCGGACACGAGGGCTGCAGCGACGGCCGCAGTGAGCGCGGAGGTGCGGCGTGCGAGGGCGGAGCTCTGCCGTGAGGGCGAGCTCGCCGGAGCGGCTTGGCCGGCCGGCGGAGGGCGCAGGGGGCGCGGAGCGACGCGGAGAGGGACCTGCTGCGGTCTGAGCAGCAGACGCGCGAGGTGCGACGCGGGCGGCGTCGCGAGCGGAGGCTGAGCAGCGCCCTGATTCTGGAAAAATTTCCAGAATCAGACGTCGGGGTTGATAGCCAGACGGCGAGGGAGACGTCTGGAAGCTCATACAGACGTCTGAAAGGTGAGTTTTCCGCCTCCTTCTTCCTTCCTGTCGACTGACCGTACTGAGGGAGGGAGTTGGCTGTGCGCAGGCTCGCTGATTCGCCATCCTTTGCGAATCAGACGTCTGGAAGTTGTACCAGATGACGGGAGTGACCTCCAGACGTCCAGGGTGACCATCGGACGTATGGGAGCTAGGACAGACGTCCCCGCAGACAACTAGACGTTTGGGAAACCACACTGAACAGGTAATTCTCTGATCCACTGTTTAAGACGTCTGGAAGAAGTTCCAGACGTCTGATTTTGCACAGTATCGTCTTTTTCGACCCATTTAGGGCCCGTTCGGGCTCCATTTTCCGCGATTCGAGTTGCGTTCTTTTCAGAATTAATTCCTCTACCCGTCTACAGTAGCTATACACTGTTTTGAGACACTCCTTGTGTTTGATCCTTGTGATAGGACCTCGTTCAGTTGCAGTCTTGGGAGTCGCAGAGGCGCGCGGGATTCCCGATCATGCCCCCATTACTCCCGTTGTACCTGGTAGAGTGGCTTTAAGTATTAATAAAATCTGTTAAAGTATGGAACCATAACTAGAACCTAGGACATTGCATGAATCCTAGGAATGAAAAATATATGGAATGATAGTTCCTAGGTGTTGCATGAATCCTAGGGCTGGAAAACTACTTGTATGCTAGATCCTAGGATGTGGCATGAATCTTAGGATGGAAAAACTAGTGGAATGTATAATACTGCAGTCTTGGAAAAAAATGGGAAGGAATATAAAGCTGCCTGTAAATTGAATTCACAGCTGCCTGTTACGAATAAAGAAACATGTTTGGGATCATGGTTTGTAAGAACGTGAAACTGGAAAGTAAGACATAAGATGTTCTGGAACCCTACGGGGAAGTAGGAGTAGAACTCCTGGAAAGCGAATGGAATAGAATTGGGGGAAGTGAGCTGGCCCTTGAGTACGGAGTACCAAGGAGAGCGACTGTCCCCCTGTTTAGTGCAGAGCTGAGCTAGCCGCCCCAGGGACCTGGGGGTTAGGACTGGCCACTCTGTACCGACTTTTTGGCCCTCATGTACGTAGTACCGAGGAGAGCTAGTAGTGTTAGGAGAGTACTAGCTACCCCACGGGCCCCGGGGTTCTGCTAGCCTCCTTCACCGACTTGTTAGGCCCACTAGGGCAAACCAGGGTAGTCAGGCGAGGGTGCGCGGACTGTGGAGGGGCAAGGCCCCGGTTTGGTTACTGTGGAGGGGTTGGACCCCTGTTACTGAGAGGGCTCTGCCCTGGTTCCGTGCTATGCTTTGGGCGCACCGGTTAACGGAAACGACTGACCGCGTGCCAGTGCGGGCTAGCTACCTGTGCGTTTATCGCACGTGCCGTAGTCACCGTTACGTCTGTCAGTGACCTTGGGGTGGTTGACTGAGGGTAGGATCACCACGGGGGACTCTCCCGGCCAGGAGAGCACCACGTGCTACTTCTACTTTTGGAAAAGACTGCAATCAAGATCGTTCCCACGAGGACATTCGAGATCAAGTAAAGGATCTGAGAAACAAATGAAATAGTGAGAAAAATTGAAAGATGTGAATAAAGGAAGTAATAGAACATAACAGCTACTGTACACTCTACTGTTGCCTTTAGTTAGTTTGCCACTCTACTCAGCATTTGCTGACGTGTTACACTCGTTACCTTTTTCAGGACCAGGTGTTGAGCAGCCAGGGTCGGCGGCTGCAGAGGACGCTGGGCCGAGTAGGGTCCAGTAGAGTTACCACAGCCTTTTGTACCTCTTTTGTTTCTGTTCTAGTGAGTAGTTTTTGTTTCCGCTGTACCTTCTTTACCTGCAGTTCTTGTTATATGATAAATGTTGTTTTACTGTTGTGGTGGTACCTACTGTAGTAGTTTCTTTCCTTACTGCTGTACTTTCTTACTGTTAGTTATATTCATGCTGAATGTGGTTTATTTTACTGTCTTTTGGTTACTTCCTCGTTGGACGACTAGGTCTTGGGATTAGTCGAGTCGGTTCGGTTCTCGTGTCTCGCAGGGACTCGGGAATCGGGTCGTTACAGTAAACTACCTATCATTTTGGATCCAATTGGAGAAAGAGAGATAAAGAGTTTGTAATACCCAGAAACTAGTGCATATTCGGAGTACCGTCCTTCCCCTAGACGTACACCTATTCTGGTGGAACTGGGTTACCAAACCTTTGCATGTGCCTTTCTCTATGGTTAATTTTGTTGATTTGAGGTTCCCATTGTAAGGGCCTCGATTAGAGGGCATGATGAATTCATATTTAATTATATAATTCATGCCTAACTATTATTAGTTTAAGGGTATTTTAAGCATAATTGCATTAGGTTAGGACATTATAGTCAGTCATGTAACGTAATGTAGGTAATGCATGTTAGGTTTAATTAATACATTTTTAGTCTAATTTTATATTGTGCATTGATGGACACCTTCCTCTCCTTGTAGGTGCTTTTTCAAGGTCTCAATTGGACCTCCACATCAGAGGCAACCAAACTAAGCTCATTTGACCAGATTGCACCCAATCAAGCTCACCTAACCCTCCATAATCACCATAGTCGACCACTTAAGCATAGATCTACATATACTTCCCACCTTTAATAGCCCCTCAACTTCATTACTTACACATTTGTTAATGATTTCAAGAGGTTAATATTTCCCAATGACCTTAATCCACCATTAAGCAAACAATTAGGATTTCAATTAACCTATTAAACACATAAAAAAATCTAAGCCCTTAAAATTTATGCTAAAATCACCACTCATTTAAGTAAAAATCACCTCATACTATAATTTGGGCAAAAATCACCGGGAATATTTATGGTTTTTTGCTCTATATTTTAGAATATCACTGACGTAATCTTTATTTTGCACCAGCAATTTTGAGGTTATTGATGATTTGCACTGGTGATTTTTCTCTATATTAGTAATATCACTGGTGCATTCTTCATTTTGCACCGATGATTTTTGGGCTACTTGATGATTTTTTCTCTCTATTTTGGAATACGCCGGTGCAATCTTGGTTTAGCACCAATGATATTTAGTGTTGATGTATTAGTTATATTTCTTTACTAATGGCACCTCAAGTTTGAAGATTAGGATAAATGAGCATAACTTCAAATGCCAATGAGACTTAAAATAAAAAAGACTATAAGTTGAGATGTCAATGGCACCACAAAAATAGACTGGGATGAATCAACCTATCTTGAGATGCTAATGGCACCTCAATTATTATGACTTGATCCTAGCTCCCTACGGAACCCAAGAATGACTCGCCTTGACTAAATACCAAGACCCAGTCATCCAACGAGAAATAAGCAAATGCACAAAATCATTCCACAACCACACATGCAATGTAACTAAGCAGAAAATAGATAATAGGTGGAAATGGAAAACAGAACAGAAATCCCAAAAGTATTACATGCCATAAGCGGAAGAGTACAATTGCAGACATAGCTATAATAGCAAGAGACATAATAGAAACAAGTACTACATACTAAAGATACTCACTACCAACAAAAGTGGCCTTCGAAATAGAAAACAGCGAAGGTACAATTACGGCTGGGCTCGACTGGACCTAACACCCTTTGAAGCTAATGGCGCTAGCTACTCAACTCCCTAACCTAAACATGGTTATATATATCTGTAGTCAGCTAACGCTGAGTAGAGTAGTGTATATGTCATTTACATGCAATTAAACGTAGAGGAGTAAACAGTTAACTAATCATACAATTTACAGTTACGTATTATTATCTGTGTTTGTCTAAATAATCTATGTGTTTCTGATTCAGTTTCTAGTAAGGGTCAACAACGTTTCTTAATCCACTTGTTCCCTAAGGGAACGATCTTGATGCAGTTTTCCCACGATGCAGGATGTACACGTGGTACTCTCTTAGCTGGGAGAGCTCCCCGTGGTTGTCCTACACCCAATCTACCACCCCGGGATCATGATCGTGATGTAGCGGTGACTACGACACGTGCGATATGTGCATGGGTAGCTACCTTGCATTGGCACGCAGTCAATCGTCGTTTGCGTGCTAAATCAGGGTTTAAAAACTACTTTGTTTCAATATAGCCGAAAGTAGTGCATGAACAAATATAATTTAATACTCGAATGTAATCCGAGGTCATTCACTGGGAGCTAGTGTTGCAATTAATATTAAGATCATAATTTTAAGCATAATATAGCAATATAATGGAAATCTCAAGCACAAGTAATATAAATATCAAAGCAAGAGTTAATGTAGCCAAAATGATTAGGGTAAAATGGTGATTTGAATCCTCAATTACCCTAATTACAATAATGTCAAATATCTCAACAGTATCAATCAACCAAATGCCACATAGGATAAGTGCACAATGCACTCCTTGTCGAAGATCAGATGACTGGAATTTCAGTCAGATAGCTTAACCTTCTCCTGCAACAGTGCCAAAGGGACACTATTCCTCTTTCTTCCGCCTTGGCTCTTCTTTTCTCTTCTTCTTCTTCTCTTCTTTCTTTCTCTACCATGGCTTTTCTTCGTTGGCTTTTTCTCTTCACACATAGGGGGAATACTTGTGAATTTCACTAAGTGTTAGGATCTCTCTGAAGCAAAACCCCCCTCAACCCCTTGCTCTCTCTCCCTCTCCTCCTTTCCTCTTTCTCAATGTTTGGGCATATATTTGGGTAATCGGGTATTCAGATATCCACGTACCTGAGACCAGGGCTGCAGGCGTGGGTCGTAGTCGAGGTGTGAGAGAGTAGGCAGGCAAGTGAGCAGGTAATGGGGACTTGGCCACCATGTCTTGGGTGAGGGGTTGGGGTAACTTTTGCATAATGTACGGCTTCATCTACTCGGTGACTTCTGATGTGGGACTAAATTCCCCTTCTTTCTTGCGTGTAGCAGCAGGTAGCTTCTTCCAGCTAATTCGTTCAACGCGGACAGTCAATGTCCCAATTGTTGGTCTCTTAGTGCTCCTAGGTCATTTCCGTAGTTACTGGAGTCGGTACCTGGAGCGAGCGTATGATAGAGCAAGCTTCCAACTTTGCTTAAAGCTCCCATCAATGGCAGTGAAGGAGCGAACACTTGAAATAGTGAAAAAGGCCTAAAGGCCACATCAAAAGCACTCAAGAGCTTCGCGAGGATGCAGGGATTGTGGTGGTGGCAGTGGCGTGCTACGAAATTGATTGTAGGTGGCTAGTTGAGATGGAAATCGAAGGTGGAATTAGGACTATTCAGTTGAGGGCTTGGGCGAGTAATCACCTCAATTTTTTGATGGGTTTTGCTCACCTAGATTAGGCGAAGGTCGTAGGATTGTCGGTGAAGTGTTTGGAGCAGTGGAGTGAGTGGAGAGCTTCGTCGAAGGAGTGGCTGGAGCGAAGGAAGATGAAGTTGTGGAGGTTGAAGCGGTGGTCGAGTTGGAGTGTAGTGGCACGGTGATGATGTGTAGATGCTAAGGAGTCGATGAATCTAGCTAATGGATGAAGAGGAGCGGAGATGGCACCGGTTGTGGTATGGCCGGCGTCGGTGGAGATGTAAACTCCGATGAGTTAGATGGCGATGAAGATGGGGTTAGGGAGTGTCACACGGGTATGTTGAGATGCGGAAGACGACGAGGAAGAAGAACCAGCTGCCAATGGTATGTGGCGGCTGGCTAAAGAGCTGGGGATAGGAGTTCCCCGTAGCAAGCTCGGAGTGAGCTGGAGGTAGAGGAAGGAGGAGGATTTTCGGTTTAAAACTTGCTAAAGAAGAGGGGAATGCCAAGGAGGTCTTTTATAGGCCAAAGAGCGGGCTTCAAAGATTGGAAACCAAGCTTTGAAAGTTAGAAAATCATGGAATAGGTTTAGGATTTCCAAGAGTTAGCATGAACTCTTGGACGAGATTTGGAAGGCAAGACCTGTCTCAGATTGAAGGGCAACTCCTCAAGAATCTTTCTTCCAAACTTGGAAGGATTTCGTCGCAAAGTCAAGGAGAATCTCTTGATTGATGGTCGGTAGTTCCTGGGTTCACACAGTAATGGTGGTAGGGGCACTTTTTTGAAGAAGACGAAGAAGCTAGGGGATTTTGTAATAAATTCAGAAGCTGAGGGGTTATTTCAGAGAATAAGAGTCAAACTTGGACTAAAATGCAAAATAGGTTGAGACAATCTTTGATTGGGTCCAAATTTTGATAAAAGCCTAATTTAGACCTAAGAAATCTAATGATGAAGTTGGATTTTGGTTTTGACCTAGTCTGACTGGGTAATTTATGCAAAAACCTAAATTAGGGTAACGGTCTTTCTGTGACTCTATTTTTGGTCAAAAATGGGTTCTAATGGTCAATTTAAGGATGCCAAACCCTATAGAATATTCTTCTATAAATTTTAAAGGGTTTATGTGAATTTTATCTTGACTAGAACCTCAGTTAATTAAGCAGGTCTATTTTTAGGATTTCAGATATCCATTAATTCCTGAAGTGCATGAAAACCCGTTTCTGTTTGCACGAATGCACTTATTAGACATTAATGACTAAATGACCTTTAATAAACCCCTGGCATATCTCGTGGTTATTTTGTATTTGTGATGAGATGGTAAAATTACAGAAATAACCCTATTTTCATCTTTTCTTCTCAAAACAACTATCCCTACTCTAGAGACCTTCTGACTAATATGTAGGAGCTTTTATTGAGTTTATAAGACCAAATTGAGCTAGTTATGACTCATGATGGTGTTCTTGTCATACCACCATGCCTAGCTTTTGCTAGTCCCTTAGCAAAATTTTATGAATCGAACCAGTTATCCAAGTCGGATGTAACTGTCAGGATGCCTTACTAAGCTGCATCTTTAGGAATAAGATCATAATACCAACCATAGGCCTAGAGGTACTCAAGTACTAGCCCAGATCCAGACCTGACTAGCTTTTGTCTTAGTCTGTTGCGGAGGTTTCTAAGTCCCGCAGGAACTAACCTAAGGTTCGTTGGACTCAGTGGTTAAAGTATCCATGCTTTAAACATGGTTAGTCCAGGCTTAGTTTACCAGTGCATTTTGTAAGAGAGAGATATAGAAGGAGAATTTGATTTGTGGAGAGCTTTCTCTCTCTTTTTCTTTTCATTATATTTTTCCCTACATCCATTTTCGGATTATCCCTAAACATGGTCTATATCGAATTCCTTGACCCCACCATCAATCCTCATAGAGCCCCTAGCAATCGATGCTTTGAGATAGCACTGCCCATGGCAGCCACCAGAACCTTGGCTTTCGAGATTTCAGGATAATCCTGCCCATGGCATTTTGTAGCTAAATCTAGATCCTAGCAATCGACATTTCATGATAACGCCTCTCATGGCATTTGAACCAGCACAAGGTGCTTACATGCTTCTGGTAGGATATTTAGATATCCTAGGAGACAAGCACCAAGGAGACAATATGTTATTGCGCATCTTCGAGGGGAATTTCCCACCTCTCCATGCTGGGAACTCATCCAAATCAACTTGTGTTTTCGAGCCACTCCTAATCTAGATCTTAGGACCTTTTCCAGAATAGATTAAATGCCCTTTGACATGATTTCATTATTTAGAGCACATTGAACCAAATTGTGTGTGATTTAGGGTGCTTAAGTTACCAAGTCTAACAAATCAGAGGTCAGTTAACGAGGCAGAATACTACCTAAGCCTTAGACCTAATACATAAGCTTTCATTTTCCCCAACCTCTTGAGGACTAATCCGGATCTTGACAAGTATGTAGGTGTTTAAATCTACTTAGATCCAAGAGGCCTAAGGTCAGTATTCGCCACTAATCCTTTAAGTTTTAGCCTTCCAGGTCTTAACTCATCATTCAATCCAACCAAAAAGTTAGGTAAGTTTCATATTACTTTGAAGAGACTCAATTTCTTTCATTATCTTTTTCCTCCTTTCTTTTCTTTTCAATTTTTCTTCCCTCGTTTCCTTATTTTTCTCCAAAATGGCCTTTCCTTTTTCCTCAATCTCCCTTTTTTTTTTTTGAGAAGCCCTTATTGTAAATTGATTCTTATGGTATTTTGCACTTTAATTCCCCCCATGCCTACAATTTGCAATGTCCTCATTATAAATTAGGTGAGGTTGAGTTCAGCTTAGATCGTACATTAGAACAGGTTCAAAGGGTGGGTGGACGAGTCGGGATGACTATTGCAGACTCTTTCAAGCTCTGGTACGAGTATCAGAGGTGGAGTTGGCTGTCCTAATCGATGAACCCTAAAGTACAATATGAGTTCAGCAATGAGATGTGACAAAAGGGTTTCGACTTTTTCAAGAAAATGACGGGTTGCCTCCTGTTAAACATTGAGTTTAATGCCATCAGCCAGGTGCAATAGGATCAAGAAGAATGGAGATCAAAGGTCACCTCAGCCAAGTTCGTGTCAGTGAGTTCAATGAATGGCTTCAGTCGCTGGCCATTCATAATGAAAGGTTTAGAATCAAGGCTGGGTTGACTGATTTCAACGGTTCCATTTTCAAAGATTCATCTCACCAAGAATGGTGCAATCCACTTAGATCAGAGTTTACCTGGGAAAAGTTTAAGCTTAGCATCAAAGAGTGGAACATTCTGACCAGGATGGAAAGCTCCACTAGAAATGTGTTTGTCATGAAAAATCTTTACATGATCTTTATAAATTCGTGAATTCTCGTACGAGTCATTGCGTAGTTCCTCAATCTTGCTCATCTAAAGCTGACGGTGGGTTCCGGCCTTCAGCAGATCTAGATTGCACTTCTGTCCTGCCCAATAGGCTTTGTGCTCCATCTCGATGGGGAGGTGACATGCCTTCCCGTACAGCAATTTGAATGGAGACATACTTAATTTGGTTTTGTGGGCGGTCCTATAAGCCCACAAAGCTTTTGGAAGTCGAGCTGACCAATCCTTCTTATCAGGGCGAACAGTGACCTAGAGGATTTTCTTGATCTCCCGATTAGACAGTTCAGCCAATCAATTGGTTTGGGGGTGGTAAGGAGTCAAGATTCGGTGTGATACCTCATACTTGGTCATCAGGAATCTGAACTGTACATTTGTAAAATGGGTCCCTCCATCGGAGATAATGGCACATGGGACACCGATGTGCTGATGAATGAGCTTGATTACCACTTTATGATCGTTGGTTTGGGTTGGGATAGCTTCAATCCATTTAGACATGTATTCAACAGTGAGGAGAATGTATTCGAAGATGTCTGATTTAGGGAAGGGTCCCATAAAATCAATCCCCCATATATTGAAGATTTTGCATATGAGAATCGGTTGTGAAGGCATCATATCATGGTGGCTCATGTTGCCCAAGGTTTGGCAACGAGTGCATGCCTTATAGTAGTCGTATGCATCCTTGAAGATCGTGGGCCAATAAAAGCCACACTGAAGGATTTTAGCTGTGGTTCTATGTCTGGAGAAGTGTCCACTATAGGCCTGGTCATGGCAGATGGACAGAATGTCCTAAATTTTCGCTTCCTAGATGCATTGTCTGATGATCTGATCAGCACCAATGCGAAAAAGGTACAGGACTTCTCAGATGTAGTACTTGGCATCAGAAAGCAACTTGTCGTTCTTGGCCTTTGGCCAATTGGACAGGATCTGAAGTGGTGCCAAGTAGTTAACTAAATCAACGTACCAAGGAAGTCCTGTATCGATGGTCAGGAGGTGCTCATCAGGAAAGTGTTCTGTGATTGGTTCGGAAGGGTCGATGATATTGGAAGGAAGGTGGGACAAGCGATCAGCTACCATGTTCTGTTTTCCTACCTTGTGGCAAATCTCGAGGTCAAATTCTTACAACAGCAAGATTCAGTGGATTAGTCGAGGTTTTGCATCCTTCTTCGAGAGGAGGTGCCTCACTGCGGTGTGATCCGAGTATATGATAACATGAGAACCCAAAAGATAGGATCAAAATATTTTGAGGCCAAAGACTATAACTAGCAGCTCTTTCTCAGTAACTGTTTAGTTATGCTGAGCCTCGTCAAGTGTCTTGCTAGCGAAGTAGATGACCATGGGTTTTCCATCTATTTTCTACCCAAGTACCACACCCATTGCATAGTCAGATGCATCGCACATGATCTCAAAGGGTAGAGACCAGTCAAGGGATTACAGGATTGGTGCTTGGGTGACTCGATCATGTAGGCTCTCAAATGCATGAGTGCACTCGATGATTTCAAAGGGGACATCCTTTGACAATAGATTAGTCAGGTGTTACGGCCCGGTTCCTGAATCCCTACAGGACACGAGACCGGACCGACTAGACTGATCCCAAGACCCAGTCGTCCAAGGAGAAAGTAACCAAAAGGTAGGAAAGTAAACCACATTCATTATGCTAAGCAACTAACAGTAAAAATAATACAGCAGTAAAGAAGTAAAAACTTCTACAGTATATATCACCACCACAACAGTAGAAAGTAACAAGGTATAGGAGTACAGAACGTAAAAGTACAGAACATAAAGGTATAAGAGTCTACTCACTACTACAAACGAGTACAAAAAAAGAGCTACAACTACTATGCTCTACTGGGCCTAGCACCCTCTGCAGCAGTAGGCACTGGCTACTCAACACCTAGACCTGAAAAGGGTTATGAGTACACAAAGTCAGCGAATGCTAAGTAGAGTGGCAACCAACTAACTAAAGCAGTAAAAGTGGACAGGGAGTTATTGTTTCTCAATTACATTCTTTAACTAATTATTGCTTTTCACCACTTGGTTTATTTATCAGGTCTCTTTCTTGATCTCGAATGTTCCTCACAGGAATGATCTTGATTGTAGTCTTTTCCGAAGGGTAGAAGGCACACGTGGTGCTCTGCTGGCTGAGAGAGTCCCCCGTGGTGATCCTACACACAGTCAACCACCGCAAGGTCATGGACAGACGTAACAGTGACTGTGGCACGCACGATAAGTGCATGGGTAGCTACTCCGCATAGGCACGCGGTTAGTCGTTTCCGTTAGCAGGTGCGCTCAAAGTATAGCATGGAACCAATATAGGTCCTAGCCCTCTCAGTAACAGGGGTCTAGCCCCTAAGAACCAAATAGGGGTCTCGCCCCTCTATAGTCCGCGCACCCTCACCTAACTACCCTCGTTTGCCCAGTGGGCCTAATAAGTCGATGTAGGGCAGCTAGCTGAACCCCGGCTCTCATGGGGTGGCTATCTCTCTCCCTACACTACTAGCTCTCCCTGGTACTGTGTATGCGAGGGAAAAGAAGTCTGTACAGAGTGGCCAATCCTAACCCTGGGTCCCAACCCAAGGGCAGCTAGCTCCGCTCTACGCTAAATAGGGGGACAGTCACTCTCCTTGGTACTCCATACTCAAAAGCCAACTCACTTCCCCACTCACATTTTCAGAACCATTCCATTTATTTCTAGGAGCTCTACTCCCACCCATAGGGTTCATGCTCATATTCCTCATTGCCAAGCCATACCAGGTTTCATCATTATTATTTCCATTCTCAGGTTATACATATGCAACTTGTATTGCTATCGTTCACATTTCCATACATTGGCTATACACAGGTAGCTCGTGTTTCCATCATTCACATTACCATTCTCAATTTATATACATGTAACTCGTATTATGTCATTTAACGTATACAAAAGGAAAGTTACATGCAACAGCTAACTAGCACAAGTATTTCATTTCTTACAGGCAGCTGTTATCCATTTATAAGCAATTGTTATCATTCTATCTACTCATTCATTCCACACATGCATTTAGGTTATAATTAAATTAGGGGGAAGCCACTCTACCAGTAAACCTAGGAGTATTGGGGGCTTGAACGGCAGGCTCACGTGCCTCAGCAAGTCCCGAACCCGCAATGGAAAGAAGTCCTATCACAAGGAACAGTCACAAGGGAAGTATCAGAATAATATAAAAAGCCTTCTAACAAGTAGAGGAACTCACAAGGAATACAACGGTATCTTATTTTCGTGAAACGGACCTCAAATGCACCCTAAACGGGTCAAAACAGGGTTTCTGTCTCAAATCAGACATCTGGAACAACTTCCAGATGTCTTAAAAGTGTCCAGTAACATACCTAAGTCTCTACGCCAATCCTCAGACATCTAGGAACTCTTCTGGACCGTCTGGACCCAGCTCCAGACGTCCAACTACCTCTCCGAATGTCTAAAAATGCTTCCCGTCGTCTGGTACGTCGCCCAGACGTCTGAAATGTGTGGAAGGGTGTCCCCATGCTTTCCCAAAGTGAATCCTGTATGCAGACATCGAATCCTCTCAAAAGGGCATGCAAAGTGGTAGCAGCAGAGCGGCCTGCATGGCCGTAACAGCAAAGGGGACGTACCTTCGTGAAACTCTCACCTCAGACGTCCGAAAACTCCTCCAAACATCCGCATCGTCGTATGGAGGTCACTCCAGATGTCAGATTCTGGGAAAAAACCCAGAACCAGTACTTGCTTCTGTTGCTCTCGCATCTCGCCCCCTCACCTGTAACTCCGGCTGCAGCAGTGCCAGGGAGGACCTCTCCGATGCACTCCTCCTCCTCGTGCATGCACCGCTCCGGCCGTGCACTCACCGGTGAGCTCCCACATGAGCTCACGAGCTCACTCTCCTACTCCTCTCCTCACACCGCTCCTCGACGCCACCTGCACGTTCTCTTGCTCGCGCTGTCTCTCTTGCTGGAGTGGAGAAGAAGAGGGGAAGGGGCTGGTGTGAGGAGAATGAGAGAGGGGAAGGGGGGTTTTATAAGATCGGTGGGTTATCGTTTTGCTAGAGGTGGGGAGAGAGAGAAGAAGGGGAGGAAAAATGATAGTACTGTCTACGCGCTACCCATGCATAGACGCGACCTCGTACTCAAAATTTTTTATTTCAAGACATCTGGGAAGGTTTCCAGACGTCTAACCAGATGTCTGACCCACAGTCTAGACGTCTGAAAAGGCTCAAAGAGCATGGGTCTTAACATCATAATAAACTTAAAGGAAGTTTCGTCCCCGAAACTTGAGCTAGCTAGGGTGCAGAAAAAGAACAAAATGCCCATAACAAACTTAAAGAGGACCGAAGCCAGTCTGAAAAGACGTACCCTCAAAAAGCTCTGGGCACTGCTCTCGCATTGCTACCTTAGGCTCCTAGGTAGCCTCCTCGTACCTCTGGCTCCTCCACAAAACCTTCACCATGGGTACTTGCTTCCATCTCAAACTCCAAACGACTCTATCTAGTATCTGCACTGGTTGCTCGGGGTAGGTCAGGTTGTCACCCACCTCGACATTCTCATAGCTCAGAATGTGACTGGGATCGGTGACGTACTTCCTGAGGTTGGACACGTGAAACACAACATGTACACCAGAAAGCTGGGGAGGAAGGGCAAGCCTACAAGCAACGGGTCATACCCGCTCCAAGACCTCAAAGGGCCCCACAAACCTCAACGCGAGCTTCCCTTTCACCCCAAAATGCTGCAGGCCCTTCGTGGGCGAAACACATAGAAAGACGTGATCCCCAACCTCAAACTGCACCTCTCTGCAGTTCTGATCAGCATAACTCTTCTGTTTGCTCCTGACAGTGCGAAGCTGTCTATGAATCTGCTCAACCACCTCCTGACTCTACCGGATCAACCTGGGGCCAACCTCCCACTTGGTCCCCACCTCAACCCAACTCAAGGGCTCAGTGCACGTCCATCTATAAAGGGCCTCGTAGGGTGCCATGCCGATGCTCGAGTGATAACTGTTATTATATGCAAACTCTGCCAAGGGCAAGTGCTCCTCCCAAGAGCCCCTCCAGTCCAATACACAGGCACGCAAAAGGTCCTCAAGCATCTGTATTGTGCGCTCTGACTATCCATCCGTCAGGGGGTGGTACGCCGTGCTGAACCTCAACCGTGTCCCTAAAGCCTACTGAAACTCAGCCCAAAACTGGGACGTGAAACGGGTATCCTGGTCGAATACAATCTCACGTGGAACTCTGATGAGAGCCTCATCATGAGCCATAACTAACTCATTTTGTCCTAATAAAGAGAATAAAAGCTCCTACATGACTTAGAAGAGGGCTTAATTGGAGGAATAAGTGTTCTGAGAAGAAAGCATGAAATAAAGGTTAAAATTGTAATTTTACCATTGCAGTACATAAACAGGATTTCTCAGAGACAAAACATAGGTCAAATGGTCTAAATGAGATAAAAAGTGGGTTGATTCAATCAGAAATGGGTTCACATGCAATCCAGGAATTAAATGACATTTGGTAACCCTAAAACAGACCTGCTTAATTCAACAAGGTTTCGGTCAGGATAAAAATAAGTAAACCCTCTAAAATTAATGGAAAAATATCCTCTAGGGTTTAGAACATTCAATTTGGCCTTTGGAACCTAGTTTGACCAAGATTAAGGTCCTAGATCATCAATTGACCTAATTTGGGTTTTTAGGCAAAATGTCCAGTCTAACGTGTCCAAACCTAAATTCCAACTTCACCATTGGATTTCTTAAGTCCAAATTAGGTTTGTACCAAATTTTGGACCTAAGGGGAGGTCATCTTGACCTACTTTCCAATTTAGTACACCCAATCACATTTTGGTCCCTACCTTTTGAAAACCATCACATAAACACCCCTAGCTTTCTCACCAATCTTACAATCAGGTCCCTCCACCATTAATGGGGAAGAATCCTTCTCCAGTGAGGAAGAAAGGGAGGATACTCTCAGATGCCTCAGAGATCTCCTCCTAAAATTGGAAGGGAGATTCTCTAAGGAATCCCCTTCCATTTGAGCCCGATCATAATCTCTGATTCCTATCCAATCTCTCATGTGAACGCACGAAAGATTTGGATCCCAACCACCTTCCTTCTTCGGCGAGACGACGGTGGCTAAAAGCTTGCCCTCCACACGCTAGAAGCTCGGCCAGCACCTATAAAAAGACCTCCGACCCTCTACGAATCTCTCAGACTTGTTTTGGCTGGAGAATCCTCCAAATTTCATATCTCCTCTCTCCAGCCAAGAAACCCGCAAGCTCCAGCGATTACCTCTCCTCCTTCTTGCTGCTCTGCTGCCATACCAATAGTAGAGTCCACTCCACCTCATCTTCCCACATCGCGCCGCACCAAGCACACGCCTGCCTAACCTCCTCATCGCCATTATCTCCCTCAGGGTTGTCTTCTCCGACGATGGCACAAACGAGCCGTCTGACTCCGCTGCCCCCTTTCACTCCCAACAATCCAGATAAGTTCCCCATCTTCCACTCTTTCATTTCCCTCACTTTATTTCACAGAACCACCCTTCGATCGTCCCTGTCCACTGCCACCTTCCTCATCTCTAGCCACCCTCCGGCGAGACGCTCCCGTCGCTCCACAACCCCACACGTCTCGCCGACCATCACATAACCTTCTCCTCACCTCACTGAGTACCCTCCACTCATCCACAGTCCCGCTACACCACCACAACAACCCCCCGAACACACCCATCTGACCTGCCACAGAGCGACCTAGGCACGCATGCCTAGGCCGCCCCCACGGCCTGCCACCTAGTGCTTCACCTTCATTGTGACACCGCAAGGGTCCCCCGGTGATCTGATTAGTCCGCGAGGCTCTTTTTGTGTCAGACAGATTTCAAGCTCCGGCCGCCATTGGCGACAACTCGAGGAAGCTTCTTGCTTGCTCCAGGCTGCAGGACTGCAGGATTCCAGGTGCTGCAAGCTTGGGCAGGTCTTGCAAAGACAGTCGACCTAGCGAGTGATGTAACAGAGCCTGCAGTTGTGGGAATTGAAGGCACGGTCTGCTACGGGCGCCCGAGAGAAAGCGGTGGGCATTAGTCCCACATCGGTAAGTCACAAAGCACATATATCCTTTATATTGATTTTGTGTTATAGCCTCGTTGCCTCCAGTTACACTTGGGGTGAGGTCCCTCACCTTACAACTGTGCCTTTTCCGCGAGTTCACCACGCGGGCTTGGCATGATCCGACCCAACACTATCTTGAGCACTCCTCGCACACCACACCCTCACCGGTGCGCCTGGACCTGGGTGCGCGACTCGACCCGTTTACCCAGCTCTGGGAGAGCGTGCTGAAGAGTGATATACAGAGAGAGAGACGCGTGGGAAGGGTAGGGGAGTAGGTTTTGCTGTGCGTGCAGGACGCAGGGACTTAGCTGCTGCAAGTGGACGAAGAAAGAAGGAAGGAGGCTCTACCGAGGAAGAAGAAAGGCAAGGAAGAAAAGAAGAAGCGAGGCCAAAAGGAAACAAAACCAAGGAAGGAAGAAGAAGAAGGAAGGAGGCTCTACAAAAGAAAAAGAAAGGCAAGGCAGAGAAGAAGAAGCGAGGCCAAGGAGAACAGAACTGAAGAAGAAAAAGACAAGGGGCAAACAAAGATTCAAGGAAAAGAAAAGGAAGAAGAAAGAGAAGACCACTTAAGAAGGGGAAAGCCAGACCTTGGTCGCAAATCAAGAAGAAAAGAAATAAAGAAGAGGAATAGAAGCAGCAAGGGAAGAGAAGAAAAGGAGCTTTACTTTAAGACGTCTGATATTGTATCAGACATCCATTTTTTTTCCACTTGAGCAATTTCTTTTTATATCACTCTCATTGAACTAGTTATTTATTCTCATTTAAAAAGTTGTGTTCTCAAGTTTCGGAAATACTTAGATTGCTCCCTGTGTTCGACCTCGGATACTCTGATTTTCGAGTTATAAATCTTTATTTGTTTTCGTGGAAAGTTCATCTATATTACAACGCAATAATTGTTAAAACACGATCTAGCCACGTCAACATTTTGGTGCCATTGCCAGGGAGCGACGGGTACTTCTAAAGCTTTTGATCAGAACTTCTGATCCAATATTGACCTAATTCCTCTCTTTTATTGTGCTTATCTCAGGGAAAGCAGAGAAAAGAAGAGCAGCTGCACAATAGACACACCAAGGAATAGGTAATTTTCATTAGCCCTCTCCCTTAACCCCCTTAAAGTCTTAAAAGGACCAAAAGAAGAATCAACTTAGGGCTACCTGTTTCATACTTAGTAATTCATCAAAGTTGCTTGATTTTCATTTCAACACATTTTTAACTGCTCATCCAACTAAGGTAACTAGGCTAAAACTTTCTTGATTGAACCCTAGATACCAATTTTTGAGGCAACTAAATTGGACCAACTAGAGCTAACGTAAGGATTGCAAAGCTAGGAGTTTTAGAGACACATCTTCTCTTAAACAAAGAAAAAAGTTTTTCCAAAAAGAGGTGTGCCTAAACTGTGTTTGAAAAGATCTATACAAGAGAAACCCTAAGAAAATCAGGCTTTTAAATCCATTTGAACCCTAAAAGAAATGACCCAAAAGCTCTCGAAGGAATAAGAGGTGAAGTTGATCCCTTGGGTCAACCAACCTTAAAATTAGGTCACTTTTTCACTCAAAAGACCTAAAAGTTCAAGTGGAACCTTAAGCACCTTGGTCTTAAAGTAAAAAAAGGTAGACTTAAGAGGTCAAGGTCCCCATTCTGGTCTACTTGGAATCGTAGTGACAAGAGAGGTCGGGTGGGGGAAATCCTGTAACTTGTGGGGACGCTCTACCATGTAGGGATCTTTGCGGAACTCTCCCTCTCTGGCTACCTAGGTACTTCTCAAGTGGACGACCTTTCTGACTAAGGGGTATCATCCACCACGAGCCTCTATAGTCACCCAACAATTTTTGGGTGTCTTGATTAGGTCCAGCACCTTCTAATCTCATCACATCCTTTGGTGCATGTTCGGTAGGAGGTCCTTAAGACCTCCTTTAGAAATTCACTCTCGCCGAGGCCAAGCCTCGACGCCCTTATTTGTGCAGCAACCCCACCACATAAATCTTTCATCTGATTCAGAACCAAGTTCTCCTTCTCCTCCCATCATGGCACAACCCATTCAAGAGGAGAACAACCTTGAGCACCAACTTCAATGCCTGAATGATCTCTTTCAAAACTTTGTAAACCCACCGCAGTGACCAATGATGCGAGATCACTATAATCCCGCTGCGGTGGCCATCGAACCTCGAGGCCGAATCCCAATTGGAGGTCCTGATTCAGAATTGAAGCCCAATATGATTCATGCCATACCAAAGTTTCATGGGCTTAACTTTGAGGATCCATTCCAACACATTAAACAACTCAAGCATCTGGCCCAGACCTTCGGGTTAGATCCACAAAATCGGGATATCCTACTCATGAAAATGTTTTCTTTCTCCCTCCTGGACAAGGCCACCCATTGGTATCAAACTTAAACCCGTCCGATCAACACATGGGAGGAACTTCAGTTTTTTAAAAAATTCTTCCCCGTTAGCCGGACGAATGCCTTGCGCCACTAGATCACTCATTTCACTCAACAACAGGGAGAACCTCTTCATGAAGCATGGGACCGATTCTTAGATCTCATGCGAAAGTGCCCCCATCACGGAGTTCCTAAATGGGAACAAGTCTAGTCTTTTTACCAGGGACTCTGTGAAGACATTCGATTATTCGTCATTGCAACGTGCGGAGGAAACATCATGCGTCAACATGAGGACATGGTGTGGGAGATTCTCAAAAACAAATGCGAGAACTCCATAAATAATGACTCCATGGGCTTATTCGACAGGACGAATGCCCACGCATTGACAAATCTGAGAGGGGCACATGAGATGCAGGACCTGTCCACTTCCATCGACTTGGAACTGATGGCCAGTCGGTTGGACAAGGTTTCTATCATAGAAAAGAAGGTGGACGAGCTAACTCGGCATTTGCAGCAAGCCACCTTTGCGCAAAACTCTTTTGCACGACCTCCTCTGGCAAGGGAAACTATGCAAAACATCTAGAACCAATCTGCTAAGGTGATGGACCCATATCCACCCCCGTCTGCCTCTCGGACTGGAGTGACCTCCGATCCATTCTACTCAAGTTGGGGGAACTCTGAACCCTCATATTCTGACTTTCTTGAGATTCCTCAGTACTCGAGGATCTCAACGCCATCCAGAATGACCGATTCTCCAATACCTACAACCCTGGATGGCAAAATCATCCTAGCTTTCAGTGGACGGGAAATTCTCAGACTCAAAGACCACCATATCAACCTCGTCCACAAGCCCCTCGTCCATATCAGCCGCCTCAGCCTCGGCCCAATCCCACCTACCAATCCGAGCCAAACCAGGGTCAAATGACTCTTATCCTTCAAGCACTGGCTGACATTCAAAAGATGAATGCGGCAATGCAAAAACAGCACAAGGACGAGATCATAGAGGTTCGCAACCAACTGGCCCAGATGGCAAATTCTCGCCAACCTAGCACCCTTCATTGGCAACCTTTACCAAACCTAAATAACGTGTCGACCCAGAGGCGTGTTATGTATCCAAATTTAGGCCATGCACATTTGATTTATCTAGCCCTTGCTGCTCCATCACTAGACAGGATGGAAGCTTTGACATCTTATGCGGGATTTCAATAGCAGCCACCCCTCTTACCAAACCCAAACCAAAATTAGGCTGGATTAAACTCTGTAACAACACGTAGTGGTAAAACAACCCAAGACCCACATTATCTGAACCACTCCAAGCCTGGTAGTAGCCAAGACCCTAGGATAGTCATCCAAGATACCACTGTCCCAGATCAAGAACCTGGACCTATTCTAGAGGAACCAACTAGGATTCCATTTCCTGAGGCCTTGACCAAAGGAAAAAGGATAACCAAATCCTTGGCTCCCGAGGAGGATCTGGTCAAGCTCTTTGAACAGGTCCAGATAAACATCCCCTTGTTGGATGCAATTCGCCACGTACCGACTTATACAAGATTCTTGAAAGACGTATGTACACCTAAACGTAAGTCGCGAACTAAGGATGGGAATCCGATCGTACTATCAGAGCAAGCCAGCTCTGTCATTTTGAGTAAACTCCCACCCAAGGCTAAAGACCCTGGAACTCCCCTGATTTCTTGTAAAATTGGTGAAACCCAATTTTACAGAGCTTTACTAGATCTAGGTGCCTCCATAAATCTAATACCTACATCCCTCCTTGACCATCTTGAAGAGTCCGAACTTAAACCAACTAAGGTGACGTTGCAGTTAGTCGATCAATCCATCAAGTCACCTAAAGGAATACTCGAGGATGTCATTGTTAGGGTACGGGATTTCTACTTCCCGGTGGACTTCATAGTGCTGGACATGGATGCACCTGAGAACCCAAGGGACACACCAATCATATTAGGGAGACCCTTTTTGGCCACTGCTAGGGCCAACATAAACTGTGAAGAGGACCAGATAGAATTAAAATTTGGGAATCAAACTCTGAAGATTGACATTTTAAGGCCCAACAAGAGATTAATTACGGGGTTATAGAGCAAATATGTGATATCAGAGCCATGTTTGATGAATCGCATACAGAAGATAACCTGATTATCCTTGATCAACCACTAGAAAATCAAAACCCACCAACAGAGGAGTGCGAACATGATCTAGACACAACTATGACTCCGACCCTTATTCCTGATACAAACCCAGAACCACCCGCTGCTGCTGACAATCCTGTCATGGAACTCAAGCCCCTTCCTGAGCATCTGAAGTACGACTTTTTGGGTTCCAATCAGACGTTTCATGTGATTATCAACTCTCGACTCACACCTGACCAGGAACTCCATTTGATTACTATTCTCCCGCAACATCGTAGAGCCATTGGATGGACTCTCGATGATTTGACTGGCATAAGCCCTTCATACTGCACACATCGAATCTACACAGAAGAAGGTTCATGACCTTCAAGAGAAATGCGGAGATGCTTAAACCCTAACCTGTAGGAGGTCATGAAAAAGGAGATCATAAAGTGGTTAGATGTAGGGATCATCTACCTGATCTCCGATAGTCGTTGGGTGAGTCCAATACAGGTGGTGCCTAAAAAGGCCAGACTTACCATCATCACGACAAAAATCGAAGAAGTCATTCCTACCCAAATAGCTAACTCGTGGAGAGTCGGCATTGATTACAGAAGACTCAATTCCTCCACGAAGAAGGACCATTTCCCACTACTGTTTATTGATCAAATCCTCGAGAAACTAATGGGAAATAGGTTCTTCTGCTTTCTTGACGGGTACTCCGGTTACAACCAGGTGGCAATCCATCCAGAAGACCAAGAAAAGACCACATTCACCTGCCCCTTCGGGACGTACGCGTTTCGAAGGATGCCTTTCGGTCTTTGCAATGCACCCACAACTTTTCAGCGGTGCATGCTTGCCATATTCTCAGATATGGTAGGTGACTATCTGGAAGTCTTCATGGATGACTTTTCAGTTTTTGGAGCATCATTTGACGATTGCCTCCAACACTTGGTCCAAATATTCAGGTGGTGCATCGATGTGAATTTGGTTTTTTCCTGGGAAAAGAGCCATTTCATGGTGCCTAAGGGAATTGTCCTGGGACATTTAATCTCAGAGAAAGGCATCCAAGTGGATCGAGTTAAGGTTAACCTAATTTTCAAGCTCCCTATGCCTAGCTCGATTAAGGACATCCAATCTTTTTTTGGGCACGTCGGTTTTTGCCGTCGATTTATCCCTGATTTTTCAAAAATCGCGCGCCCTCTGACTACTCTTCTCTCCAAGGATGTGCCTTTCGAAATTTTCAAGGAATGCACTCAAGCATTTGAGATCCTACGTGACCGAGTCACCCAAGCCCCGATCCTATAGTCCCCTGATTGGTCTTAACCCTTTGAGATCATGTGTGATGCATCTGACTTCGCTATAGGAGCGGTTTTGGGGCAAAAAATTGACGGGAAACCTGTGGTCATTTACTACACTAGCAAAACACTGGACGAGGCTCAACGTAACTACACGGTTACTGAGAAAGAGTTGCTAGCTGTAGTATTTGCCCTAGAAAAATTCAGATCATACCTTCTGGGTTCCTGTGTTATCATATACTTGGATCACACAGCTGTGAGGCATCTCCTTGCAAGGAAGGACGCGAAACCTCGATTAATCCAATGGATCTTGCTGTTGCAAGAATTTGACCATGAGATTTACGACAAAGCGGGAAAGCAAAATGTGGTAGCTGATCACTTGTCCTGTCTTCCTTCTGAAATAATTGACCCTTCCGGACCCATCACAGAACACTTTCCTGATGAGCACCTCCTGACTATTAGTACAAGCCTTCCATGGTTCGCAGATATAGTGAATTACCTGGCATCACATCAAATTCTGTCCGATTGGTCGATGGCCAAGAAGGACAAATTGCATTCCGCTGCCATGTATTACCTATGGGAAGACCCGTATCTATTCCGCATTGGTGCTGATCAGATAATTCGACGGTGTGTCGCGAAAGTGGAAATCAAGGACATACTCTCATTTTGCCATAACCAGGCATGCGGTGGACATTTCTCAGGACATAAAACCGCATCAAAAGTCCTTCAATGTGGCTTTTACTGGCCCACAATTTTCAAGGATGCATACGATCACTGTAAGGCATGTACCCGTTGCCAGACTTTGGGCAACATGAGCCATCGAGACATGATGCCTCTACAGCCGATCCTGGTATGCGAAATTGTTGATATCTGGGGGATTGATTTTATGGGACCCTTCCCGATCTCGGATGGCTTCGAATATATCTTACTCGCAGTTGACTACGTGTCCAAGTGGATAGAAGCCATTCCGACTCGAACCAACAATCATAAAGTTGTTATCAAATTCATTCATCAAAACACCTTCTCAAGGTTCGGAATTCCACGAGCAATAATTTTCGACAGAGGGACCCATTTCACAAACACTTAATTTAGGTCACTGAGGACCAAATACAGGGTGTCACACCGAATCTCTACTCCATACCACCCCCAAAGTAATGGTCTAGCTGAGCTATCAAACTGAGAGATCAAGAAAATCCTTCAAGTTGCTGTTTGACCTGATAGAAAAGATTGGCCTTCTTGGCTTCCGAAAGCATTGTGGGCCTATAGGATTTCCCACAAGACCCAATTAGGAATGTCTCCCTTCAGACTAGTGTACGGGAAGGCATGTCACCTCCCCGTCGAATTGGAGCATAAAGCCTATTGGGCAGTATGGAATTGTAATTTAGATCTTTCTAAGGCTGGAACCTACAGAAGACTTCAAAGAAGAGAGATCGAAGAATTATGCTACGACGCGTATGAGAACTCACGAATTTACAAAGAAAGGGTTAAAGCTTTTCACGACAAACACATTTCTAGAAAGATCTTTCATCCTGGTCAAAAGGTTTTACTCTTTGATTCCCGACTCAAATTATTCCCAGGAAAGCTAAGATCCAAGTGGGTCGGACCCTACCTAGTCCGACAAATCTTCGGAAATGGAGCCATTGAAATCAGCCCACTCAGCTACGATTCGGAACCCTTTGTCGTGAACGGTCAGAGACTCAAGCCGTTCATTGACATGACCGATATAGATTTGGCTGAGTCATCCTTTACCCTCCATTCCTCTTGAGCTCATTGCGCCCAGCCGATGGCGTAAAACTCAGCGCTTAACGGGAGGCAACCCGTCATTCTTTAAAAAACCCGAAACCGTTTCTGACATCTCTATGCGGAACTCATATTGCACTTTAGGGTTCATCCATTAGAACAGCCGACTTCACCTCCGGTATACCTACCTAAGATTAGAAATCGTTCGCAACAAGTCACTTCGACCCATTCACTCACCACACACCTGTCCTAATACATGAACTAAGCTGAATTCGAACCCACCTAATTTACAATGGGGACATTGCAAAGCTTAGGCATGGGGGGGTATGAAAGTGCAAAATGTCAGAAAATTCATATCAAGAAAGGGTTTCACATAAAAAAAAAAAAAGAGACTTGATAGAGGGGAGGAACAATTCAGGGTCATACAAATGGGAGGAGGAAAAGAAAGAAAAATGACAAAAAGGAGCACAAAATGAAAGAGAAAAAGAAATAGTCATTAGTAAAAGATTAAGGGATTAGCTGAAGTTCTGGACCAGATCAAGAAAAGAGAAAAGAAGAAAAAGTGCTAAGGTGACATAACAAGAGGTTAGTGGGAACGCTGATTTTAGTCCTCTTGGGCTAGATTCTTTAGCTTAAAAATTCAAGTATCCGCTAAAATCTGGATAATCCTCAAGAGGTTGGGGAAAATGCGAAGCTTAAGTATTAGGTCTAAGGCTTAGGAAGTATTCGACCTCGTTAACTGACCTTCGATTTGCGGGATTCGGTAACCTATGCACCCCAAATTCACACACAGTCTAGTTCAGTGCACATAAATATCCAAATCACGCAAAAGCATTTAATGTTCTGAAAAAGTCACCTAGATTAGGAGCGACCGATCAACACAAGTTGATTTGGACGAGTTCCCGACACGGAGTGGCAGGAAATTCCCCTCGAAGATGCGTAACAACATATCATCTCCTCGGTGCTTGTCTCTTAGGATATTTAAATATCCTACTGGGGGCATGTAAGCACTCTACTAGTTTAGATACCATGGGCGGCATTATCACGAAATGTCGATCTCCAGGGTCTGAATTTGGCCACGGAACGCCATGGCCGGGATTATCTCGAAATCTCGAAAGCCAGGGTTCTGGGGGTTGCCATGGGCAGTGCTATCTCGAAGCATCGATATCCAGGGACCCTTGAGGATTGATAATGGGGACGAGGAATCCGATATAGACCATGTTGAGAAGCTAATCCGAAGCTAGAAATAAAAGAAAAGAGAGAGAAAGCTCTCCAAACAAATAAATCTTCTGTCTCTCTCTTACAAAAATGCACTTCAAACTGAAGCTAGGCTAAAGATGTCTCAAGCACGGGTGCTTTAACCGCGGAGTCCAACAAACCCTAGGTTAGTTTCTGCGGGCCTTAAAAACCTTTACGGAGGACTGAGGCTAAAGTGGGTCAGGTCCGGATTTTGGTTGATACTTGAGTACCTCTAGGCCTATTTTCGGCATTCTGACCTAATCACAAAAGGAAAAGAAAAATAATTATCATAATTGATGACAGACACTCAGGGTCGAGAACAGAAGTTAAAACCTTAGAATTTTGCTAAGGGACTAGCAAAAGTTAGGCATGGAGGTATGATAAGAGCCTCATCATGATCTATAACTAGCTCAATTTAACCTAATAAAGAGAATAAAAGCTCCTACATAACTTAGAAGGGGGCTTAATTGGAGGAATAAGTGCTCTGAGAAGAAAACTTGAAATAAAGGTTAAAACTGTAATTTTACCATTGTAGTACATAAACGGGATTTCTCAGAGATAAAACATAGGTCAAATGGTCTAAATGAGATAAAAAGTGGGTTGATTCAATCAGAAATGCGTTCACATGCAATCCAGGAATTAAATGACATCTGGTAACCCTAAAATAGACCCGCTTAATTCAACAAGGTTCTGGTCAGGATAAAAGTCAAGTAAACCCTCTAAAATTCATGAAAAAATATCTCCTAGGGTGTAGAACATTCCATTTGGCCTTTGGAACCTAGTTTTACCTAGATTAGGGTCCTAGCTCATTAATTAACCTAATTTGGGTTTTTACGCAAAATATCCAGTCAAACATGTCAAAAATAAAATCCAACTTCACCATTGGATTCCTTAGGTCAAAATTAGGTTTATACCAAAATTTGGACCTAAGGGGAGGTCATCTTGACCTACTTTGCAATATAGTACACCCAAGCACATTTTGGTCCCTACCATTTGAAAACCAACACATAAACCCTCCTAGATTTCTCGCCAATCTTACAATCAGGTCCCTCCGCCATTAGTGGGGAAGAATCCTCCTTCGGCGAGGAAGGCAGGGGGATACTCTCAGATCCCTCAGAGATCTCCTCCCAAAATTGGAAGGGAGATTCTCTAAGGAATCCCCTTCCATCTGAGCCCGATCATAATCTCTGATTCCTGTCCAATCTCTCATGCGAACGCATGAAAGATTTGGATCCCAACCACGTTCCTTCTCCCACGAGACGACGTGGCTAAAAGCTTGCCCTCCACACGCCAGAAGCTCGGCCAGCACCTATAAAAAGACCTCCGACCCTTTGCGAATCTCTCAGACTTGTTTTGGCCAGAGAATCCTCCAAATTTCATCTCTCCTCTCTCCGACCAAGAAACTCGCAAGCTCCGGCGATTACCACTCCTCCTTCTCGTCGCTCTGCCGCCATACCAGCAGCAAAGTCCACTCTGCCTCATCTTCTCGCCTCGCACCGCACCAAGCGCACGCCTCCCTGACCTCCTCCTTGTCACCGTTATCTCCCTCAGGGTTGCCTTCCCTGACGACAGCACAAATGAGCCGTCTGACTCCGCTGCCCCCTTTCACTCCCAACAGTCCAGATAAGTTCCCCATCTTCCAGTCCATTTCCCTCACTTTATTTCACACAACCACCCCTCGACCGTCCCTATCCACCGCCACCCTCCGGTGAGATGCTCCCGTCGCTCCACAGCCCCACACGTCTCGCCGACCATCACATAACCTCCGCCTCACCTCACTGAGTACCCTCCACTCATCCACAGTCCCGCTACACTACCACAACAACACCCCGAACACACCCATCCGACCGGCCACAGAGCGACCTTGGCACGCACGCCTAGGTCGCCGCACGGCCTGCCACCTAGCTCTTCACCTTCGTCGTGACACGGCGAAGGTCCCCTACTGATCTGATTAGTCCACGAGGATCTTTTTGTGTTAGATAGATTTCAAGCTCTAGCTGCCATTGGCGACAACTCGAGGAAGCTTCTTGCTTGCTCCAGGCTGCAGGACTGCAGGATTCTAGGTGCTGCAAGCTTGGGCAGGTCTTGCGAAGACAGTCCACCCAGTGAGTGATGCAATAGAGCCTGCAGTTGTGGGAATTGAAGGCATGGTCTGCTGCGGGCACGCGAGAGAAAGCGGTGAGCATTAGTCCCACATCGGTAAGTCACAAAGCACGTATATCCTTTATATTGTTTTTGTGTTATAGCCTCGTTGCCTCCAGTTACACTTGGGGTGAGGTCCCTCACCTTACCACTGTGCCTTGTCCGTGAGTTCACCATGCGGGCTTGGCGCGATCCGACCTGACACTATCTTGAGCACTCCTCGTGCACCACACCCACGCCGGTGTGCCTGGACCCAGGCACACGACCCGACCCGTTTACCTGGCTCTGGGAGAGCGTGCTGAAGAGTGATATACAGAGAGAGACACGCGGGAAGGGTAGGGGAGTAGGTTTTGCTGTGCGTGCTTTGTGTGCAGGACGTAGGGACTTTGCCGCAGCAAGCGGAGGAAGAAAGAAGGAAGGAGGCTCTGCTGAGGAAGAATAAAGGCAAGGTAGAAAAGAAGAAGCGAGGCCAAAGGGAAACAGAACCAAGGAAGGAAGAAGAAGAAGGAAGGAGGCTCTGCAGAAGAAAAAGAAAGGCAAGGCAGAGAAGAAGAAGCGAGGCCAAGGAGAATAGAATTGAAAAAGAAAAAGACAAGGGGCAGATAAAGATTCAAGGAAATGAAAAGGAAGAAGAAAGAGAAGGCCACTTAAGAAGAAGAAAGCAAAACCTTGGTCGCAAATCAAGATGAAAAGAAATAAAGAAGAGGAACAGAAGCAGCAAGGGAAGAGAAGAAAAGGCACTCTACTTTAAGACATCTGATATTGTATCAGACGTCCATTTTTTTTCCCTTGAGCAATTTCTTTCTATATCACTCTCATTGAACTAGTCATTTATTCTCATTTAAAAAGTTGTGTTCTCAAGTTTTGGAAATTGTTGCCAACGTTTTGTGCGGGTTTAAAGTATATCACGTTATAGTATAACCGACAAAATGTTTAAACAAATATAAAGAATTTTATTACTCGAACAACTAGAGTATCCGAGGTCGAACACGGGGAGCAATCTCAGTACTTTGTAAAACCAAAGAATACAACTGTTAAATGCAAATATAATTCATTCAAAGAGAGAATTTTAAAAAGGATTTGGAAAAAAAAAGTAGAATTGGACGTCTGATTTGTGTATCAGATGTCTTAAATGTGATCTCTCTTTCTCTCTTCTTCTTCGTGGCTCTTCTCCTTTCTTTGCTTCTGTATCTTTCCTTCTTCTCCTTCCTTGCCTTTCTTCTTTCTTCTTCTTCTTTTTCTTCTGATCTCTTTGCAGTCTTCCCTTGTCTTCTTCTTCGTTCTTCTCTCTCTTCTGCCTTGTCTTCCTTCTTCTTCTCTGCGAAGACTTCTCCTTTCACTGCTACACAGCCTCTTCTTTCCTCTCTTCCTGTTCTGCAGCCGCTAAGTGTTCGCTGCCTTGGTCAGTTCTTCCTTCCTGCACACACCACACAGTAGCAAAAACCTACCCCCGTCCCTCTACCCAAGCGTCTCTCTCTCTCAAGCAATTCACTCACGGACGCTATCCCAGAGCCACACGGGTAGTCAGGTCGGGTTCGCACCCAGGACCAGGTGCACCGGCAAGTGATGATGCGCGAGGAGTGCGTAGGTCTAGGTCGGGTCGGATCCGCCAGATCCGCGAGGTCAAGCAGTGGACGAGGCGTGTGTGAGGGCAGTGAGGGACCTCACCCCTGTGCTTACGGAGTCACTAAGACGAAAACACAAAAACAACTTATATGGTACCTGAGTGTTGCAATCCCACGATGTGGGACTATCTGGTCTCGCCTTCACGCGCGCCCGCAGAGTTTTGTCGCTCGATTGCCCAAGCTGTTGACTCCTCTGTGCTACTGGCTGGCCTCGGTTGCTTCGCAACACTTGCGAGAGTCTGCTGCACCTGCCGCCTGGGAAGCCTGACGCCTGCTGCTGCTCCAAGCTCCCTGCTGCTTCGGCTGTTAATGGCGGCTGGGGCGTACACCTCACATCCAACAGAACGGCCTATTGGCCCAATCAGAATAGCTGGAAACCTTTGCCGTAGCACGGCGAAGGTGGTGGGTGATGCTGCAGGTTGCCGGTCGGCCTAGGTGTGCGTGCCTAGGTCAACCTGTGGCTGGAGATGGTTGGCTGGTCGGGGGGCGCTTGTGGAGGTCTGGAGTGGCAGTGATGGGGTGGAATGGGTTCCTGGTGGTGAGGAGAAGCTCACGAGGTGGTTGGCGAGCTGTGTGGTGTGGCGGAGTGGTGTGGGCGGCTCGCCGGAGTGCGGTCGGAGGCGAGGAAGATGGAGGCGGTTAGGTACTGTCGAGGGGTAATCAAGTAAAATAGTTGGGGGAAAAGAGAGAGGGGAGGATCGAGAATGTATCTGGGGTTGTATAGAAAGAAGGGAGGCGGCGGAGAGGACGGCTCGTAACTGCCGTCGTCGGGTAAGAAAGACCCTGAGGGAGGAAGCGGCGACGAAGATGAGGTCAGAAGCGCGCGCGCGGGGTACAGCGCGACGCGGGAGGAAGCGGCGGAGAGGACTCTGCGGCTGGTATGGCAGCAGAGCGATGAGGAGGGGAGGAGGTCGCCGGAGCTTGTGGGTCGTTTGGCTGGAGATGGGAGAGGGAGGAATTTGGAAGGGATCTCCGTCAAAATCAAGCTTGCCTTCTGCGGCAGGGTCTGGGGTGTCTTTTATAGGTGCTAGCCGCACCTACCAGCTCGTGGAGACCGCGCAATCAACGCTGCCGGCTCGCCGGAGATGGAAGGAAGGTGGATACCCAAATCTCTCGTGCGTTCGCACGAGAGATTGGGTTCACACCAGCGATTGTAATTGGCTTTAGAAGGAAGGGAATTCCTCAAAGAATCCCCCTTCCATTTCTGGGAGAGAATCTCTGAGGAATTAGAGAGCAATCTCTCTCGAAACTTCGCCGGAGCTCGGTTCTACCCTAGCAATGGCGGTAGGACCAGTTTGCAAAGGAGGCGAAGAACCTAGGGGGCTCTCTGCAAAGGTATTCAAAAGATAGGGACCAATTTATGATTTGGGTGTACTAAATTGTAAAGTAGGTCAAGATGACCTCTCCTTAGGTCCAAATTTTGGTACAAACCTAATTTGGACCTAAGGAATCCAATGATGAAGTTGGATTTTAGGTTTGACCTCGTTTGACTAGACATTTTGCGTAAAAACCTAAATTAGGTTAATTGAAGAGCTAGGACCCTAATCTAGGTCAAACTAGGTTCCAAAGGCCAAATTAAGTGTTCTAAACCCTAGAGGATGTTTTTCTATGATTTTTAGAGGGTTTACTTGATTTTTATTCTGACCGGAACCTTGTTAATTTAAGCGGGTCTGTTTTAGGGTTACCAAGTGTCATTTAGTTCTTAGTTTGCACATAAACCCATTTCTGATTAACTCAACCCATTTTTATCTTATTTAGACCATTTGACCTATGTTTTGCTTCTGAGAAATCCCGTTTATGTACTGGAATGGTAAAATTGCAGTTTTAACCTTTATTTCATGTTTTCTTCTCAGAGCACTTGTTCCTTCAGTTAAGCCTTCTTCTAGGTTATGTAGGAGCTTTTATCTTCTTTATTGGGTTAAAATGAGCTAGTTATTGCTCATGATGAGGCTCTCATCATACCCCCATGCCTAGCTTTTGCTAGTCCCTTAGCAAAATTTCAAAGTTTTAACTTCCGTTCTAGACCCTGAATGTCTGTCAACAATGATAAGTGCTTCTCCTTTTCTTTTGTGATTAGGTGGGAATGCCGACAATAGGCCTAGAGGTACTCAAGTACCAACCAAAATCCGGACCTGTTCCGCTTTAGCCTCAGTCTTCTGCAAAGGTTTCTACGGCCCACAGAAACTAACCTAGGGTTTGTTGGACTCCACGGTTAAAGCACCCGTGCTTGAGACATTTTTAGCCTAAGTTCAGTTTACAGTGAGTTTTTTGTAAGAGAGAGATAGAAGATTTATTTGTTTGAAGAGCTTTTCTCTCTCTTTTCTTTTTATTTTTAGCTTTGGATTAGCTTCTCAACACGGTCTGTATCGGATTCCTCGTCCCCATCATCAATCCTCAAGGGTCCCTGGCTTTCGAGATTTCGAGATAATCCCGCCCATGGCAACCCCCGGAACCCTGGCTTTCGAGATTTCGAGATAATCCCGCCCATGGCGTTCCGTGGCCAAATCCAGACCCTGGCGATCGACATTTCGTGATAATGCCGCCCATGGTATCTGAACCAGCAGAGTGCTTACATGCCCCCGGTAGGATATTTAAATATCCTAAGAGACAAGCACCGAGGAGACGATATGTTGTTACGCATCTTCGAGGGGAATTTCCCGCCTCTCTACGCTGGGAACTTGTCCAAATCAATTTGTGCTGATTGGCCGCTCCTAATCTAGGTGACTTTTTCATAACATTAAACGCTTTTCGCGTGATTTGGATGTTTATGCGCACTGAACCAGACTGTGTGTGAATTTGGGTGCTTAGGTTACCGAATCCTGCAAACCGGAGGTCAGTTAACGGGGCCGAATACTTCCTAAGCCTTAGACCTAATACTTAAGCTTCGCATTTTCCTCAACCACTTGAGGATTATCCAGATTTTAACGGATACGTGGATTAACAAATCTAGCCCAAGAGGCCTAAGACCAGCGTTCCCGCTAATCTCTTTTTCTGTCTCCATAGCACTTTTCTGTTCCTTTTTTTGATTTGGTCTAGAACTTCAGTTAACCCCTTAACCTTTTACTAATGACTATTTCTTTTCATTTTCATTTTGTGCTCCTTTTTGTCATTTTTCTTTCTTTTCCTCCTCTCATTTGTATGACCCTGAATTGTTCCTCCCCTCTATCAAGTCTCTTTTTTTTTTTTTATGTGAAACCCTTTCTTGATATGAATTTTCTGACATTTTGCACTTTCATACCCCCCCATGCCTAAGCTTTGCAATGTCCCCATTGTAAATTAGGTGGGTTCGAATTCAGCTTAGTTCATGTATTAGGACAGGTGTGTGGTGAGTGAATGGGTCGAAGTGACTTGTTGCGAATGATTTCTAATCTTAGGTAGGTATACCGGAGGTGAAGTCGGCTGTTCTAATGGATGAACCCTAAAGTGCAATATGAGTTCCGCATAGAGATGTCAGAAACGGTTTCGGGTTTTTTAAAGAATGACGGGTTGCCTCCCGTTAAGCGCTGAGTTTTACGCCATCGGCTGGGCGCAATGAGCTCAAGAGGAATGGAGGGTAAAGGATGACTCAGCCAAATCTATATCGGTCATGTCAATGAACGGCTTGAGTCTCTGACCGTTCACGACAAAGGGTTCAGAATCGTAGCTGAGTGGGCTGATTTCAATGGCTCCATTTCCGAAGATTTGTCGGATTAGGTAGGGTCCGACCCACTTGGATCTTAGCTTTCCTGGGAATAATTTGAGTCGGGCATCAAAGAGTAAAACTTTTTGACCAGGATGAAAGACCTTTCTAGAAATGTGTTTGTCGTGAAAAGCTTTAACCCGTTCTTTGTAAATTCGCGAGTTCTCATACGCGTCGTGGCGTAATTCATCGATCTCGCTCATTTGAAGTCTTCTGTGGGTTCCAGCCTTAGAAAGGTCAAGATTACAGGCCCGTACTGCCCAATAGGCTTTATGCTCCAATTCGACGGGGAGGTGACATGCCTTCCCGTACACTAGTCTGAAGGGAGACATTCCTAATTGGGTCTTGTGGGCGGTCCTATAGGCCCACAATGCTTCCGGAAGCCGAGAAGACCAATCTTTTCTATCAGGTCGAACAGTAACCTGAAGGATCTTCTTGATCTCTCGGTTAGATAGCTCAGCTAGACCATTAGTTTGGGGGTGGTAAGGAGTAGAGATTCGGTGTGACACCCCATATTTGGTCATTAGTGACCTGAACTGAGCGTTCGTAAAATGGGTCCCTCCATCGGAAATTATAGCACGCGGAATCCCGAACCTTGAGAAAATGTTTTGATGGAGGAATTGACAGCGATTTCACGCGGTTTGTTAAAATACGTCGTTGTAACGCGTAAATCCGCTTTCGCTTTTAAAATTTATATCCTAGATAGGGGAGTATCTAGGGTCGTCCAAGGAGGCGATATGGTTGCAAAATTGATTCTCTTGCTTGGAATATATCTCAACTTTCTTTTTGGTATTTTTCAATATATAATTTTTTTATTTTTAAACTAAGGCAACATGCGAACTGATGGCGGGAAAAGTGTTTACACTTCGAATTAAAATACTATTTTCATGTGACAAGCAGAACCTCTCCCTAAGCTCACTCTAGGCAAGTGGAGGCCTAGAATAATTAGGGAGAGGGAGTGAAGAATGCTGAAAATAAGCTAATAGAAATGCAAACAAAAAAAAATTGCAAAGAAGGCAACTAGATAATTGATAAAGTGTTTTACAAAAGGCCTAGTAGAGGAAAGCTTGTACTACTAGAAAATTGCAAATAAGAAAATAAAACACAAATCCTCTAGATAGATGGTGAAGAAGAGGGCTTCTTGCTCCAAGGTTGGTGGCTCCCAAGCTTGAAAAGAATCCTCCAACTCCTTCCTTGCAGAACTCCGCCAAGGTGATGACCTCCAAGGCAAGCCCTAAGTTTCTCTCCAAGGGTGGACGTCCACCCTAAGCTTTTCTCCTTTACCTGGCCATCCTCCTTGAAGTGGGAGAGTCCTCCTCCTTGGCGTGGCCCAAGTTGAAGAGAGTGGGGAGAAGAAGGCACCAAAAGGGCTAGTGGTGTGCCCCTTTAATCTCCTTCTCTACTCCTTCTCCTTGGGCGTAGGTATAGGTGGATGTAGGTAGAAAATACACTAAAGGAGGATGCCCAAAAATGGTGGTAGGTGGTGGCCTTTTATAGAATAGGAGGGGGGCTATGGTGACCTTTGAAATGGATGGCCAAGATGAGTTGATGGAGGTGGTTGGAGATCCCATGGCCAAGGAGAGTTGGCGCCACCTTAAAGGGCACCAAGGGGTAGTTATGGGTGTTGACACCCTTTGGTGTTGGCGCCAAAATGGGCATTCTAGAAGGTCATTAGGTGGCGCCACCTTAAGGTTCTAGAAGGGGGGTTATGTGGATGGCTAGGATGGCTTATGTGGGTAGGTGTAGGGTGGATTTAAGGGGCTGAAAGTGGCGCCAATATAGAGGTGGTTAGGGGTGGTTTTTGGCGCCAACTTGAAGTGTCTTTTGGTGGAGATAATGGGGTGAAGGGATGGCTAGGAGGTGGCGCCAACTTGAGTAGAGTAGCTAGCTTAGGTAAGCTTGAGTTGGTGGAGCTAGCTAGGGTTAATTTTGGAGGTAATGACTGGCCAAGGAGCTGGTTGTTAGCTATGCTAAGCTAAGCTAAGATAAGCTAAGCTAGCTTAGCTAAAGGTGGAGTGGAGGAGAAGGTGTTGGAGCTAGGGTTTGGAGGAAGGAGCTGAGGAGAAGAAGTCTGGAGTTGGAGCTGGAGCTGGCTGCTGCTGAAGAGGCTGGCATGGGGCTACTCTAGCTGGGTTAGCTTGCTAGTTCTTTGCTAGTTGCTAAGCCAAGCTAAAGTGAGCTAGCTTCTACCAAAATGAGCTGAGGTGAGCTAGGTCTGGTGCTATCGGGAAGAATCAAGCTGGTTGAGGCAGCTAAGGTAGCTTAGCTCAACTGAGATGAGCTAAGCTGAATCCCTGGGAGCTGGACTTGAGCTTCCTGAGCTGAGATGAATTCTTCTTCAGCTGGCTGGAGTTGAGTGGAGCTGGATGTAGCTAGATCTGAGCTGGGGTGAACTCCTGTCAACTCAGCTGAGCTCGCTAGAGCTCCCTGTGAACTAGTGGGAGCTGAGGTGAGCTAGACTCAGCTAAGTTGAGCTGGATCAGAGCTGACTTGAGCTAGGGTGAGCTAAGGTGAACTCTCTTGAGCTGCCATCCAGCTGAGATTAGCTGAATGGAGCTGGGATTAGCTAACCCTAGTTCAAGTAAGCTAGGTTCCAGCTGCGGTGAGCTGGATCAAGCTGAGGTGAGCTGGATTAGGCTGAGTTCCAGCTAGTCTGGGCTTCTCCTTCACCATTTGCCTTCTTGAGTGCTAGGGTTTTAGGGATCTGTGCATCTGTACATCCCTAACGCTCACAAAAACTCATTAAAACGACAATAAAAAATGTAATGCATGCCTATCCTAATTTATGCCTAAATGCAGCCCAAAAACTCGTTTGCGGAGTAAAATCCTAAGAGCTAGGTTTATTTTAATGCATAAGAATGATGATAAACTGGCGTTTATCAGGAATTTTATAATGACTTTATGATTGTTGGTTCGGGTCGGAATGGCTTCTATCCACTTGGAAACATAGTCAACTGCGAGTAAGATGTATTCGAAGCCATCCGAGGTCGGAAAGGGTCCCATGAAATCAATCCCCCAAATATCAAAAATTTCGCATACCAAGATCGGCTGTAGAGGCATCATGTCTCTATGGCTCACGTTGCCCAGAGTCTGGCAACGGGAACATGCCTTACAGTGATCGTATGCATCCTTGAAAATTGTGGGCTAGTAGAAGCCACACTGGAGGACTTTCGATGCGGTTTTATGTCCAGAAAAATGTCCACCGCATGCCTGGTCATGGCAGAATGAGAGTATGTCTTTGATTTCCACTTCCGTGATGCACCGTCGGATTATCTGATCAGCACCAATGCAGAAAAGATACGGGTCTTCCCATAGGTAATACTTGGCATCGGAACGCAATTTGTCCTTTTTGGCCTTCGACCAATCGGGCGGAATCTGATGTGATGCCAGGTAATTAACTATATCGGCGAACCATGGAAGACTTGTACTGATAGTCAGGAGGTGCTCATCAGGGAAATGTTCTGTAATAGGTCCGGAAGGATCAATAATTTCAGAAGGATGGCGGGACAAGTGATCAGCTACCACATTATGCTTTCCCGCCTTGTCGCGAATCTCAAGGTCAAATTCTTGCAACAGCAAGATCCAGCGGATTAGTCGAGGTTTCGCATTCTTCTTGGCAAGGAGATGCCTTACAGATGTGTGATCCGAGTATATGATAATACGGGAACCCAGAAGGTATGATCTGAATTTTTCCAGGGCAAATACTACGGCCAGCATCTCTTTCTCAGTAACCGTATACTTACGCTGAGCCTCATCCAGTGTTTTGCTGGCATAGTAAATGACCACAGGTTTCCCGTCAATTTTCAACCCCAAAACCGCTCCTACAGCGAAGTCAGATGCATCGCACATGATCTCAAAGGGTTGAGACCAATCAGGGGACTGTAGGATTGGGGCTTGGGTGACTCGGTCACGTAGGATCTCAAATGCTTGAGTGCATTCCTTGGAAATTTCGAAAGGCACATCCTTGGAGAGAAGATTGGTCAGGGGGCACGCGATTTTGGAGAAATCAGGGATGAATCGACGGTAGAAACCGACGTGCCCCAAAAAAGATCGGATGTCCTTAATCGAGCTAGGCATAGGGAGCTTGAAAAACAGGTTAACCTTAGCTCGATCCACTTGGATGCCTTTCTCTGAGATTAAATGTCCCAGGACAATTCCCTCAGGCACCATGAAATGGCTCTTTTCCCAAGAAAGAACCAAATTCACCTCGATGCACTGCCTGAGTATATGGACCAAGTGTTGGAGGCAATCGTCAAATGATTGTCCAAAAACTGAAAAGTCATCCATGAAGACTTCCAGATAATCACCTACCATATCTGAGAATATGGCAAGCATGCACCCCTGAAAAGTTGCAGGTGCATTGCAGAGACCGAACGACATCCTTCGGAATGCGTACGTCCCGAAGGGGCAGGTGAATGTGGTCTTTTCTTGGTCCTCTGGATGGATTGCCACCTGATTGTAACCGGAGTACCCGTCAAGAAAGCAGAAGAATCTATTTCCCGCTAGTTTCTCGAGGATCTGATCAATAAACGGTAGTGGGAAATGATCCTTCTTCGTAGAGGAATTTAGTCTTCTGTAATCAATGTAGACTCTTCACGAATTAGCTATTCGGGTAGGAATGACTTCTCCGATTTCAGTTGTGATGATGGTAAGTCCTGCCTTTTTAGGCACCACTTGTATTGGACTCACCCAACGACTGTCGGAGATCAGGTAGATGATCCCTGCATCTAACCACTTAATGATCTCCTTTTTCACGACCTCCTGTAGGTTAGGGTTTAGGCGTCTTTGCATTTCTCTTGAAGGTCGTGAGCCTTCTTCTGTGTAGATTCAATGTGTGCAGTATGAAGGGCTCATACCAATCAAATAATCTAGAGTCCATCCAATGGCTCTACGATGTTGCTGGAGAACAGAAATCAAACGGAGTTCCTGGTCAGGTGTGAGTCGAGAATTGATAATCACAGGAAACATCTGATTTGAATCCAAAAAGACGTATTTTAGATGTTCGGGAAGGGGCTTGAGTTCCATGACAGGATTGTCAGCAACAGCGGGTGGTTCGGGGTTTGTATTGGGAGCAATGGTAGGAGTCATAGGTGTGTCTAGATCATGTCCGCACTCCTCTGTTAGCGGTTTTTGATTCTCTAGTGGTTGATCAGGAATAATCAGGTTGTCCTCTATATGCAATTCATCAACCACGGCTTCGACATCACAAATTTCCTCTATAACCCCGCAATTAATCCCTTGGTGGGCCTTGAAAATGTCAGTCTTCAGATTTTGATTCCCAAATTTTAATTCTATCTAGCCCTCTTCGCAGTTTATATTGGCCCTAGCAGTGGCTAAAAAGGGTCTCCCTAATATGATTGGTGTGTCCCTTGGGTTCTTAGGTGCATCCATGTCCAGTACTATGAAGTCCACTGGGAAATAAAAATCTCGTACCCTAACAATGACATCCTCGAGTATTCCTTTGGGCGACTTGATGGATCGATCGGCTAACTGCAATGTCACCTCAGTGGGTTTAAGTTCAGATTCTTCAAGGTGGTCAAGGAGGGATGTAGGTATTAAATTTATGGAGGCACCTAGGTCTAGTAGGGCTCTATCAAGTTGGGTTTCACCAATTTTACAAGAAATCAAGGGAGTTCCTGGGTCTTTAGCCTTGGGTGGGAGTTTTCTCAAGATGACAGAGCTGGCTTGCTCTGACAGTACGATTGGGTTCCCATCCTTGGTTCGCGGCTTACGTTTAGGTGTACATATGTCTTTCAAGAACCTTGCGTAAGCCGGTATGTGGCGGATTGCATCCATCAACGGGATGTTTATCTGGACCTGTTCAAAGAGCTTGACCAGATCCTCCTCAGGAGCCACAGGTTTGGTTGTCCTTTTTCCTTTGGTCAAGGCCTCAGGAAATGGGATCCTAGCTGGTTCCTCTAGGATAGGTCCAGGTTCTTGATCTGGGACAGTAGTATCTTGGATGACTACCCTAGGGTCTTGGCGATTATCAGGCTTGTAGTGGTTTGGATAATGTGGGCCTTGTGTTGTTTTACCACTACGTGTTGTTACAGAGTTTAATCTGTCCTGACTTTGGTTTGGGTTAGGTAGGAGGGGTGGCTGCTGTTGCAATCCTGCATAAGATGTTGAAGCCTCCATCCTGTCTGGTGATGGAGAAGCAGGGGCCTGATAAATCAAATGTGCATGGCCTGGATTCGGATTCATAACGCGCCTCTGGGTCGGCACGTTATTTGGGTTGGGCAGAGGTTGCGAAGGAAGGGTGCCAGGTTGGCGGGAATTTGCCATCTGGGCCAGTTGGTTGCGAACCTCTGTGATCTCGTCCTTGTGCTGTTTTTGCATTGCCGCATTCATCCTTTGAATGTCAGCCAGTGTTTGAAGGATAAGAGTCAGTTGATCCTGATTTTGCCCGGATTGGTAGGTGGGATTGGGCCGAGGCTGAGGCGGCTGATATGGACGAGGAGCTTGTGGACGGGGTTGATATGGTGGTTTTTGAAAATTTCCCGCCCACTGAAAGTTAGGATGATTTCGCCATCCAGGGTTGTAGGTATTGGAGTATGGGTCATTCTGGATGGCATTGAGGTCCTCGCAGTTCTGAGGAACCTCAGGAAAGTCAGAATACGAGGGTTCAGAGTTCCCCCAACTCGAGTAGAAGGGATCGGAGGTCACTCCGATCCGAGAGGTAGACGGGGGTGGATATGGGTCCATCCCCTTGGCAGGTTGGTGATAGATGTTTTGCACTGTTTCCCTTGCCAGAGAGAGGTCGTGCAAAAGAGTTTTGTGTAGAGGTGGCTTGCTGCAAATGTCGAGTTAGCTCATCCACCTTCTTTTCTCTGATAGAGACCTTGTCCAATCGACTGGCCATCAGTTCCAGGTCGACAGAAGTGGACAGGTCCTGCGTCTCATGTGTCCCTCTTAGATTCGTCGATGCACGGGCATTCGTCCTGTCGAATAAGCCCAAGGAGTCATTGTTTATGGAGTTCTCGCACATGTTTTCGAGAATCTCCCACACCGTGTCCTCGTGTTGGCCCATGATGTTTCCTCCACATGTTGCATTGACGAATAGACGAATATCCTCACGAAGTCCCTGGTAAAAAGACTGGACTTGTTCCCACTTAGGAACTCCATGATGGGGGCACTTTCGCATGAGATCTAGGAATCGATCCCAAGCTTCGTGAAGAGGTTCTCCCGGTTGTTGAGTGAAATGAGTGATCTGGTGGCGCAAGGCATTCGTCCGGCCAACAGGGAAGAATTTTTTCAAAAATTCGGACTGTAATTCCTCCCATGTGTCGATCGGGCGGGTCTGAGTCTGATACCAGTGTGCGGCCTTGTCCAAGAGGGAGAACGAAAACATTTTCATGAGTAGGATATCCCGATTTTGTACATCTGACCCGAAGGTCTGGGGCAGATGCTTGAGTTGTTTAATTTGTTGGAATGGATCCTCAGAGTTAAGCCCATGGAACTTTGGTATGGCATGAATCGTATTGGGCTTCAGTTTAGAATCGGGTCCTCCAATTGGGATTCGTACTCGGGGTTCGTTTGCCACCGCAGCGGGATTATAGTGATCTCGCATCATAGGTCACTGCGGTGGGTTTACAAAGTTCTGAAAGAGATCGTTCAAGTGTTGAAGTTGGTGTTCAAGGTTATTCTCCTCTTCAATGGGTTGTGCCATGATGGGAGAAGAAGGAGAATCAGGGTCTGAATCAGATGAAAGATTTATGTGGTGGGGTTGCTGCACAAACAAGGGCATCGAGGCTTGGCCTCGACGAGAATGAATTTCTAAAGGAGGTCTTAAAGGTGGTCTTAAGGACCTCCTACCAAACATGCACCGAAAGATGTGATGAGATTAGAAGGTGCTGGACCCAATCAAGACACCCAAGAATTGTTGGGTGACTATAGAGGTTCGGGGCAGATGGACCCCTGGATCAGAAGATCGTCCACCGGAGAAATACCTGGGCAGCCAGAGAGGGAGAGTCCCGCAAAGACCCCAACACGGTAGAGCGTCCCCACGGGTTACAGGGTTTCCCCCACCCGACCTCTCTTGTCACTGCGGTTCCAGGTAGACCAGAATGGGGATCTTAACCTCTTAAGTCTACCTTTTTTTATTTTAAGATCAAGGTGCTTAATGTTCCACTTGAACTTTTAAGTATTTTGAGTGCAAAAGTGACCTAATATTAAGGTTGGTTGACCCAAGGGATCAACTTCACCTCTTGTTCCTTTGAGAGCTTTTAGGTCCATCCTTTTATGGTTCAAATGGATTATCAGCCTGATTTGCTTAGGGTTCCTCTTGTATAAATCGTTTCAAACACGGTTTAGGCACACCTCTTTTTGGAAAGTTTGTTTCTTTGTTTTAGAGAAGATGTGTCTCGAAAAACCCTAGCTTTGCAATCCCTAACTTGGCTCTAGTGGGTCCAATTTAGTTGCCTTAGAAATTAGCACCTAGGGCTCAATCAAGAAAGTTTTAGCCCTAGTTGCCTTAGTTGGATGAACAGACAAAAATATGTTGAAATGAAAATCAGGCAACTTGATGAGTTACTAAATATGAAACAGGTAGCCCTAAGTTGATTTCTTTCTCTTTTTTTTTTTTTCCTTTTTTAGATTGTGAGAGGGTTAAGAGAGAGGGCTTATGGAGATTACCTGTTCCTTGGAGAGTCTGTTGTGCAGTTGCTATTCTTTCCTTTTTGTTTTGCTTTCCCTGCTTGAACACAACAAAAGAGAGAAGTTAAGTCAGATATTAGATAGAAAAGTTATACTCAAAAGCTTTAAAAGTGCCCGTTGCTCCCTGGCAACGGCGCCAAAATGTTGTCAACGTTTTGTGCGGGTTTAAAGTATATCACGTTATAGTATAACCGACAAAATGTTTAAACAAATATAAAGAATTTTATTACTCAAACAACTAGAGTATCCGAGGTCGAACACGGGGAGCAATCTCAGTACTTTGTAAAACCAAAGAATACAACTGTTAAATGCAAATATAATTCATTCAAAGAGAATTTTAAAAAGGATTTGGAAAAAAAAAGTAGAATTGGACGTCTGATTTGTGTATCAGACGTCTTAAATGTGATCTCTCTTTCTCTCTTCTTCTTCGTGGCTCTTCTCCTTTCTTTGCTTCTGTATCTTTCCGTCTTCTCCTGCCTTGCCTTTCTTCTTTCTTCTTCTTCTTTTTCTTCTGATCTCTTTGCAGTCTTCCCTTGTCTTCTTCTTCGTTCTTCTCTCTCTTCTGCCTTGTCTTCCTTCTTCTTCTTCTCTGCGAAGACTTCTACATTCACTGCTACACGGCCTCTTCTTTCTTCTCTTCCTGTTCTGCAGCCGCTAAGTGTTCACTATCTTGGCCAGTTCTTCCTTCCTGCACACACCACACAGTAGTAAAAACCTACCCCCGTCCCTCTACCCAAGCGTCTCTCTCTCTCAAGCAATTCACTCACGGACGCTCTCCCAGAGCCACACGGGTAGTCGGGTCGGGTTCGCACCTGGGACCAGGAGCACCGGCAAGTGATGATGCGCGAGGAGTGCGTAGGTCTAGGTCGGGTCGGATCCACCAGATCCGCGAGGTCAAGCAGCGGACGAGGCATGTGTGAGGGCAGTGAGGGACCTCACCCCTGTGCTTACGGAGGCACTAAGACGAAAACACAAAAACAACTTATATGGTACCTGAGTGTTGCAATCCCACGATGTGGGACTATCTGGTCTCGCCTTCACGCACGCCCGCAGAGTTTTGTCACTCGATTGCCCAAGCTGTTGACTCCTCTGCGCTACTGGCTGGCCTCGGTTGCTTCGCAACACTTGCGAGAGTCTGCTGCATGACCGGTCGATCTTTCGCTTTTAAGTCATTTGTAGTTTAATGTGGTGGAAAAATCGACTAATCAATTTTTAATAAGAAATAACCACTCGTAGAGGAGCGGGTCGTATCCACAGGGAGGCAATAACGTATTAAAATTCGCGTCACTTAAAAATGTTTGTTCGGAGTCAATTTGGACAAGAACCAAGCCAAGATTGCCTTTAGATTAAGGTTTAAGTAAGAAACAATGCTGAAATGGCAATTATGAGAAACTACAGGATATTTTCCGTAATGCAGAGTGAATAGAATATGATTAAAATGTGGCAATGGCAGAAAATGTAAATTTTAATTAACGTTTTACTGTAGCAAAACAGGGGAATTTTTCCCCGTTGTCTTCCGCGACGAGGAGCCGATGGCCGGGCGCGGGAAGCTCGGAGGAGGTCCCTTGGATCAAGGGCTTCGAATCGGTGGTGGCGGCGAGTCGCGCGGCGGTCGGAGGTGGCCGGACGAGCTCCGGCGGAGGTGCTGCAGCCGGCAGCTTGCGCACCCTGTTGGCGTGAAGTCCGCCGCTTGCTGCTGCTGCGGGGGTGGCTGCTGCGGCTGGCGTGTGCGGCTGGCGTGCGCGGTGGTCGGTTGGGCGGTCTGCAGGCGGTTGTGCGTGGGTGCGCGGAGGGTCTGCAGGAGGGCGCACGGTTGTGCGTGGGCGGTGGTCTGCAGGAGGGCGCTTGCGCAGTGGTAGCTGCGGTTGGCGTGTGCGGTGGAAGCTGGCGTGGGCAGAGGGTCTGCAGAGGTCGGTTGCTGGCGGTTCTGCAGGCGCAGTGGTGAACGGCGTGGACTGCAGGCGGTTGTGCGTGGGTGCGCGGAGGGTCTGCAGGAGGGCGCACGGTTGTGCGTGGGCGGTGGAGGGCGCAGGCGTGGGTGCGCTGAAGCTTCTGCAGAGGGCGCACGGTTGTGCGTGGGCGGTGGAGGGCGCAGGCGTGGGTGCGCTGAAGGTTCTGCAGGCTGTTGAGCGGAGGCGTGGCTGTTGGAGAGTTGAGGCGCGTTTGAGCTAAAGGTTGACGGACGTGGGTGTGCTGAAGGTTCTGCAGGTGCGGGAAGGGGTCTGCAGTGGACTTCAGGCGTGTGCGGTGAAGTGAGCGGGTAACTTCAGACGTCTGGGAAATTTCCCAGACGTCTTAAGTTACTGAGAGGGTGGCTGATCAGTAGGTTGGTGACGGTGGTCGGCGATGACGGCGAGGGAGTTGCACGCTAAGGTGCTCACGGTAATGCGGGCGAGCTCCGGATGGCGGTGTGGCCTCTCACACCACACGCCCACGGTGGTGGAGACTCGCCGCCACGGTAGAGGCCGACAGTGTGGAGTGGAAGAGAGAGGTTCTCTCTGCACAGTGGTGGGTCGGTGGCGGAGGCCTCCTGAGCTCGGCTGCCTCCGTGCACCTTTTGTAGTGTCTTGAACAATTTTGAAATCAGCCGCCGACCAGATCCACCACATCCGCTCCCCCTTGAATGGCTTCATCACTGCAGCAGCCGGGCGTTGGAGCGGCAGCCAGCCGTTCTGAAAGAAGACGAATAAAGAAAATATTATTAAAATATTAGGGTTATTTATGTATAGACCCTCAACTTCTATGTTAATAAAAACAATATACCGAATTGGTTATCTAATTAGATGAATGCTATTCTAAGCTAATTCTAAATGCACTTAAGATATGAATGCAATGTATGGATTATGTAATTAGATTAAAACTATGAATTAATCTATTTACATCCTAATTTATACTAAATAAATGTTAGAATTAACCTAATGTGTAGGCACTTAAACACTTAAATAGCCCACAACTATGGGCTAATCAAATACCCCCATGCCTAGTTTTTGCTAGTCCCTAGAAAAATTAAGCGAAACCTAGCACTCTAAGTAGACTAGTCAACTCACCTAGTCTTCCTTCAGAAGCATATTAAGTTCAGGCTCTAGATCCAAGGTTCCTAAGTAGTTGCTAAGTTACAGACTAGGTCGGCTAAAGACGAGTTCCAAGCACAAGTTTCCCTGATTTCTGACTCTACGCTAAAGTTTATTGATCCCTGAGATTAAAGCATCCGTGCTTGTGCATTGGTCTGAGTTATTTGAGTTAAAGGAAAATTTTTTTATATATACACCCCTTTTTTTTTTGTTTGTTTGATTCTTCTAAGTCTAACCTCAGATCAGCTATCAACACGGTCTGTGTCGAATTCATTGTCCCCATTACCATACCTCGAAGGATGCCTGGCTTTCGGTACTTCGAGATAGCACCGCCCATAACGACCCCAAGAACTCCTGGCAATCGACACTTCGAGATAGTATCGCCCATGGATTTCTTAAGCGAATTCAGGCCTATGGCAATCGGCACTTCGAGATAGGGCCGCCCATGGTACCTGAACTGCGCAATGCGCTTACATGCCCCCAGTAGGATGGATATCCTAAGAGACAAGCGCCGAGGAGGTAATATGTTACCATCGCATCCTCAAGGTGAGTATATACTCGACCTCTCCTGCGGCGGGAACTCTTCCAATCAAAATGTGTTTTCAAGCCTCTCTTAAGTCAAAACTAAGAGAACCAAATCTCTTACCAGACCAAGTGTGAAAAATTTGGATGCTTGGGTTACCAGGACCCGTAAACCAAAAGGTAGAATAAGACTCCAGGTACTACCCCACCTTTTAACTCAAACCCTAGCTTCCCTTCCTCAACCTCTTGAAGAATGGTCCGCAACTTAACTCCTACTTAAGTTTTTAAGTCCACAAAGGACCCTAAAGGTCTAAAGCTAGTAGCTTATTTAGCTTCTAAAGTTTGACCCTAGAATTAATTTAGTCTACGCTAGAGTTCTGATTTGCTTAAGAATGCAGGACTTAGCCAGTTAAGCTCAAAACTTTTTTTTTTTTTTTTATATGTACAAATGTATGCAATTATGCTATGTATATCCCCAAGTACACCCCCCCATGCCTAAAATCTGCAATGTCCTCATTGCATAGAAGGATATTACCTGGGTCAAAGCTGGGCTGAATAGCCGAAGAACCTGCAAATCAGGTTCAAGAATTGCAGAAATAGGCCCTAAAAATGAGCAAAGCAAAGTTGTCCTAGAAAATAGGTAACCTAGGATGTTGGCGAGCTGATGATGAATCCCGATAGCAAATGCTCGCCCAACTAAAATGGGAATGAAATCTTCCCAGGTCACCAGAAGAGGTTCTAAAGGATAAACAGTTAAAATAACCTCCAAAGGGGTAGGGGTAGGATGACAAGGATCCTCCAAAAAGAATGGGGAAGGAATGGTATAGAGATAAACCCCCAGGGTAATGGACTGACTAAATAAATCATCAATCCATACCCGATACTCCATTACAGAAAATATTGGTCTGTTAAGCCCCCTAGTCAGAACAAAAATGAGCAATTCTCTAAGGCAAGGATCGTCTAGGGTGTCCAAGTTACGAGGTTGTGGGATGGCCATAAGATCTAGGTTGGGTTTAATCAGCTTGGTGTCCATCCCAAACACTCTTTCTAAATCCTCAATTTCATCCCTAGCATTCCTTGCACCATCACGTGGATCTTCCTGCTCTTCATCAGGAGTCACAATTTCGCTTTCAGATATAAGAGAATCAGAGGGTGACTTCGAAGTGAATGAAGGCAGGTTGGAAGCAACAGATCTAGGGATTATCCTATCAATGTCATCCCCAGGTTTTTGTTCTTTACTCAAATCTTCCCCGGAGTCTATATGTGAATCCACATAAATCTTAGAAATTGCTTCCAAATTTTCCATCATTTTATCATGAGGAGAAATATCATCAATGGGTGTGCCAAGGAAACCTAATTTGGTCAAATTTGTGACATCCTCAGGGGCTAACTCTTCAAATAATACATAATCACCCTTAGTGTCACTCCAAATCTTGAATGTAGGTTCCTCATATAATTCATCTTCCTCCTCATCACACAATTCATCATGTACCCGAGGTCTAGAATCATTTAATATCTCAGCAGATCCCCTAGGGTGCTCTATCTGAGGTAAATTATTTACATTGGTTACATCAGACTCCTCAGATAGGTCAATTTCTTTAGGGTTAGGTTCCCTAAGGGTGGGTTTGAGTTCCATATCGTGATCAGAAGGGAGGGTAGGATTAACAACTTGACTTTGACCCACTTCATCAAATGTCACGAAAATACTATCATCTGGGTCGAGGTCTTCCAATGGCACCATCATTCCCTTATTTTGACTCCAATATAATTCAGGTGGATACTCAACCTTATCATCATCTTCCTCGGGTTGCCACCGTTCTTCATCCAATGCATAGCTACTTTCATGTGTTTTTTCCTCCCACCTAAAGTGTAGATCTCTCAAGGAAGTGTCATCTAATGGGGAGGTTTCAAAATCGATCCTCGAAAAGTAGCTATTCTCCCCAGAATTTCCCTTCAACTTAAAGTGTAGCTTTCCCACGGGAGATGCATCTATTGTAGAGGGGTGTACGTCATCGTCAATGGGGCAGATTGGGTGGCTAATTTCATCTCTTTCTTGTTGGCCTGCTCTCAAAGATTCTCCTAACAATTCACTCATTTCATTTTGCATTTTCTGTATTTCCATCTTCAAAGAGGAGAGGTCATTTCTATCATAAGAGAAGTCAGGCTCAGGCTTATAGTACCCAGGAGTGTTTGTCCAACCATTATAAGTTTTCAGGGAGGGTGGGTTGGGTATTTCTTTGGTATGTGGGATATTGGGCAAAGCAAATCCCGCTCCTGAGTTCTGCTCACTAATTTGGGGCTTAACTAGGCCAATACTCCTATAATAGGAGTAAAACGGATCCCAATGATTGTCATTATGTCCATCAAGGAATGGACCATCTCGGCGTCTGGGATCGAAGGATGCAGAGTGGGGGTGAGGGTGTGGGCAAGATGTGAAAGGATGAAAATCAATGTGGTCCATTCTAACTCACACTTCAATCAAAATTCCCCAAGCAAGACACAATTCAAAAAGGACCTTTTAGGTCTTTCCCAATTTAGGCTTTTGATTTTAAGTCAGATTGCAGGTGACAATACAATTTGTTCAATCAATTTACGCGCCTATTGTCGACCTACGGCTCGCCTAAAAAGACCTAGTTGGAGCTTAGGTGTTCTTCCCTAAATCTCAAATGGTCAAGTAAATCCAAAGATGGAAGATCGAGGGATGCAAGTAGGCCTAAGCCTTCCTTTGAAGCTGTGCTTTTGCGGTGCTCCTCAACTACCCCCAAAAATCCGTGACAGGGTATCCCCCTCTTTGGATTTACAAAACCTTTGATCTCAAGTTTCGAACACTTCAAAATCCAACGAAAGGAGGGCTCTTGTCCTAGTATTTCCAAACCTAAGGAGTGTCTAGAAACGTGCCGTGGTGCAAGTGAAATAAGTGTGCATACACCGTCAAAGATTTTGAAATTTGAATCGCACGCCAAGTTTGAAAATCAAATCCTTGGTTTTTAAAATGTCCTTCCTTTAATTAGTCCTTTTTCTAAAGAAAATATGTGACCACTTGTTAGATTTATTTAGTACAGATTAGGTGGTCTTCGCATTAAATCCCAAATGCAATGCGTGATCAAAAATAGGATGCAAAGTAAGAGAATGCGTACCTTGCCTCCAGCGATCTTCGATGCAAAAATGCACGCAATGCAGAAAAGCAAATCTAGAGGCTGCTCATACAGACCTAAATGGTTCGTCCTAGGGCAGGCAACTTCTAGCAGGCAGCTCGTTTTTTTTCTTTTTCTATTTTTTTTAGAACTACTTATGCACAAGCAAATAAAAGTAATAATAATAAAAAAATAATAATAAACCTAAATCTAAAGAAAAGGGAACAGGCTCCCAAAAATTACCCAACACAGGTCCAAAACAAAATCAGGGAACAAACCCTCAAAATATGCCCCAGAACAAGGGTTTCAAACTAACTGTAATGAAAAATTAAGTCTTCAGTCTTAATTCTACTCTAATTAAATTAGCGATTAAATACAGTGGTGTCCGTCGCGTCCTCGTCCTTCTCCTCCTTTCAAAATTGCTTGTCCACTTCTCGTCTGGCGACGTCAAGGGTCGCCTCTCACAGTGGCTGATTCTTGCACAAAATTTCTCTCACAGAAAAGAAAATAATAGATGGTCAAATCTCTGTGCAATTGACAAATAATCAAACTAAAATTAGGCGAAATTATTACGTCTGTTGCCTCCCCGGCAGCGGCGCCATTTGATCGGTCGATCTTTCGCTTTTAAGTCGTTTGTAGTTTAATGTGGTGGAAAAATCGACTAATCAATTTTTAATAAGAAATAACCACTCGCAGAGGAGCGGGTCGTATCCACAGGGAGGCAATAACGTATTAAAATTCGCGTCACTTAAAAATGTTTGTTCGGTGTCAATTTGGACAAGAACCAAGCCAAGATTGCCTTTAGATTAAGGTTTAAGCAAGAAACAATGCTGAAATGTCAATTATGAGAAACTACAGGATATTTTCCGCAATGCAGAGTGAATAGAATATGATTAAAATGTGGCAATGGCAGAAAATGTAAATTTTAATTAACGTTTTACTGTAGCAAAATAGGGAAATTTTTCCCCGTTGTCTTGCGCGACGAGGAGCCGATGGCCGGGCGCGGGAAGCTCGGAGGAGGTCCCTTGGATCAAGGGCTTCGAATCGGTGGTGACAGCGAGTCGCACGGCGGTCGGAGGTGGCCGGACGAGCTCCGGCGGAGGTGCTACAGCCGGCAGCTTGCGCACCCTGTTGGCGTGAAGTCCGCCGCTTGCTGCTGCTGCGGGGGTGGCTGCTGCGGCTGGCGTGTGCGGCTGGCGTGCGCGGTGGTCGGTTGGGCGGTCTGCAGGCGGTTGTGCGTGGGTGCGCGGAGGGTCTGCAGGAGGGCGCACGGTTGTGCGTGGGCGGTGGTCTGCAGGAGGGCGCTTGCGCGGTGGTAGCTGCGGTTGGCGTGTGCGGTGGAAGCTGGCGTGGGCAGAGGGTCTGCAGAGGTCGGTTGCTGGCGGTTCTGCAGGCGCAGTGGTGAACGGCGTGGACTGCAGGCGGTTGTGCGTGGGTGCGCGGAGGGTCTGCAGGAGGGCGCACGGTTGTGCGTGGGCGGTGGAGGGCGCAGGCGTGGGTGCGCTGAAGCTTCTGCAGAGGGCGCACGGTTGTGCGTGGGCGGTGGAGGGCGCAGGCGTGGGTGCGCTGAAGGTTCTGCAGGCTGTTGAGCGGAGGCGTGGCTGTTGGAGAGTTGAGGCGCGTTTGAGCTGAAGGTTGACGGACGTGGGTGCGCTGAAGGTTCTGCAGGTGCGGGAAGGGGTCTGCAGGCGACTTCAGGCGTGTGCGGTGAAGTGAGCGGGTAACTTCAGACGTCTGGGAAATTTCCCAGACGTCTTAAGTTACTGAGAGGGTGGCTGATCAGTAGGTTGGTGACGGTGGTCGGCGATGACGGCGAGGGAGTTGCACGCTAAGGTGCTCACGGTAATGCGGGCGAGCTCTGGATGGTAGTGTGGCCTGTCACACCACACGCCCACGGTGGTGGAGACTCGCCGCCACGGTAGAGGCCGGCAGTGTGGAGTGGAAGAGAGAGGTTCTCTCTGCACAGTGGTGGGTCGGTGGCGGAGGCCTCCTGAGCTCGGCTGCCTCCGTGCTCCTTTTGTAGTGTCTTGAACAATTTTGAAATCAGCCGCCGACCAGATCCACCACATCCGCTCCCCTTTGAATGGCTTCATCACTGCAGCAGCCGGGCATTGGAGCAGCAGCCAGCCGTTCTAAAAGAAGACGAATAAAGAAAATATTATTAAAATATTAGGGTTATTTATGTATAGACCCTCAACTTCTATGTTAATAAAAACAATATACCTAATTGGTTATCTAATTAGATGAATGCTTTTCTAAGCTAATTCTAAATGCACTTAAGATATGAATGCAATGTATGGATTATGTAATTAGATTAAAACTATGAATTAATCTATTTACATCCTAATTTATACTAAATAAATGTTAGAATTAACCTAATGTGTAGGCACTTAAATACTTAAATAGCCCACAACTATGGGCTAATCACTGCACCTGTCGCCTGGGAAGCCTGACGCCTGCTGCTGCTCCAAGCTCCCTGCTGCTTCGGCTGTTAATGGCGGTTGGGGCGTACACCTGACATCCAACAGAACGGCCTATTGGCCCAATCAGAATAGCTGGAAACCTTCGTCATAGCACGGCGAATGCGGTGGGTGATGCTGCAGGTTGCCGGTCGGCCTAGGCGTGCGTGCCTAGGTCAACCTGTGGCCGGAGATGGTGGGTTGGTCGGGGGGTGCTTGTGGAGGTCTGGAGTGGCAGTGATGGGGTGGAATGGGTTCCTGGTGGTGAGGCGAAGTTCACGAGGTGGCTGGCGAGCCGTGTGGAGTGGCGGAGTGGTGTGGGCGGCTCGCCAGAGTGTGGTCGGAGGCGAGGAAGATGGAGGCGGTTAGGTACTGTCGAGGGGTAATCAAGTAAAATCGTTGGGGGAAAAGAGAGAGGAGAGGATGGAGAACGTATCTGGGGTTGTCTGGAAGGAAGGGAGGCGGCGGAGAGGACGGCTCGTAACTGCCGTCGTCGGGGAAGAAAGACCCTGAGGGAGGAAGCGGCGACGAAGATGAGGTCAGAAGCGCGCGCGCGGGGTACAGCGCGACGCGGGAGGAAGTGGCGGAGAGGACTCTGCTGCTGGTATGGAAGCAGAGCGACGAGAAGGAGGGGAGGAGGTTGCCGGAGCTTGTGGGTCGTTTGGCCGGAGATGGGAGAGGGAGGAATTTGGAAGGGATCTCCGTCAAAATCAAGCTTGCCTTCTGCGGCAGGGTCTGGGGTGTCTTTTATAGGTGCTGGCCGCACCTACCAGTGCGTGGAGACCGCACAATCAACACTGTCGTCTCGCCGAAGATGGAAGGAAGGTGGATACCCAAATCTCTCGTGCGTTTGCACGAGAGATTGGGTTCACACCAGCGATTGTAATTGGCTTTAGAAGGAAAGGAATTCCTCAGAGAATCCCCCTTCCATTTCTGGGAGAGAATCTCTGAGGAATTAGAGAGCAATCTCTCTCGAAACTTCGCCGGAGCTCGGTTCTACCCTAGCAATGGCGACAGGACCGGTTTGCAAAGGAGGCAAAGAACCTAGGGGGCTCTCTGAAAAGGTATTCAAAAGATAGGGACCAATTTATGATTTGGGTGTACTAAATTACAAAGTAAGTCAAGATGACCTCTCCTTAGGTCCAAATTTTGGTACAAACCTAATTTGGACCTAAGGAATCCAATGGTGAAGTTGGATTTTAGGTTTGACCTCGTTTGGCTGGACATTTTCCGTAAAAACCTAAATTAGGTTAATTGAAGAGCTAGGACCCTAATCTAGGTCAAACTAGGTTCCAAAGGCCAAATTAACTGTTCTAAACCCTAGAGGATGTTTTTCTATGATTTTTAGAGGGTTTACTTGATTTTTATTTTGACCAGAACCTTGTTAATTTAAGCGGGTCTGTTTTAGGGTTACCAAGTGTCATTTAGTTCTTAGATTGCACATAAACCCATTTCTGATTAACTCAACCCACTTTTTATCTTATTTGGACCATTTGACCTATGTTTTGCTTCTGAGAAATCCCGTTTATGTACTGCAATGGTAAAATTGCAGTTTTAACCTTTATTTCATGTTTTCTTCTCAGAGCACTTGTTCCTTCAGTTAAGCCTTCTTCTAGGTTATGTAGGAGCTTTTATCTTCTTTATTGGGTCAAAATGAGCTAGTTATGGCTCATGATGAGGCTCTCATCAGAAATACTTAGATTTCTCCCTGTGTTCGACCTCGGATACTCTGATTTTTGAGTTATAAATTTTTATTTGTTTTCACAGAAAGCTCGTCTATATTACAATGCAATAATTGTTAAACAATGATCTAGCTGCATCAACAAACTCCGTGCAGATGTACCACATCACTAATATATCTCTCTGGCAACTGTGCTGGCCCCAAGGTGAATCAGATAGGCAAGAAACATGCAGTCTTCATCAATCTGTCTATAATCACCCAGACTATGTTGTATCCTCTCTGGGTAACGGGCAAGCCCACCACCAAGTCCATGGTGATGCTCTCCCACTTCCACTCTGGCACTGGAAGTGGCTGCAATAGCCCTGCAGGCCTCTGATGCTCGGCCTTCGCCTACTGGCGCACTAAACGCTACTATACGAACTCACCTATATCCCACTTCATCCCCCTCCACCAAAACTCGCATCTCAGATCATGATACATCTTCATGTTCCCGAGATGTATGGTGAACCTGGAACCGTGTGCCTCAGTCAGTAGCTCTCTCAACAACTCCTCATCCCTGGGAATGCACAAACGTGCCCTCATACGCAGCACCTCATCAGTAAAGGAGAAGTCTCCTGGATCCCGTGACAGTACTCTGTCTCGCAATGACTGCAGGTACGAATCTATCATCTATCCTATAATGATTCGGTCTATCAGCTCTGGTCTTGTCTGCCGTGTCATAGTCACTGCCCCACAGTGCCCCAGTAACTCTAAGGGTCTCCAACTGTCCAACTCCTCCATGAGTCTCCAACTGTGTCCCTGTAAGCTGGCCAAGTGGGTGGGCACCCTCTGGCTTAAGGCGTCAGCCACCACGTTGACCTTCCTGGGATGGTAGGAGATGCTGTAGTCATAGACCTTCAGGAGATCTAACCAACGTCTCTATCTTATGTTGAACTCCTTCTGATCAAACAAATACCTGAGCCTCTTATGATCCGTGAATATATCAAAAGTCTCACCGTACAGGTAGTGACTCCATGTCTTCAGCGCGAAGACGACAGCTGCCAACTCTAAGTCATGGGTAGGGTAGCTATGCTCATGGGGCTTCAGTTGGAACGAAGCATAAGCGACAACGTGACCCTACTGCATGAGTACACCCCCTAACCCCTGCAATGAAGCATCCGTGTACACAATGAAACTGCCACTGCTGTCTGGGATGGTGAGCACAAGAGCCGAAGTCAGCCTCTCCTTCAACTCCTGAAAACACGCCTCACAAGCGTCTATCCAAGAAAAGGGCACGTCCTTCCGGGTCAACTGTGTCATAGGACATGCAATTTGCGAGAAACCCCTGATAAACCATCGGTAGTAGCCTGCCAGTCCCAAGAAACTACGGATCTCTATCACTGTATGTGGTCTCTCCCACCTGAGCACTGCCTCTACCTTGGCTGGATCCATAGCCAAGCCATCCCATGAAATCACATGACCTAAGAAGGTCACTTACCTCAACCAGATCTCGCACTTGCTATATTTGGCATACAGCCTACGTCATCTCAACGTGTCTAGAACCATCCGTAAGTGCTGTCCATGCTACGCCTAATCCCGCGAGTAGATGAGCACGTCATAGATAAACACTACCACAAACTGATCCTGATACAATCTAAACACCTGGTTCATCAAATCCATGAAAGCAGCGGGGGCATTGGTCAGCCCAAACGGCATGACCAAAAACTTGTAGTGTCTGTACCGAGTGCAGAAAGCTATCTTGGAGACGTCGGTCTCCTTGATCCTCAACTAGTGGTAGCTAGACCTCAAGTCTATCTTGGAGAAAATTGTGGCATCTCATAACTGGTCAAACAAATCATCAATCCTTGGCAGCGGATACCTGTTCTTGATGGTGACCCTATTTAGCAGTCTGTAGTCCACGCAAAGGCATAGGGTACCATCCTTCTTCTTCACAAATAACGTCGGGGCTCCCCATAGAGACGCACTGGGCCTCACAAAGCCCTTCTCCAACAGGTCCTACAATTGGGACTTGAGCTCTCACAGCTAAAGTGGTGCCATCCTGTAAGGTGCTGTAGAAATGGGGCTGGTCCCCGGTACTAGTGAGATCCCGAATGCGATCTCACACTCAGGCGGTAGTCCTGGCAGCTCCTCAGGAAGCACATCAGGGTACTCTCTGACCACCGGGATGCTCTAAAAGTCTGCCACGGGGTTGGGCTCTGCCACTACACAAGTCAGGAAGCCCTCACACCCCTAGTCCAAAAGTCTCGCTACCCGAAGTGCAAAAATGCACCTGAAGCCTCCATCAACCGGCTATCCGTGAAACTCAAAAGAAGGCATCTCCGGTAGGGAGAAGAAGATCTTCCTCTCAAAATAGTCCACCAAAGTGTGCTAAGCGGACAGCCAGTCCAACCCCAGAATCACGCCAAAGTCCATCGGTATCACAATCAGGTCAGTGGGGAGGCTATGTCCCCCAACACTGACCTCATAGTCTGTGTAAACCTCCTCTGCTACAAATAGTTGACCACCTGGTCCTCTTATCACAAAAGAATCATCTAACAACACACAGTCCTGTCCCAAACTTACAGCAAAACTAGCAGCAACAAACGAGTGCGTGGCGCTAGAATCAAAAAATGTGTAAACTAGTCTGCCGAAAACTGTAACCATACCTGCCACCACTGAACCTGAGGCTCTGGCATCTCTGTGTGTCAGGGCGTTGCTATGCCCCTTAGCTCTCGATGTGGAAGAAGCAGCCACACTCTGTGTTGGACCGTCAACAATTGGCCGGTACCCTCCCCGTGATTGCTGACCTCCCCCACATGCCTGGGAGCCACGGCCTCTTGCTGACGGCTGGGCGGGGGTCCAGTGCTGGCAGCTGGCCCCTGTCGGGGCCACCCCAAAAGCCACTGACGGACCTGCAAAGCGTGATGACTCTATTGCAGGCGCCGCATGCCTCCCCTCTCACCGGCCCTATGAGTAGTCTGACTGGTAGGGCCTCTTTCGTCCGCTGTCAGTGTCACGTGCGGTCGGGTTAGTCTTCTCATAGGTCATAGCTGCCTCCACCACTCTCGAGAACGTGGGAAGCTTTAGGGGTTTGACATACCCCCGAATAGTAGGCTGGAGCCCCTCAGTGAACCACCACAGGCGCTCCTCAGTAGCCACAGGCACTCCTCCTCAGTGAAACTCCTGCCTCCTCTGATCCTATCACGTCTGCGGGAAGTACTGCTCGTAGAAGAGGGTGACAAACTGGTCCCATGTCGGCTCTGCCCTCTCCTAACCTCTGATCACCCTCCATCACCTATGTACCGTGCTCTCCAGCTGGTACGTGGCAAAGGCCACGCGGCACTTTGCAGGGGGCAAAGGGTGTCGAACACCTTCTCGATCTACTCTAACCAGTCCTTCGCCTCAGTCAGGTCCTCATCCCCATTGAAGGAGGGGGGCTTTAGCTTCCGGAACTATCCGAAAAGCTCGTAATGTCACTGATATGGGGAAACGAGCACGTCTCCAGGCAGGGAGAGCTCGTGCTCGGAAGTGTCAGAGTGCGGTGGGGGCGGTGGAGGACCAGCCCCTCCCCCACATCCAGCACTGCGTTTGTCTCATGGTCCCATAGAGGACTCCCCCTCCACGTCCCCATGAAGAAGTGGCTGATCCATAGAGGACTCCCGTGGAGGCAGGTAGAGCTCCTCTCGAACTATCTCCCATATCAGCTGGGCGAGGTCCTGGACCTGAATGCCCGAAAGAAGTGGCTGATCCACTGAAACGTCGGGCTCAACACATCCGCCCCTCCGACCTCGTCCATGGCCACGTCCGCAGCCCGCCTCAATGACTCCACATCAAGGCATCTCCTATAAGGAGACACGAACAACAGAATAGTAAGACATCAATTTCAACGAACATTCAGCAAAAGAACCTCAGAACAGATGTCAAAAGGAACATTGTGGTGGTTACTCTAGTTACAAGCACGTGAATTGGTTATTCTAAAGCTAGTTGGTTCACTTCTCGGGACAACCTTGCTCTGATACCATCTTGTTATGACCCGATTCCCGAATCCCTACAGGACACGAGACCGGACCGACTCGATTGATTCCAAGACCTAGCCGTCCAACGAGAAAGTAACCAAAAAATAGGAATATAAACTGCATTCACTATGCTAAGCAACTAATAGTAAAAAGAAAAGCAGTAAAGAAGTAAAAACTGCCACAATACATATCACCACCACAACAGTAGAAAGTAACAAGGTATAGGAGTACAGAATGTAAAAGAATAGAACATAAAGGTACAAGAGTCTACTCACTACTACAAATGAGTATACCAAAAGGGCTACAACTATTGGGCTCTACTGAGCCCAGCACCCTCCACTGCCATAGGCACTAGTTGCTCAACACCTAGATCTGAAATGGGTTATGAGTACATAAAGTTAGCGAACGTTGAGTAGAGTGGCAACCAACTAACTAAAGTAGTAAAAATGGACAGGTAGCTATTGTTTTTCAATTACTTTCTTTAACTAATTATTCCCTTTCACCACTTGATTTATTTATCAGGTCTCTTTCTTGATCTCGAATGTTCCTCGTGGGAACAATCTTGATTGCAGTCTTTTCCGAAGAGTAGAAGGCACACGTGGTGCTCTCTTGGCTGGGAGAGCCCCCGTGGTGATCCTACACCCAGTCGACCACCCCAAGGTCACGAACAGATGTAACGGTGACTACGGCATGCACGATAAGCGCATGGGTAGCTATCCCGCACTGGCACGCGGTCAGTCGTTTCAATTAGCGGGTGTGCCCAAAGTATAGCATGGAACCAGTATAGGGCCTAGCCCTCTCAGTAACAAGGGTCAAGCCCCTAAGAACCAAATAGGGGTCTTGGCCCTCCACAGTCCCCGCACCCTATCCTGACTACTCTGGTTTACCCAGTGGGCTTATCAAGTTGGTATAGGGTAGCTAGCTGAACCTCGAGCCTCGTGGGGTGGTTAGCTCTCTCCCTACACTAGTATCTCTCCCTGGTGCCACGTACATAAGGGCCAAGAAGTCGGTACAGAGTGGCCAATCCTAACCCCATGTCCTAACCCAAGGGCGGCTAGCTCTGCTCTGCACTAAAAAGGCGGACAGTCGCTCTCCTTGGTACTCCATATGCAGGGGCCAGCTTACTTCCCCACTCACATTTCCAGATCCATTTCATTTATTTCCAGGAGCTCTACTCCTAATTCCCCAAAGGGTTCATGCTCATATTCCTCATTGCCAAGCCATACCAGGTTTCATCACTATTATTTCCATTCTCAAGTTATACATATGCAGTTTGTATTACTATCGTTCACATTTCCATACACAGGCTATACACAGGTAGCTCGTGTTTTTGTCTTTCACATTACCATTCTCAATTTATATACGTGTAGCTCGTATTATGTCATTTAACGTATACAACAGGAAAGTTACATGCAACAGTTAACTAGCACAAGTATTTCATTTCTCACAGGCAGTTGTTATCCATTTACAAGCAATTGTTATCATTCTATCTACTCATTCACTCCACACATGCATTTAGGTTATAATTAAATTAGCGGGAAGCCACTCTACCAGTAAACCCAGGTGTATTGAGGGCTTGAATGGTAGGCTCACGTGCCTCAGTAAGCCCCGAACCTACAACGGAAAAAGTCCTATCACAAAGAACAATCACAAGGGAACTATCAGAATAGTATAGAAAGCCTTCTAACAAGTAGAGGAACTCACAAGGAACACAACGGTATCTTAATTTCTTGAAACAAACCTCAAACGGACCCTAAACGGGTCAAAACAGGGTTTCTGTCTCAGATTAGGCATCTGGAACAGCTTTCAAATGTCTTAAAAGTGTCGAGTAACATACCTAAGTCTCTGTGCCAATTCTCAGACGTCCAAGAACTCTTTTGGACTATCTAGACCCAACACCAGACATCCGACCACCTCTCCGAACGTCAGGAAATGCTTCTTGTTGTCTAGTACATCGCCCAGACGTCTGAAACGCGTGGGAGGGTGTGTCCCGCGCCTTCCCAATGTGAATCCTACATGCAGACACCGAATCCTCTCAGAAATGGCATGCAAAGTGGTAGCATCCGAGCGGCCTGCATGGTCGTATCTGCAAAGGGGACGTATCTTCACGAGACTCTCACCTAAGACGTCCGAAACCTCTTCCAGACATCCGCACCATCTTCTGGAGGTCACTTCAGACGTCTGATTATGGGAGAAAACTCAGAACAAGTTGCTGCTTCTGTTGCTCTCACACTGCGCGTGGCCGCGCCGTGCCCCCTCGTTTGCAGCTCCGGTTGCAGCAGTGTCGGGGAGAACCTCCCCAACGCACTTCTCGCGCACACACCGCTCCAACAGTGCACTACCGGTGAGCTCCCACATGAGCTCGCGAGCTCACTCTCCTCCTCCTCTACTCACGCTGCTCCTCCTTGACGCCGCCCGCGCGCTCTCTCGTTCGCACTGTCTCTCTCGTTGGAGTGGTGAAGAGGGGAAGGGGCTGGTGCGAGGAGAACGAGAGAGGGGAAGGGGGGGTTTTATAAGATCGGTGGGTTAGGGTTTTGCTAGAGGTGGGTAGAGAGAGAAGAAGGGGTGGAGAAACGAGAGTACTATCTGCATGCAGCCCACGCGTAGACGCGAGCTCGTACTCAAAATTTTCGATTTCTAGACATCTAGGAAGGTTTCCAGACGTATGACCCACAGTCCAGACGTCTTAAAAGGCTCAAATAGCATGGGTCTTAACATCAGGGGGCACACAATTTTCAAGAAATCGGGAATGATTCGATGGTAAAAATCGATGTGCCCCAGGAAAGAATGGATGTCCTTGACCGAGCCAAGCATGAGTAGCTTGGAAATCAAATTAACCTTAGCTCAATCAACTTAGATACCTTTCTCAAAGACGAGGTGACCCAGGACAATTCCCTCAGGTACCATGAAGTGGCTCTTTTCCCAGGAAAGAACCAGATTTACGTTGATACAATGCCTAAGGATTTGGATCAAGTGCAAGAGGTAATCATCAAAAGATTCCTCAAATACTGAGAAGTCATCCATGAAGCCTTCAAGGTACTCACCAACCATATCTGAGAATATGGAAAGCATGCATCGCTCAAAAGTAACAGGTGCATTGCAGAGATCGAATGGCATCCTACTAAATGCGTATGTCTCGAAGGGGCAGGTGAAGGTAGTCTTCTCTTGGTCCTCAGGATAGATTGCCACCTGGTTAAATTTGAAGTACTCATCCAAGAAGCAAAAGAATCAATTCCCTGCAAGTTTCTCGAGTATTTGATCAATAAATGGTAGTGGGATATAATCTTTTTTCATAGAGGCATTTAGTCTTCGGTAATCAATACAGACTCTCCATGAATTTGCTATACGGGTTGGTATAGTCTCTTCGATTTCAATCATAATAATGGTGAGTCCTTAGGGGTCAGGGGTAGCACAGTTGGTGCACCCACACCCTATAAGGTGCTCCCTGTGCGGGGTGCGCGGGTTCGATCCCTTGTGACTTACCCAATCGCACATAGTGTCCTCATGGGGGGATGCATTGCTGATGTTGTCGCCACCTCGACTCGACGTCGGAGAGTGGCTGTGGCCAAGATCACGGAGGTGCTCCGTGGCAAGTGAGAAATTTGGGGGCCCTCGGGGGGGTGGGGTCTCCCCCCTCCCTCCCCTTATAAATTTTTCAAAAGAAAAATAATGGTGAGTCCTACCTTTTTGGGCACAACCTGGATTGGACTCACCCAACGACTGTCGGAGATCGGGTAGATGATCCCTGCATCTAACTACTTGATGATCTCCTTTTTCACGATCGCCTGCAGATTAGGATTCAGACGTCTCTGCATTTCACGGGATGGTCATGAGCCCTCTTCGGTGTAGATGTGATGTGTGCAATATGAGGGGCTGATGCCAGTCAAGTCATCGAGAGTCCAACCAATGGCCCTCTGATGCTGCTGGAGGACAGAAATCAAGTGAGTTTCCTGATCAGAGGTAAGGTGGGAATTGATAATCATAGGAAATGTCTGATTAGAACCCAAAAGGACATATTTGAGGTGCTCAGGGAGGGGCTTCAACTCCATGATTTGATTTTCAGCAGCAGTAGGTGGTTCAGGGTGAGAGTCAGGAGCAATGGAAGGAGATAAAGGTATCTCTAGGACTAGTTCAAGCTCCTCTAAGTGTGGGGTTTGATACTCTTATGATTGAATATCAGGGATAAGTAAGTTTTCCTCGACACATGGGTTGCCAACCACGGACTCGATGTTGCAAATTTGTTCGATAACCCCACAATTAATTCCTTTTTGGGCCTTAAAGATGTCAATCTTTAGTGTCTTATTCCCAAATTTTAACTCAATTTGGCCCTCCTCACAATTGATATTGGCCCTAGTTGTGGCCAGAAAAGGTCTCTCTAAAATAGTCGATGTGTTCTTCAAGTTCTCAGGAGCATCCATGTCCAACACTATAAATCCACAGGGAACTAGAAATCGTGTACCTTAACTATGACATCCTTGAGAATTCCTTTTGGTGACTTAATAGATCGATCGGCTAACTACAATGTTACCTCTGTCAGTTTGAGCTTAGCTTCTTCAAGGTGGTCAAGAAAGGATGTAGGTATTAGGTTTATGGAAGCTCCAAGATCCAATAAGGCTCTGTCAAACTGTATATCACCGATAGCATAGGAGATCAACAAGTTGCCTGGACTTTTGCCTTAGGCAGGAGTTTGCTCAAAATGATGGAGCTGGCTTGCTCTGACAGTACGATTGCGTTCCCGCCTTTGGTTCGTGGCTTGCACTTTGGTGTACATACATCTTTTAGTAATCTTGTGTAAGCTGGTACATGGTGAATGGCATCCATCAATTGAATGTTTATTTGGACATGCTCAAAGAGCTTGACCATGTCCTCCTCGAGATCCACAGGTTTAGATTTCTTCTTTCCCTTGGTCAAGGCTTCAGGAAATGGAACCTCAGTTGGTTCCTCTAGAATTGTCTTAGGCTCTTTATCAGGGATCGGGGTGTCCTAGATGACCAATCTAGGGTTGGGGCCTACAGTCTCAGGCGAGTTTTGGCTAGGAAAAGGTGGCTCTTGTGTTGCTTTGCGACTACTGCTGGTGAAGGAATTTAATCCTTCCTGATTCTGGTTTGGCCTAGGGAGGATAGGTGTTTGTTGTTGAAACCTAGAATATGATGCTGAAGCACCCGGCCCATCAGGGGATGGAGCAGAAGGGGCCTGATAAACAAAGTGGGCTTGGCCCTAATTTGGGTTCATAATGCACCTCTGGTTTGGTATGTTATTTGGATTCAGAAGAGGCTGAGAAGGGAGTGCACCCAACTGGCGAGCACTTGCTAGCTGGGGCAATTGATTTTGCAGCTCAGAGATCTCTTTTTTATGTTGTTTTGCATGTCAACCAAGGTTTGAAGAATCAAATATGTTTTATTTTCTTTAAGTGGTCCAGATTGGAAATTTTGATTGGGCCTTGGTTGCATGAGTTGATAGGGATGCGGGTTTTGTGGTTGGGGTTGGAATTAAGGCCTTGAATTTGGGTTATTTCCTAACCACGTAAAGTTTGGATGATTATGCCATATAGGGTTGTAGGTATTTGAGAAAGGATTGCTCTGGATAGCATGGAGATCCTTGCAAGTCTGAAGATTCCCAGAATAATCAGGGTATGAGGGTTCAGAGTTCTCCCAACTGTGGTAGGCTATCCCAGAGTTTCCTCTGAAGCTAAAATCAGATAGGGGTGGATATGCATCCATCCCAGGAGAGTGGTAGATGTTGTGTGCAGTTTCCCTACCTGAGGGCGGTGGTGCAGAGGTGGTCTTTTGTAGATGTCGAGTGATGTCGTCCACCTTCTTCTCAATGATGGAGACCTTATCCAATTGACTGGCTACCAACTCCAAGTCAATGGATGCGGAAAGGCCTCGAGATTCATGTACCCCCTAATTGTTTGTCAATGCGCGGGTGGATGTCCAGTCGTACGTAGCCAATGACTCATTGTTTAGGGAGTTCTCGAACATGTTTTCGAGAATTTCCCAAATGTTGTCTTCATGCTGACCCATGATTCTGCCACCATAGGTTGCATTGACAAATAGATGGATATCAACATGGAGCCCATGGGAAAAGGATTGGTCTTGTTCCCACTTTGGGACTCTGTGATGGGGGCATTTGCACATGAGGTCCAAAAAATGATCCCATGCCTCATGTAGAGATTCTCCCTTTCCTTGGGAGAAGTGCGTGATTTGGTGCCTCATAGCGTTTGTGCGACCAATGGGATATAGTTTTTGCAGGAAGGCAGTTTGAAGTTCTTCCCATGTGTTGATCGCATATGGATAAGTTTGAAACCAGTAGGTTGCTTTGTTGTCTAGAGAGGAGAAGATCTTTAAGAGCAAGCCATCTCGATTCTTCATGTCTGCCCCAAAGGTGTGGACCGGATGCTTCAAATTCTTGATGTGTTGGAAAGGATCCTCAGAGTTTAAGCCATGGAATTTTGGATTAATGTGAAGCATGCTAGGCTTGAGCTTCACTTCGGGTCCTCCCGTAGGGATATTGATTCGTGGTTCGATCTACATTGCCGCAGGATTGTAGTGATCTCACATTTGAGGATGCAGCGGTGGGTTGATGAAGGCATTGATCTGATCTCTGAAATCAAAGAATTGTTGTGGTTCAAAGTTAGGTCGTTCTGGCTAATCCATAGTTGTGATTGGAGGTTTGGGCTTAGAATCAGAGGAAATGTCAATATGATCAGGTTGTTGCACAAACACGGAGGTCAAGGCCTGGCCTCGACGAGAGTGAATAACTAATGGAGGCTTCAAGGTTGGTCTTAAGGACCTCCTCCCAAACATATACTGATGGAGAAGATGAGAGATAGAATGTCAGACAGGCCCAATCGAGACACCCAATGATTTTTGGATGACTATAGAGGTTTGGGGCAGATGATACCCCTGGATTAAAAAGTCATCCACCTGAGAATTACCTGGGCAACTAGGAAAGGAGAGTCCCACAAAGACCCCTACATGGTAGAGCATTCCTGCAGGTTACAGGGTTTCCTCCACCCGACCTTCCTTATCACTAAGGGTCCAGGTAGACCAAAATGGTGACTTAACCTCTTAAGTTTACAAATTTTAAGTTTAAAGCAAGGTGCTTATGATTCCACTTGAACTTTAAGATATTTTGTTCACGGTGACCTAATTTGAAGGTCGGTTGACCTCACAAGGTGAGTCAACTTCACCTGTTTGTCCTTTAAGATTATTAGGTCCTAATTTTTTAAGATTCAAGTAGATATTTAGAGCCTGATTTTAGGGTTTGCTTTCTTAGGTCAATTCAAATAAGGCTTAGGACACACACAAGTTGGGAGAATATATCTTGATTAAGGAAGTTGAGTCCTCAACCCTAGACTAGAAATCCTACGTTGGCTTTGATTGATCCAATTAGTTTCGTCTAAATTTGGTAGGGCTCAAGCAAGAAGGTGAAAACCGTAGATACATTAAACCCTAAGTAGGTGCAGAAATCAGGGTTAGGATTCGTCTACAAAAGAATCAAATTAGGCAACTTGTGAGGATTGATTCTAAGAATAGAATGCAAGTTGATCCTAATTGATTTTTTCCTTTTTTAGCTTTTCAGAACTAGAGGCTTAATGAGGATTGAAAATGAGATTACCTGCCCTTGGAGTGGCTGTTGTGTGGTTGATCTTACTCCTTGGTTGAATCCCTTGCACAATCGCAATCAAAAGAGATAAATTAAGTTAGTATCAAGTCAAGAATTGTAATCTAGAGATCAAATTGCACGTTGCTCCCTGGCAACGACGCTAAAATGTTTGCTTGGTAAATCAGGGTTTAAAAATTACTTCGTTGCAATATAGCTGAAAATAGTGCATGAATAAATATAATTTATTACTCGAATGTAATTCGAGGTCGTTCACTGGGAGAAAGTGTTGCAATTAATCTTAAGATCACAATTTTAAGCACAATATAGCAATACAATGGAAATCTCAAATACAATTAATATAAATATCAAAGCAAGAGTCAATGTAGCGAAAAAGATTAGGGTAAAATGGTGATTTGAATCACCAATTACTCTAATTACAATAATGTTAAATATCTCAACAGTATCAATCAACCAAATGCCACATAGGATAAGTGCACAATGCACTCCTTGTCGGAGATCAGACGGCTGGAATTTTAGTCAGACGACTTAACCATTTCCTGCTACAGTGCCAAAGGGACACTGTTCCTCTTTCTTCTACCTTGGCTCTTCTCTTCTTCTTCTTCTTCTCTTCTTTCTTTCTCTACCTTGGCTTTTCTTCTTTGGCTTTTCTCTTCACGTATAGGGGGAATACTTCATGAACTTCACTAAATGTTAGGATCTCTCTGCAGCAAAACCCCCCTCAACCCCACACTCTCTCTCCCTCTCCTCCTTTCCTCTTTCTCAATGTCTAGGCATATATTCGGGTAATCAGGTATTTGGATATCCACATACCTGAGACCAGGGCTGCGAGCGTGGGTCGCAGCCGAGGTGTGAGAGATTTGGCAGGCAAGTGAGCATGTAATGGGGACCCAACCCCCATGTCTTGGGCGAGGGGTCGGGGTAACTTTTGCGTAATATATGGCTTCAACTGCTCAGTGACTTCCGTTGTGGGACTAAATTCCCCTCCTTTCTTGCATACAATAGCAGGTTGCTTCTTCTAGCTAATTCGTTCAACACAGACAGTCAATGCACCAATTGCTGGTCTCTTCGCACCCTTGGGTCATTTTTGCAATTGCTGGAGTCAGTACCTGGAGCAATGTTTGGAATGTCATAGATCACGTATTTGATAGAAAAAAGTATCGTAGTATAGTCGCGAAGTACGATCCAACAAAGATACTGTTTTACAAAAAATATGAGACTTGAGTCCCGGTCGTTAGTCTCTGGGAGGCATTGCTTTCACTTTTAAAATCGATCTTTTTTACCACTCTACTTCGTTAAAGACGCATGCCGGTTTCCAATCTCCTAACTAAAACTTCACCACTTCTATTATTAACTCGGATCACATGCGCACGCGTCAAGTAAATTACAAAAGTGAACATGTGAGTTTCTGTGTGCACGATTCTAGTGAGGTGGTGACTAGTTATGGAGAAAGCATCTATTGCTAGATTTTCAATATCCTCAGGAAACGACATGCTGGTGCGTAATAGATAGACAGTTATAGAGCAGGCACTTAAATCACGCAAATACTATAATTATTAAGCTCGTGGTGATTTCAAACACATAAAGAGATATAAATATATATATATATATATAAATGTGCTTTCATTCATTCATTGGGGAGTTGTTGCAAAAGGAATCTAGAGGAAAGCTTGTACATAAATGCTTGAAAATTAAACCTAGCTACCAAAAAATGATCACATACAAGAATCGATGGGGGGATTTCACATGCATCATTAGGGGAGAAGTAAGACTACATTACTAAGCAGTAAATAAAAGCAATAAAATTATAAAGAGCATGAATTAAATCTAGAAGAATAAAAGGGCATTTAGGTGTGGTCCCCGATGGCCTTGGAGTGGTCGGGAGAAGAATGAGGGCTAGCCAATGTAGCTTAGTCCAACCCTTGGAGAGAGGTAGGGTTGATCCAGCATCCCGACATGGTGTCTTCCATGATGGTGGTGAGCTCGTGGAGGTGGAGTAGCTAACCTAAGTGAAGGTGGGCGTGTATGGAGCTAATGAGGTGAGTGGTGCCAATGAAGCCAAGGGATGTGAATAGGTGTGTTTGGCCGCCCATGGGGTCTTTTTATAGACCCAATGGCTTCTCTCTAGAGAGGTGTGGAACTCTCTAGAGGGATTCCAAGAGTGGCCGGCCAAATGGGGTTGGAGGTGGTCTTTGAGATCCAAAAATTATGGATCTCAATTTGAATGCCTCTTGGTTGCTAAATTTGGCAACCAAGAGGTGATGCCATCTCAAGAGATCTCTAGAGAATTCTAGAGAAGTGTGTGCGTGAATGGGTGTGTGTTTGTGTGTGTGTGTGGTCGTGCTCTACATGGCTAGGTGGCTTAGGGTAGGTCCTAAGGGGTTTGTGTAGGTGTAGGTCTTGATTTTAGGGTTACAAACCCTAATTGCTAAGGTGAAAATGCAATTAAACTTAACTTAAGTTTAATTGAATTAGTGTGAGCCTAATTGAGGGTGACATAACTCAATCAGGTTGGATTTAGGTCAATTGGAGTCTCACTAAGTCCAATTGAACTTGTGTGGGTTGAGATCTAAGCTCAATTGGACTCAATGAGTCCAATTGACTTTGGTGAAGGTAATTGACTTTGATCTAAGTCAATTGGGTTTGGTGAGGACTCAATTAGGTCCTTAGGTAGGTCTAGTGGTGATGTACTAGGGTTAGGACACCTTAGTTTAGGTTCCTATGGGGTTGGGGTTAGGTCTGGGGAGCTTGAGATCCAAGATCAAGACATAAATCTCAAAACTGGGACTGGAGACTTGCATCAGACGTCCAATAATAGGATCAAATGACTTATACTCAAAAATCAGAAGTCCAGACTTCAGTTCTGGATGTCCAATTTGAGTCAGGGGGAAATCAGGGTTCTGTTTTGGGTACTCTGCAGAAATTGGACATCTGACAAAGTGTCTAGACGTCCAATAACACTACAGAAGTGGGTTTGAGGTGTGCGGGAGATGGCTAAGGGTCTTGGACGTCCTATAACTTATCTGGATGTCTAGATAAGTGCTGGAACTAGGGTTTTAAGGCTTCCTAGGGTGTTGTGACATAATCTAAGGGTGGCTAAGGCTTGGGGAAGTCTCTAAGCTATCCTAGGGCTAGGATGGACCTAAGCTCTTCACATTTTACTGGTTTATTCCTACTTAATAGAATAGCAAACTTTTAATCCCCATATATTATTGTTCCTATATCTAAACTAAGCCTTCTACTCCAGCTTTGCTACAACTCCCGTTATTCCTGATCCAGCTCCAGATCAAGCTCCTGATCAGCTTATTCCCCGCAATTGACATAATATACTTAATCAGCACATTATAACATAATTTCATGCATAGCTAAAGAAGAGCAGTAAAGATGCAGATAGTGTGTATGTATGCATGAATAACCCTAACATATGCTAAGTCCAAGCTTAATCTAGGTCAATTAAGGCCTATGATTGCTGTGCAATCAAGCGAGCTTGTGTTGGAGCAAGCTTCAAGCTTTGCTCAAAGCTTCCGTCAATGGCAGTGAAGGAGCTAACACTTGAAATAGTGAAAATGACCTAAAGGCCACATCAGAAGCACTCAGGTTCTTCGTGAGGATGTAGGGAATGTGGTGGTGGCGATGGCGTGATGTAGAATTGGTTGTAGGTGGCTGGTAAAGATGGAAATAGAAGGTGAAGTTGGGTTTGTTCAGTGGAGAGTTTGGGCGAGTAATCCCCTCAATTTCTTGAGGGGTTTTGCTCGTGTGGATGAGGTGGAGGTTGTAGGCTTGTCGGCGAAGTGTTTGGAGCGGTGGAGTAAGCGGAGAGCTTCACTAGAGGAGTGGCTGGAGGAGAGGAAGATGAAGTCAAGGAGGGCGAAGCAGTGGTCGAGTTGGAGTGTAGTGGCACGATGATGATGTTTAGATGCTAGGGAATCAATGAAGCTAGCTAATGGACGAAGAGGAGCAAAGATGGTGCCGGTTGTGGTATGGCTAGCATCGGAGGAGATGGAAACTCCGATAAGGTAGATGGCGATGAAGACTGGGTTAGGGAGCGTCACATGGGTATGTTGAGACGCAGAAGATGACAGGGAGGAATAACCAACCACCTATGATATGTGGTGGCCGACGAAAGAGCTGGGGATAGGAGTTTGCCGGAGCAAGCTTGGAGTGAGCTGGAGGTAGAGGAAGGAAGAGGATTTCCAGCTTAAAAACTTGCTAAAGAAGAGGGGAATGCCAAGGAGGTCCTTTAAAGGTAAAAGAGCGAGCTTCAAAGCTTGGAAACCAAGCTTTGAAAGTTTGAAAATCATGGAAAAGGTTTAGGATTTCCAAGAGTTCACATGAACTCTTGGACAAGATTTTGAAAGCAAGACCTGTCTCAGATTGAAGGGCAACTCCTCAAGAATCTTCCTTCCAAATTTGGAAGAATTTCATTGCGAAATCAGGGAGAATCTCTTGATTGAAGGTCGGAGGTTCTTGGGTTCACACAGTAATGGCAGCATGGGCATTTTTGTGAAGAAGACGAAGAAGTTATGGGTTTTTGTAATAAATTTAAAAGTTGAGGGGTTATTTGGGAGAATTAGTGTCAGACTTGGACTAAAATGCAAATTAGGTTGAGACAATCTCTGATTGGGACCAAATTTTGATAAAAATCTAATTTTGACCTAAGGAATCTAATGGTAAAATTAGATTTCATTTTGACCAAGTTTGACTGGGTAATTTTTGCAAAAACCCAAATTAGGGTAACAATCTGTTTATGACTCTATTTTCGGTCAAAACGGGTTCTGATATTCAATTCAAGGATGCCAAGCCATAGAGAATATTTTTCTATGAATTTTAGAGGGTTTATGTGAATTTTATCTTGACCATAACCTCAGTTAATTAATAAGGTCTATTTTTAGGATTTCAGATGTCCATTAGTTCTTAAAGTACGTGAAAACCTGTTTCTAACTGCACAAACCCACTTATTAGACATTAATGACTAAATGACCTTTAATAAACCCCTGGCATATCCTGTGGTTATTCTGTATCTGTGATGAGATGCTAAAATTACAAAAATAACCTTGTTTTCATCTTTTCTTCTCAAATTAACTCTCCCTGCTCTAGAGACCTTCTAACTGATATTTAGGAGCTTTTATTGACTTTATAAGACTAAATTGAGCTAGTTATGGCTCATGATGGTGTTCCCGTCAGTCATTTCTGCTAATTGGTATGCCCAAACGTACAACATAGAACCAAATATAGGCCTCACCCCTCAATAGTCTGCGTACCCTCACCCGGTTATCCCGGTTTGCCTAGTGAGCCTAATAGGAGTCGGTGCCGGGTGACTAGTACTAGCCCCGGGTCCCAACCCAAGGGGCCACTAGCTCCCCCCTACATTAAAGTGACAATAGCTCTCCTCAATACCATGTACATGAGGGCCAACTCACTTTTCATAACCAAGTCCATACAACCAACTAGCCCATAGGCAACATGTTCCAACACACATCGGATTTCCATAACATAGTATTTTGATTCCTTTTCTAGTTCCCTGTAGGGTTCATGCATCAGCATTCGTCTGATTTCAGGATACGGCATATATCTCCATTCACATTTCAGTTCTTAATCGTATAATAGGTAGCTCGTGAGTCAACAATTTAAACAGTCACCACAGCAACTAACTATTCAGTTGCTAACAATAAAAACTTTAACATGCATTTCAAAGCATAACAGCGTGGTTCAAGTAATATACATTCATCCACCTCAGCCCTAGGGTTCATTTCATATCTTAGGGTTCAATCAGATATTTCTAATAAAGCATGTACTTTAATCATTTAAATTGCAGTATTAGAGAGGTCCACTCTACTGATAAACACCAGTTTATCATTATTCTTATGCATTAAAACAAACCTATCTCTTAGGATTTTACTCCGCAAATGGGTTTTTGGGCTGCATTTAGGCATTAATTAGGTTATGCATGCATTGCACTTTTTATTATTTTTTTAATGTGTTTTTATGAGTGTTAGGGATATACATATTGCCAGATCCCTAGAACCCTAGCACTCAGGAAGGAAATTGGTGAAGGAGAAGCTCTCACCAGGTGGAACTCAGCTTGATCCAACTCACCATAGCTGGAATTCAGCTCACCTGAACTAGTGTTAGCTCATCCTAACTCCATTCAGCTCATCTCTGCTGAATGGCATCTCAAGAGATCTTATCTTAGCTCACCTTCGCTCAAGTCAGCTCAGATCTAGCTCAACATAGCTGAGTCTAGCTCATCTCAGCTCCCATTAGTCCATAGGGAGCTCTAGCTAACTCAATTGAGTTGACTGGAGTTCACCGCAGCTCAAGTCTAGCTACATCCAGCTCCACTCAACTCTAGCCAGCTGAAGATGAATTCATTCCAGCTCAGGAAACTCAAGTCCAGCTCCCGAGGACTCAGCTTAGCTCAACTTAGTTGAGCTAAGCTACCTTAGCTGCCTTAACCAGCTCAATCCTCCTCGGGAGCACCAGACCCAGCTCACCTCAGCTCTTTGTGGCAGAAGCCAGTTTACTTTAGCTTGGCTTAGTAGCTAGCAAAGAACTAGCAAGCTAAGCTAGCTAAAGTAGCTCCATGCCATCCTCTTCAGCAGTTGCCAGCTCCAGTTCAGATCCAGACTTGTTCTGTCTAGCTCCTCTTCACAAACCCTAGCTCCAAATGCCTCCAACCCTACTCCCTACTAGCTAAGTTAGCTAAGCTAGCTTAGCTTAGCTAGTCCACCTCCATGGCACCAAAACCTACTACCTAAGCTCTAGCAAAAGGACCACCTACTCCTACTTTATTTTGGTGCCAACTATACCTTCCATCACCACCCTACATCCACCATCAAAACCCATCTCAACCGTCTATTGTTTCCCTCCAAAATCAATACCTTCTAGAAGGTATTTTTGGAGGGAAAACCAAGGCACCTCTTCATTTCCCTCCCATTTTTCCCACCAAAAATATCCAAGCACCCCTTCATTTCCCTCCAGAAAAACACCATAACCACCCCCCTTCCCATCCTATAAATACCCTACCCTACCACCACATAATTCTCATCCTCCCTTAGTTAAATCCACCCTATATCCACCTCATACCTACAGCCAAGAAGAAGGAGTAGAGAAGAAGATTAAGGAGGCACATCACCCACCCCTTTGGTGCCTTCTTCTCCCCATTCCCTCACCTTGTGGCACACCAGGAAGGAGGAGAATTCCACATCAAGGAGGACGCCAGGCATTGGAGGAGAAAGGGTGGTGCATGCCAACCCTTGGAAAAAAGAATTGAGGTGGAGAGCATTCACCTTGGAGGAGCATTCAAGGAAGGAGAAGGAGACCTTTTCAAGCCAAGGAGCAGCTAGGCTTGGAGCAAGAGGACTCCTTTCTTCACCAGATTTTGCAAGAGGATTTGTGTTTTTATTGCTTTTATATTTCCAATTTTAGCTAGAAGCATTCCTCTACATGTTTTTTGTAAAACACAAATTCTATTAAATCAATTTGCCTTCTTTTCATTTTATGTTGCAATTGCTTTATCTTTGTTCTAGCAGTTTTTCACTTTCACTTCCTAATTAGTCTAGGCCTCTACGTGCCTAGAGTGAGCTTAGGGAGGGGTCATATTTTTCACTTAGGTTTTAGCTTAGTGATTATAGGTGTTAGTTGTTTTTCCGTCAACAATTCGCATTTTGCCTTCGCTATTTCAAGACATAAAAATTATATATTGAAAAAGACTAAAAAGAAAGTTGATTTCCATTTCTAAGCAAGGGATTTGATTTGCAAATAATTTGGCCTCCTTGGACGACCTTAGATACCCCACTATCTAGGTTTATAAATTTAAGAGTTGATCAGATTTGCACGTTACAAGGACGTATTTTACAAACTGCGTAAAATTCGTTATCATCTACCAGGGTATACGAGTGGAATGGGGGCTCGTACGGTAGATCATGATGTTTCCACAAGTCCCATGTACATCACAGACTTGAGACCTATATCATTGACCAGCATGTCAAACGAGTTCAAAATAGCATAAGCATGACACTAACACATAGAGAATTCTGAATAGAAACCAACGATACTTTGAGTAAAACCAACTCCGTTTGGGCCTTGAATCGACTCGAAAACTTGTACTTTGACCAAAATCAGACATCTGGGAAGAGTCCCAGGCGTCTTAACGAATACAGTAGCTCACCTTTCTTTCTTATGTATTTTTCAGACATTTGAACCCCTTCGTAGCTGCCTAAGGGAGCTTCCGGACGTCTGACACTACTTCTACTGCTCTGGAAGAACAGTTAGATGTCTGACACGACCTGCAGACATCCTAAAGTGCCTCAAACATCGTGCAACGCATCTTTCCAATGCCCTCATACCTGTGCATACACGCACAACATAAATAACGACAGCTCACCCTCCTTATGCACATGCATGGGCGTGTAGAGGACATACCACAGTATTTTACGTGCTATTAGATGTTCGGGGCCACCTCCGGATGTCCTGTGACTCCTTCAGACGTTTTGAGAGTGTCGCAGACATCTGATACTGTAGAAAAATGACTCTGTAGGACTCTTCGTGAAGCTCCTCCTCGTGAGCTCCAATTGCTACGACCATAGCAGTGTCGCCCCCCTTGCACAACTCATCCTCTTTCGTGGTCTCTCTTCCTTCTCGAACTCCTCCAAGCTTCTTCCCTCGCCTACGCTCTCCCTCTTTCTCCCTCGCCCACACTGTCTCTCTCCCTCACCCACGCTCTCTCTCCCTCTCCTCCATGCTCCTCTTGCTCCCCTCCTCTCCTTCTCCCCCACTCGTGGCTACAAGGGAACGGTGGGTGGGGTGGGGGGAGGGAATGGTTGTCGGCTGTAAGGTGGGTGGAGGAGTGAAGGTGGATGTGTGGTGGCGTTAGGTGTTGAGAGGGTGGAGGGGTGAGGGTCTTTTATAAAGGGAAGGGTTAGGCTTTTGGGTGTGTGTGTGTATGGGTTGAAGGTGGAATGTGAGGGGAAAATTGCGAGGTTGACCTCTCAAGGTCTCCATTTTCCCCGCAGAGCCCACAACTAAGACTCAAGGGGTTTAAAATCACAGTAACACCCCTACAATTCTAGGAAATCCCAAGCAACCCTTGGGAAGGGTTATTTTATCAATTAAAAAAGATTAGGATTGATAAACATAAATTAAGATGCTAATGGCACCTAAATTAAAAAGATTGTAATAAATGAACATAACTTGACATACCCAGCCATTCGCATCTCATGTTATGTTTATTTATCCAAATCCTTTTGATTGAGGTGGCATTGTTATCTCAATTATGTTCAGCCATCTAATATTTTTTAATTAAGTTGCCATCGTCATCTCAACATAGGTTGACTCATCCTTATCTTCTTTTTTTGAGGTGCCATTTGCATCTCAACTTAGGCTAATTTTTGGGATTATTTATGATTTTCTTCTCTCTATTTCGGAATATCACTGTTACAATCTATGTTTTGCACTATTATTTCTTAGCTTATTGATGATTTGCACCTGTGATTTTTTTTTTCTCTGTTGGGAATATCACTGATGCAACCTTAATTTTACACTAATGATTTCTACTCTACATTTTGCACTATAGATCACCAGTGTAATCTTCATTTTACGTCGGTGATATTTCTACGTGTTAATGTGTTAGTTATATTTCTTTGCCATTAACATCTCAACTTAAGTTTATTTATCTATATCTTCTTTACTTGAGGTACCATTTGCATCTCAAAATATCTTCATTCATCTTTGTTCTTTTCACTTGAGTGGTCATGGCATTTCAACTTACGTTGATTCATCCACATCTTTTTGTGCTCAAGGTACCATTACCATCATCATGGAAGAAATTCATTTTCATTGTAAGTGATTAAGATGCCAATGGCACCTGAATTAAAAATATTGAGATAAATGAACATAACTTGAGATGGAATGGACACCTAAAATAAAGATGACTAGGATCAATCAACCTAAGTTTGAGATGCCAATTGTACCTCAAGAAAAGAAGATTGGGATGAATCAACCTATGTTGAGATGCCAAGGGCACATCTTCATTGAACATTTTCATCTACCCAAAAAAAAGAATAAAATAAGTATAATAATTTTAGTTGACAAATAGTAGTACAATGTCATTATAATTCCCTCTTAGGATGAAAAATAAAGGATGAAAGTTTTTAAAAAACTATGGTGGTCCCTGTCCTGTCTTCCACTTCCTCTCCTCTTCCCCACCACCTCCTCTTTCCCCTATATTTGTAAACAAGGATGCTTTCTTTTAGACGAGCATGGTGGAGATGGGAGTAATGGTGGTGGGGCTTGGATTGAAGGAGCTTGAGGAGTCGAGTTTTATAGCTCGCCATGGAGAAGCTTGCTGTGGAGCTCACCTTGGCCACCATGGCTAGGAAGCTTGTCGAGGAGCTCACCATTATCACCATGGCCATCGTGGAGGAGCTTACCATGGAGGTCACCATTGTTGCCATGGTTAAGGAACTCACCATGGTGCTCATGATGGTTGTCCCAGAGGAGCTTGTCAAGGAGCTTGCCATGGCCACCACAGAGGAGCTAGTTGAGGAGCTTACCATGAGGCTCACCACGACCACAATGGAGGAGCTCATTATGGCTGCTATGGAGGAGCTCTCCAAGGAGTTACCATGGCCATGAATCTCACTGTTGAGGTGCTCGAGGCCAAAGAAGGAGCTTGGCAAAACTCGAGGAGCTTGTGGTTGAAAGAGGATGAGGTCAGGGTTAGAGAAAGAGCTCAAAGCCTCAATGGAGCTCAGGATCAGAGTATTGGATAAAAATAGCATCATGTAATTTAATTGGCAAAATCAACTAATTATGCTTTAGCTGCCTATGATAATTAAAATTAGTAGAAAATTACTTTGCCAAAGTGAGACAGTAAAATCATTGCTTAGATTTCTCATCAAAAGTTATCACTTGAATTTTAATATATCATTTCTTTGAAAGATATTATTTTATAAACATATTCATGAAATTTTGGAAACTAGGAGCACTTTAGAGGTCACTTCAAAGATAACAACGTTCATAAAGATGGTAATAAAGAATATATTAGAAGTAAAGCTATTATTGTTATATGAAACATTTAATTTATTATCTAATTGAACCAAAAATATTAGCATACGTATTTACTAGTAAAAAAAGATTAGATATAGCTAAGTGTCATATATATATATATATATATATATATATATATATATATATATATATATATATATATTAAACTAAGTAGTATATTTTTACTTAGATATATTTTTCATAAATAAATTAAGTAGCAAAGAATATTATTTCCAATTCTTTTTAAAATACCTCCGACCTATTTACAAAAGAATGGGGACAACATGGAAAATAATCAACACATTAAAAAAGATATACAAAAGTGAAAGGAGGAGTCGTGACCCCCATACCTATACTTTGTCCGTCCCTTGGGTTGAGGTTGGGGTTGGTTGCCAGCAAGGTGAAAAGCTTGGGGGAGGAGGTGGATGTAGGTGGGCAGTTTGTGATGAAATATATATTTATAGTTAATTTTTAAATTTAGAATTGGTGGATCTCACATGATGTATAATAGAGTGTATATAATCATACTCTTCTTTAATCGAAACTATGAAGCTTTTTTTTTGCGAGGACTATAAAGCCTCCTTTATTATGGAATCGTTATTGTGAAGAAGATCATAACGTTGAAATTAGACAATAATGACTAGCTTATTTTACTTGCAGAAAAATGAGTAAAATCGTGCTCAACTTCTGGTACTTCTGAATAGATTGCCAAAAGTTTAAAATAGAGAAAAAGTAGGCCTTGCACATGATCGGTACCGCTCTAAGGAGAACCTTTGACTGATTGCAATACAAACACGATGTCAGGCAACATCAACACCGTCATGTCCGATTAGAAGCCCTCATTTGTTAATTTTTTATTTGTATGAATCTTGCAAGATTCTCCCCAACTCAGCAGTATATATACATCTTTCTCCGAAATATATATGACCAGTTAATATAGAGCTATACTGTCCGTACGAGCACTTGAGAACGATAATAATGAGTGGAATCATCACGTAAAACAAAATACTTAGTTTTACAAGCAAGCAGTCAAACTCTAATCTTAAACGTGTACCTCTCTTGATCAACAATTTTAGAGTACGAATCTTAAATTAATAAATAATTATAAAAAAATATATGTATGAGATTTCATGATCTAATTTATTTAAAGAAAACATATATGTCTACTAGGAGAATAATGTTCCTAATATACACTAGTATTTGAGTGATATAAACTCTCTATTTTTCTTTGTCTGATTGCATAAAAAATAAAGGCTAGTCTTCCCCTAATATTTATAGGGTGGACTTCTCTCGATTGTAGGGCTCTTTTTTTGTTCCTACAATTTTGAGATTCCTGTTAAAAATAGTACGTCGTGTTGTAACCGACAGATAATCATAAGTCGATTCTAAACTCTACATGATTCTTTCTCAGTGGTGATGCCAAGCATATCGATTGGTGGTTTACCAGACCTAAAACGACTCACCATCTTAGCGAGTATGTAGGTCAGGGTAAACGGGTCTACCCTAAGGTATCAGGTAGCCGGATCCTCCACGTGGCTTGACTTATGGGGTGATTTTTCTCCTCTCATTAATTGCTCTCACTCGCTTGGTCCTTAATTGTCGACGAAGAAAGTAGAACTATTTTTACTTCGTGTGTACCATTCACTCGATGATGGATCAAGTGGTTTTCTGACAATCCCATCATTGAGAACTAGCCACAAAGCCTGTACCACATGCTGGCGGGTAATTAGCTGCTAGCTACATTAGTGGATAGGTCAAGGCCTATTTATTAGTAGGTTACGTATTCAACCGTGAAACATGTTAAAAGATTTTGTATTGCTGTAGTGTGAATCTTGATGAAACAAATAACATTTATAGAGAATTCGGTGAGTACCGAGTCGCTCACAGGGAGGCAAAATATGATTTTTATGCAAAAGTTTTCCAAAAAAGTTGTTCTAAGCAAATTTATGTATGTATATATAGACATCGAATATCCAAAGAATCAAAACTTTATTCCTATTTGGGAATAGTTTTCAAAACAATTATTTTAAGGAGTAGATAGAGAGAGGGAAAGAGATAGAGAGAGATAGCAAATGAAGGACGATGCTGCTTGTGGGATGCTTCTACGAAGAGCGGCAGCACTTTAGATCCATAGCATCGGGAAGAAGACCGGAGAGAAGTTGCAAGAAAGAGAGAGGCTGGAGATCTATCTGGTGAGAGTTGCCTCTCAACTGGGGGCCCTAGGACTCTTTTTATAGCTTTAATGAGGGTCAAAGTAGGTATTTAAGCCCTCCAACTCATGCAACAACCTCAGATTAATCAAATTTGTCAATTGAGAGATCAACAACTCTGATCGTGCTTCAAAAGGCCTTCCCAAATGCTTGCTATGCCCAGATGCATTCTCTGGCTAACACGTGGCACACCTGCAGCCATGGATCTGCCATCGAACCGTCGTCGCGCTCGTTTCGGGCTCTTCGCACCTACCTCGTTGATTACGTGCACACCCAAATTCAAAATGTGTGCGCTTTGATTCCAGTCGTCCGATCTTGCGATCGGGCGGCTTAAATCGAGCACGTCACTGCCTTTAGGAAATTCGCATGCAACCGTGCATTTGTGGTGGCGTCAGATTGTGCTTACGCATCGGAGGCCCCTCCTTACGCTACGCATTCGCCTCCACGCCCCCCGATCGTCATCTGATGGTTCAATTCCTTCAAGCGCCACCGCCTTCCCAAATTCGTGCTTGAGCACAGTGCGACCCTGTGCCTTGCGCTCACGTGTGAGCACGTTAACCAACGTACTAGGCCTCCTCTTTTGTCGAGCTTGTGAAATAGGCAAGTCCGCTCTCAGTCATTGGATAGAAATCCAATGGCTGAGATCTTCTCTCAGCTGATGGCATGAGGAGATTGGGCGACACAGGCACATGGTGGCCATTGGATGACGATCCAATGGCCCACAATGTGTGAGGAGGTGCCTTTAGAGGTTGGGGGCGCGACGAGGGCGGCTGTGATGGCACCACGTGGCACCATCATGGCCATCCGTCTTCCTTTCTTTGTAGATCATGCAGTTGGTCGTTGATCGAGATTATTTTTGCGTCGTTGGATTGTGATCATTGATTTGGATCCATCTGTTTGGTTGGATTTGACGTCTCAGGCTTGGATCTCTGTCATCTTGCTCCTTGGCCTCCATTCTTCTATGGGTTGTACGTGATGTTATAGGTGTCTGATCAAGATGATTTCAAAAGTGCTAGGCTCCCGTCATCGTGCTGATCAGATCTGGAAGGTCAGATTTGTTATCTACAGCCTCGAATCATCTGCAATCAATTTCGTCTCTCTTTTAGAGCATAAAATGGCAATATTATCTATAAGGCTATCAGACTAAATATTATGCAACTTATGATGCTTATGTATGCATTGTTCCTAAGTTATGGTAAAATCTAACTTAATTCAAGTGGATTAGGTTGTATGATTGTTGTGCAATCACACCCTTATGTATAAATCTTGCTAGTCCCTAGCAAATGCAAGACTAAATGCAAAGTGATCCTAAATGACTGATTTCTATCAAAAGTTCGACTAGAGATTTATTTCTTTTGGTTTCATCCAAAACTTTAGAAATCCATATATTCGTGAAAGTGTAGTGTTGTTGCTTATACAACGGATTCAAGTGAAAAGTCAATCCACATCTGAAGCTCATACTTGACCCTTAGTGAAATTTTATTGGGATAGGCAAACTTCTCTCGGGGTGATAAAATAATCTGTAAATTTAGCCCTGGCATTTTCGCATTGGTAAAGGATATTATGAGTAAAGTGGATTTGTATTTGGTGGCTTACACTCATCTCATACTATACATAGACTAGTACTACAGAACCTATATTTCTAGACTATTAAATAAATCAACTCAAAGAGAGGCAGAGAAACTATGCTCTCTTTAGTTCCTTTGTATCTATTCTCTCTCTTTCTTTTTTCTTTTTCTTCTCTTTTCTTTTCTTTTTTTTTTCCTTTTTAGCTCACAATCTCATGAGATTTGTCAGTATATTTGGTGGCCTCTCATGGCATTAATACTTTGATTAAGTTCTGATAATTCTATGATTAAGTCAAAATTCCTTAGCCCATATTTACGCAGTCAGAAATACAGAAAAGTAGATCAAGGCTGTATTTGGTGGATTGTAAAGGGAATGGGTATTGTTGCCTTAATGTGCTTGACATAGTGCAATTAACACACTCTCTTTTTTTTCTTCTTCATTTTTTTGTTATTTTTTTCATTTCTTTTCCTTCTATATATATTTTTCTGCTTTTCACTTTCTTTCTTTCTTTCTTTTGTCTTTTTCTTATATATTTTATTTCTACCAACACAATGTACTCTAGCAACCATGCATATTTTTATTCACGTGGCATTATTCGAGATTGGGGTACTCAAGAGGATATCGGGTGGCTTAGTTTGTGGAACTACCTACTCTCAGCATGGGGAAAGGAATGGATGGGACAATATATTTCTGACCTTGATATTAATACCCTCTTTCGGCTGAGGATTTCGTAAAGGACAGTCGTAACCATCCACCTTACTCCTAGCTTTATAAAACCTACTCTGTGTATTTGCCTTATTTGGTAGCTCTTCAAAAATTTACACAAAGAATTTATACATAGGAACCGAGAGCAAAAACCATGCCTAACTCCGAGTATCATTATCCAATTATCTAGAAATTAAGATTCCTTATACTAGCCTTAAAGCTCCAGTGGACTCTCTACTCTTACCTCATACTTATTTGGTGGATCTACTAGAAGGTGTTTTGCCAGACTTCTTAATTACTATTCAAGGGTTCATGAGAAGAAGCATTGCTTCTTCTCGACAATAAAGATGTCAATTGATCTTCACAGAGGATCCATTGCAAATTCTATATGTAAGTGTGAAATTATACTAGATTCTAACTCAGGAATCAACTTAAAAATAAATCCCTAATAAAATCTTCTTGATAAAAATTTTTTATGCTTGAATGCAATTTTTAATTTTCTGACTTAAAAATAAGTACATGCAATGTCCACCCCCTATGCCTATTCATTACAATATCCTCATTGAAATGTATGCAGGAAAATCAAAAAGTAACAAGCAAGAGGAGGGGATATCACCTGACTAAGCTTGTTAATCCAGGTCAACTTGAATAGAAAAATAACTATATAGAATATTTGGTTGCCTCCTAACCATCGTTAAGTTTAACGTCATTTGCCAGACCTAAACCCAAAAATGAATAATTAAATTAATGGGTTGAGTTAGGATTAATATGAAAATATGATCGTGTGGCACAAAAATCAGTGATCTACAACTGTAGATCAGCTGATGGTGAATACCAAGCCCAAAAGGTTAGAAAAATAAAACATAAACGAGCTTAGAATTATTTGTAGCCAGTTGCTACAAAAGAGAGAAAAATAAATGCAGGTGCTAGAGTGGAAAGTAGATAGTGGTAACCCTAAGAAGTGGTGCATGAGTAAGGCAAATGAGGTAGGTAAAGAGTAGTCAGTGGGCAATAAATCATACGGGTCCTGAATGTGATGGGAAATGAATGGAGGAACCCGAGTTGTGTAGTTTGAATTGGTACAAGGAACCACTTCGTAAGTCAAGTTAGGTGTGGATGGATGTAGAGTAGGTGAGTCGAATAAAATCCAGTGGTCCATCTCAATAGTTCCAGATTCAGCCAAATCATGTTGGATATCATTATCCTCAAGATCATCCCTAGGGTGACCAAAAATCTCATACGAGTCACCCAAATCCTATCTTAATTCATGATGCAATGTAATGGGCGAAAATTTTTGTTTCCATAGAATCATTTCCCTTGGGGGAGTAAGATTGGAATCTAGATTAATGAAGGCCTCAAATCCTTTTTAGTTTTTGAATTTCTGAGTAAGATTGTAAATTTGATCCTAGTTGTCTTTCTCTTGAACTATAACTTCTGATGGAATGTCTTCTTATTTCTCATTAATCAAATCAAGTTTCTCAAAATCCCATGATTCAGCTAAATTCCTTACTTCCTCGATAAATCATCATAAGTCATCCCTAATAATTCTGCAATTTCCTGACATCTTTTTCATAAGGGGATTGTCTATTTTGTTCAATCTCAAGATGTTGGGGATAAGATTCAGGATTTTCCTCAAGACTCTGGTGGATGGTAAGAGAAGGGTGTGAATTAGTTGATATAGAAGTGAAAGCAGATTCAACTTCTATGTGGAATATCTCAGAATGATTAGTATCACCAAATCCAGATATCAAATCGTCTAAGCACATTTGATCATGGTAATCCTTAGACAAAATCATATTAGAACCATTCAACCATGCCTGGCTATCACTGTCCCCAATCCTTCTATCTTCTTGATGGAGTACTTCATAATCTTGTTCTGATTCTCCCAAAGTTTTCGAGGTATCCAAATCTAAATCAATCGCGTGGTCCAATTATGCATCTTTTGACATAAAGGATTGTAATTTAGGTTCCAAATCAAGATTTAGATCCTCGAGTAAGTCTTTTTCCTCAAAGTTAGTCTTTGGGATATCAGAATTATTAATTAGTTCATATGTAGGTCTGGGTAGGATATGTTCTGGATAATCAGAGGGCTGGTGGGTGGGCTCAGTGTATGTAGAGGTTGGGATTGGGTAAGATGTCATACTTAAGGCTGGATCCTCAACCTTAAGTAGCTTATCACCAACTTGTGGCACTCTCTGACCAAGTCTATGATGTTGTGCTTCCCAAATTCTATTGAGCTCTTTTGTCAGGTTATCCATATTTCTTTTATTAGCTTCTTTCATCTCCTGGACTACTTGGAGTAATTGGGTAATCTCAGGATCATCGCCATGGTTAGGGGTTTGAGTAGGCTGAGGATAATAATTTCCAAGATTTCTAACCTCAGTCAAATCAGAATATCTATCATTTGAATATCTAGGGTAAGAATCATATCCTTGACAAGGGGAGAGATGAGTCTGGTCAAGATAGTCGGTCATGCTGATAAAGTGCTGGTCCTGTATGGAGAGTGTCTCTTGCGATTGTAGAGATTCTTGATATCCAGAAATTTGTGTGGAATTCCGTAAGGATGAGATAGGCCTAGATATACCTGGGAAAGATGAGGTGTAGGGAAGGGAATCAAGTCACGGGTGTTGAGGAAGGTTCTCCCATCCCGAAGAAGTTAGAGTAAGGGATGTGTTGGGATAGGGAGAAAAGGAGGAATAGTGGGAAGCAAAATAGTATAGGTCCTAGTTCTCCTCCTCAATCGGTTCTTCCTTATGGTAATTACCCATGGGAAAAGATTTAGACATAGAAAAATTGGGTCTTCTCCTTAGATTACTCTCTAAAGGTGGTACCAAATCAGGGTTCAGAGACCTTCAAGCGTCCATGTGCTAGAAGAAAGTTAATGGATGAGAGAATCCCCACCCTCACAGTACAATCAATCAAGCTAATCCTTAGAGTGTAAATCCTAATTAGACCTAATCTTGGCTCCCTAAAAGACGACTAAGTTAGATCAACTCTTGAATTACTTGGCTGGCCAGAAGGGTAGGCCCCCTAGGACAGCCCACATGGTGGGAAACCACTAAGGGTTAACGCGGTTACCGTACCGACCTTTCTTGTCACTAGTGGGTCCAAGTAGACAAGGCCTTGACTATAGCTCAATCTAATTTCAAGTCACCAAGAAAATTAGTCCTGCCTAGGGCACGTCTACTCAATTTTAGGTTATGCTTGAAGTGATTTTCGAATATGATGGGTGTTAGGGCGGTGTTGCCCTTAAAATTGATTTTCAAAGTGTGAAGTGCACAGGCAAAGGGTTCACAAGCAATTTTTATGATGAAGTGAACTTTAAGGTTTAATTACTTATATTAGTGAATTTTAAAGTTCACTTGAGTAAATATCTTCAAGCAATGGTTCTGATGAGGCACACAAGAAGTTTTGCAAGTCCTAATTGTTTGATATGTTTCCTTTAAGTATGGAAATGCAAGTACGCTCTATCTTAAGGTGAAACCCTAAGAGCAGATAGTACTAGATGGTCCTTTTAAGTCCAAAGTCAAGGAAGTGGTACGACCCAAACAATGCAATCAATTAGCTTTATTTCACCACCAAGTAGGCACTCAGAAAAATATTTTTCCAAGAATTTGAAATGCACATTTTCTATTTTTTCCAGTTTTAAAGTGTGTTGGAGGTTTTGCAGTCTATTTTGACCTTCAGTTAGTGATTGAACAATCCATGCAATCAAACATGTAGAAATATTTTTTTCAGATTTTTCCTAAATTCTTGATTTTCATAGAAATTCAAGGCCACAAATTTCAAGTCAATCGGAGTTGTATAAAAATTCTTATGATATTTTGAACTCTGAAAAATCAAGAATAATAACCAATTTGATAATAGTTTAGCATGTGAATTTTTAAAATTTTTATATAACTTAGATTTCTCAAAATTTGGATATGTTGTTCCTAACTTGAAAACCCACGCCAAATAAAAATTTTAGAATTTTTGGACGTGCAGATTTCTGTGAATTGACTTTTTAATATGAGAGTTTGCTTCAGCCCGAAAATCATTGATAAGAGAGATTTTTTTTTTGTTCGAAAGCAAGTAAATGCTAACTAATCCTAAGTTTTAAGAAAAACACCAAATTTTTTTTGGATTTTTTTTTTGAAATCTAAACTAATCTAAGCTGCAAGTACTTAGCTGAGATTAAGAACCCATTTTTCTTCCATTGTTGCATGTGTCTTTTTACAATTTTGTGATTCCTGCGCAACTAAAATAGCAAGTTAGGATCTCGAATAAGCACTTTACAAGAAAAGCTTTTAAAAATTTCCGTTGCCTCCCCGGCAATGGCGCCAACTTGTTCAAATGCAAAATGCATTAAAAGATTTTGTATCATTGTAGTGTGAATTGCGATGAAACAAATAACATTTATAGAGATTTCAGTAAGTATCGAGTATTCGCAAGGTGGAAAAACATGATTTTCATATAAAAGCTTTTCAGAGAAGTTGTTTTAAGTAAATATTTATATATTTATATATAGACATCACATATCCAAAGAATTATAATTTTATTGCTACTTGGGAACAATTTTCAAAATAATTATTCTGAGTAGAGAGAGAGAGATAGAGAGAGATAGCAGATGAAGGACGACACTGCCTGTGGGATGCTTGTGCGAAGTGTAGTAGCACTTCAGATCCAGAGCGTCGGGAAGAAGACTGGAGAGAAGTTGCAGACTGAGAGAGAGAGGCTGGAGATCTATTTGGTGGAAGTTGGCTTTCAACTGGGGGCCCTAGGGCTCTTTTTATAGCTTTAATGAGGGGGAAAGTAGGTATTTAGGCCCTCTAACTCATGCAACAACCTCATATTGATCATATCTGTTGATCAGGAGATCAATAGCTCTAATCGTACTTCAAAAGGCCTTCCCAAACACTTCCTATGCGTGAATGCATTCTCTAGTTGACACATGGCATGCCTACAGCTGTCGATCTACCATCACACGATTGTCGCGTGCGCTTCGTGCTCTTCACGCCTACCTCACCTATTTCATGCGTGTTCAAGCGAATTCATCATTGTTTAAGAAATGCGTTGCAGTATAAGACAAAAATCGCTCAAATCAAAAAATATTTATAAACTTAGAATTAAAGGAGTTCGAGGTAGAACGTAAGGAGCAAATATGGAATTCATAACATTAATTGCATTCAGAATCAATGAGCATAATAAATGGAGCACAAAATAGATATGCAAGGAATACAATTTGTCATATTGTAACTCAAATAATGATAAGACAAAAAGAATAGAGAGAATCTAAAAAGTGGTGATTTGAATCACTAATTATTCATTTCAATTAAGCATACATCTCATATTTAATATTAGCTGTAATAGTTAATTCATTCAACATTAACACTCAAATAATGCCATAGTGTTCACAACCAAATCAGATGTTGGTTTCGCTTTTCTGACGACTTAAGTGTGTCAACACAAAGTGTTGAACGATTACGAACCTACGCTAACGTGTTTGGTTTTGGAAAAACCTGTCGTTGTAGTTCGAAAGCGAAGAATTCGTGTTCAACAAATAAGATTTATACCGAAAAAGAATTCCGGGTCGAACTCAGGGAGGCTACGTTGATCTATATTCGCAATTATGTTTTTTTAGGATTTTTGATAAACAAGGCGAAATAATTACAATGGAGCTATCAAACTAAGAGAGAGAGAGAGAGAGAGAAAGAGAACATGCATTCAATATTTCAATTGTTTATACAAGCAAACGAAATGAAAGTTACACTAGAAAGCGGGAAATCAATTACACTATAAAGCAGGAAAATTCTACACTAGAAAAGTTGTAAATAAGAATGGGAGAGAGAAGTTATCCTCCTCGACGGTCGCTTGGAGGACGAGCCGAACGAGACGATGTCTGGACGAACGAGAACGGAGCAGGACGAGGGAGGACGAAGCAGAAGAGCGGGAACGGAGCAGCACGCCGTCATCGACGCGGGATCTACTTCCGAAGGAGGACGAAAATTTAGACTTTATCTCGCGAGGAGCATCTCGGGTGTGGGACAAGCTTCTCATGAGCTTTGGAGAGGTAGAGAGGAGAAGGAAGGGATGAAAATTTCGTATGGAGGGGGTCTCCTTTTATAGTTGCAAGGAGTGGGGGCAAAATGGACATTACATCTTCAAAATAATAAATAAGGGGTCTTTAGTGACGGATAAATCCGTCACTAAAGCCCCGACGTGGCTGTCGCCGCCGCGCCCACGCGTGCCCGCTTGCTGCCCGCGTGCGTAACGCCTACGCACGTCCGCAAAGTCTCAGCCGTCCGATCGTGAGATCGGACGGCTTAAAATCGCGCCTTCACCGCTGCCGCCCCCCGCCTATGCGTGCGATCACGCGTTCACGCGCGCGTCCAATCGCGCGTCAGCGCTATCGGGCGTGCGCGGCCGTTGGATCGCGATCGTGCGGTCGATTGGAGGCGCGCCACCGCTCCAATTTCTGCGGGGTGCGGCTCGAACGCGCGTCGCTGCTTCGCGTTAAACTGCTCGACCGCTACGCTGCGGTCGCGTTTGTGTCGAGCGCTTGACTTCAGCGTGGGCGCGTCGCAGCCGTTGGATCGAGATCCAACGGCGGAGAGGAGACGGGTGCGTGGTCTTCACAAGATGCAAGCGGCCATTTGGGCAGCTGAGATGGCGCCACGTGGCGCCATCTTGGCCGTCCATCTTCTGGAAGTTGTAGATGGTGCCACGGATGTCGGATTGACTCGATTTTTATGTCGTTGGGCTGAGATCGTCGATCCGAATTCATCCGTGCGGTCGGATTTGTCATCTGAAGTGTGGATTTACACCATCCTGGCCCTTGATCTTCTAGGGTTCCCCGGTCTCTATCTGATGCTACGGATGCCTGATTAGGGCGATCTTGGAGTCGTTGAACTCCAATCGTCTCCCTGATCACATCCATACGGTTGGATCTTTGATCCGAGGCCCCGATAAAATGTTTGCCCTGTCCAAGCACATAAAAGGAGACAATTAACCTCCATTTTATTCAAACTATTCTAAATGCAAGATGATGCATGTAATGCAATATTTATATCATGAAATGCAATCCTATGCTTAAGAACATGCGAAAATAGACCTTTTAAGTAGTGTAACTGTGTTTACATCATACCCCCATGCCTATCTTTTGCTAGTCCCTAGCAAAAACTATATGCTATTTATAAAAGAATTAGGTTGGATTATTTGGACCTAAGTCACTTTCAATCATTAAGAAATTTTCTACTTAGGAATTGAACTTTCAAAGACACAACAGTGCTCAGGTATCAGCCAAAATGCAGACCACCTCAAGCCCTCGCCTTATTCAAAGAAAAATTTCTTTTTCTCTTTTTACTCTTTTCTAATTTTTTTGGATTTTCAAATTTTAGGGTTTAAGAGTGGCTTTCTACGACCATTCAACTTACCCAAGATTTGATGAGAACCCTAAGTTTTAAGCATCTTATTGTGATTGTGATAGACTCGTTGACCGGCAATTAGAACGGACTTCGGATTTCTACGCCTCTAGGTGACCTCAAAAAGAATTCTGCCTAAAGGTGTATCTTTACAACCGGTAGCTTTCTCCCTACTTTTATTTTTTAACGAGGTCAACACAAGGGTGAATCCAGTGTATATCTCCCCGGTTTATTCTACTTCTCCGCTTCTTCCTAAGTGTTTTGGGAATTTTTAGTGCATTTTCTGAGCTGGGTTCTGGACAACCGGTCGATGAGCTGTTACCACCGACAACTTGCCAGCCATACTCGTGCGGCGAAGTGTGGCTTATTTCTTTTTGTTCTTTTCTCCTTTTTGATTTTTTTTTCTTTTTTTTTTTAAGTAGGTGGCTTCCCTGGTCTAAGATTTACCTAAAGGCAGCAAAAAGAGAGGTCCAGTGACTGGGCTCTGGACAACCTACCTATGGGCTGTTACCCACGATAACTTGCCAGCCATATCACCCTAGAAGGTTCATTAGCTATCCAATTTTTGTAAAAATCGCCGAACAATGAGTCAGTGCAAAGAAAGTGTGTAGATGCTTAAGACTCGAAATTCCCTCAAATCAGAGGGCGGGTTGATAAGTCGTGTACTTATCACCCAAACTTATTTATTCCAATTATAATAGAATTAAGATGGCGAGGACTCAAAGACAAATCCACATTTTAGTGGATACATAGGCTAATTAAGTCCAAAGACCTGAGGGGTCTTTGTGTTCAGATCCTAATGTAGTATTTCTTAGGATTGAAAAGTCCTAATGTCCAACTAATCCTTCCTTTTTTTTTTTCCCTTTTTTTTTTTTATATAAGAAGAGAAACAATTTACATGGATTTCACAAGGCTGACCAAATAATTCAAGAATGAATCCACCCCCCCATGCCTAGCTGATGCAATGTCCTCATTGAAAAAGAGACATGAAAGAGAGGGTAGAATATGAAAGATGTCACCTGGATATGAAGCTCGTATCAGCCTTGTGTCATATTTACAATTGCTGAGTTTAATGCCGTCAGCTAGGCGAAGTCCAGCCAAAGAAGTCACAGAATGGCTAGAGCAACAGAGTCTGAAACGGGTTTTGGAAGATTACAGTCAACAACAGGCTTCAGACGTTGACCGTTGACTTTAAAGGTGTTACCCGTCTTTGGGTCAGAAATCTGAACGGCACCATTTAGAAAAATCTGATCAATTATGAATGGGCCATTCCATTTAGATCTAAGTTTACCAGGAAAGAGCTTAAGTTTAGAATCGAATAACCAGACCTTCTGGTTTGGCTCAAAGCTCTTGCGGGAAATCATTTGATCATGTAGAGCTTTGGTCCGAGCCTTGTAGATCTTAGCGTTCTCATAAGCATCATTTCTAAGCTCCTCCAACTCAGATAGTTGGAGTTTCCTGGTCTTCCCAGCTAGATTTAGATCTAGATTGCATTGTTTGATTGCCCAGAATGCCCTGTGTTCAATCTCTACGGGTAGATGACACGCCTTTCCATACACCAAACGGAATGGAGACATGCCGATGGGCGTTTTATACGTCGTACGGTAGGCCCAAAGAGCGTCCTCAAGCTTTTGAGTCCAATCCTTGCGATCAGGCCTAACCGTTTTTTGCAGAATGTTCTTGATCTCTCGATTGGAGATCTCGGCTTGTCCATTCGTTTGGGGATGGTAAGGTGTGGAAATTCGATGATTAACCCCGTATTTGGACAATAAATTCCGGAATTGGGCATTAGTAAAATGAGTGCCACCATCACTGATGATAGCCCTCGGAATCCCGAACCTACTGAAGATATTTTTCTTGACAAAATTGATGACCACCTTGTGGTCATTGGTTCGGGTGGGAATTGCCACAATCCATTTGGACACATAATCAACAGCAACAAGAATGTACTGATGTCCAAATGAAGGGATAAAGGGTCCCATGAAATCGATGCCCCAAACATCGAAAATTTCGACAGGAAGAATAGGGTTTAGGGGGATCATGTCTCTCTTAGTTATGCTCCCGAGTGCCTGACATCGAGAACATGACCTTGAGAAATCCTGGGCATCCTTGAATAAAGACGGCCAATAGAAGCCAGATTGCAAGATTTTTGCAGCTGTCTTTCTTCCGGAGAAATGTCCACCACACCCAGATGCATGGCAAAACTCGAGTATACTATTGAATTCATTCTCCGGTATGCACCGGCGAATAATCTGATCAGAGCCGATGCGATACAGTTCAGGGTCCTCCCAAAAGTAGTATTTGGCCTCAGATTTGAGTCTATCCCGTTGTTGCTTTGTCCAATCCTAGGGGATTTGACCAACGGCCAAATAGTTAACAATGTCAGCAAACCATGGGGTGTGGACACCTAAAATTGTAAGAATGGTTTCGTCCGGAAAAGTGTCAGCAATCGGAATGTCCGGACAAGAAGAATCACCTAGGAGTCTCGACAAATGATCCGCCACCACATTTTGTACCCTGATTTTATCCTTGATTTCAAGATCAAATTCTTGAAGAAGAAGAATCCAACGAATAAGCCGGGGTTTAGCATCCTTTTTAGCCAAGAGATGTCTCAAGGCCGAGTGGTCGGTATAAACAATAACATGAGACCCCAAGAGATAAGCCCTGAATTTTTCCAACACAAATACTACAGCTAGTAATTCCTTTTCAGTAACAGTGTAATTCCTCTGGGCTTCATCCAAAGTTTTACTAGCGTAGTAAATGACAAAGGGCTTTCGGTCAATTTTCTGACCCAGGACAGCCTCGACCGCGTAATCAGAAGCATCGGTCATGATCTCAAATGGGGTTGTCCAAATAGGTGGTTGCAAAATTGGAGCACAGGTGACTGCTGTTTTTAGGAAATCAAATGCCTTTCGGCATGATTCGTCAAAAACAAACGGCGTTTCTTTGGCAAGAAGATTGCTTAAAGGGCGGGCAACCTTCGAGAAGTCCTTGATGAATCTTCGATAAAATCCCACATGGCCAAGAAATGATCTGATTTGTTTAACTGATGTGGGAGGAGGAAGTTTAGCGATAGCATCAACCTTAGCTTTGTCCACTTCAATTCCCCGTTCAGAGATTACATGACCCAAAACGATGCCCTCTTGGGTCATGAAATGACTCTTTTCCCAGCTAAGGACCAATCGTGTCTTGATACATCGCTTAAGAATCATTTCCAAATTAGCCAAACAAGAGTCAAATGATTCTCCGAAAATGGAGAAATCATCCATGAAGACTTCCATAAACTCTCCCACCATGTTGGAAAATATGGCTAGCATACACCTTTGAAAAGTCGCAGGTGCATTGCATAACCCGAAAGGCATCCTACGAAAAGCAAAGGTTCCGTAGGGACAGGTGAAAGTAGTTTTTTCCTGATCCTCGAGATGGATAGGAACTTGGTTGTATCCCGAGTAGAAATCAAGAAAATAGAAGTACTTCTGCCCGACTAATTTTTCCAAGATTTGATCAATGAAGGGCAGGGGAAAATGATCCTTTTTAGTGGCAGTGTTCAGCTTCCTGTAATCAATACAAACTCTCCAAGAAGAAGCTGAACGAGTTGTGACAGATTCTCCTCTCTCATTAGTCACAACAGTAATCCCGGCTTTCTTTGGAACAATCTAAACGGGACTTACCCAGGGACTGTCAGAGATTGGATAAATAATTCTTGCATCAAGCCACTTGATGATTTCCTTTTTGACCACTTCTTGCATATTTGGATTCAATCTCCTCTGCATCTGGCGAGAAGGGCGGGATCCATCTTCCAAGAATATTCTATGATTACAGCAAGATGGCTCGATCCCCCTAAGGTCATGAATGGTCCAACCAATTGCCTCCTTATGTTCCTTTAGGACCTTAATCAATTTAATCTCTTGCTCCTTTGTCAATTTAGCACTGATAATCACAGGGAGCGTATTCTGAGGTCCTAAAAATTGATATTTCAAATTCTTGGGCAATGGTTTCAATTCGAGCTGGGGTGGGGTGATGATTGATGGTCGGGTAGATGCTGAAGATTCAACAAGAGGGAGAGGTTGTGAGTGAACAAAATCAGTAACCTCTTCCGAAGATGTTAAGTCAGAGGGTTGCGGGTCAAATTCATCAACCAAAGAGGAGCTTTCAATTGAAGAAACTGTCAAACAAGTTTCAATATTAACATTATCCTCATCAAGTTCCTCAATAAATCCACAATCCTCAAATTTGTTGATCGCCTTAAAAATATCTAATTTCATACGTTGGTCCCCAAAGGCGATTTCCATGCTACCGCTTTCACAATTAATGTTGGCCTTTGCGGTAGCCAGGAAGGGACGCCCCAGAATGATGGGCGTGTTCCTCAGATTATCTGGTACATCCATGTCAAGGACAAGGAAATCTACAGGAAAATAGAAATCCTTGACCTTAACTATAACATCTTCAATAACGCCTCGCGGGTTTGTGACCGAACGATCCGCTAATTGTAGCGTTACTGAAGTTGGCCGAAGTTCGCCTAACCCAAACTTCTCGTAAAGAGAAGTCGGAATTAGGTTGATGGATGCACCGAGATCCAAAAGTGCTCTATCAAATGTGTAATCTCCGATAACGCAAGAAATCAAAGGAGCACCAGGATCTCTCTTTTTATGAGGGAGGTAGTGCAGGACAACAGAACTAGCTTGCTCGGAGAGTACCACCTTCCTCGGAACAGATTCTCTCGATTTACGCTTTTGTGTACATAATTCCTTTAAAAATCTTGCGTAAGTCGATATGTGCTTGATAGCATCAAGGAGCGGGATATTGATCTCAACATTCTTAAATAAATTCAGAAGCTCCTCATTGCTATCAACAGACTTCTTCTTTGCTTTGGTTAAGGCTTCAGGAAAAGGAACACGAGTCAGATCTTTGGAATCAGATTCCTGATCCTTGATTTCTCCTTTAGAATTCTCCTCTCTCTCCTCAGATTCTTCAGGATTCAAAAGATTAGAATAATGTGGTTGTGGATCCTGAGTCTTCTTACCACTCCTCAAAGTGACAGAATTTGCAGAAGCGTAAGAATTTGGGTCTTGGGGAGGGTTAGGAAAGATTGGAGGGGCTTGATTGACCATGAATTGTTGATTTACAGAAGAAGAAGACGAGGAACCTTGCTCAACCACCTGAGCATGCGCGTGTGGGTCCCTCTGATTTTCGTACCCTTGGGCTTGATTGCCCGAATTCGTAATGTTTCGTGGGTTGGGTACGGGTTCGGATGGTAGAGATCCGGGTTGACGAGAGTTAGCAATGAGCCCGGATTGCAAGTTGTCCAGTGAGTTTTTCATTTGCTGCATGAGCTGGAGCATAGATCCTTGCATCTCTACCATTTGACGGTTCAAATCAGCCTGCCCTACGGGTTGACGGGCATTCCAAGCTGGCTGATTGACCTGATTCGGAGGCAACTGAGTATATACTTGACCCTGACCCATTGGTCGTTGCAGAGCATAATTGCTGGGTCAGAATTGGGTGTGTTGCCCCGGATTTTTCCAAGAGAAGTTAGTGTGGTTTCTCCAACCTGGATTATAGGCATTCGAGTAGGGGTTGGATCTAACATTCTCTTGTACAGCACAGACATCCTCATAGGGTGAGGATGGAGAGAAAGAAAAGGAAGGATTAGAAAAACTGGGATCAAAGGCCCCAGTTGGGAACCCATGGGGTTCTGAGATATGCTGACTCATAGGTTGAGTCGCATCGAGTTGATTCACGAACTCCCGTCCAGAAAGATCTCGTGAAGAATGGAATCCCGAATTTTGGGATTGAGTGGATTGAGAGTTGTTCATAGAATTGGCAGCCATCCACTCTTCCATTCTTTTAGCAACCAAGTCTACTTTGTCAAGTTTATTACAAATCAATTCCATATCAAATGAATGAGAGTCATGGACTTCATTGACATTTGATCTGGGTTGTTGGGACCGGTTAAAAGTATCCATGGAAGCATGATTAATTGAATTCTCACTCATTTCCTCAAATAAATCATGTGCACTATCTGCATCTTTATTGAGGAAATTGCCTCCGCAAGAAGCATCCACATGGTTTCTGAGTTGCTCAGTCAACCCATGATAGAAAATCTGCACGAGTTGCCATTTTGGCACCTCGTGGTGTGGACACCTCCGCAATAAGTCCTGGAATTGCTCCCAGGCCACATGAAACTGCTCCCCTGGCCACTGGGTAAAAGTAGTGATTGCCCGTCTCAAAGCATTGGTACGACCGACTGGGAAAAATTTCTTCAGAAAGGCCGATTTCAACTCATTCCAAGTTGTAATTGGTCTTCCTATTGTCCTATACCAATGCGCGGCCTTATCCCTAAGAGAGTGGGGGAAGAGCCTCATGATCATTTGCTCCTCGTTTACGTTTCGAGACTTGGTGGTTTGGACCAAAGTGGTCAAGTCCTCCAAGTGTTGAAACGGATCTTCGGAGCCAAGCCCATGATAATGTTTAATCAGGCTTAACACCTGGGGCTTGATTTCTACGTCACCGGCTGGAATCTGGAGACCGGGACGTTCCCCGTAATTTGAAGGATCATAAAAATCCTTCAAGGGCTGAGCGCCCTGCATTCTCTGGAACCATTCTTGCATTCTCTGCATTTGTTCCAGCTGCCTTCGAAATTCTTCCTGTGGATTTCCAGGCAGAGGAGGCTGTTGTTCAGCCATGGGATCAAATTGACCAAAATCTAACTTGCGCCTCCTAGAATGTTCTAATGGTCCTTCCAATCAGGGATTCAATGACCGTCTTCCTAGCATAAACTAGGAGTAGGTCGGAAGGACTGGGGATAGGGACCCTGCAGCACAACAAAACAAGGCTGTCCTTAAGTGGGGTAGCCTAAGGATCTACTGACTCCCAACACCACCCTTAAGACTGTAACTGATTTACTCTACTTGCGTCTGTATAATCCAACCAGTTAGAAGGAGGGACTGGGGAGAAGGTTCTTCCTTTGGCTTTCGCCTCCGGTTCCTAGTGTACCCCCCAGCCGCGGTCGTTTGACGCTACTCCCCTAGGTAGACATCAGATTAATCAGTACAAGTAGGTTAATCAAAAACAATCTCAGACTAAGCCCTGAAGAGCGAATCAAACCTTAGGGCCAACGTCTACTCAATTTTATTACGGCCTGGGATTGTGGTGCTTATGGAATGTGATGGGCCCTTACAATGGGTTGTGCCCTTAATGATTGATTGAAATTTGTGTAAGTGCGTGCACAACCAGGGTTTTCAAGCAAGATTATTTATAATGTGTGAATTTTAATGTTCAAATCCTGCTTAAGTAGCTTTTAGGGTTTCAAATTAGGTGAATTGAAATCAAATTTCTAGGCAAACCAAGTTGTAAAACACGGGTGAAGATAGTTTTCCTTTAAAATCAGAAAGAAAGCGGAGTGCCTGGAATATACCTAGATTGAAAAGCCTAAGGAGGAGCTACTTGATGAGTTGGTTTTAAATAAAGTGGTGCGGCCCAAACAACTCAAACAATTGGCCACAATTGCACCGCTAAGTTAGGCACTCAAAGATGGTTAACCTAAAATGATTTCTACTCTGTTATGTGTTGCTCTGTGTGTACCGGTTCCACAGATCAGAACCCGGTTGAGTAGAAAACAAATCAAGTTAATCACGTGCCTTGAAAGTGGGTGTGTGTTGTGTGTTTGTTGAAAGTTACCCCACAAAATTATCTTTTTGTTATTATTTTTTTTTTATGAATGAGGGTGAAATGAGTGTGAGTAGAAATCCAAACAACCAAACTATTCCTAAGATTTATGCAAACACCTAGGTTAATTGGAATTTGGATTTAATGTGGCGAATGAAATCTATGGAGGGGGAAAGAATGGGGAAGCACTTACAGTTGTCTTCAACTGCACTTTACTCCAGTCTACCGCTTGTTGATTCCTTGATGGAGGTCTCTGCAAAACAATAGAAACAAGAGAAAGCTAGTTCGAAAACAAATAAAGTGAAAGAAATGCGAAGAAAAGATCGGAAATCATTGCCTCCCCGGCAACGGCGCCAATATGTTGAACGATTACGAACCTACGCTAACGTGTTTGGTTTTGGAAAAACCTGTCGTTGTAGTTCGAAAGCGAAGAATTCGTGTTCAACAAATAAGATTTATACCGAAAAAGAATTCCGGGTCGAACTCAGGGAGGCTACGTTGATCTATATTCGCAATTATGTTTCTTTAGGATTTTTGATAAACAAGGCGAAATAATTACAATGGAGCTATCAAACTAAGAGAGAGAGAGAGAGAGAGAGAAAGAGAACATGCATTCAATATTTCAATTGTTTATACAAGCAAACGAAATGAAAGTTACACTAGAAAGCGGGAAATCAATTACACTATAAAGCAGGAAAATTCTACACTAGAAAAGCTGTAAATAAGAATGGGAGAGAGAAGTTATCCTCCTCGACGGTCTCTTGGAGGACGAGCCGAATGAGACGACGTCTGGACGAACGAGAACGGAGCAGGACGAGGGAGGACGAAGCAGAAGAGCGGGAACGGAGCAGCACGCCGTCGTCGTCGCGGGATCCACTTCCGAAGGAGGATGAAAATTTAGACTTTATCTCGCGAGGAGCATCCCGGGTGAGGGACAAGCTTCTCTTGAGCTTTGGAGAGGTAGAGAGGAGAAGGAAGGGATGAAAATTTCGTATGGAGGGGGTCTCCTTTTATAGTTGCAAGGAGTGGGGGCAAAATGGACATTACATCTTCAAAATAATAAATAAGGGGTCTTTAGTGACGGATAAATCCGTCACTAAAGCCCCGACGTGGCCGTCGCCGCCGCGCCCACGCGTGCCCGCTCGGCTGCCCGCATGCGTAACGCCTACGCACGTCCGCAAAGTCTCAGCCGTCCGATCGCGAGATCGGACGGCTTAAAATCGCACCTTCACCGCTGCCGCCCGCCCGCCTGTGCGTGCGATCGCACGTTCACGCGCGCGTCCAATCACGCGTCGGCGCTATCGGGCGCGCGCGGCCGTTGGATCACGATCGTGCGGTCGATTGGAGGCGCGCCACCGCTCCAATTTCTGCGAGGTGCAGCTCGAACGCGCGTCGCTACTTCGCGTTAAAGCGCTCGACCGCTGCGCTGCGGTCGCGTTTGTGTCAAGTGCTTGACCTCAGCACGGGCGCGTCGCAGCCGTTGGATCGAGATCCAACGGCGGAGAGGAGACGGGTGCGCGGTCTTCACAAGATGCAAGCGGCCATTTGGGCGGCTAAGATGGCGCCACGTGGCGCCATCTTGGCCGTCCATCTTCTGGAAGTTGTAGATGGTGCCACGGATGTCGGATTGACTCGATTTTTGTGTCGTTGGGCTGAGATCGTCGATCCGAATTCATCCGTGCGGTCGGATTTGTCATCTGAAGTGTGGATTTACACCATCCTGGCCCTTGATCTTCTAGGGTTCCCCGGTCTCTATCTGATGCTACGGATGCCTGATTAGGGCGATCTTGGAGTCGTTGAACTCCAATCGTCTCCCTGATCAGATCCATACGGTTGGATCTTTGATCCGAGGCCCCGATAAAATGTTTGCCCTGTCCAAGCACATAAAAGGAGACAATTAACCTCCATTTTATTCAAACTATTCTAAATGCAAGATGATGCATGTAATGCAATATTTATATCATGAAATGCAATCCTATGCTTAAGAACATGCAAAAATAGACATTTTAAGTAGTGTAATTGTGTTTACATCACAAAGCCTCAGCACCACTAGGCTTCTCAAAGCCTTCTCTCATCTTCTCTCTCACAAGCCTTCTTTTCTTTAGAACCTTCCCTTCTTTTTCTAAGCCTTCTCTTCTTCTTCAAAGCACACAAGGGAACCAACTCCCTTAGCGACTACGTGTCTCACAGGGCGTAGCTGGTGTACAACTCATCGCTTTGGTTTTAAATTCTAGATGTGTAGTAAAAAAGCTGCTACCAGTTTACAATTTATTACTCGGAAAAAGTTTCCCGAGGTCGAACTCAGGGAGAAAACTATGATTCCAAAACCATATGAATTCACAATTTATAGTGTTTTACAAAAATTAAGATAAAGGAGAGAGAGAAAAAGAGAGAGCAAAAATTCTCTTCTTGGCTTTTTCTTCTTCTCTCTTCTTCTCTTTAGCCAGCTCTCTTCAGCTTGTCTTCTTCTTTCTTCTTCTTCTTTTCTTTGTTGAGAAGGCTTCCTTTTTTTTCTTTCCTTTCTTTAGTTACAAAGTCCTTCTTCCTTCTTCTTTTCTTCGCTGATTTTCTTCTGCATCTTCTTCTTCTTTTTTGCAGAGGTTCCCTCCTTCTCTTTTTTCTTTCTTTTTCTCCGGCCTGTCCTCTGCTTTTCTCTTCTGCTTCACTCCTTCCTTTCTTTCCGACGTCTGATTCTAAAATCAGACGTCTTAACTGCATTGTTACTACAGTGCCCCTGCTCTTTTCTTTTCTTCAGCTTCCTTCCTTCCTTCTCCTTTCTTTCTCTCTACAGCTAAGTCCCAGCCACTGCTCTTCTTCTTCCTCTTTCTTTCTTTCTTCCATCTTCTCTTCAGCAGCGCCTTGCTTCTTCCTCCCTCACCTGTTCTCTGCACACACACACACACAAGCTCAGTGCAAAACCTACCCTACCCTCTCCCCATGTCTCTCTCTCTCTCAATCTCTCTTTTGTACGCTCTCCCAAAGCCAGGTTATCAAGTCGGATAGCGTGCCCGGGTCCAGGTGCACTGGCGTGGGTGGTGCGCGAGGAGTGCATAGGAGGGTGTTGGGTTAAGTCACGCCTGATCCGTGTGATGAGCTCACGGATGAGGGCGGTGAATAGGTGAGGGACCTCACCCCGTGTGTATTCGGAGGCGACCAACTAATGTCACTTTTTCAATTTATGTGTGGGCGTGCACGCACACACTTCCGAGGTGGGACTAAAGTCCTACCTCTGCTCCATGCACCTGCAGGAGAGAATCTGCTGGCAATTGGGCAGCAGTGAAGGCTTCGCACCCCCAATTGAAGTCCTGGGCACATTCGGGGAAGTACCTCACGTTGCCTGGAGCCTTCACCTAGTGCTGAAGAGGCCTGGAGCTGCTCTCCAAGCAACTCCTGCCGTCCGTCAATGGCGGCGAGCTGGCCGAGACCTGAAAGCACGAAGACGGCCTCACGGCCACATCAGACAACTCAGGAAGCTTCGTCAGAGGATGGCGAAGGCGGTGCGGGGGTCGTCGTGGTGGGAAAGTGGCTGTGGCCGTGTGCCTAGGGCACACTGCAAAGGTGCAGGTGGGTGTGTTCGAGGGGTGGTCTGAGGGTGAAGGGCGGTGAATGGAGTAGGGGAAATGCTTGAGTGGAGTGAGGGGGAGCTTCTGGGCTTGTCGGCAAGGGGTGAGATGGCCTGTGTAGGTGGAGCGACCTCACCGGAGATGGTGCCCGGAGGTGGAGTAGATGGAGGTGATATTGGCAGTTGAGGGGTCTAAAGTGCCAATTTAAGAGGGAAAAATAAGAGGAGAGTAAGAGGAAGGTTCCTACCTACTTAATTGACGAAGAGGGGGAGGAAGATGGCCGGAGCGTGCTTGCTGGCGCTGGGGACGAAGGTGCCTAGAAGAGGAGTAACATCGACAAGGAGGTGATCTGGAGACACCAGCTGGTGCAGCTGGGTGTGGGACGACGAGGAAGAGTGAGCTCTGCTGCAGGTATGGCAGCAGAGTGATGAGTAGGAGGAGGAAAGATCATCGGAAGCTTGGGCTGTCTGACCGGAGTGAGAGGAGATGAAGTAGGGCGGTTTTCTCGGCCAAAGCTTGCTTGTTGGAGACGGCTGCCCCTGCCGCTCCTTATAAAGGCACTAGCGAGGAGAGGGTCTCGAAGGAGCGACGTGGCCAGAGATGAAGATCCATGCCTTTCGTGCATTTGCACGAGAGGCATGGGCAGCCGCAGGTCACAGGGGAGGGTCCCTGCGACAGACGACGACGCAAGGAACCCCTCGTTCATTCCTAAGAGCGGTTGCCATACCCTGCACGGCGCCATCCTCCTCGCAAGGTCGCCGGAGGTATGGTGTTTGCGCAGGGTGGCAGGGAGGACCATTCTGCAAAGAGTGAAGGGGAAGATAGGGGGCTAAATGCAAGGTTTTGAAAAGATAAGGGTTAAAAAGTAATTCAAAAGGACCAATTTGTAAAGATGGTCAAGATGGTCTTCTCTTAGGACCAAATTTTTCTACCAACCTAATTTGCACCTAAGGAATTCAATAGTGTAAATTGATTTTAGGTTTAACCACATTTGACTAGTTAATTTGTGCAAAAACCCAAATTAGGTTAAAATTTCGGCGTGGTTCTCAATTTAGGTCAAGATAGGTTTTAAAGGCTAAATTGAAGGTTCTAAAACCTATGGAATATTTTTCTATGAATTTTAGAGGGTTCAGTTAATTTTTATCCTGCCTAGAACCTCATGAATTAAAGTGGATTTGTTTTTAGGGTTACACAATGTCATTTAATTCCTAGAAGTTGCTATAACCCTTTTCAAATCAGAACATCCCACTTCATTCCTTATTAAGCTTATTTGACCTGTGTTTAGACCCTTAGATACGCTATTTTTGTACTACATTGGTAAAATTACAATTTTACCCCTCATGACTTATTTTATTCTTCAATTCAGAATTTTCTGAGTTAGGCTTTTCTTTAGGTTTTGTAGGTGCTTTTTCACACTTATTTAGATCAAATTATGCTAGTTAGGGTTCATGATGAGGCTCTCATCATACCCCCATGCCTAGTTTTTGCTAGTCCCTTAGCAAAATTTTAAGGTTTCAACCTTTATTCCAGACCATGAATTTCTTATCGAGTCTAAATAAGTTCTTTTTCTTTTGTATCCTTGATTAGGTCAGAATACCAATCATAGGCCTAAAAGGTACTCTAATACCAACCAAGATCCAGATCTGTCTAGCTTTAGCCTCAGTCCTTAGCAAAGGTTTTTAAGGCCTACAGGAACTAACCTAAGGTTTATTGGACTTCATGGTTAAAGCACCCGTGCTTGAGATAATTTTAGCCTTGGTTCAGTTCGCAGTGCATTTTGTAAGAGAGAGAGGTAGAATATTTATATGTTTGGAGAGTTTTCTCTCTCTTTTTCTTTTTAATTCTAGCTTAGGATTGGCTTCTCAACACGGTCTGTATTGGATTCCTTGTCCCCATCATCAATCTTCAAGGGTTCCTTGCAGTTGCTGCTTCGAGATAGCACCACCCATGGTAACCCTCAGAACCCTGGCTTTTGAGATTTCGAGATAATCCCGTCCATGGTGTTCCGTGGTCGAATTTAGACTCTGGCAATTGACACTTCGTGATAATGCCATCCATGGAATATGAACTAGCAGAGTGCTTACATGCCCCCAATAGGATATGTAAAAATCCTAAGAGACAAGCACCGAGGAGATGATATTTTGTTACGTGTCTTTGAGGGGAATTTCCCACCTCTCCGTGCTGGGAACTCGTCCAAATCAACTTGTGTTGATCAGCCGCTCCTACTCTAGGTGACATTTTCAGAATTTTTGAAACGCTTCTGCGTGATTTTGATACTTATGCTTACTGAACCTGACTGTGTGTGTAAATTTGGGTGCTTAGGTTACTGAGTCCCGCAAACCAAAAGTTAGTTAACGAGGCCAAATACTCCCTAAGCCTTGGACCTAATACTTAAGCTTTTCATTCTCCTCAACCTCTTGAGGAATATCTAGATCTTAATGGGTACTGAGAGTCTATCCAAGAATGCCTAAGGTTTGCATTCTTACTAATCTTACTGTGCACTTTCCTTTTCTTTTCCTGAATGTGGTCTAGAGCTTAGGTTAATCCCTTAATTTCTTACTAATGACTATCTCTTTTCTTTCATTTTGTGCTCCTTTTTATCATTTTGTTCTTTTTCTACTCCTTTGTAAAGTCCACAAAAATTTCTTTCCTCCTCTCATTTTATTATTCTTTTTCAAAATATTTTTTAATTTTTATGGTGTTTTTGGTATATGTGAATTTTTTGTTTAAAACCTTTTCTTACGAGTTTTGCACTTTCATACCCCCCCATGCCTAAGATTTGCAATGTCCTCATTGTAACTTAGGATGGTTTTTGTTTAGCTTAGTTCATACATTAGGATAGATATTTTGGTGAGTGACTGGGTCAGGGTGGCTGTTGCGGACTATTTCTAATCTCAAATGCAAGCACCTGAGGTGGAGTCGGCTATCCTAAAGGATGAACCTTAAGTGCGAAGAGGTGTCAGAAAAGGTTTCGGGTTATTCCAAAAAGAATGACGGGCTGCCTCACATTGAGTGCTGAGTTTTTCGCCATCGGTTGGGCACAATATGCTCAAGGAGAATGGAGGATAAATGATGACTCAGCCAAATCTGTAGAGGTTACATCGATGAATGGTTTGAGTCACTGACCGTTCACGATGAAAGGTTCGGAATCGTGGTTGAGCGGACTGATTTCGACGGCTCCATTTCCAAAAACCTGTCAGACAAGATATGGTCCGACCCACTTGGATCGCAGTTTCTCAGGGAAGAGTTTGAGTCGAGCATCGAAGAGTAGGACCTTCTGACCAGGATGAAAGATCTTTCTAGATATGTGCTTGTCATGGAAGGCTTTAACCCGCTCTTTGTAGATTCGCGAGTTCTCATATGCATCAAGGCGTAATTCATCAATCTCGCTAATCTGAAGCCTTCTATGGGTTCCAGCCTTAGAAATATCTAAATTACACCTCTATACTGCCCAATAGGCTTTGTGCTCCAGTTCGACGGGAAGGTGACACGCCTTCCCGTACACCAGTCTAAAAGGAGACATGCCTAACTGGGTCTTGTGGGCGGTCCTACAAGCCCACAAAGCTTCTGGAAGTCAGGACGACCAGTCCTTCCTGTCAGGCCGAATAGTGACCTACAGGATTTTCTTGATCTCCCGATTTGAGAGCTCAGCTAGACCATTAGTCTGGGGGTGGTAAGGAGTAGAGATTCGGTGAGACACCCCGTATTTGGTCATCAGTGACCTGAACTGAGCATTGGTGAAATGGGTCCCTCCGTCAGAGATGATTGCACGAGGAATCCTGAACCGTGAGAAGATATTGTGATGAATGAATTTGATAAAGATTTCATGATCACAGGTTCGGGTTGGAATGGCTTTGATCCATTTGGACACGTAGTCCACAGCAAGCAGAATGTACTTGAAACCGCCCGAAATAGGAAAGTGGCCCATAAAATCAATCCCCCAAATATCAAAGATTTCACATACGAGAATCGGCTGTAGAGGCATCATGTCACGATGGCTCATGTTGCCCAAAGTTTGGCAATGACTGCATGCATCCTTGAATAAAGTGGGCCACTAAAAGCCACACTGGAGGATTTTTGATGCGATTTTGTGCCCAGAGAAGTGGTCACTGCATGCCTGGTCATGGTAGAAGGAGAGAATATCATTGATTTCGCCCTCCAGGAAACATATTCAGATAATTTGGTCAGCACTTATGCAGAAAAGGTCCAGGTCTTCCCAGATGTAGTACTTGGCATCAGAGCACAAGTTGTCTTTCTTGGCCTTTGGCCAATCAGACGGAATCTGATGAGATGCCAAGTAGTTTACTATATCAGCAAACCATGGAGGCCTAGTACCAATAGTCAATAGGTGCTCATCCAGAAAATGATCCATGATGGGTCCAGAAGAGTTGATGATCTCAGAAGGAAGGCAAGACAAGTGGTCAGCTACCACGTTCTGTCTTCACGCCTTGTCACTAATCTCGAGGTCGAATTCTTGCAACAACAAGATCCATCGGATTAATTGAGGCTTCACGTCCTTCTTGGCAAGGAGATGCTTCACAGCTGTGTGATTCGAGTAGATTATGACGTGGGAACCCAAGAGATAGGATCAAAACTTTTCGAGGGCAAATACTACAGCTAGCAGCTCTTTCTCCGTAGCTGTATAGTTACGCTGAGCCTCGTCAAGTGTTTTGCTAGCGTAGTAGATGACCACAGGTTTCCCGTCAACTTTCTACCCCAGAACTGCTCCTACAGTGAAGTCAGACGCAACGTACATGATCTCAAAAGGTTGAGACCAATTAGGGGACTGTAGGATCGGGGCCTGGGTGACTTGGTCATGAAGTTTCTCAAAATCTTGAGTGCATTCCTTGGAAATCTCAAAGGGTACATCCTTGGAGAGAAGAGTAGTTAGGGGGCGCGTGATTTTTGAGAAATCAGGGATGAAACGACGGTAAAAATCGATGTGCCCCAGAAAAGAACAGATGTCCCTGATCGAGCTAAGCATAGGAAGTCGAGAAATCAGATCAACCTTGGCTCGATCCACTTGTATGCCTTTCTCAGAAATTAGATGACCTAGGACGATCCCCTCAGGCACCATAAAGTGGCTCTTTTCCCAGGAAAGAACCAAATTTGCATCGATGCAACGCCTGAGTATATGAACCAAGTGCTGGAGGCAATCATCAAATGATGCCCCGAAAACTGAGAAGTCATCCATGAAGACTTCCAGATAATCACCTACCATATCAGAGAATATGGCAAGCATGCACCGCTGAAAAGTCGTGGGTGCATTACAGAGACCGAAAGGCATCCTTCGGAATGCGTACGTCTCGAAGGGGCCGGTGAACGTGGTCTTCTCTTGGTCCTCATGATGAATCGCCACTTGGTTATAACCGGAGTACCTGTCAAGAAAGTAGAAGAGTCTATTTCCCGCTAACTTCTTGAGAATCTGATCAATCAATGGGAGTGGGAAATGATCCTTCTTCGTGGAGGAATTGAGTCTTCGGTAATCTATGCAGACTCTCCATGAATTGGCTATTTGGGTAGGTATGACCTCTCCGGTTTCAGTCGTAATGGTGGTGAGCCCTGCCGTTTTAGGCACAACCTGGATTGGGCTCACCCAACGACTGTCGGAGATCAGGTAGATGATCCCTGCATCTAACCACTTAATGATCTCCTTTTTCATGACCTCTTGCAGATTGGGATTCGAACGTCTTTGCATCTCACGGGAAGGTCGTGCGCCCTCTTCAGAATAGATACGGGGTGTTCAATAAGAGCGACTTATTCCAGTCAAGTCATCGAGAGTCTAACCAATGGCTCTGCGATGTTGCTGGAGAATAGCAATCAGACAAGATTCCTGATCAGGAGTGAGCTTGGAATTTATGATCACAAGAAATGTCTGATTAGAACCCAAAAAGACATATTTCAAATGATCGGGAAGGGGTTTGAGTTCAAGAATGGGGTTATCAGTAGCAGCGGGTGGTTCAGAGTGAGTGTGAGGTACAAGGATAGGAGTTATGGGTTTGTCTGAATCAGGGTTTAACTCCTCTAATTGCGGTTCAAGATCTTCTTGTGGTTGATGAGGCATAATCAGGTTATTCTCAAATTGTGTTTCATCAACCAAAGCTCTAATATCACAGATTTGTTCAATGACACCGCAATTAATCCCTTACTGGGCCTTAAAGATATCAATTTTGAGGGTTTGATTTCCAAATTTTAGTTCTATTTGACCCTCCTAACAACTTATGTTGGCCCTTGCAGTGGCCAGAAAAGGTCTCCCTAGTATGATTGGTGTATCCCATGGGTTTTCAGGTGCATCCATGTCTAAGACTACGAAGTCTACAGGGAAATAGAAATCCCGCACCCTTACAATAACATCCTCAAGAATCCCTTTAGGTGACTTTATGGATGGATCTGCTAACTGTAGTGTCACCTCAGTCGATTTTAGCTCAGATTTTTCTTGGTGGTTGAGTAAGGATGTGGGTATCAAGTTTATGGAAGCACCTAAATCTAGCAATGCTCTGTCGAACTGGGTTTCACCTATCTTGCATGAAATCAGGGGAGTGCCTGGGTCTTTTGCCTTGGGTGGAAGTCTGCTCAGGATTACAGAGCTGGCTTGCTCTGACAGTACAATTGGACTCTCACTCTTGGTTTGCGGCTTACGTTGAGGTGTACACACATTCTTTAGGAATCGTGCGTAAGCCGGTACGTGGTGGATTGCATCCATCAAGGGGATGTTTATTTGTACCTGCTCAAAGAGCTTGACCAAATCCTCCTCAGGAGCCACGGATTTTGTTGTCTTCTTTCCCTTGGTCAAGGCCTCAGGAAATGGAACCTTGGTTGGTTCCTCTAGGATAGGTCCAGGTCTTTGATCTGGGATAGGGATAGGAACATCCTGGGTTACTATCCTAGGGTTTGGGTCACTACCAGGCTTGGAGTGGTCTGGATAAGGTGGCTCTTGGGTCTCCTTACCACTACGGGTGATTACAGAATTCAGCCCTGCCTGGTTCTGGTTAGGGTTTGGTAGGATGGGTTGCTGCTGCTGGTAACCCGCATAGGAAGTTGAAGCCTCCATCCCGTCAGGTGAAGGAATAGAGGGGGCCTGATAAATCATGTGTGCTTAGCTCGGGTTTGGATTCATAATGCATCGCTGGGTCGGCACGCTATTACGATTAGGAAGTGGCTGAGAAGGAAGTGTGCCTGGTTGGCGAGAATTCGCCAACTAGGCCAGTTGGTTTCGAACCTCTGTGATTTCGTCCTTGCGTTGTTTTTGAATAGCCGCATTCATTCTTTGAATGTCAGCCAAAGTCTGAAGGATGAGGGACATTTGGTCTTGGTTTGGCCTAGATGGTTAAGTAGGGTTGGGCCGAGGCTGAGGTGGCTGGTAAGGACGAGGTGCTTGTGGACGAGGCTGGAAGGATGATCTTGGATTTTAGGAATTCCCTGCCAACTAGAAGTTGGGATGGTTTCTCCATCCAGGATTGTAGGTATTGGAAAATGGGTCATTCTGGATGGCGTTGAGGTCCTCACAGGTCTGAGGAGCCTCAGAAAAGTCAGAGAATGGGGGAGTGGAATTCCCCCGGCTAGTATAGAAAGGGTCGGAGGTTCCTTCGATCCGAGAGTCAGATGGGGGTGAATACGGGTCCACCCCAGGAGAAGGTCGGTGGAAAATGTTTTGCATAGTCTTTCGTCCGGAAGGAGGCTATGCAAAGGAATTCTACGCAAAGGTGGCTCGCTTCAAGTGCTGAGTTCGCACATCCACCTTCTTCTCAATAATAGAGACCTTGTCCAATCGACTGGCCATCAATTCCAGGTCGACTGATGCGGACAAGCCTTGAGTCTCGTGTGCTCCCCTTAGGTTCATCGATGCGTGGGTATTCGTCCTGTCGAATAGTCCCATGGAGTCATTATTGATGGAGTTCTCACACATATTCTCGAGAATCTCCCACACGGTGTCTTCATGCTGACCATGATATTCCCTCCGCAAGTTGCATTGATGAACAGTCTAGTATCCTCACGGAGTCCCTGGTAAAAAGACTAGACTTGTTCCCATTTAGGAACTTCATGATGGGGACACTTTCTGATGAGATCCTAAAAATGATCCCATGCCTCATGAAGAGGTTCTCCCGTCTGTTGCGTGAAATGGGTAATCTGATGGCGCAAGGCATTGGTCCGACCAACAGGGAAGAACTTCTTCAGGAACTCGAACTGAAGTTCCTCCCAATTGTTGATCGATTGGGTCTATGTTTGGTACCAATGGGTGGCCTTGTCCATAAGGGAGAAAGAGAACATCTTCATAAGGAGAATATCCTGATTTTGCACATCTGACCCGAAAGTCTGGGCCAGATGCTTTAGCTGTTTAATGTGCTGGAAGGGGTCTTCAAAATTAAGCCCATGGAATTTAGGTATGGCATGAATCATGTTGGGTTTCAGTTCAGAATCAGGTCTTCCAGTTGGGATTCTGACTTGAGGCTCAATAGCCACCGCAGTGGGATTATAGTGATCTTGAAACATGGGACGCTACTGTGGGTGCATGAAGTTTTGGAAGAGGTCATTGAGTCACTAGAGCTGGTGCTCCAAATTGTTCTTTTCCTCAACTGCCTGAGCCATTGTGGAAGAAGAAGGTGAGTTGGGTTCAGAATCGGAGGAAAGGTCTATGTGAAGGGTTGGTTGCACACGCAAGGGTACCGAGGCTTGGCCTCGGGGAGAGTGAATTTCTAAAGGAGGTTTCAAGGACCTCCTTCCAAACATACACTGATAGAGAGGATGAGTTTAGCAAGTGCTGGACCCAATCAAGACACCCTCCTTCCATACGCAGAGGTTCGGGGCAGATGGACCCCTTGATCAAAAGGTCATCCACTTGGGAATTACCTGGGCAGCCAGAGAGAGTGAGTCCCGCAAAGACCCCTACACGATAGAGCGCCCCCACGGGTTACAGGGTTTTCCCTACTCGACCTCTCTTGTCACTGAGATTCTAGGTAGACCAGAATGAGGACCTTGACCTCTTAAGTCTACCACTTTTAGTTAGGATCAAGGTGCTTAGGGTTTTCACTTGAACTTTAACCTTTTGAGTGCAAAGAGTGACCTAAGTTAAAGGTTGGTTGACCCAAGGGATCAACTTCACCTATTAGTTCCTTTGAGAGCTTATTAGGTCTTGTCTTTTAAGGTTCAAGTGACTTAAGAGCCAAATTTCTTAGGGTTTCTCTTGATATATGTTTTCAAGCAATGGCTTGGGCACACTTCTTTTGGGAATTTTCCATTCTTGCTTAGAAGAGTGTGTCTCTAAAACCCTAGCTTTGAATCTAATGTTGGCTCTAATTGGTCCAGTTAGTTGCCTCTAGATTGGGTAATTAGGGCTCAAGCAAGAAGGTTTTATCCCTAACTACCTTTAATGGATGTATAGATAAAGTATGTTGAAATTTGAAAAATAGGAAACTTTGGTGTTTTACTACATATGAAAGACAGGTTATTCCTAAATTATTTTTTATCTTTTTCTTTCGCTGTAGAATTTAGGGGTTTAAATGAGAGGATAGAAAATTACCTATCCTTGGTGTGGTTGCTGTGCAGCTGCTTGTTTTCCTTTCGATTTCCTGTGCCCGCACATCAGAAGAGAAGAGATTAGTCAATAGAAAATCAAAAATTGTGAATCAATAGCTTCTAGAATGGCTGTTGCTCCCTGGCAACGGCTCCAAAAACTGGTGTACAACTCGTCGCTTTGGTTTTAAATTCTAGACGTGTAGTAAAGAAGCTGCTACCAGTTTACAATTTATTACTCGGAAAAAGTTTCCCGAGGTCGAACTTAGGGAGCAAACTATGATTCCAGAAGCATATGAATTCAAAATTTGCAGTGTTTTACAAAAATTAAGACAAAGGAGAGAGAGAAAGAGAGAGAGCAAAAATTCTCTTCTTGGCTTTTTCTTCTTCTCTCTTCTTCTTCTTTTCTTTACTGTGAAGGCTTCCTTTTTTTTCTCTCCTTTCTTTTGTTGCTAAGTCCTTCTTCTCTTCTCTGATTTTCTTCTGCATCTTCTTCTTTTCTGCAGAGGTTCCCTCCTTCTCTTTTTTCTTTCTTTTTCTCTGGCCTATCCTCTGCTCTTCTCTTCTGCTTCGCTCCTTCCTTTCTTTCCGACAACTGATTTTGAAATCAGATGCCTTAACTGCATTGTTGCTACAGTGCCCCTGCTCTTTTCTTTTCTTTAGCTTCTTTCCTTCCTTCCTTCCTTCTCCTTCCTTTCTCTCTGCGGCTAAGTCGCAGCCACTGCTCTTCTTCTTCCTCTTTCTTTCTTTCTTCCTTCTTCTCTTCAGCAGCGCCTTGCTTCTTCCTCCCTCACCTGTTCTCTGCACACACACAAGCACAGCGCAAAACCTACCCTACCCTCTCCCCGCGTCTCTCTCTTTGAATCTCTCTTCGTTATGCTCTCCCAGAGCCGGGTTATCTGGTCGGGTAGCATGCCTTGGTCCAGGCGCACCGGCGTGGGTGGTGCGCAAGGAGTGCACAGGAGGGTGTCGGGTCGGGTCACGCCTGATCCGTGTGATGAGCTCACGGACGAGGGCGGCAAATAGGTGAGGGACCTCACCCCATGTGTATTCGGAGGTGACCAGCTAATGCCACTTTTTCAATTTATGTGTGGGCGTGCGCCCACACACTTCCAAGGTGGGACTAAAGTCCCACCTTTTCTCCACGCGCCCGCAGGCGAGAATCTGCTGGCAATTGGGCAGCAGCGAAGGCTTTGCGCCCCGAATTGAAGTCCTGGGCACATTCGGGGAAGTACCTCATGTTGCCTGGAGCCTGCACCTAGTGATGAAGAGGCCTGGAGCTGCTCTCCAAGCAGCTCCTGCTGTCCGTCAATGGCGGTGAGGAGGCTGAGACCTGAAAGCACGAAGATGGCCTCACGGCCACATCAGACAACTCAGGAAGCTTCGCCAGAGGATGACGAAGGTGGTGCGAGGGTTGTCGTGGCTGGAAAGTGGCTGTGGGCATGTGCCTAGGGCACACTGCTGAGGTGCAGGTGGGTGTGTTTGAGGGGCGGTCTGAGGGTGAAGGGCGGTGAATGGAGTAGGGGAAATGCTTCAGTGAAGTGAGGGGGAGCTTCTGGGCTTGTCTGCGAGGGGTGGGATGGCCTGTGGAGGTGGAGCAACCTCGCTGGAGATGGTGGCCGGAGGTGGAGCAGATGGAGGTGGTACTAGTGGTCGAGGGGTCTAAAGTTCCAATTTAAGAGCGGAAAAATAAGAGGAGAGTAAGAGGAAGGTTCCTACCTGCTTAATCGACGAAGAGGGGGAGGAAGACGGCTGGTGCGTGCCTGCCAGAGGTAGGGACGAAGGTGCCCGGAAGAGGAGTAACAGCGATGAGGTGATCTGGAGATGCCGGCTGGTGCGGCCTGGCATGGGAAGACGAGGAAGAGTGAGCTCTGCTACAGGTATGGCAGTAGAGTGATGAGCAGGAGGAGGAAGGATCACTGGAAGCTTGGGCTGTTTGACCGGAGTGAGAGGAGACGAAGTAGGGGGGTTTTCTCGACCAAAGCTAGCTTGAAGGAGACGGTTGCCCCTGCCGATCCTTATAAAGGCACTGCCGAGGAGAGGGTCTGGAGGGAGCAACGTGGGGAGGTCACCGGAGATGGTCGGAGATGGAGACCCATGCCTTTCATGCATTCGCACGAGAGGCATGGGCAGCTACATGTCACAGGGGAGGGTCCCTGCGATAGAGGATGACGCAGGGAACCCCCCGTTCATTCCTGCGAGCGGTTGCCATACCCTGCGTGGCGCCATCCTCCGCGCAAGGTCGCTGAAGGTATGGTGCCTGCGCAGGCTGGTAGGGAGGATCGTTCTGCAAAGAACGAAGGGGAAGATAGGTGGCTAAATGCAAGGTTTTGAAAAGATACGGGTAAAAAAGTAATTCAAGAGGACCAATTTGTAAAGTCGATCAAGATAGTCTTCTCTTAGGCCCAAATTTTTGTATCAGCCTAATTTGCATCTATGGAATTTAATGGTGTAATTTAATTTTAGGTTTGACCATGTTTGACCAGTCAATTTGCGTAAAAACCCAAATTAGGTTAAAATTTGGCCATGGTTCTCAATTTAGGTAAAGATAGGTTCCAAAGGCCAAATTAAAGGTTCTAAACCCTAGGGAATATTTTTCCATGAATTTTAGAGGATTTAGTTAATTTTTATACTGCCTAGAACCTCGTGAATTAAAGAGGATTTATTTTTAGGGTTACACAATGTCATTTAATTCCTAAAAGTTGCTATAACCCTTTTCAGATCAGAACATCCCACTTCCTTCCTTATTAAGCTTATTTGACCTGTGTTTAGACCCTTAGATACCCTGTTTGTATACTGCATTGGTAAAATTACAGTTTTACCCCTCATGACTTATTTTATTCTTCAATTCAGAATTTTCTGAGTTAGGCTTTTCTTTAGGTTTTATTGGAGCTTTTTCACACTTATTTAGATTAAATTGTACTAGTTAGGGTTCATGATGAGGCTCTCATCTGTAGCTACAGAGAGCAAAACCCTCCCCCGCTCTCTCACAATTTCTCCTCTAGTCTCAAGCCCAGACCCAGCATAGTTGGATCCATATTCAGGTATTCGGGTCGTGTATAGTGTCCAGGGTCACCGGCGTGAGTGGTGACCGAGGGGTGAACATAGGTGGGCTATCGGGTGAGATAGGGTAGGAGGGACTTGACCCCTCGTGTGCTGGGCTATAAGGCCACAACACAAAAACAACTTATGTGCTTGCAAACGTCTCTCAATCCACGATGTGGCACTATCAGTGCCAGGCTTCTTTGCACAGAGCCCACAGGAGGAGATGCTGCTCGATTGGGGTTGCTGTGGGCCTCGCGAGTCCAATTGACACTGGAGCTTGCTACGTAGGTGGAATTCACATTTTCTGGAAGTAGAAGCAAGGGGGATTTCGATCGGAAAAGAGGTGGACAATGTCAGAGATGGTGGTGGCGACGACGGAGGGTAGCGGACATCTGAAACACAAGTTAAGGCCTCAAAGTTGCGTTAAAAAACTTCAGGAGGATCGCTATGTGTTGGCGAATGTGATGGCGGTGGTTTCATGGTGAGTTAGGGAGTATGGTGGCTGGACGGAGTCGAGAGCAGAGTGCAGCGATGGGTGTGTTTGGTGGGGTGATTTGGTGGGTGAAAGGAGGAATTAGGTGAGGGGCTTTGATGGGAGAGACGAGGTGAAGCTTCTGGAGGTGGAGCGGTGACATTTGGTGGTGTGTAGCAAGCTCACGACCTTACCGGAGCGAAGGAAAATAGAGGGGATTAGGCATGAATGGCAGTTGAAACAAGAGGATAATGAGGGGGAAAGAGAGTAGAGGGGAAGAGGAAGAGGTTTTACCTACTTACAAGATGAAGTGGTGAAAATTCCCATGTCGGTGTGATGGCCGGACGTGGGGAAGACAAAGTCTCCGGTGGGGGAGAACAGCGGCAAAGAAGAGTGGAGGATGCACTCGCTGTGGCAGGCGAGGCATGGATGAACTTGAGGAGGAAGAATTGGTCGACTATGGTCTATGGCAACCATCGAAGAGGGTAGATAGTGAAGCTCGCCGGAGCTTGTGGAGAGTTGGGCTGGAGAGAGGGGAAGAAGGGGGATTTCCAGTCCAAACCAAGCTAAGGAGCACGGAAATGCATCGTGGGTTCTTTTATAGTGCTCATGGGGGCATTCCAAGCTTGGAAGCTTGAGACTTTTGTGAAATAGGAAACCCTTATGTTCAAACCGTTCTCATTAGGTTTTGGGCAAGAATTAGAGCCCAAGATGTGACTCAGATTGAAGAGGATCTTCTCAAGAGTTCCCTTTTCAATTTTGGAAGAGATTGGATGCAAAATCAGGGAGAACTCCTTGATTGAAGGTCGGTGGAAAGCTGTGTTCACACGACTATGGCAATAGGGACGTGAATGCAAATATGAAGATAAAGCTAGTGACCTTTTCGTAAGAATTTCAAAAGCTAGGGGCTTATGTGAGATAGAAAGAGTCTAACTAGAATGAAATGCAAATTAGGTCAAGATGATCTCTGATTGGACCCAACTTTTGGTATAAATCTAATATGGACCCAAGAAATCTGATGGTAAAGTTGGATTTTGATTTTGATCAAGTTTGGATAGGTAATTTGCACAGAAACCCAAATTAGGGTAACTTTCCGCCTGATACTCTATTCAAGGTCAAAATAGGTTCAGATGGTCAAATGAAGGATACCAAACCTTATGGAATATTTTTATATGAATTTTAGAAGGTTTAGATAAATTTTATCTTGACCAAAACCTATGTTATTTAAGCAGGTCTGAAATTAGGTTTTCGGGTGCTATGTTAGTTCTCGAAGTGCACAAAAATCCATTTCTTTCTACACAGACCCTCTTATTAGTCATTAATGAACATTTACCTTGGGAAACCCCATGATTATTCTGCATTTACGATCTTCTATTAAGACTGCAGAATTAACCTTGTTTTAATGCACTCTTCTCAGAAAGGGTATGCAATGAATTATGACTCTCCGACAATTATGTAGGAGCATTTGTCTCTTGATTCTGACTAATTAAAGATAATTATGGCTGATGATGATGTTGTCATCAATGTGCGCCCAAATTCAAAATGTGTGCGCTTTGATTTTAGTTGTTCGATCTCACGATCGGACGGCTTAAATCACGCATGCCATTGCCTTTAGGAAATTCTCATGCAATAGTGTGTTTGTGGTGGTGACAGATTGCACGTACACATCGGAGGACCCTTGTCGGACCACTCATTTGCCTCCACACCCTTTGATTCCCATTCATTGGTTTAATTCCTTCGAGTGCCACCGCCTTGCCAAGTTTGTGTTGAGCGTAGTTTGACCCCGCACCTCGTGCTTACATGCGGGCGTGTTAACAAATGTGCTAAGCCTCCTCATTTGTCGAGTTTATGAAATAAGCAAGTCCACTCTCAATAGATGGCGTGAGGAAATGGGGCGATGCAGGCGCATGGTGGCTGTTGGATGATGATCCAACGGCCCACAATGTGTTAGGAGGTGCCTACAAAGGTTGGGGGCATGGCAATGGGTGGCTATAATTGTGCCATCATGGCCGTTCGTCTTCCTTTCTTTGTAGATCATGTTATAGGTCTCTGATCAAGATGATTTTGCACCGTTGGACTGGGATCATTGATCCGATCTATTTTTTCGATTGGATTTGACATCTGAGGCGTGGATCTCTGTCATCTTGCTTCTTGGCCTTCTGCCGAGTCGATTTTTCGCTTTCGAAAATTATGATTAAGAAGATTTATCATTGTATTTCTAAGTGGTGAAAAAATGACTAATCTAAATAATTAGAATTAAAATTAAACCACTCACAGGAGAGCGGGTCGTATCCATAGGGAGGCAATGACCTATTTAAACTCACACCGGTTAAAAACATATGTTCATGATTAGTTTCGTCAAGAAACCAGATCGAAATCGCTTTTCAATTGAGATAATAAGATAATATCATGCTGACATTGTAGTTATGCAAAACAAGAGGGTGATGCTCATAAAATCAACCGAATAGAATATTATTAACTAAAAATACCTTCCCCCTCAATGGAAAAAAAATGTAAATTTTAATTAACTTTAAAATAGGGAATTTCTTGCAGCGGCTTGTGAGTAAAGGAGGAGGAGAGACGGGTCTCGAGGCTACAGCTGAAGGTCACCCTGCTCGGGCCGCACCAGACGGTGGTGACGATGCAGCGAATGGCAGCCTGTGGTGGCCACAAGAAGGACGGGAAGGTGGTGGGTGGCGGTTCTGCTTGCCACTGTTGAGCACACGAAGGTGCGGTTGAGGGCTGTGCACGTGCGGTGGCGAAGTGGGAACTGCTTGTGCTACTGTTGGAGGAGCATGCTCTGTAGCGCGTAGGCAGAGGGCACTCAGCAGTGGCTACGAGGAGTGCGCGCTCTGCTACTGGAGGGCACGTAGCGAGTGCTGTGGGCAGAGGTGCAGCAAGGGAGGTGCAGGCAAAGGTGAGGATGTACGTAGGGAGGCGTGCGTGGGCTGGAAGTGGGGCATGCTTTGTGCACGAGAGTAGGTGCGGGAGGGCATGCACTGAGCTGTTGGTGGGCACGCGTCTACTTTGGTAGAGGTGCAGTGCACGTAGGCAGGCTACTATAAGGGGCAGGCGTGCAAGAATGGATCTGGAGGGCAGTGCCTACGCTTGGTGCGTGTAGCAAGAGATGAGGCGTGGGGATGGTGCGGGTGGTTGAGGAGAGGCCGACTGTTGCTGGCCGCTTTGGCATGAAGGCGATCTGCAGTGATGGTGGAGGTGGGTTTGTTGAGGCCTGCAAATAGAGTAACAAAGGTGATGGTGAATAGTATCATGCAAAAGTAAAGAAAAGAGAGAATAAAGAGAAATAAGAAAAGGCTTTGCATGGCTGATGAGGTACATGCTCATAGTAACTGGCCGACCTCACCGGCTTGGCGCAGCGGCCTGCCACTCCGCCAGCCCACGGTGTACTGAGGCTCTGCCGTGGAGACCATAGTGGTGGAGTGGGGTGGTGTCTACAGGAGCATGGCAGCGTCCATCTTTTCCTTATCCCAGTCAAGGAGACTAGATCCACTTCTGGCACTCCTCCTTGATTGGGATCTTTAATGCGGTAGCTGGAGGAAGAAATGCAGCCATTACTCATAGAAGAGGAAGAATAAAATAATAATAAAATATTATGATTATTTATACACAAATCCTTAACTTTCATGTTAACTTAAAATAATGCATGCAATGCACCTAAATGGTTAACTAATTAAATGAATGCAATTCTAAGTTAATTCTAAATGCATTTAGATATGGATGCCACACATGAATTATACACTTAAGCTAAAAATATGAATTAATTTAATTACATCCTAATGTATGCTATCTAAATATTAAAATTAACTTAATGTCGATGCACTTAAATACTTAAATAGCCCACAAATATGGGCTAATCAAATACCCCCATGCCTAATTTTTGCTAGTCCCTAGCAAATCTAAGCAATAACCTAGCACTCCAAGTGGACTAGCCAACTCACTCGGTCTTCTTTTAGAAACATGTTATGTTAAGACTTTAGACCTAAGGTTCCTAAGTAGTTGCTAAGTTACAGACTAGGTAGACTAAAGACGAGTTGTAGGCATAGGTTTCCTTGATTTTTGACTCTACCCTAGGGTTTATTGATCCCCGAGATTAAAGCATCCGTACATGTGCATTGGTCTGAGTTATTTGAGGTTGGTATGATTGCCAACCTAGAGAGGAAAAAGGAATTTTTTTAATATATATATATATTTGTTTGATTCCACTATGTCTAACCTTGGATCAACTATCAACACGGATTGTGTCGGATTCATTGTCCCCATCATTGTACCTCGAAGGGTGCCTGGCTTTCAATGCTTTGAGATAGCATCGCCCATAGCAACCCCAAGAACTACTGGCAATCGACACTTCGAGATAGTCTCGCCCATGGATTTCTTAAGCAAATTCTGGCCTGTGGCAATCGACACTTTGAGATAAGGCCGCGCATGGTACCTAAACCGCACGATGTGCTTACATGCCCCCAGTAGGATGGATATCCTAAGAGACAAGCATCGAGGAGGTGACATGTTATCATTGCATCATCAAGGTGAGTGCATACTCTACGTCTCCTTCAGTAGGAACTCTTCCAATCAAATTGTGTTTTCAAGCTTCTCCTAAGTCAAAACTAAGAGAACCAAATTTTCTTTTTTTAAGAAAGGAATTAAGGAAATCATTATTTACACAAGAATAAGTGTGTGTTAAATGTGGATGCTTAGGTTGCGAGGACCCGCAAACCAAAAGGTAGAAAAAGTCATCAGGTACTACCCAACCTTTAACTCAAACCCTAGCTTTCCTTCCTCAACCTTTTTAGGAATGGTCCGCAACTTAACTCCTACTAAAGTTTTTAAGTCTGTAAAGGACCCTAAAGGTCTAAAGCTAGTATCTCAACTTAGCTTCTAAATTCAGACACCTAAAGTCAACTTAATCTAACCTAAAGCTCTGGTCTGCCTAAGAATGTAGAGCCCAGCCAGTTAAGGTCAATGCAAAATGTTTTTTTATTTTTGTGTGTGTGTGTGTGTGTTTTTTTTTTCAATGAAAATGTATGCAATGCAGAATGCTTTAACTAAATGCATGAATGAACTATGTATAAATGCTATGTACATCCCCAACTACACCCTGAAAGAGCGATCTTCGTTTTCATTGAAAACTTTAACATAAAATGATGTGTCGTTGTATTTAATCACGTGGTAGAAAATCGCTTTTCAAAACATTTTAATTTTTAGAATCTAACCACTAATAGTTAGTTCATCTCCATAGGGAGGAAATAACCTATCAAACATGCATAATGATGTATCAAGTAATCGGGAATTTCAACGGATTTGCATGCTAATTAGTATTAACCAAGAATCTGAGGGTGCACATGCAAAATCACCACTATGGAAATACTAGAATTTCTATCTTAATACTGACAAACGTCATCAAATTTATCTAAATATGAATTTGTTCCCTATAGCAAAGATACATGTTAGCTTCGTCATGAGATGGATATAATGTACTTGCATGAAATTCCATTAAAATTGAGGGTCATTCATGCAATTCTACGGTAATATAATATTAATATAAATAAATAAATAGTATCTTTGACAATGGCAATGCTTGTAATTTTTAATAGGCAGTTTACTGTTGCAAAATAGAGCAATTGCTCTTCTTGGCCCGCATGAGGAGGAGGTTCCACGGTTGAAGGAGAGAAGCCCAGGAGAGGTTGGCTGCGACAAGAGGATCACGATGGCAGTGGTGGCGTCGACTATGGTGGCCTGAGGTCGCCGGTCACCGAGAAGGAACCCGCCGACGGTGGGTTACTCCATGCATGCGTGCGGGTCTTGGTGGTCACGTCTGAGGGTGTGGTCGTGTTCGTGAGGTTGAGGCGAGCTTAACGGAGGCAACGACATGGAGAACGATGGTCTGTGGCGGTGGCTGCACTAGGAGGTGGATGGCCGATGATGGGTTCCTTTGTGGAAGAAGTTGAACAGTGCGATGTCGAGTAAGGGTGTAAGGCGTGCTGCATGTGGCGGCTGAAGCGCAGCTAGGCATGGTTGTGTGCTTGCACTGTGCACGCTGTGCAAATGCGCGTGGTGGTGTGCTTGCACTGTGGTAGTGCGCAGCTGTGATGGGTACGACGCCTGCGGGCCGTGCATGGGCACATGGGTGGTGGGAGGTGAAGGCTCAGCTATGGCAGTGCAGTGGAAGGTGCGAGGGTGATGGTGTGGTGTGGGTTGGCTAGCGTGGTTGCAAGGGTGTGCACAAGTGGTGGACAGGCGGTGGAAGTTGCAGGCGCGCGGTGAGGGAAGGCTCTGATGCTGCTAGGAGCGCTTATGCTACTAGGAGCACTGGAGGGGGCATGCAAGGGCACTAGAGGGGCACAGAAGGGCAGAGAAGAAGGATATCCCCTCAGGAGGGGGAGAAGAATCGAAGCCTCCTCTCTTTTTCCAAGCCTCCTCTTAACTCCTCTCCCCACGTGAGTTAAGGGAATTTCAAAATCCTTTACTAAATATGGCCTTTGGCTGTCGGGGAGATGTTGAGGTCGGCCGGAAGACTCAGTCGAGGCCGGTAGCTGTTAGGGGAGGGGAGAATTTAATTCACCCCTCTCATCTCTTGCAATTTACTCCTACAGTGATGAAACGTAAAATAATTACATACTAAGTTATAGAATGCGATAAAATAGATAAAAACTAAAGTAATGATGCATGCACTTATTTAATGACCTAATGAGAGTATTAGCAAATATACTATGTTAGAATTGAAGTACTTAGGTGTAACAATAGTCAATTAAAATGGACTCATCAAATACCCCCATGCCTAAGATTTGCTAGTCCCTAGCAAAAATGAAAAATAATAGAAGTAATCAGAAGATTTTTTCTTTTCTTATTTCAAAACTTTAGAGATCCAGACAAATGTCACGTGATAATAGCCTAGGTAACAGATCCGAGTGAAAAAGCCAATTCGCATTGGGAGTTCGTATTTCACCCTTGGTAAATACTGCTGTCGGGATAGGCAACTACTTCCCTCGGGGATAAAGCAGAAGACAATCTGTAAGTTGACCCCGACGTTTGGCTTAGGTAGGAGATATCGAGTTGAATGGATTTGTATTTGGTGGCTGATTGCACAGCAAAAATACACCAATAATTGTGCCATCTTGTGCTATTTCCTAGCATTGCCAGTGCATATTAGGTAGCCATAATCACATTTGTGAAAGTAAACACATGCATGCATTTATTTGAGAGGGGAGGAGAGTGAATAAAATGGCCTTGAAATTAACGTTTTCCTCAAGTGCTGCCTCACAAATTCACCATCTTTATTTTTATATTTTATTTGACTTTGAATTTCTTCTCCGCGGTTGCAAGGCATGGCAGGACCTTCTTTGCGCCATGCTCAGCAAAGCTCTCCCTGCCAGCCACATGCACAGCCATGCATAGCCAGGGCATGGCTGTGCTTGCCTTCTTCCTCTTTAAAAAGGGCTTAGCTATCTTCTTTGCGGAGAGCCTGGTCCAACAAAGGAAAAAAGAAAGAAACACACACACAACACCCTTCCAGGCCGTCTCCTCCCCTCTCCCCTCCATATGTAGTCTCTCTTCTTCTTGAGGAGCCACGCTGTGGGCAGGAGCAACTCACAGTGGTACACAACCACCACTGTGAGTCCCACCATCGCCCAGCTCATCAAAGAGTCGGTGGGCGTGGTGGTCCTCCTCTCTGTTTTGCCATTCCAGCCATTTCTGCCATTGCCGTAGGACTCAAGGTCTGAAGCTCCGCTGCAGCAGCAGCGCAGGCCACCACGCGCCTTAGGCGCCTGTTCCGCGAGCTCTGCGTGCGCCAGCAGGTCGCCCTCACCCCTGTCTGCAACCCTGTTGCGAAACTCTGCCCGCTGCCCAGCCGGTTTCACGTGTGCCAGCTAGTCAACTTTTTGCCCTTGCACTGTAGCCTCGATCTCACGCTGCTATAGTGCGGTGACCGATATGTTTCTCACTTATCCTGTCACTAGGCACTCTCTCTCCTCGCTACAACCGTCGCTAGCCTACGCCCGCGTCTCTCCCCGCACCCGTTCCAGCGCCTGTGCTCGAGTTTGCACTCACCCGCTTCAGCGTCCGCTCGCGCTAGCACCTTTGCCCGCACCCACCTCAGCGCACAGCGCGGTGCGCTGCGGTCTCTCCCTCGCGCTCACTCCCTCTTGCGTGCGCGCGCCTCTTCACGCACCTACATACCTGCGCCTACGCGCGCCATCAGATGTCGGCCGCTGGATCTGGATGACTTAACTCATCGCTTCTTCATGCCAGCAGACGCTCTCTCTCTCTCTCTCTCTTGCTCTCTCTCACAGCACTCTCTCACTCCCTCCTGCAGACACATACACACACACACATTCTCGTACACACACCCACTCACTTATACACTACAATATACTTATATATATATACATATATATATTTATATATATATATATATATATATATTTATATACATATATATATATATGTATCTATACATATATTAGTACCTATATAGCTACGTATAAGTATATATACATATATATATACACATATATAGACACATATATTTATACATATATATATATACAAATATACATACATATATACATATATTTATAACTATAAATACATATATATATATCTATCTACATATGTCTATATATGTAGATACTTATACTAATATATATATATATACATATACATACATCTATCTATACATATATTTACATATCTATATATATATACGTACATAACTACATATACACCTATATAATTTTAACCATATCTATATATATACATATAGATATATATTTACATATGTACATACATATATATATATTTTCATATCACCTACCATACGTTGTATCGCGAGAATATCTGCACCAGTTGCTGATATTCCTCGATACACGAATACAGGAAGCGTCTTCGCACACATCTTCCACCCATCCATCCTACACTCCACGCGGCACTTCATCCTATTTGTTGCATCTTCCTAGACGACGATCAACTTGACACCGTGCTACACGCCATCTCCACCTCCACCCCCACCCCTATATACATATATAAAATATATACATATATATATATACTATATTTACCTTATTTCTATTTTTCTTTCCTGCCATTAAAAAGATAAAAAAATATACAAAAGAGAGAAGATAATCCTTGACTTTCAAGTACTCAGTCTTGCAGATAGCAAGACCAGTTTTGAACCCTAATTTGGCTCAAAGCCAAGAACCTGATTTTGAGGGTGTACCTCAAGGACAAAAATTATCAGAAAAAAATATTAAATTGAAAAACACCAAAAACATAATAAACGAACGGAAGATATTCGTTGTAGGAAAGGCGTAGAAACTTCTTCACCTCTAATCCCACTTCCCTGAGTTCGACCCTAGGCCTAAAAGTAACCAAGATAAAATTAAGTAGGCCAGGTTAAAAATTTTGTAAAAAGATGGTTAGGCTCGATTTAGGTTAACCACTATACTCATTTCAACAATTAAATCTCCATATTAGCACAACCTATCCGGGCCCAAACAATGGCACACACTCATCTAGTACTACATGTAATCTAGTACTACAGACTCTAGATCTCTAGACTATTAGATAGGTCAACTTAGAGAGAGGCTAAACAACTGTGCTCTCTTGATGTTCCTTGGCTCTCACTCTTTTCTTTCTTTTCTTTTTGAGATCACAAATCTCGCCAGATTTAGTAATTGTAGTCACTGTTTGGTGGCCTCTCATGGCATCTATACTTCAACTAAAGTTTTAATAACTCTACAACTAAGTTAGAGTCCTCAACTAGTATTTGGGCGATCAGAAATACTAAAAGGTAGGTATGGGTCATATTTGGTGGAACACGATAGGTGCTTTTGTTGCCTCAGAAACAATGTTACAACTATAAAATATAACCTTGGACTCTTTTCTTTTTCTTTTCTCTCTTTCTTTTGTTCTTTTTTTTTCTTTTCTTCTCTTTTTCCTTTTTCTTTCTTTATCAATCTACATAAAATGATACAGACTTTTATTCATGAGGCATTATTAGGGATGATGATGGCCAAGAGGATATTGTGTGGCTTATTTGGTGGAAGTGCCTATTCTTGGCACCGGGAAGGAATGGATAGGATAGGCGTATTTTTGACCTTTGACACTATTACCTCCTTCAGTCGAGGACTCTATGAAGGACGGTCGTAACCATCCACCATAGTCATAGCTTTATTAAGACTCAATCTCTGTGTATCTGCCTTATTTGGTGACTCTCAGGAATTCACACAAAGTACGCACACGGGAACAGAGAGCTAAAACAATGCCCAACTCTGAAGCATCATCATCTAATTGTCAAAAACTTAAGAGTCCTTGCACTAGACTTAGCATACTAGTAATCTCTCTACTTTCATCTCACAAATATGGGGTGGATCTACTAGAAGATAGTATACCTGACTCCCTATTAACTGCCCAAAGATTCAGTAGACTACAAATGCTTATTGGTTTTCTTCAAGGATATATTACCCAGTCTACGTGAGCGTGAAATAAATGTACTAGATTCTAAACTTAAGAAATAATTCAAGAAGAAAAACTTCCAATGATGAAGATATTTTGCTAAGGACTAACCCACTCAGCTCAAAGAAAATAAGAGTTTTTATTTTTTTTATATGCTAACCTAAATGCATGAATACTTCCGAAAATGCAAAATTCACCCCCCATGCCTAAATCCTACAATGTCCCCATTGTAAAATTAAAATAGGAGGAGAAAGGAAAGAAATCACCTGATGATGGTTTTATACAGACTGCTGGGTTACCTCCCAACAAGCGCTACATTTTCTGTCAGCAGCTAGACTTATAAGGAACCAGTAAGTCTGGTTCTAGACAGAAAAGGTTAGGCCCTAAAAATATGCGTAACAGCGCGGACCTAGAAAATAGATAGCCACGGATGTTGGCTACCTAGGGAGGTCTAGGAATGAGTAAGGGATATGAAAAGAGGCCTCCCAAAACGGAATAAGTGGAGGATAACAAGGATCGTCCAAAACAGGATGGGTTTTAAAAGATATAAACATTAATATTTGAAACCCTTGAATGGCAAAACTAAAAGTACAAGCATCAATCCACACTTGCCATTCTACCCGAGGGTGTACTGGCCTGATACGTTCTCCAGAAATAATGTACAAGAGTAGAGATCTGAGCCAAGGATCGGTTAGGGAGTATAAGGGTTGTTTGTACTGTTGGAAGGTGATGGTTAAGTCCAATGAGGGCTTAGTTGGTGTTAGGTCCAATTGCAACAATGATTCAAATTGTGTATACTCCTGAATAGTTGTAGACAACTTCACATTACCCTACCTAGCATTAATGATCGGAGTCATATTTGAATCAAGGGTAGACTCCAAGTTACAACTCTTTGATGGCAGGGTCAAAATATCGGAATCATTAACATTAAGCTCATCCCCGAATTCGTTTGATTCACTCAAATTTTTGTTGGGGTGTATATGTGATTCATTAGTGAAGATAGGAGTTGGATCAGTATCCTTAATTATTCCTAAAGGAGGATTAGTCTTAATATTTTGGAGCAAGCCTATATCACTGAATTAATTATTCTTCTCGGGATATAAATCCTCAATTGACGCATTTTGTCTGCGAGAGTCTCCCTTAGGCTTCTCACTATTTTGTTTGTCCTCCTCTAATATCAACTCCAGTTTTGATGGAGGATGACTCTCAATAGAAGGGAGGAATTTGGATTTCACCATATTATTTAAATCCTTTGGTGGTAAATCCTCAAATAATAAATAATTCCCCTGTGATTCACTCCAGATTTCAGTCCAAGTTCCTCTATTGGGGCATCCTTATCCTCTGAAATAGACTCCTCATATCCCTGAGACCAAAATTGATCTAATTCATCCTCCACTCCCTTAGGGTCATCTTCATTGGGTGCATTTAAATCCTCAGGATGCTAAATGGTAGGTGTTGATTCCCTAAGTGGAGGGTCAGGAGTAGGCTCACTAAGGGTAGAATGGGATTTCACCAAATAATCAATAGGGGAAGTGATAGGAGCAATACAACCTTGACCTGAGTTGGTAGGGGTAAGGGGAATACTGTCATTGGGGTCAAGGTCCTTAAGAGGTACCATCTTCCGTTGCTTTTGACTCCAATATAGCTCGGGTGGATAATCACAATGAGCATTCTCCTCTAGTGGCCATGTCTCATTGGGAGAGTCTAAGTGATAGCTACATAAAACTAGATCCCTATTATGATTGGTTTCCTCAGAATTATTTTCATGATCATGGTCGTATGGGTAGGGATCAGAATTACTGGGAAGCGCATAGCTAAGCTATCTTATTTCTTCGTTTAACTATTGACTATTCCTCAACATCTCTCCCATAGATTCCATCATTTCCTTTTGTTGCTTTTGCATTTCTATCATAAAAGAGGAGAGGCTACTATTATCAGGTCGGGGAGGATAGTCAATTTTAGGCTCTGGTTGCCTAGGGGTATCGATCCAACCTCGATACGGAAAATCATGAAGGGTGGGAGGGTTGGGTGTTTACATAGAAGTAGGGATTTCAGGGTTGGAAAATCCCACTCCTAGGCTTTGCTCAAAAGTGGGAGTTATCGGGCCAGTACTCCCAGGATAAGAATAAGAATGATCCCATGAATTGTAAATGTACCCATCAAAGGATGGATACGCTCGGGGCATGGGATCCTGGTTAAAAGATGGGAAGTATTGACTCTGATAATCTAAATGATAGGAGTAAGGGTGATCCATTTCTTTAAGCAAAACAGTTTTAACTCTCTTATGGTTTAGAAGAATTCAGAACACGAGCAGAAACTTCCTAGAGAGTTCTACTGTCAAAGCAAATGCAAATTCAGTGGGATCTATTTTTAGTAGATTACAGGTCTTAGAATTAAATGTTCAGATGGTGGCCAAATAAGTTTTGCACAAATTATGCTTCCTAGGCCAACCTTCGTTGGTGCCTATAACCTACTCGCAAGGGATGGAAGTCTCGAATCGAGCCCACACACGAGGAACCGAAGTAACTTGGTGGATAGACTTGTTGATTTTCGACTAACTTCCCTTGTGGTGCAAAAAAGGAGAGGTAGAAATTTATCTAGTGACCTTATGTGTGAGGTGCATAGTGTCTCAGGTGTGCAAACATACGATCGTGTTTTGAGTTTTGAAATTTCGCAGACAAGATCCTTTTGCACACAATTTTAAGTCACATAGTTTAAGGTCCAACCTCTTAGCAGTCCCAATTTTTAAAGTGACTGTTGAATTAATCTGATTCAAGCACTTTAGTGGTCTTAGATTTAGGTTCAATGCAAATGCATGATAGGTAATTGATGCTCAAGAGAAGACGTACCTTACTCCAGCTTTCTTCGTGCAAGAATGTATGCAATGCAGTAAAAATAAACTAGATGCTGCTCATTCAGTCCAAGATGGTCGTCTTATAGTTATGCAGCTTCTAACAGGCAGTCCGAATATTTTTTTTTTCAATAATAATAATAAGCAAACATACCTAATCTAACTAACTAACCGAAATGCAGTTCAAACAATTCAAATAATCCTATAATCTAAATAAATGGGAACACACCCAAAAATATACTCCAGCATACAAGAGCGATAAGAAATAAAGAAGCACTGGAAACACATTCCCAAAAATACCCGGCAAGGGTCCAAAAGATAGAAATTAAATTCTAATGTCTATCTAAACTAAATCTAATTAAAATATACTGACTAAATAAAAAGTAGGATTCTCTGTAAGCCTATGCATGCGGGACCAAAGCCTATGTGTTCCTGTTGTTGGCCTCTAGGTGGGATCAAGGTCCAGCAAAAAGATCGTCTGCGCCATGCGCACCCGTCATGTTTGTCTTTTGATTCGTGCACACAAAGAGAACCAATGTCGATAATTTAGAAAAGTTTTTAAGATAGCATCAAAATAATATAAAATTCCCAAAAAAATTAATAGACGTGTTTCCTCATCGGCAACGGTGCCATTTGAAAGAGCGATCTTTGTTTTCGTTGAAAACTTTAGCATAAAATGATGTGTCGTTGTATTTAATCGCGTGGTAGAAAATTGCTTTTCAAAATATTTTAATTTTCAGAATCTAACCACATATATTTAGGTCATCTCCACAGGGAGGAATTAACCTATCAAACATGAATAATGATGTATCAAGTAATTGGGAATTTCAACGGATGTGCATGCTAATTAGTATTCTCATTTCCAGCATAAATTCTCAATTTAAATAATTAACCAAGAATCTAAGGGTGCACATGCAGAATCAACACTATGGAAATACCAGAATTTCTATCTTAATATTGACAAACATCATCAAATTTATCTAAATCCGAATTTGTTCCCCATAGCAAAGATACATGTTAGCTTAGTCATGAGATGAATATATTGTAACTGCATGCAATTCCATTAAAATTGAGGGTCATTCATGCAATTCTACTGCAATATAATATTAAGATAAATAAATAAATAGTAGATTTGACAATGGCAATGCTTGTAATTTTTAATAGGTGGTTTACTGCTGCAAAATAGAGCAATTGCACTACTTGGCGTGCACGAGGATGAGGGCCCACGGCTGAAGGAGAGAAGCCCAGGAGAAGTTGGCCGTGACAAGGGGATCATGATGGCGATGGTCGCTGATGGTCCATTTTAATGGACCATTGTTATGCCTAAGTACTTCAATTCTAACATAGTATATTTTTTAATAGTCACATTAGGTCATTAAATAAGCACATGCATCATCACTTGAGTTTCTATCTATTTTATTGCATTCTATAACGTAGTATGTAATTATTTTATGTTTTGTTGTTGTAGGCATGATGTTGGAAAAGAACAAGGAGGGGGAGATAAATTTCTCCCAAAAAATGCCTCAACACCTCCCTCATCCTCCGGCCAGCCTCAACACCTTCCCCACAAATATCTAATCTACGGCCGTCCTCCCTCAACAAATGAAGCCATATTTAGAAAAGGATTTTGAAAATCCCTTGAAGGGTGAAAGAGAGGAGTTAAGAGGAGGCTGAGCAAAGGAGAGGGGTCGGTTCTTCTCCCCCTGTTTGCACCTCAAAACACGCCTATAATATCGCCTTCTTATGCTATTTTCTAGCATTAACTATGTATATTATAATCCTATAGCCACATTTGTAAAAACGGTTGCATGCATGCATTTAATCGAGAGAGGAAGAGGAGTGAAACAATCACCTGCATAGTTACATTTTTCTTCAAGTGCCTCCTTGCAAAATCACCCTCTTTTTATTTTTCCTCTTGATTTCTTCTTTTCTCTCCTTCCCGCGGCTGCACTCTTCCCGCAGCTGCATGCAACGCAGCACTTCTTCCCATCACTTCTCCCTGCCAACGCCGCTCCCTATAGCTGCAACTTGCGCACCCTCTCCCTGCTGCAGCCGGCACGCCACTCTCTCCTCCTCTATAAGCCGCGCCCGCACCCTCCATCTTCAGACGTCTGCCTCCGCCTTCAGACGACGCGGCGTCAGACGTCCGCCGGAGGTGGCAGACGTCTTAACTCGCGCGTCCGCGATCTCTCGCTCGCCCGCTCTCTCTCTCTCTACTGATCTCTCCCGCCCGCTCCCGCTCTCTCTCTCACGTATTCTCTCTCTCTCTCTCTCTCTCTTTTTTACTCACTAACAGACACACACTCACAGCAACGCACACACACACACGTTCACCGACGCACACACACCTATACCAACACATACACACACACTCACACACTTATAGTACCATATATATATAAATATATATATATACATACATACATATATATATATATATACATAGTATATCTATATAGTTATGTATACATACACATATATATAATATATATATACATATATATATAATATATATATATATATATCTACTTATATATACATCTATATACTTATATATATATAGACATATATACTTATATACATATATATACACATATATATCTATATATATATATCTATACATATATAACTATACATTTATATATATATATAGATATATTTACTTATATACATACATATGTAGATATATTTTCATGTTATTTATTATACGCTGTATCGCGGGGATATCTGCACCAGTTGCTGATATTCCCTGATACACGCGTACAAGAAAAGCGTGGTCCCATACATCATCCATCCTCCATCCACACTCCACGCGGCACCTAGTCGTGTTGGTTGCGTCTCTCTAGACGTCGACTGACTCGACATAGTGCTACACTCCATCGCCACCTCCACCCCCACCCCTTTATATATATACTACATATATATATATACATACTATATTTACTTTCTGTCTATTTGCTTTTCTGTTAGTAAAAAGATAAAAAAAAATACATAAAAAAGAAAAGATAATCTTTGACTTGTAGGTACCTCGTCTTGCGAGTAGCAAGACTTGTTTTGGGACTCTATTTGGCTAAAAGCCAAGGACACAATTTTGAGGGTGTGCCTCAAGAACAAGGATTACCATAAAAACCCTAAATAAGAAAAAACACCAAAAACACAATAAACGAACGGAAGAGACGCATTGTAAGGAAAACGTAGAAACTCGACTTTAACCCCACTTCCCTGTGTTCGACCCTGGGCTTGAAAGTGATAAGATAAAATCAATTAGGCCAGGTTAAAAATTTTGTAAAGAGATGGTTAGGTCCAAATTAGGTTAACCACTATACACATTTCAACGATAAAAATATCATATTAACAACCTATTCGGGCCGACCCATCATAATTTTTCTGGCGCCGTTGCCGGGGAGGTGCGCCTTCGAGTAAGTTTCTATCCAAATCCTTTCAACTTTTCTCTTCCCTCTTCATGGGTATTGTTGTTTTTGGTGTGTAGGTGAACTTGGTGGAAGGAGAAGGAAAGCAAACGAAGTCGGGAACGAGGGCAGATCCAAGGCGGGAACGAGAGCGTGAAGACGCCGACACCGCATTGGAGCTTCGCACAAGTTGCCAAACCAGTAGGTTTTCTCTTTCTTAGCAAACTAGGGTTAGCTTGCCACTGAAAAAAAAAAAAAAAAAACTAGAAAATCTTCTTGGGATTTCTTGGGGCAAGTGGATTAAAATTCACTTGTTTGATTGGTTGTATTCACTCCCGCTACCCCGGGATTTCCCGCCACACTTCGCATAGCGAAAATCCGAGAATCTTGATTCTTGGATTTCTCACAGAGGGAAGTATTCTTTGAGGCAAAGAAAAAGATTGCTTATATCCCTGTTTTGCCTGACTTATCTTTAATTCAGGATCACATTTTTGGTGGGGAGACTTGGAATTGAGTTGATTCCAACCCCACCACGACTTTTCAAACTTGCCTGTGATTCGATCCTGAATACTTCAACCCCAACAATTTTATTTTCTTTATCTTTTGGTTGAAGCCTTGTGTGTGGAAATCATTTCTGGTGATTGGGAGCACTTGAATTGAAGTGCTTTGGCTCCCTGTCACATTGATATAAAACTGATTCGTGCATCCACACTTAGAAATCTCCATTTAGGGTAGCCCATTGCATTTTAGCATGCAGTAACTAACTGATAATTGAAGAAGGGTTTCTTGGGTTTTAGAAGGAAAACCTGTATTTTTGCAAAAACCCGGAGATTGGTTGAATTGGTAATTCAGCAAAACCCTAAAATTCATACTACTTAAGGCTGAACTCTAAAAACCATTCGCCAATAAAAACTTCAATTCGGGGAGATTTCCCCGTTGCATGCTTGTTCTTACACACTCTTAAAATCAATCACTTGGGCATTACCCGTAAACAACGCCCTTCACATTCCAAAAGCACTTGACCCTAAGCCTCTAATTAAAACTGGTAGTAACTTGACCTTTACTAAGGATTGGAGGTCTAACTACCTGCGTGTAGCGACTACGTGCTGGTGAGAGTTCCTGCGTGCTATCGGGTGTCTAAGACTAGGGCAAACGGCCTTTCAATCTGGCCCGGTGGTTCCACGGTGCTCTCATTTGGTTTCGTAGTTCGTGATAGTAGGTAACTTAGATCTTTAGGTCTAAGGGAACACTGTAGAGGTTAGGAACTTGACTGTATTGATTTGTAATCAAGTGTACCTTTGCGGCGTCATTTCTCTCATCCCTTTTCCCTTCTCATCTCCCCAATTCTTCCTGCGATAGTGCATGTTTGGGAGGAGGTCACAAAACCCTGAACTATTTGAATTGACTGATAAATCTAGAAAACAAGTCGAATCGTCCTCCTCCTCCACAAACATGGCTGCATGCCCACCCCCAAATCGCGAGGGAGGAAACCGCCCTCAGAACCCACCAGGTGGTGGAGCCTTAGATCCCATAAGCCGCCTCCAAGCCCAAATGGAAATGTATAATGAGCAAATCGAAGCCATTCGAGAAACATTGGAGGAAATGCAGAACCCTCCCGAATGGGAGGAGCGTAGGTCTCTTAGCTCTTATCAGAATCCCGCTGCTACAGAGACCATAGGACAAATTCGGGTCCCCGTGGGCGGGGACGACTTTGAATTAAAACCAAACATAATTGGCCTAATCAATTTTCACTTTCATGGTCATGTAAGTGAAGACCCATTTCTCCACTTGGAAGACCTAACCCGACTTGCTGAAACCGTTAAACCAAGAAATGTCGGGTTATCTATAGTCCTCATGAAGATGTTCCCGTTTTCATTACGGGATAAAGCGTCGCAATGGTTACGCACCCTTGGGAGAACCATCCACTCTTGGGAAGAGATGCGAACAGCGTTTCTCAAGAAGTTCTTCCCAATCGGGTGGACCAATGCGCTTCGCCGTGCTATCACTTCGTTTACGCAACAAAACGGCGAACAATTTCATGAGGCATGGGAGAGGTATAACGACCTCCTCAGGAAGTGTCCGCACCACGGTCTGCCTAAGTGGCATATAGCCCAGATTTTCTACTATGGGCTAAATGAGACTTTGAAGCAGATTGCAGACGCTTCCTGCGGAGGGAACTTTATGAATAAAGACGAGAATGGAGCATTCGAGCTGTTTGAAAATATGAGTGAAAACTTGATGAACAATGCTTCCATTGTCGCCTTTAATCGTACCAGCCAGCCCCGAAACGTCCACGAAGTTGACACGGGACCCTCCCATTCATCCACTGATCTAAGCCTTATTGCACAAAAACTGGATGAAGTCTCCGTCGTGCACAAGAAGCTGGACGAGCTTCTGGCCAACCCCACCTGATCTATGGCAAACACCACCTCTTCACCACTTCGTCACAATCCAAGTTCTTCTAATACCAGGCTTATCCCGAGAAACCCCGTTAGACCTTCCTTACCGAGTGTCGCGCCAAGCGACTCAGTAAGTCATGTGGAACTGGCTTCTGCGAGCCAATATTTCGACACGGAGGACCAAGCCTCCGTGTGCTCGGACGCATATCTACATGCGGATGCATCTTCTAGCATAGAAGATGCTTGCACCCTGGGGAACAACCCGTTCTCTGCCACTTATAACCCAGGGTGGCGTAATCATCCGAACTTCGCCTGGTCCAACAACCCGCAGTGCCAAAACCCCGCGGGTGGACCAATGCGGCCGTCCGCACCCGTCATCCCAAGGGTCCAGTTTAATCCTATGGCAAATCCGCCATCAGGCCCTTGCGTACCACAAACTGAACACGCATCAAGCCCTCTTGACAAATTGATGCGAATGATGACGGAAATGTCAAAGCGCAATGAAGAGAACATGACCTCTCTTCAGCACCAATTGGCGCAGCAGAACGCCGAGATCAGTCAACTACGCATGGCGACTCGATCTCAGGGCACTCTTCCTACCCAACCTGTTCCAAACCCGCGAAATTTCGTGCCCCGTGGTTCTCAACCACAGGTACGACCTTCTCAGGGACAGGTTAATCAAGTTCTGCAAGCTCCGAGAATTCCACTGGGATTTCAGGCTAATCCTGCTGCAGCACCACACTCTTATATCCCCATTGCAAACCCTCCTCCACCGTATGATCCCACTGGACCCGCATCGTCCAATGCTATCACTACGAGGAGCGGTAAGCAGACCGTCGATCCGCCTCGACCTGATCCTGGCCCGTCTTCTTCTTCGCTTTCTCATTCGGGATGCATACCGCATTCGCGAGAGGATGATGCACCAAAACTTGTGCCAGAATCAATCCCATTCCCTGAGGCTCTACTAAGGGAGCCAAAAGGCAAAAAGAAAAAAACGCAGGCCTTTGACAACCTACGTAATTTGTTCCGGGATGTAGAAATCAAGGTACCCCTGCTCGAGGAATCGACCACATACCTACTGTCGCTCGATTTTTCAAAGACTACACAACACCTAGGCGACAGTCAAAGAAGACTAAGAATCCGGTGGTTCTCTCGCCTCATGCAAGTTGTGCTATACTGTCAAACTTACCACCGAAGCAGAAAGATCCAGGCACACCACTGATTTCCTGTAGCATCCAAGGCTGCAGTTTTAACCGTGCCTTGCTTGATCTAGGATTTTCCATCAATCTCATAGCGACCATCATGCTCGAAAAATTTTCCTTGGGAAATCTGAAACCCACCCCTGTCACGTTACAGTTGGCAGATCATTCTGTCAAAATCCCGAAGGGTGTGGTGGAAGACGTGGTGGTTAGGGTCAACAGTCTCTGTTTTCCTGTTGACTTTCTTGTTTTAGATATGGAAGTTCCTAGTTCACTTTCTGATTGTCCGATCATCCTCGGTCGACCTTTCTTGGCCACAGCCCGCGCCCACATCGACTGCGAGTCGGGCTGTATTGAGATTGCCGTTGGATCTGAGAAACTCAAGCTTAACATATTCAAGGCAGCCAAGAACTTTGATTGCGATTGCATTGAGGATGACACGTCTGACGAGGACATGGCCGTCAGCGCGTGTATTGGACTAATTGGGACCTATTCGGACTGCTGCGGATTACCTATAAACACTGATAACTGCCTGACCAACGCATACTGTGACGTTCCCCAATCCCTCCCTTGTCCAGTACCTTCTCCTGGCCAGACTTCTGACGAGGTTTTCTCTGCTTCCCATACCTCGTGGTCTGAGTCATATCCGGGCTACTCACTGTCGGTCCACACTCATGAAGACCGAATTGCCCTTTCTTCCCCGCCAAATCAGGCGGATTTACAAATCCACACTGGGACCTTGAGCCCATATACTTCTCACTGGGGATATTCATTTTTGGATCCATCTATCCAAGAAGCCCCTCTTCTTGGCCAATCTGAAGGCCAGTTTCTTCCTCCTAACTTGTTCTCCTACCCGTCTTGGACACTCTCGTCCCAAGAAATGCCAGATCCTTCCCCATCCACTCCCGAGCTAAAAGTGCTGCCTAATACACTCAAGTATGTTTTCCTGGGACCAAATGAAACGCTCCCTGTAATCATCAGTTCAAAATTAACCATGGAGCAGGAGTGCAAACTAACTAAGGTCCTCCTAGAACACAAGGCAGCTATTGGATGGTCTTTATCAGACTTATCTGGTATTAGCCCCTCCTACTGCACTCATCGTATATATACGGAGGAGGAGGCTCGACCTTCTCGCGAGATGCAGCGACGTCTCAACCCTAACATGCGGGAGGTCGTTAAGAATGAAATCATTAAGTGGCTGGATGCGGGTATAATCTACCCGATTAGCGATGCCCCTGGGTGAGTCCGATTCACGTTGTGCCCAAAAAGGCAGGACTCACCATCCGTGTCAATGACAGGGGCGAATCCATCCCTACACGCACTCCTACATCTTGGAGAGTGTGCGTAGATTATAGGAAACTCAATGCTGCAACCAAGAAAGATCACTTCCCGCTACCATTTATTGACCAAATCCTGGAGCGGTTAGCGGGAAATAAATTTTTCTGCTTCCTGGATGGATTCTCAGGATATAACCAGGTGGCAATAGACCCCCGAGACCAAGAGAAAACCACTTTTACCTGCCCTTTCGGCACCTTCACCTTTAGAAGGATGCCGTTCGGAGTTTGTAACGCGCCAGCAGCTTTCCAGAGATGCATGCTGGTGATATTTCATGACATGGTGGGTGACTTTCTCGAGGTCTTCATGGATGACTTTTCAGTCTTTGGACCATCTTTCGACGAATGTCTTGCCAACCTGACTCGCATCCTTAGGAGATGTATTGATGTAAACCTCGTGCTTTCTTGGGAAAAAAGTCATTTTATGGTGCACGAGGGAATTGTTCTTGGACATATCATCTCCGATAGGGGTATCGAGGTTGACAGAGCTAAGCTCGATGTCATTGCTGATTTACCTGTGCCTGGTTCTGTCAAACAAATCCGCTCCTTCTTGGGACACGTCGGTTTCTATAGGAGATTCATCAAAGACTTCTCCAAAATTTCTCGACCCTTAACTCATCTCCTATCAACCGACGTGCCCTTCGACATGGGCCCTGACTGTATACAAGCATTCACGCAACTACGTAATGCTGTCACCAAGGCCCCTGTTCTCCAGCCGCCTGATTGGTCCCTCGACTTTGAACTTATGTGTGACGCTTCAGACCTTGCAGTCGGAGCCATCCTGGGACAAAGACGCGATAGACACCCCTTCGTGGTATACTACGCCAGTAAGACGTTGGACGAGGCCCAGCGTAATTATACTACCACTGAAAAGGAACTACTGGCAGTGGTCTTTGGGCTGGAAAAATTCCGTTCTTACCTTCTGGGCTCTCACGTTATTGTTTTCACTGATCACGCGGCCATTCGCCATCTCATGCACAAGAAGGATGCCAAGCCTAGACTGATTCGTTGGATCCTTCTGCTCCAGGAATTTGACATTGAGATTCGTGTTAAGGCCGGAGCCCAGAATGTTGTGGCTGATCACCTTTCCAGACTGGACCCTGACCATATTGGACTTACTCTGCCAATTAATGAAATTTTTCCTGATGAGCACCTATTGGCAATAAATGTGGCAAGTGGACCGTGGTATGCCGACATTGCCAATTACCTTGCTTCTGGATCTCTTCCACATGGCTGGCCTAAAAACCAGCGCGAGCATCTCATGGCAGAGCAAAGTATTATTTCTGGGATAATCCACTTCTTTTTCGGATAGGTGCTGATCAAATCATCCGTCGCTGTATTCCTGACAGTGAGTTCCCTAGTGTGCTATCCTTCTGCCACGATCAGGCCTGTGGAGGCCATTTCTCTGGGAGGAAAACTGCAGCCAAGGTGTTGCAGTGCGGTTTCTTTTGGCCCTCCCTTCACCAGGACGCGCACACTTATGCCAAACATTGCACTAGGTGCCAGTCATTAGGGTCAATGGCACGTCGTGACATGATGCCCTTGCAACACATCCTAGCTGCGGAAATCGTCGACATCTGGGGAATTGATTTCATGGGTCCCTTTCCTCCATCCAACGGCTTCGAATTCATCCTCGTGGCCGTCGACTATGCTTCAAATGGGTCGAGGCTATTCCCGCGTGCCGTGCTGACCATGTTATCTCCGCCCGATTCGTCAAGGACCATATCTTTGCGCGTTTTGGGATCCCTCGGGCCATTATCTCGGATGGAGGAAGCCACTTTACCCATGCTTCTTTTCGGGCACTTCTGAGGAGGTACGGAGTCCACCATCGTATTGCATCCCCATATCATCCTCAGACGAACGGCCAGGCGGAAGTGTCGAACCGGCAAATCAAGCAGATTCTCCAGAAAACGGTTCGGCCTGACCGTAAGGATTGGTCCGACAAGCTGACTAACGCACTTTGGGCGTATCGGACCGCCTTCAAGGCTCCCCTTGGTATGTCTCCATATAGAATCGTTTACGGGAAGCCTTGTCATTTGCCCGTGGAGTTGGAACATCGCGCTTATTGGGCGGTTCGCCAATGTAACCTCGACCCAGACTTGTGTGGTCGAGAAAGGAGACTCCAACTCCAAAAGCTGGAAGAGCTCCGTCGTTAAGCCTATGATTCTGCTCTAACCTTTAAACAGCGCACTAATTCTTTTCACGACAGCCATGTTCGGCGGAAGGAATTTGAGCCATCTCAGCAAGTTTGGCCTATAATGCCCGACTCAAATTCTTTCCTGGGAAATTGAAGTCCAAATGGACTGGTCCTTTCTTGGTCTCAAGACCATTCCCCAATGGGGCCGTCGAGATCGAAGATCCCAAATCTGGGCGTAAATTTACGGTCAACGGGCAGCATTTGAAACCCTATCTGACTCATGAACCTGCCCCCGTTGGAGAAACCGTTGCCCTGCTGGAGGGTAACTAATTCTTTGCCTCATTCTGAGTCCAGCTGGGGACATTAAATTCAGCACTTGTTGGGAGGCACCCTAACAGCACTCACCACCCACCATCACTTTTCACACCTCTATCGCAATCACTTCACTTTTCTCTTCACCACCCACCATCCACCCACCCTTCCACCCTGATCTATACCCTGAACCTCAGCTCTTGTTACCCGATCTTCCATCCTTCCTCTGCCTTTCCCTGCATGCATATGAGGACATAGCATTGTTTGGCATGGGGGGGTGGATAGGCATCCATAGGATCCGGGTATGTTATGGTATCATACAGTTCCCACCTATTTATAAATATGCAAGAAAAAGAAAAAAAATATATATATATATTATAATAAATGGTGTTTAGTAATGATCTTGAAGCTGAAACAAAAAGGCAATAAGTGTTTATGGATATTCAACCTCTGTTTTGAAGACTTTCCAGGCCACAAAAGCTTGATTCGCTCAGGCTCAGCTTAATTCACTTAAAGCATTGACAAAATAGATCAAGATCTCTCCTAACTAAGGATGTATTCTTGTACCTGAGACACAAGTACAAGATTCGTTGGTTTACTTTTACTTGAGAGCTTAAGTAAACTTGGTTCACACTACACATATCAGGAAAGACCAGGTGAACATAAGATCCAACCCTAGTGTTTATTAGGGAAGGTGGAGTCCTTACCTGTGCGCGCAGGTAGACTTTTTATCCCAGGCTTTAGTCTTGTGTTTAGGAGCGACTCTTTCCACCAAAAAGAAATTCTCCCACCAAAAAGAAAAAAAGTGTGCTCTTTCAAAATGTGTTGTAAGAGATATACTGACATATGTTTCAAAAAAAAAAAAAAAAAAATAGAAAATGGGAGTTGAGTTTTCCGTCATCATCTTAAGGGTCAATTCGAAGACATGAGCTGAAACTGGGACCAACCTGTACTTAAAAATTCGTGAAACCCTGGGATTGAGTCTTAATGTTCATCTGGTCAGTCTTGATCCTTCACTATGCACAAACCATAACCTCTTGAGCTCTCGAGTACGGCAAAACCTCCTGGGTCTTGGAAATCGTATTTAGGGTTTAAATATCAAGAGTCCTGGTTAGTTGAGAGATGATCTTTGTCATGTAAGACTTAAAGTACTGGTAATCTTCTCTACAATTAGTTCTCACAATATTCGATAATAAACACACCGATATCACCTCAGAAGAAAATCTTTAGCTTAAGATCATTTCTAAATACAGTTTTGCTAGGGACTAGCAAAAGATAGGCATGGGGGTATATGTTTGCACCTCAAAACACGCCTATAATATCGCCTTCTTATGCTATTTTCTAGCATTAACTATGTATATTATAATCCTATAGCCACATTTGTAAAAACGGTTGCATGCATGCATTTAATCAAGAGAGGAAGAGGAGTGAAACAATCACCTGCATAGTTACATTTTTCTTCAAGTGCCTCCTTGCAAAATCACCCTCTTTTTATTTTTCCTCTTGATTTCTTCTTTTCTCTCCTTCCCGCGGCTGCACTCTTCTCGCAGCTGCATGCAACGTAGCACTTCTTCCTGTCACTTCTCCCTGCCAACGCCGCTCCCTATAGCTGCAACTTGCGCACCCTCTCCCTGCTGCAGCCGGCACGCCACTCTCTCCTCCTCTATAAGTAGCTGCAGCTTCATCCTCGCAACACAGGCTGCTGCAGCAAGAAAAACCCGCAGCCATCTTCTCCACCGCTTTCCCCTCCCATACGTCGGCCCTCCGTCGAGGAGGCACCCGGCGAGCAGGAGAACCCACTGTGGTGCACACCACCACAGTGGGAGCACCACCGCCCAGCTCTTCGACGAGCCGGCGGGCGTGGTGCATTCCTTCGCTTCATTTTTTTTCTATTTAACGCCATTGCCGCAGCTCCAAGCTTCGAAGCTTGAAGCCACGGCAGCAGCAGCAGCAGGTCCTCCCGCTCCTCCGCGACCATCCCCGCAGCCGCCCGTCGACTTCGCGTGCGCCTGCAGGGCCATTCCCCGCTCAACCTCCGTCCTGACGTCCCCGCAGTTGCACCTGTAGCCGTCCGCCGCGCGCACTGCAGCGGCCGGCTACGGCCTCGTGCCGCCCCCTGCCCTCCTCCGCGACCCTCCGCGACCACCTGCAGACCTCCTCCACGCTCGCTCCTCCAGGCCTTCGCCCGCCCGTCGCCTTCGCGAACGCCTGCAGGAACCCTACGCGAAGCCGCGCCTGCACCCGCCATCTTCAGACGTCTGCCTCCGCCTTCAGACGACGCGGCGTCAGACGTCCGCCGGAGGCGGCAGACGTCTTAACTCGCGCGTCCGCGATCTCTCGCTCGCCCGCTCTCTCTCTCTCTGCTGATCTCTCCCGCCCACTCCCGCTCTCTCTCTCACGTATTCTCTCTCTCTCTCTCTTTTTTACTCACTAACAGACACACACTCACAGCAACGCACACACACACACGTTCACCGACGCACACAAACCTATACCAACACATACACACACACTCACACACTTATAGTACCATATATATATAAATATATATATATACATACATACATACATATATATATATATATATATACATAGTATATCTATATAGTTATGTATACATACACATATATATAATATATATATACATATATATATAATATATATATATATATATCTACTTATATATACATCTATATACTTATATATATATAGACATATATACTTATATACATATATATACACATATATATCTATATATATATATATATCTATACATATATAACTATACATTTATATATATATAGATATATTTACTTATATACATACATATGTACATATATTTTCATGCTATTTATTATACGCTGTATCGCCGGGATATCTGCACCAGTTGCTGATATTCCCTGATACACACGTACAAGAAAAGCGTGGTCCCAAACATCATCCATCCTCCATCCACACTCCACGCGGCACCTAGTCGTGTTGGTTGCGTCTCTCTAGACGTCGACTGACTTGACATAGTGCTACACTCCATCGCCACCTCCACCCCCACCCCTTTATATATATACTACATATATATATATATACATACTATATTTACTTTCTGTCTATTTGCTTTTTTGTTAGTAAAAAGATAAAAAAAAATACATAAAAAAGAAAAGATAATCTTTGACTTGCAGGTACCTCGTCTTGCGAGTAGCAAGACTTGTTTTGGGACTCTGTTTGGCTAAAAGCCAAGGACACAATTTTGAGGGTGTGCCTCAAGAACAAGGATTACCATAAAAAACCTAAATAAGAAAAAACACCAAAAACACAATAAACGAACGGAAGAGACGCGTTGTAAGGAAAACGTAGAAACTCGACTTTAACCCCACTTCCCTGTTTTCGACCCTGGGCTTGAAAGTGATAAGATAAAATCAATTAGGCCAGGATAAAAATTTTGTAAAGAGATGGTTAGGTCCAAATTAGGTTAACCACTATACACATTTCAACGATAAAAATATCATATTAACAACCTATTCGGGCCGACCCATCACCCCCCTTGAGGGGATATCCTTCTTCTCCACTGTGGAGAGGGCGGACATTGTGAACGAAGCATGCACTGTGCACACCATTGCCCTCCTTCCCTTACCGCAGGCACTGCACTTGCCCTCCCAAGCGCCCACAGGCGCTGCACCACATGCCTGCAGGCACCACGAAATCACCAAGCAATGCTCCTAGCAGCAACTTGCATCAGCGCCCTTACAACCCAAGAGCGCTACAGGCACGCCCCCTCCAGCGCCCTTGCACGCCACCTTCCACCGCCATCATGCTACTACACCAAGCGCCCTGCACCGCACTGCCATAGGGCCTTCCCTCATCGTGTGCCTGCAGCTTCCACCGTGTGTCCACTGTGCGTGCGCCCCCTTGCAGCCACACCATCGCCCTCGCGCCCTCCACTGCCTGTCCAAAACACGCAAGTGCCTTTGTAACCACGCCACCCTGCATCACACCCTGCAAGCATACCCGCAGGCCAGCACCCGCCTGCAGGCGCTGCATCCACTGTGCCCTTCCAGCCTGCAGGCGCCCCACCCCAGCCTGCCCTCGCCACATAGGACCCCCCGTGCTTCATCTTCTCCTGCAGCTGCGCCCTCGCCAGCGCCAGCAGGTAGTAGACACCCACGCTCGTAGGCCACTCCAGCCGTGCCCTAGCATGCCTTGCGCGCACGTGCCCAGCGCGTAGCCGTGCGGGCTGCAACAGCGCTGTTATTCTTCTCTAAGCACGAACTCCTCCTCCAATAGGGCCAACAGGCTGGCGACCATTCTCCTTCGTCTAGCTGCCGCATCACCACCATTGTGTAGCCCTCATCAAGGCACGCCACCCTGTCAACTCTCGTCGCCAATCGTGCACGGCCATCCATGCGAGAAAGAGAGAGGAGAAATCCTCTGTTTTCTCCTTAATTAATATTTACATGTAATGCCAATGTCATTTAGATATTCATATTTTATTCTTGCCACATTACATTGATGCACTCATAGTTTCCTGAAATTACGTCACTTGTGTTATGTGAATGATTTAACTTTGAATTTCAAATCAGATTTGCATACAAGTTAAATTTATATGATATGCCATTACACATGCATCATACATATATTTTTGGAGCTTAATTCCTGACATGAAAACTGCATAAATATCCCTGAAATTTTAGGGAAATTGCAAGCTTTATTTAAAATAGCAAATTCCTCGCATTAAAGTCATGGTAGTGTTTGCAAATAGTATATTCCTCGACTCGTGAATTTATTGGTCTATTCCTCGTTGTGGATGCGACATCTTTACTGTGGCTAAATTTGATATTTAGTTTTGATTGAGAGATTTTCCACCACATAAAACACGACATATCATTCTATTTCTATCATAAATAAGCGAAACTCTCTCCGTCAAATGACGCCGTTGCCGGGGAGGCAACAGATGTAATAGATTCACTTCATTATTTTTGAATATTCTGAGTTGCACAGTTATCTGATCAATTTTTTTATTGTGCGAGGAATCTGACATGGCGACAGGCGTAGCAGAGCGACGACATTGACCTTGAATGATGTGCACGGCAGAGATGATCTTTTTGGTGAACCTTGACGCCACCTGGAGGCCAGCAACAGGAACACGTGGGCCTTGATCCCACGCACATAGGCTTATGGAGGTGCCTATTTTTGATTTAGTCAGTAGATCTTAGTTTAGATTTAGTTTAGATAGACATTAGAATTTAATTTCTGTCTTTTGGACCCTTGTCGGGTATTTTTGGGAATGTGTTCCCAGTGTTTCTTTATTTCTTATCGCTCTTGTATGTGGGAGCGTATTTTCGGGAGCGTGTTCCCATTTATTTATATTATGGGACTATTGGAATTGTTTGAACTGCATGTTTTTTAGTTAGTTAGATTAGGCTTGTTTTCTTACTATTATTAATAAAAAAAAAAATTGAATTGCCTGCTAGAAACCGCATATCTATAGGACGACCATCTAGGACTGAATGAGTAGCATCTAGTTTATTTTTACTACATTGCATACATTCTTGCACGAAGAAAGCTGGAGTAAGGTACGTCTTCTCTTGAGCATCAATTACCTGTCATGCATTTGCATTTAACATAAGTCTAAGACTATTAAAGTGCTTGAATCGAATTAATTCAGTGGTCACTTTAAAAATTGGGACTGCTAAGAGGTTGGACCTTAAAATCTGCGACTTAAAATTGTGTTCAAAAGGATCTTATTTGCGAAATTTCAAACTCAAAACACGATCGGATATTTGCACACTTGAGACACTGTGCACCTCACACATAAGGTCACTAGATAAATTTCTACCTCTCCTCTTTTGCACCATAAGGGAAGTTAGTCGGAAATCAACAAGCATATCCACCAAGTTACTTCGGTTCCTCGTGTGTGGGCTCAATTTGTGACTTCCATCCCTTGTGAGTAGGTTATAGGCTCCAGCAAAGGTTGGCCTAGGAAGCGTAATTTTTGCAAAACTTGTTTGGCCACCAACTGAACATTTAATTCTAAGACCTACAATCTACTAAAAATAGATCCCACTGGATTTGCATTTGCTTTGACAACGTTAGAACACTCTAGGAAGTTTCTGCTTGTGTTGTGAATTCTTTTAAATCCTAAGAGAGTTAAAACTGTTTTGCTTAAAGAAATGGATCACCCTTACTCCTATCATTTAGATTATCAGAGTCAATACTTCCCATCTTTTAATCATGATCCCATGCCCTGAGCGTATCCATCCTTTGATGGGTACATTTACAATTCATGGGATCATTCTTATTCTTATCCTGGGAGTACTGGCTCGATAACTCCCACTTTTGAGCAGAGCCTAGGAGCAGGATTTTCCAACCCTGGAATCCCTACTTCTATGCAAACACCCAACCCTCCCACCCTTCACGATTTTCCATATCGAGGTTGGACTGATACCCCTAGGCAACCAGAGCCTGAAATTGACTATCCACCCCAACCAGATAATAGTAGCCTCTCCTCTTTTATGATAGAAATGCAAAAACAACAAAAGGAAATGATGGAATCCATTGGAGAGATGTTGAGGAATAGTCAACAGTTAAATGAATAATTATGATAGCTTAGCTACATGGTTCCCAGTAATTCTGATCCCAACCCATACGACCATGATCATGTAAATAATTTTGAGGAAACCAATGACAATAGGGATCCAGTTTTATGTAGCTATCACTTAGACTCTCCCAATGAGACACGGCCACTAAAGAAAACGATCATAGTGATTATCCACCTAAGCTATATTGGAGTCAAAAGCAAGGGAAGATGGTACCTCTTGAGGTCCTTGACCCCAATGACAGTATTCTCCTTACCCCTACCAACCTGGGTCAAGGTTGTGTTGTTCCCATCACTTCCCCTATTGATTATCTGGTGCAATCCCATTCTTCCCTTTGTGAGCCTACTCTTGACCCTCCTCTTAGGGAATCAACACCTACCATTCAGCATCCCGAGGATTCAAATGCACCCAATGAAGGTGACCCTAAGGGAATGGATGATGAATTAGATCAATTTTGGTCTCAGGGATATGAAGAGTCTATTTCATAGGATGAGGATGCCCCAATAGGGTAACCTGGACTGAAAATCTGGAGTGAATCACAGTGGAATTATCTATTATTTGAGGATTTACCTCCAAAGGATATAAACAATATGTTGAAATCCAGATTCCTCCCTTCTTTTGAGTGTCATTCTCCATTAAAACCAGAGTTGATATTAGAGGAGGACAAACAAAATAGTGAGAAGCCTAGGGGAGACTCTCGAGGACAAAACATGCAATTGAGGATTTATACCCCGAGAAGAATAACGAATTCAGTGATATAGGCTTGCTCCAATACATTAAGACTGATCCTCCTTTAGGATTAATTAAGGATACTTATCCAACTCCTAATGAATCACATATACACCCCGACAAAAATTTGAGTGAACCAAACGAATCTGGGGATGAGCTTAATGATAATGATTCTGATATTTTGACCCGGCCATCAAAGAGTTGTAATTTGGAGTCTACCCTTGATTCAAATATAACTTCGATCATTAATGCTAGGTAGGGTAACGTGAAGTTGTCTACAACTGTTAGGGAGTATACACAATCTGAATCATTGTTGGAATTGGACCTGACACCGACTAAGCCCTCATTGGACATACTCCCTAACCGATCCTTGGCACATCTCTGCTCATGTACATTCTTTCTAAAGGACATATCAGGCCAGTACATCCTCGGGTAGAATGGCAAGTGTGGATTGATGCTTATACTTTTAGTCTTGCAATTCAATGGTTTCAAATATTAATGTTTATATCTTTTAAAACCCATCCTGCTTTGGAGGATCCTTGTTATCCTCCACTTATTCTGTTTCGGGAGGTCCCTTTTCATATTCCTTTTGTTATTCCTAGAACTCCCAAGATAGCCAACGAGGTTATCCACTTTCATATCTTCTGGCGAGCATCTGGGATTATGTTGAATCACCTGCTCGCCAACATCCATGGCTACCTGTTTTCTAGGCCTGCACTATTACGCATATTTTTAGGGCCTAACCTTTTCTATTTGAAACCAGACTTATAGGTTCCTTCTAAGTCTGGCTGCTGACAGAAAATGCAGCGCTTGTTGGGAGGCAACCCAGCATTCTGAATAACACCATTGTCAGGTGATTTCTTTCCTTTCTCCCCCTATTTTAATTTTACAATGGGGACATTGTAAGATTTAGGCATAGGGGGTACATTTTGCATTTTTGGAAGTATTCATGCATTTAGGTTAAGCATATAAAAAAAATTCTTTTTTCTTGAGATGAATGTGTTAGTCCCTAGCAGAATACCTTTGTCATTGGAGGTTTTTCTTCTTGAATTATTTCTTAAGTTTAGAATCCAGTACATTTACTTCACATGCACGTAGACTGGGTAATGGATCCTTGATAAAAACCAATAAGCATTTGTAGTCTACTGAACCCTTGGACAGTTAATAGGGAGTCAGGCATACTATATTCTAGTAGATCCACCCCATATTTGTGAGATGAAAGTAGAGAGATTACTGGTGCGCTAAGTCTAGTGCAAGGACTCAAGTTTTAGACAATTAGATGATGATATTTCAGAGTTAGGCAAAGTTTTTGCTCTCTATTCTTGTATGCGTACTTTGTGTGAATTCCTGAGAGTCACCAAATAAGGTAGATACACAGTGATGGAGTCTTAATAAAACTATGACTTTGGTGGATGGTTGCGACCGCCTTCATAGAGTCCTCGGCTGAAGGAGGGTAATAGTGTCAAAGGTCAGAAATACGCTGATTAGCCCATATTTGTGGGCTATTTAAGCATTTAAGTGCCTAGACATTAGGTTAATTCTAGCATTTATTTAGCATAAATTAGGACATAAATAGATTAATTCATATTTCTAATTTAATTATATAATTCATGCATTGCATTCATATTTTAAATACATTTAGAATTAACTTAGAATTGCATTCATTTAATTAGTTAATCAATTAGGTACATTGCTTGTAGTAATTTAGGTTAACATAAAAGTTGAGGGTTTGTACATAAATAACCATAATATTTTAACAATATCTTTTATTCTTCTTTTCAGCAACGGCTCGGCTGTCGCTGCAACGCCACCTGCCACACTAAAGCCTACATTCATGGATTAGCGGAGAAGGTGGATCTACTCCCGCCTCTCCATTCAAATTCGTGCAGGCAGCTACAAAAAGAGGAGAGAGGCTGCCGAGCGGAGTAGGCCTCCACCCCAACAATCCACACTGTGTAGAGAGTCCATCTCGTCCATTTCACCACTGTCGGCCTCAACCGCGGTGACGAGCCTCCACCACTGTGGGCGTGTGGTGTGATAGGCCACACCGCCATCCGGAGATCGTCCGCATTATTGTGATCACCTCGCAGTGCACCACCCTCACCATCATCACCAACAACCTCCACAACCGCTACTGCAATTTCACTCCTCAGTCCGTTAAGACATCCGGGAAGTTTCCTGGAAGTCTGAAGCTTCGACCTCCCCCACTCCAGCAGCAACCACCCTTGTTGCATATCACCTCCAACGCTAACTGCCTTGAAGTCTCGCGTGCATCCTGCTGTGCAAGACCACCTTCAAGCCATCTCCAGCCTGCATTGCACTCGCTCACTCCTCACCGCGCACTGCATCTACTCAAGCACGCTGCCTGCAGCAGCAACCGCCTCCAGCAGGCATGCGTTCGCCAGTGCTTCAGTGTGCTCATCTGCAGCGCCAAGCTCGTGCCCGCTCCTTGTAGTGCGCCCGCCAGCAACCTTCAATGTGCTCAACTCCCGTGCGCCCGCTCTAGCGTGCCTGCGCCAACCGTCTGCAGTGGCCCCCGCTGCCATCTGTAGCGCCTCCACCAGAGCGTGCACTCGCATCACCTTCAGCGTGCTCAACTCCTGCGTGTCCGCAACAGCAGTACTCGCGTGCACCACCTGCAGCAACTGTTGCGTGCACACAGCTACCCCTCTTCCAGCAAGTGCAGCCACCATTGACAGCCACCTTCGTCGGAGCTCCATCCGGCTGGCTCCGGCCACCGCGCGACTTGCCGCCACCACTGCTGTGAAGCCCTCAGTCCAAAGAACTTCCTCTGAGCTTCACGCCTCTAGCCGTTCATTCCTCTTCACGCACGGTCAAGAGGAATAAATCCCCTGTTTTGCTACAGTACACGCCCCATTAATAATTACATTTCTGCCATTGTCATCTTTTAATGATATTTTATTGAATCTACATTCCAAAAAATATCCTCTAGTTATTAAAAATTGCTATTTCAGCATATTTTCTTGATTCAACCCTAATCTGAAGGCAAATTTGGCTTGATTCTCGTCTAAGCTAACTACGAACAAACGTTTTTAACTGGTGTGAATTTAAATACGTCATTGCCTCCCTGTGGATACGACCCGCTCTTCTGCGAGTGGTTATTTTTAATTATTGATTAGTCGATATTTCCACCACATAAAACTGTAAATGACTTTAAAGGAATAATCAACTCATCAAAATGGCGCCGTTGCCAGGGAGGCAACAGATGCAATAATTTCACTTGATTTTATCTTGATATTTCTCAATTGCACAGTGATTTGACCATTTTTTTTTCTGTGCGAGAAATTTTGTGCGAGGAACCAACCATCGTGTGAGGCGACCCTTGACGTCGCCAGAGGAGAATTGGTCGAGCTACTTTGAAAAGTGGAGAAGGACGAGGATGCGACGGTCATTATTGTACATTTAGTCGCTAATCTGATTAGAGTAGAATTAAGACTTTGGATTTAATTTTTCATTGCATTTGGTTTAAAACCCTTGTTTTGGGGTATATTTTGAGGGGTTTGTTCCCCGATTTTTTTTAGGCCCGTGTTAGGTAATTTTTGGGAGCCTGTTCCCTTTTCTTTAGATTTAGGTTTTTAGTTTATTTTGCGGATTGTTTACTTCTATTTTCTTGTGCATAAGTAGTTTAACAAATATATCAAAAAAAAAATGAGCTGTCTGCCCTTAGGACGAACCATTTAGGTCTGTATGAGCAGCTGCTAGATTTACTTCTCTACACTGCGTGCATTCTTGCATCGTTAATTGCTGGAAGTAAGGTATGCATTCTCTTACTTTGCATCCTATTCTTGATCACGCATTACATTTGGATTTAATTTGAAGACCACAAAATTTGTCTTGAAGCGTTCTAACAAGTGGTCACATATTTTCTAGAAAAAGGACTAATTGAAGAAGGAACATCAAAAAAACCAAGGATTTGATTTTCAAACGTGGTGTGTGATTCAAAATTCAAAATCTTTTGCGGTGAATGCACACTTATATCTTTTGCACCACAGCACTCATTTAGACACTCTTAAGTTTTGAAACGACTAGGACAAGAGCCCTCCTACCGTTGGATTCTGAAGTGTTCGGAACTTGAGATCAAAGGTTTTGTAAAGCCAAAGAGGGGGATACCTTGTCACGGATTTTTGGGGGTAGTTGAGAAGCACCGCGAAAGCACAGCTTCAAAGGAAGGCTTAGGCCTACTTGCATCCCTCGATCTTCCGTCCTTGGATTTACTTGACCATTTGAGATTTAGGGAAGAATACCTAAGCTCCAACTAGGTCTTTCTAGGCATTTCAAAGGTTGACAATAGGTGCGTAATTGATTGGGCAACTTGCTCTGTCACCTACAATTTGAACTAAAGTCAAAAGCCTAAATTTGTAAAGACCGAACAAGTCCTTTTGAATTGTGTTTGTAGTGCATGCTTGGTAGACGTTCTCTTAGGAGACAACTTGTGTTTGATCTTGAACCTGAATGAATCCTAAGAAGAGACCTTCCAAGGGTAGAAATGGTCAGTCAAAGGAGCCTTAAGGAATATTTCATCCCAACCAATCAAGCTGGCCCTGCACTACGTAGACCTGGAGGGGACAATCCGTATGAGATCAAAAGTAGTACCATATCCTTGCTACCCTCCTTTTATGGTACTACTAGGGAAGACCCTTACAGGCATATAGAGGAATTCACCGAGGTCTATTCCACGGTGAAGCTGCAGGGCGTTACTGATGACGCTCAAATACGGACCCTCTTTCCCTTCTCCCTTAAGGACAAAGCCAAGTATTGGTATCACACCCTTGATACTATAAATACTTGGGATGCCTTGAAGAAGGAGTTTTTGAAGAAGTACTTCCCCATGAGCAAAACCAATCACTTTAGGAGGGAAATTATGAGTTTTGTTCAAAAGGATGGGGAAGCATTCCATGATGCGTGGGAGCGCTTTAACGACTTGCTGAAACTTTGCCCACATCACCAGGTGCCTAAATGGCAACTGGTTGATAGGTTCTACACTGGACTTAATGATTTGCATAGGCAAACTGTGGATGGTGCCTATGTAGGAACCTTTCTATCTAAGACTGAGGATGAAGCTTGGAACTTATTTGATACTTTGAGTGAGAATTCTATTCACTTGAATTCTGCCTACATGGATAGAAAGCCCACTCTCATGCAAAGAAAGTTGGAGGCGAATGAGGCAAGGGACATCCAGAATTTAGCCTATCAGATTCAATTATTGAACCAAAACATGGAAAGGCTTATGTCAAACCTGAGTTCATTCGTATCTAACACCACCACATCCCAAGCTTTCGAATGCTTAATTTGTCAAGGCAATACACACGCCACTGTGGATTGCCACTTGGCCTCCCAATTCCCTGAGCTTGTACAAGTAGATTTGAATGCTGCTCAAGGGTTCCGTCTTAGACCTCGTAACGACCCTTTCTCCAACACTTATAATGATGGATGGAGGAACCACCCAAACTTTTCATGGAGACAAGGAAATGTCTCAAATTCAGGGAATTACAAACCACAATCCTTTCAAAATCATCAAATGAACCAACCTCAGACCTTTGCCCAACCTAAAACCTCTGAGATGGATGAATTGAAGGTGATGTTGAAAACTATGCAAGAAAGTCAAAGTGGCATCATCTAATCTCATGACAAGGCTATACATGAGATGAAATCACAAATTGGACACCTTGTTGAGGCCGTTAGACAGAGGAGACTGGGAAGCCCCCTAGTGCTGCTGAGGAAAATCCTAAAGGAAAAGGGATTGTCTTTAGGGAGCATGCTCAGGCGGTGACTATTCTGAGGAGTGGGAAAGAAATTTCCAAACTCGATGCTCCTATAGTCTCACCGCCTAAAAAACCATCCACCCCGACTTTCACCCCCACCGGAGAAGACTTGCCTAAATCTTCTCCACTTGAAATCACCTCACCAGAAGAAGTTGCTGCCGTTCCACCCATTACTCGACATGACAACCCTTCCACACAGAGATTGAGAGTGCCTTTTCAAGAGCATTTATCCACTTCTGGGCAGACTTCTGCTGGCTCATCTGGAGCCAAAGATAAGACGGATGAGATTATGGAAACTTTCAAGCAAGTGCAGATTAACCATCCTTTACTTGAAGCTATCAGGCAGATTCCGTCTTATGCCCGCTTCTTAAAGGACCTGTGGACGAAAAAGTGACAATCTAGAAAACAGGTCCAATCAAAAGTTGTCCTGCCTGATTCTGTTAGCTCAATTGTTCAACATGGCACACCACCAAAACTTAATGACCCAGGAGCCCCATACATCTCTGTAGTTATTGGTGACTTACAAATTGATGAGGCTCTACTTGATCTGGGTGTGGGGGTGAACATCCTTCCAAGCTACGTGTATGAACAACTTGAGGGAGGCAATCTGAAGCCTAGCCCTGTAATCCTTCAAGTTGCTGATCAATCACTTAAGACACCACGGGGAATTTTGGAAGATGTCCTCATAAGTGTAGAGGATTTCTTCTTTCCCGTTGACTTCTTAGTTTTGGACACTGACCCTACCAACAAGCCAACCAAACCCTCCATCATTTTGGGCCACCCCTTCCTTGCAACTTCGCATGCTTTAATCAATTGCAATACTGGGGCAATGAAAATGGGCTTTGGGAACAGGAAAATCCGGCTTAATGTGTTTGATGCTTACAAACAAGTCGAACTTGAGGATTGTTCTCAAGTTGAGGTCATAGATGACCTGATTGAAGAGGCAACTCCTGCAATGTTATGTAGTGACCCCATTCATCATGTCATGCTAAATAAGCATTCCTATCTCTTGGAGGAATGTGAAGGGGATATACTAGAACATGAGGAATTGCTAGGTGTTTCTGCTAAGTCTCTTCCCCCATCATTTCTGCCAAAGGTAGATCTGCTACCTGAGATGGGGACATCTATTATGAAACCCTCAACCATACAAGCCCTCAACCTTGAGTTGAAACCCCTCCCTGACACTCTCAAGTATGTTTTCCTAGGTGCCAATGATACACTCCCCGTTATCATTTCGACTGTGCTATCTGAGGCACAGGAGGGAGCCTTGATTGAATGCCTATCTAGGCACAAGGAAGCTATTGCTTGGAGCATTGCTGACATTAAGGGTATAGACTCTACACTCTGCATGCACCACATTTATACTAATGATTCCATCAAGCCATTTAGGGACATGCAGAGACGTCTGAACCCTAATTTGATGGAGGTGGTAAAAAAGGAAATCATGAAGTGGTTGGACGCCGGGATCATATATCCCATTGCTAATAGTAAATGGGTCAGTCCCATTCATGTGGTGCCAAAGAAGGCATGCTTTACTGTGGAACTCAACGACCAAGGTGAACAAGTTGTCACTAGATCCTCAACTGGATGGATGGTTTGTATTGATTACCACAAGCTGAACACCGCTACCCAGAAGGATCACTTTCCTCTGCCTTTTATTGATCAAATTCTCAAAAAATTGGTAGGGAATAAGTACTATTGCTTTCTCGATGGATATTCTGAGTACAATCAGGTGGCAGTCTTTCCTGATGACAAGGAAAAGACGACATTCACGAGTCCTTACGGTACCTTTGCATTCAGGCGTATGCCATTTGGATTATGTAATGCCCCTGCAACTTTCCAGTGGTGTATGATGTCTATTTTTTTGGACATGATTGACGAGTGTGTTGAAGTGTTTATAGATGACTTCTCCATTTATGGCTCGTCTTTCGACCAGTGTCTCCTGCACCTGGAGAATGTGTTGAAGCGATGTAAGGAGAATGGTTTAGTCCTGAGTTGGGAGAAAAGTCACTTCATGGTACAGAAAGGAATTGTACTTGGGCATGTTGTATCCGAGCAAGGTTTGGAAGTAGATAAAGCCAAGATTGATTCTATTTCCAAACTTCCATTGCCTACGGATGTCAAACTAATTAGATCCTTTCTGGGCCATGCTGGCTTTTATAGGCGCTTTATTAAAAATTTTAGTAAAATTGCTAGGCCACTTTGTGACTTGTTGGCGAAGGAATCTTCCTTCAGTTTTGATTCAAAGTGTGCCGAGGCCTTTCAAACTCTAAAGGAGGCCTTGATCTCTGCGCCTATTCTCCAAGCTCCTGATTGGACACTCCCATTTGAGCTTATGTGTGATTCTTCGGATTATGCAGTGGGAGCAGTCCTTGGACAAAGGGTTGAGGGAAGACCTCATGTGTTGTATTATGCAAGCAAGACTTTAACTGAACCTCAGCAAAACTACACCGTCACTGAGAAAGAATTCTTGCTGTAGTTTTTGCTCTAGAGAAGTTTAGGTCTTATCTGCTTGGGTCTAAGGTGGTTATTTTTACTGATATGCAGTAGTGAAACATCTTATTGCTAAGAAAGATTCTAAGCCACGTCTGATTAGGTGGATCCTACTCCTTCAAGAATTTGACTTGGAAATACGTGAAAAGAAAGGAGTAGAAAATGTTGTGGCTGACCACCTGTCTCGCCTTCCTCTTAATGACTCTTTTTCTGGAGACATTCGCGTGACATTTTCCGATGAAACTCTGATGGCAATAACACCAACTTTACCTTGGTATGCAGACACTGTAAATTACTTGGTCATTGGACAAACTCCTGGCACTTGGGATGAGCAAAAAAGAAAGAGATTCATTTCTCAAGCAAGATATTTTCATTGGGAAGAGCGAGAATTATTTAGAATTGGATAAGACCAAGTATTGAGACGTTGTGTACCTGAAGAGAACAACAAAGTGTGCTGAGTTTTTGCCATGAACTTCATTATGGAGGACACTTTGGTGCTAAGAAAACTGCTTTTAAGGTTCTCCAGTCCGATTTTTGGTGGCCTTCCTTATTTAAGGATTCTCATAATTTTGTTAAGGCCTGTATTAGATGTCAACGGACTGGAACGATTGGGAAGAAGAATGAAATGCCTCAACATCCTATTCAATCTGTTGAAATTTTTGATGTATGGGTGATAGCGAAATACGCGTGATTTGTAAAAGCGGGTTTTCAACGTCGTTGTAACACACGAATTCGCATACGCTTTTAAATTTATAAACCTAGATAGGGGAGTATCTAGGGTCGTCCAAGGAGGCAAAAATTGTAATTCAATTCTCTTTCTAAAAACACATCTCAACTTTCTTTTTGGTATTTTAAATATGTAATTTTTTTTTTGTTTTGAAAAGACGAGGGCAAAATGCGAATTGTAACGGAAAGTACTAACACCTACAATTGCTTAACTAAAATTTAAAAGATAGAAATGCCTTCTTCCTAAGCTCACTCTAGGCAAGTGGAGGCCTAGAGTAGTTAGGAAGAAGAGTGAAACAAGTGCTAGAACCAAAAGTAACAATTGCAATAAAAAGCTAAAAGAAGGCAATTTAATTGACTAGAATTAGTGTTCTTTTCAAGGACAAGTAGAGGAATGCTTCTACTAGAACTAAATAAATTTAAAAGAAAATAAAGAAACACTAATCCTATTGCAAAATTAGTGAAGAAGGGAGTATTCTTGCTCTAAGCCTAGCTGCTCCTTGGCTTGAAAAGAGGGCCTCCTTCTCCTTCCCTGAGAGCTCCTCCAAGGTGGAAGCTACCACCTTCAATGCTCTCTCCAAGGGGTGGGCGTGCACCACCCTCAAGAACTCCTTCAAGGTGGCGTGGACCACCTTCAAGATCTCCTCCAAAGATCTTCCTTGCCTGGCTTCTCCTTTGGCTGGCGTGACCCAAGAGAGAAGGGAAGAGGGGAAGGCACTAAGGGGACAGAATATCCCCTTAATCTTATTCTTCTTCTTCTCTCTTGGACGTGGGCTTCTAGGTGGAATATGAGAGTGAATTTGCTAGCCAAGGATGCCTTGAATGGTGGTGGGTGGAGGTCTTTTTATAGGGTAGGATGGGGGGTTAAGTTGCCCCTTGAAATGGAGGGCTAGGATGGAAGGATGGAGGTGGTTGGTGATCCTATGGCCAAGGGTGTTTGGTGCCAACCCAAGGGGTGTTAAAGGGGGTGGTTATGGTGGTGTTGGAGGCTTTTGGTGGTGGAGAGACACCACCATTTTGGCGCCAACCTAGGGTCTTCTAGAAAGGGGGTTAGGTGGATGGTGGAGATGGATTTAAGGGGAATTGTGTGGTGGAGATGAAGGGGAATTTTGGAGGGAAAAGTGGCGCCATCAAGGGGGTGGTTAGGGTGGTTTTGGTGCCACTTTTAGGTGTCTTTTGGAGGTGGTGGGTAGGCTAGGTTGTTGCCAAGTAGGTTAGCTTATGTGGAGCTTAGGTGGAGTTAGTTGGGTGGAGTTGTTAGGTGGGTTTCTGGGGTGGTACAAGCCAAGGAAGTTGGAGCATAGCTAAGCTAAGCTAAGCTAGCTTAGCTAATGGAGGAGTAGAGGAGAAGGTGTTGGAGCTAGGGTTTGGAGGGAGCAGCTGAGGAGAAGAAGTCTGGAGCTGAAATTGGAGCTGGCTGCTGCTGAAGAGGCTGGCATGGAGCTACTCTAGCTGGCTTAGCTTGCTAGTTCTTTGCTAGCTGCTAAGCCAAGCTAAAGTGAGCTAGATTCTACCATAATGAGCTAAGGTGAGCTAGGTCTGGTGCTCCCGGGGAGGATCAAGCTGGTTGAGACAGCTAAGGTAGCTTACCTCAACTGAGTTGAGCTAAGCTGAGTCCGCGGGAGTGGGACTTGAGCTTCCTGAGCTGGGATGAGTTCTTCTTCAGCTGGCTGGAGTTGAGTGGAGCTGGATGTAGGTGGATCTGAGCTGGGGTGAACTCCTGTCAACTCAGCTGAGCTAGCTAGTGCTCCCTGTGGACTAGTGGGAGCTGAGATGAGCTAGACTCAGCTAAGTTGAGTTGGATCTGAGCTGACTTTAGCTAGGGTGAGCTAAGATGAACTCTCTTGAGCTGCCATTTAGCTGAGATTAGCTGAATGGAGCTGGGATGAGCTAACCCTAGTTCAAGTGAGCTAGGTTCCAGCTGTGGTGAGCTGGATCAAGCTGAATTCCAGCTAGTCTGAGCTTCTTCACCATTTGCCTTCTTGAGTGCTAGGGTTTTAGGGATCTGTATATCTGTTCATCCCTAACACTCACAAAAACATATCAAAAAGACAATAAAAAATGCAATGCATGCCTAACCAATTTTATGCCTAAATGTAGCCCATAAACCCATTTGCGGAGTACAATCCTAAGAGCTAGGTTTGTTTTAATGCATAAGAATATGATAAACTGGCGTTTATCAGTGGGGAATTGACTTTATGGGCCCCTTCCCATTGTCCCATGGCTATGAATATATCTTGGTGGCAGTTGATTATGTCTCTAGATGGATAGAGGCCATTCTTACGCGCATAAATGACCACTCCGTGGTTTTGAAATTTGTGAAGACCAATATCATATCCCGTTTCGGCTTCCCCAAGACTATTATAAGTGTTGAGGGACCTCATTTCCGAGACCACCACTTCAATCGGCTAATCAGGAGTCTAGGAGTGACTCACAAGTTCGCTACCCCTTACCATCTTTAGACAAGTGGCCAGGTTGAAGTGCCAAATAGGGAGATAAAAAATATTTTGGAAAATACTGTTAGACCTGATAGGAAAGACTAGTCCCAAAAGCTCGATGATGCTTTGTGGGCTTATCGAACGGCCTATAAGACCCCTTTGGGTACTTCTCCCTTTCGGATTGTGTATGGAAAAGCATGCCATTTACCTGTTGAGTTGGAACATAAGGCACTTTGGGCTATTCAAAGTGTTAACATGGATTTAGAGAAGGCAGGTAAGGCACGACTTCTAGAATTAAGTGAGCTTGAGGAGCTGAGGAATGATGCTTCTGACACCTCTCAAGCTTATAAAGAAAGAACTAAGGTCTTGCATGATAAGTTTATACTTCGAAAGACCTTTGAGCCCAACCAACAAGTCTGGCTTTTCAATTCCAGACTTAAGCTTTTTCCCAGGAAGTTAAAATCTCACTGGGATGGGCCTTACATAGTCACCAAAGTATTTCTGCATGGAGATGTGGAGATTAAAAATCCTTCCTCTTCAGCAACTCCTTTTATCGTCAACGGTCAATGGTTAAAACTGTACATAACTTTAGATGGCCATCTAGTTGACGAGGTCACTCTTGAGGAGCCTTAGCTCCTACTTTTCTCCGCCTCAGGTAATATCTTCCTTTAGCTATTTTTGTTTCCAATGAGGACATTGTTTGAACCAGGCATGGGGGAGAGGACTTGAGGCATTTTGTTTATAGCATGCATATAAAAAAAAAAAGTTTTGAGCTTAACTGGCTAGGTCCTGCATTCTTAAGCAAATCAGAACTCTAGGGTAGACTAAATTAATTCTATGGTCAAACTTTAGAAGCTAAATGAGCTACTAGCTTTATACCTTTAGGGTCCTTTATGGACTTAAAAACTTAAGTAGGAGTGAAGTTGCAGACCATTCCTCAAGAGGTTGAGGAAGGGAAGCTAGGGTTCGAGTTAAAAGGTGGGGTAGTACCTGGAGTCTTGTTCTAACTTTTGGTTTACAGGTCCTTGTAACCCAAGCATCCAAATTTCGCACACTTGGTCTAGTAATTAACTTAATTTCTTTCTTTCTAAAAAGAGATTTGGTTCTCTTAGTTTTGACTTAGGAGAGGCTTGAAAACACATTTTGATTGGAAGAGTTCCTACCACAGGAGAGGTGAAGTATATACTCACCTTGAGGATGAGATGATAACATATTACCCCCTCGGCGCTTGTCTCTTAGGATATCCTTCCCACTGGGGGCATGTAAGCACATTGTGCGGTTCAGGTACCATGGGCGGCCCTATCTTGAAGTGCCGATTGCCACAGGCCTGAATTTGCTTAAGAAATCCATGGGTGATACTATCTCGAAGTGTCGATTTCCAAGAGTTCTTGGGGTCGTTATTGGCGGTGCTATCTTGAAGCATCGAAAGCCAGGCACCCTTCGAGGTATGGTAATGGGGACAATGAATCTGACACAGATCGTGTTGAAAGCTGATCAGATGATAAACTTAGAAGAATCAAACAAAATATATATATATATATATATATTATTCAAAAAAAAAAAATTTCCTTTAACTCAAATAACTCAGACCAATGCACAGGCACGGATGCTTTAATCTCAGGGATCAATAAACCTTAGGGTAGAGTCAGAAATCAGGGAAACTTGTGCCTGCAACTCGTCTTTAGCCGACCTAGTCTGTAACTTAGCAACTACTTGGGAACCTTGGGTCTAGAGTCTGAACTTAATATGTTTCTGAAGGAAGACCAATTGGGTTGACTAGTCTACTTGGAGTGCTAGGTTTCACTTAATTTTGCTATGGACTAGCAAAAATTAGGCATGGGGGTATTTGATTAGCCCATATTTGTGGGCTATTTAAGTATTTAAGTGCCTAGACATTAGGTTAATTCTAACATTTATTTAGCATAAATTAGGATGTAAATAGATTAATTTATATTTCTAATTTAATTATATAATTAATGCAAAGCATTCATATTTTAAATACATTTAGAATAAACTTAGAATTGCATTCATTTAATTAGTTAATCAATTAGGTGCATTGCATGTAGCAATTTAAGTTAACATAAAAGTTGAGGGTTTGTATATAAATAACCATTATATTTTAACAATATCTTTTATTCTTCTTTTCAGCAACGACTCAGCTGCCGCTGCAACGCCACCTGCCGCACTAAAGCCTACATTCATGGATTAGCGGAGAAGGTGGATCAGCTCCCGCCTCTCCATTCAAATTCATGCAGGCAGCTACAAAAAGAGGAGAGAGGTTGCCGAGTGGAGTAGGCCTCCACCCCAATAATCCACACTGTGCAGAGAGTCCATCTCGTCCATTTCACCACCGTCGGCCTCAATCGCGGCGACGAGCCTCCACCACTGTGGGCGTGTGGTGTGATAGGCCACACCGCCATCCGGAGATCATCTGCATTACTGTCATCACCTCAAAGTGCACCACCCTTGTCGTCATCACCAATAACCTCCACAACCGCTAGTGCAATTTCACTCATCAGTCAGTTAAGATGTCCGGGAAGTTTACCGGACGTTTGAAGCTTTGACCTCCCCCACTGCAGCAGCAACCACCCTTGCTGCATATCACCTCCAGCGCTAACCGCCTTGCAGTCTCGCATGCATCTTGCTGCGCAAGACTACCTTCAAGCCTTCTCCAGCCTGCAGTGCGCATGCTCTCTCCTCGCTGCGCGCTGCATCTACTTAAGCACGCCGCCTGCAACATCATCTGCCTCCAGCAGGCGTGCGTTTGCCGATGCTTCAGTGTGCTCATCTGCAGTGCCAAGCCTGTGCCTGCTCCTTGCAGCGCGCCCGCCAGCAACCTTCAGTGCGCTCAACTCCCATGCGCCCGCTCGACCATGCCTGTGCCTACCGTCTGCAGCACCCCCCCACGGCCGTCTGTAGCGCCTCCACCGGAGCGTGCACCTGCATCACCATCAGTGCGCTCAACTCCCGCGTGTCCGCAACAGCAGTGCCCGCGTGCACCACTTGCAGCAACCGTCGCGTGCGTATAGCTGCCCCTCTTCCAGTAGGTGCAGCCACCGCTGATAGCCACCTTCGCCGGAGATCCATCCGACCGGCTCCAGCCACCGTACGACTCGTCGCCACCACTGCTGCGAAGCCTTAGGTCCAAAGAACTTCCTCCGAGCTTCATGCCTCCGGCCGTTCATTCCCCTTCACGCACAGCCAAGGGGAAGAAATCCACTATTTTGCTACAGTACACGCCCCATTAATAATTACATTTTCTACCATTGTGATCTTTTAATGATATTTTATTAAATCTGCATTGCAAAAAATATCCTCTAGTTGTTAAAAATTGCTATTTCAACATGTTTTCTTGATTCAACCTTAATCTGAAGGCAAATTTGGCTTGATTCTCATCTAAACTAACTACGAACAAATGTTTTTAGCTGGTGTGAATTTAAATACGTCATTGCCTCCCTGTGGATATGACCAGCTCTTCTGCGAGTAGTTATTTTTAATTATTGATTAGTCGATTTTTCCACCACATAAAACTACAAATGACTTTGAAGTGAACAACCGACTCGTCATACGCCTGTCCTATCCATTCCTTCCCGGTGATGAGAATAGGCACTTCCACAAAATAAGCCACACAATATCCTCTTGACCATCATCATCCCTAATAATGCCTCATAAATAAAAGTCTGTATCGTGTTATGTAGATTGATAAAGAAAGAAAAAGGAAAAAGAGAAGAAGAAACAAATGAAAAAAAAGAGAGAAGAAGAAGAAAAGAAGAAAATAGGAGAAGAAGAAAAGAAAGAGAGAAAAGAAAAAGAAAAGAGTCCAAGGTTATATTTTATTGTTGTAACATTATTTTCGAGGCAACAAAACACCAATCATGTTCCACCAAATATGACCCATACCTAACTTTTTGTATTTATGATCACCTGAAAACTAGTTGAGGACTCTAATTTAGTTGTAGAATTATTAGGACTTTAATTGAAGTGTGGATGCCATGTGAGGCCACCAAACAGTGAGTACAATTACTAAATCTGGCGAGATTTGTAATCTCAGAAAGAAAAGAAAGAAAAGAGAGAGCGCCAAGGAACATCAAGAGAGCACAGTTGTTTAGCCTCTCTCTAAGTTGAGTTGTCTAATAGTCTAATGATCTAGAGTATGTAGTACTAGACTACATGTAGCACCAGATGAGTGTGTGCCACCAAATACAAATCCATTCAACTCGATATCTCCTACCTAAGCCAAATGCTAGGGTCAAATTACAGATTATCTTCTGCTTAATCCCCGAGGGAAGTAGTTGCCTATCCCGATAGAATTTTATCATGGGTTAAGTGCAAACTTCAAATGTAAGTTGGTTATTTTCACTTGGATCTATTACCTAAGCTATCATCACTTCACATTTGCCTGGATCTCTAAAGTTTTGAAATTAGAAAAGAAGAAATCTTCTGATTACTTCTATTATTTTTCATTTTTTTTTAGGGACTAGCAAATCTTAGGCATGGGGGTATTTGATGTGTCTATTTTAATGGACTATTGTTACGCCTAAGTGCTTCAATTCTAACATAGTATGTTTGTTAATAATCACATTAGGTCATTAAATAAGTACATGCATCATCACTTGAGTTTTTATCTATTTTATTGCATTCTATAACTTAGTATGTAATTATTTTATGTTTTGTTGTTGTAGGCATGATGTTGGAAAAGAAGGAGGGGGGAATAAATTTCCCCCAACAAATGCCTCAACACCTCCTAATGTAAACATGTTTAGACTACTTAAGATGTCTATTTATGCATGTTGTTAAGCATAGGATTGCATTGCATACTATAAATATTGCATAGCATGCATCATGTTTCATTTAGAGTAATTTGAATAAAATGGAGGTTAATTGTCTCCTTTTATATTCATGGACAGGGCAAACTTTTTATCAGGGCCTCGGATCAAAGATCCAACCGTATAGATGTGATCAGGGTGACAATTGGAGTTTAACGACTCCAAGATCGCCGTAATCAGGCATCTGTAGCATCAGATAGAGATCGAGGAACCCTAGAAGATTAAGGGCCAAGATGGTGTGAATCTGCACTTCAAACGACAAATTCGACCGCACGGGTGGATTCAAATTGACGATCGCAGCCTAACAATGTGAAAATCGACTCAATCTGATAACCGTGGCACCAACTACATCATCTAGAAGATGGACGGCCAAGATGGCACCACGTGGCGCCATCTCGGTCGCCCAATCGATCGCACACATCAACTAAAGGCCTCTGTGTCAACCCTTCTCCATCGTTGGATCAAGATCCAACGGCTACGATGCGCCTGCGCTTAAGTTAAGCGCTCGACACAAACACGTCCACAGCGCATTGGTCGAGCGCTGTAACGCGAAGCACAGGCGCGCTTTCGATCTGCGCCACGCTGCAATGGGAGCAGAGGTGCGCGCCCGATCGACCGCAGGATCACGATCCAGCGGTTGCGGGTGCTCGATAGCGCCCACGTGCTATTGCACGCCGCGACTCACGCAAGATCGCACACGGGTGGACGCGCAGAGGTGGCGAGCGGAGGTGTAACTTATGTCATTCGATCTCACGATCGGATGGCTGAGAGCAGCTGAACGTGTGCGCACATTATGCACGAGGAGGTGAGCGGGCGTGTGCGTGCTGCCCACTACGCCCACGATGGGGCCTTAGCGACGGTTTTATCCGTCATTAAAGACCCCTGATTTAATGATTTTCAAATTAAAATGACCAAATTGCCCTCACTCCTTGCAACTATAAAAGGAGACCCCCTCGACATGAAATTCTCATCCCTTCCTTCTCTTCTATCCCTCTCTAAAGCTGAAGAGAAGCTTTTCCCACACCCGGGATGCTTCTCGCGAGATAAAGTCAATTTTTTGTCTCCTTTCGGAAGTGGATCCCACGATGATGATGACGTGCTGTCCCATTCCCATTCTTCCACTTTGTCCTCCTTCGTCCTGCTACGTCCTCCTTCATCTAGGTTCATCCCATCTGGCTCGTTCTCCAGGCGACCGTCGAGGAGGATATCTCTCTCCCCATTCTTTTTACTACTTTCTAGAATAGATTTACTTCTTTCTAGAGTAGATTTACTGCTTTCTAGTGTAATCATTTTCCCGCTTTCTAGTGTAATGAACAATCTTTCTGGTGATGAAATTCCATGTTCATTCTACATCTCTATTTGGTTTTTATTTGTAATATTCTCTCTCTCTTACTCTCTCTCTCCTTTATTTATTGTAAATAATTAGATAGTTATAATCAATTAATTTACTTCGTGACAAATAAATCAAATGCGTGTTTTTAAATCAAACATCCGCTGCCCTGTGTTCGACTTGGGATTTCCATTCCGGTATAAATTTTATTTGTTGAACACGAGTTCTTCACTTTCAAGCTACAACGACAAGTTTTCAAAACCGAACATGTTAGTGAAGCAACACGCACGTTCAACATTTTGGCACCATTGTCGGGCAGGCAATGCTCTGATTTTTCATCACATTTTTACAACTTACGAATCATTTACCTCAATTCTCTCCTTTCTTATTATGGTTGCAGGTACTCTTTTGAGACGAGCAAACGTGGTAGATCGGAGAAAAGTGATGTGGAAGGTTCTATAAGTTATCCCCCACCTCCCACCCATTAGTTTTCATTCCACCACATAATGACACAAACATCAATCAATCTAGGTGTTCTTATAAACTCTAAGGTTAGATTGTTTGTTGTTTGACACCTACACCCGCCCCAACCTCCACATAAAAAAAATAATTGAAAAAAAATCTCACAGGGGTACACAACGTCATCTAATTTTCAAACTCAACCGGTAAACCGATCTCTGGAGTTGGTACACACATCCAAACACAGAATTGAGTAGAAATCAGATTAGGTAATCATTTGTGTGTCTAATTAAGTGGTGCAACAGGCCAATTGTTTGAGTTGATTGGGCCGCACCACTTTAATTAAAATCAACTCATCAAGTAGCTGCCACTTAGGTTCAACTATTAGGGATTTACCAGGCACTCCACATTTTTTTAAATTTTAAAGGAAAACACCTTCACCTGTGCTTTCAAAACCTGGTGTGCCAAGAAAACCTGTTTGAAAACACTTAAAGTTGAATCCTAAAAGCTACTAAGCAAGGTTTGAACACTAAAATTCACCTCATCAAAAATAATCTCGCTTGAAAATCACTAATTGTGCACGCACACACAAATCAATCAATCATTAAGGGCATAACCCAATTAAAGGGCCCATCACATTCCAAAGCACATTCAAACCTAGCCCTAAATAAAACAGAGTAGACATTGGCCTTAAGGATTTGACTAGCTCTTCAGAGCCCAGAACGACATTATTTTCGATTAGTCTGTTTCTACTATTCAATCTGATGTCTAGCTAGGGGAGTAGAATCAAATGATCGCGGCTGGGGGTACACTAGGAACCGGAGGTGCAAGCCGAAAGAAGAACCTTCTCCCCAATCCCTCCTTCTAACTGGTTGGATTGAACAGACAGAAGTAGTTCAAATCGTTCCTTTATCTCAAGACAGGTTTTGGAAGTCTGTAGGTCTTTAGGCTTGCCCACTTAAGGATAGGTTTGATTGTTTGTATTGTAGAGTAGCTTTCTTCCTCCCGTCTCTCATGAATCCTTCCACAAATTACACGCATTCCAGCTCTTTTCCTCCTGTTTTGAATTATCCTCAACATGACAATTATTCCGACTCGTGCTGTAATCAACCATCAGTTAGTTGGGATAACTTGGATTGGGGATACAGTTCTGGACCTCCGTGTTTAGGGTCCAACCCTGAACACTATGATTGTTTTTTCCATCCTTCTCAGAGTTACATCGATTATAGATCGTCACCCTTTCATGAACAACCTAATACGATCTACAATCAAGAAGGATACACTGATTCTTACCCATCCTCTGATTACACTGTCTTTAGGTCATCACCACCTTTTGAACAATCTGAAATGACCTATTATCAGGAAGGGTATAACGAATCTGAAGTCGTTAATTCCCCTACATTGACCCCAAACCCGCCCAACCCTGAACCAACTCATTTGGTTCAGGGTAACTAGGTTCAAGATAATGTTTTGGCTAACTTAAGGAATATCATACAATCTTTAGAAGTTTAGCCAATACATTGCATTGAGAGATTGGAGCTTCTGATTGAAATGATTGATGATTTGAATAAGTATTTGTTGGATTGGCTCCAGGATGTTAAGGATAAGAACCCGGGTGAGTTTCTACTTGGGAAGTTAGCGAAATTGATGATGAGATTTGTGGTTGCTTTAGTTAAGTCGTGGGATGATTGCCAGGATGAACCCTCTTCAGGAGAGCCATTTCAGAACCCGTTCAGGCTCCTGTTGGGGGGACACGTGTTATGAGGCTGGCCAGATTGAATTAGAGCAACCAATTAAGGAAGATCTGATTTCTTCACCTGAGATCCCTGAGTCAAGGTAGGAGGAAACGTATGGCTCCTTGGACTAGAAAGTGATTGATGATTTTGAGACATACATTAATACGGATTTCGATTTCTTTGATTCTGATGGTGAAGATTCACGTTGCGAAGTCTCACGCGAGTTTACAGAATATGATTTCTGTGAGACGATTGGGCCTGAGGAATCTAATAGATCATTTGATAGCCTAATAACTGAGGAAACTGATCTTATTAGGGCTCACATTACGGATCCAGAATCGCATTTTCTGGAGGATTCAATCCAATGCCCTGATTGTCAGTTACACCCCATTGAGCTTATCGATGATTCTATTTTTGAGATAACTAGACCCAAGTAAATTCTGATTCAGCCACATCTTTTAGACTTGGAAATTTCTAATGGGGTGATTAATATGCAGGAGGTTCTGGATTTTGACATTCTGAATGAGGAGGATAGGAGCTGGGAAATTTTAATTTGGGAAGCAAGTTCTGGAGGAAGTAGAAGACTGAGTCGAAGGGTTCCTATTAAGCTGAAACCATCAAACCAGGACCCTTACGACATCTGTTCTGAGGATGTCCAACCTAAGCATACATTCAATGATTATCCTTTTGAGCTAGAATTCTCTGTAACTCGACTCTTTGGTCTTGGGTTGCATCCTCATAAATCGCAGGCTCGACCCTACTTGCATACTGATTTTAGGTTTTGGGTAATTTTTTTCCAGAACCTGAGATATTCTCGATTATGGGGTGTGGGTCTGCATCACAATCTGGTCTACATTTGTGGATATCTACTGATGGGTCAGAGGTTTCTTCTGTTTATTCTAATTCTGATCTGTACTTGTGAATTCTTTATTTCTCTTCTTTGTATAGTGTGCCTAGCTGAAGGCACTAAATTCAGCACATATACAGTTCTTTTTAGTTTCTATCTCTGAGCACACCTGACATTCATGCAATTGAGGTGCTTTCTACTATATTCCACTCTGTTTTATATCTTTTCAATACAGTGAGGACATTGCATTAGATAGGCATGTGGGGGTGGATATTCATCTCTAAATTAATTCGTCAGCTCTATAGAGTTGTTTTATTTTATTTATATTAAAAAAAATGGAATTTGGAAAGAGAACTTGGGTTTAAGAAAATTTTCAATCTTAGGAAATACTACATTATGATTTGAACACAAAGACCCTTCAGGTCTTTGGACTTAATCAGCCCGTATATCCATTAAAATGTGGATTTCTTTTTCGAGTCCTCACTAACCTGAATGCTATTTTAATTGGAGTAAATAAGTTTGGGTGATAAGTACACGACTTATGAACTCGCCCTTTGATTTGAGGGAATTTTGAGTTTTAAGCATCTACACACTATCTTGTCATTAACTTGTTGTTCGGTGATTTTAACGGAAATTGGGCAGCTAATGAACCTTCTAGGGTGATATGGCTGGCAAGTTATCGTGGGTAACAACCCACAGGTAAGTTGTCTAGAGCCCAGTCACTGGACCATTCTCTTTTTGCTTCCTTTGGGTAAATTTTAGACCAGGGAAGCCACCAACTTAAAGAAAAAGAGAGTCAAAAAGAAAAGAAAGGAAAAAAAAAGGGAAATGAAAGAAAGAAATAAACCACACTTCGCCACACGAGTATGGCGGCAAGTTGTCGATGGTAACAGCTCATCGACTGGTTGTCTAGAACCCAGCTCAACAAATGTACTGAAAATTCCCAAGACACTTAGGAAGAAGCAGAGATGTAGAATAAACTGGGGAAATATACACTGGATTCACCCTTGTGTTGAATCTGTAAAAAAATAAAAGTAAGGAGAAAGCTACTGGTTGTAAAGATACACCTTTAGGCTGAATTCCCTCTTTTTGGTCACCTAGAGGCGTAGAAATCCGAAGTCTGTTTTAATTGCCGGTCAACAAGTCTATCACATTCACAATAAGATGCTTAGAACTTAGGGTTCTCATCAAATCTTGGGTGAGTTGAATGGCCGTAGAAAGCCACTCTTAAACCCTAAACTTGAAAATCCAAAAAAAAATTAGAAAAAAGGAAAAAGAGAAAAATAAATTTTTCTTTGAATAAGGCAAGGGCTTGAGGCACTCTGCATTTTGGCAGATACTCGGGCACTGTTGTATCTTTGAAAGTTCAGATCCTAAGTAGACATTTTTCTTAATGATTGAAGATAACTCAAGCTCAAATAATCCAACCTGCTTCTTTTATAAATAGCATATAGTTTTTGCTAGGGACAAGCAAAAGATAGGCATGTTGGTATGATATAAACATGTTTACACTACTTAAGATGTCTATTTATGCATGTTCTTAAGCATAGGACTGCATTGCATACTATAAATATTGCATAACATGCATCATCTTGCATTTAGATTAGCTTAAATAAAATGGAGGTTAATTATCTCCTTTTATGTTCTTGGATAGGGAAAACTTTTTATCAAGGCATTGGATCGAAGATCCAACCATACAGATGTGATCAGGGCGACGATTGGAGTTCAACAACTCCAAGATCGCCCTAATTAGACATCTGTAGCATCAGATAGTGATCGGGGAACCCTAGAGAATTGAGGGCCAAGATGGTGTGAATCTACACTTCAAACGACAAAATCAACCCCACGGATGGATTCTGATCGACGATCATAGCCTAACGGTGCAAAAATCAACTCAATCCAAAAATCTTGGCACCATCTACATCATCCAGAAGATGGACGGCTAAGATGGCACTACGTGGCACCATCTCAGCCGCCCAATCGACCGCACGCATCAGCAAAAGGCCTCTGCGTCAACCCTTCCCCACTGTTGGATCAAGATCCAATGGCTATGATGCGCCTGCTCTTAAGTTAAGCACTCGACACAAACGTGCCCACAATTCGTTGGTCGAGCGCTCTGACGCGAAGCGTAGGCGCACGCCTGATCGACCGCACAATCGCGATCCAATGGTTGTGGGCACTCGATAGCACCCACGCGCTATTGCATGCCGCTCCTCACTCGAGATCGCATGTGGGCAGGCGCGTAGAGGAGGCTGGCAGAGGCGCGACTTAAGCCGTCAGATCGTGAGAGCAGCTGAATGTGTGCGTGTGTTGCACGCGAGGTGGTGAGAGAGCGCACGTGCGCCGCCCACTACGCCCACGTTGGGGCTTTAGCGATGGTTTTATCTGTCACTAAAGACCCCTGATTTAATGATTTTCAAATTAAAATGACCAAATTTCCCTCACTCCTTGCAACTATAAAAGGAGACCCCCTCCACACGAAATTCTCATCCCTTCTTTCTCTTCTCTCCCTCTCCAAAGCTCAAGAGAACCTTGTCCCACACTCGAGATGCTTCTTACAAGATAAAGTCAATTTTTCATCCCCTTTCTGAAGCGGATCCCACGACGACGACGACATGCTGCCCAATTCCTATTCTTCCACTTTGTCCTCCTTCGTCCTGCTCTGTCCTCCTTCGTCCAGGCATCGTCCCGTCTGGCTCATCCTCCAAGTGACCCACAAGGAGGATATCTCTCTCCCCATTCGTTTTACTGCTTTGTAGAATAGATTTACTACTTTCTGGAGTAGATTTACTACTTTCTAGTGTAATCATTTTCTCGCTTTTTAGTGTAATGAAAAATCTTTCTGATGATGAAATTCCATGTTCATTCTACATCTCTATTTGATTTTTGTTTGTAATATTCTCTCTCTTACTCTCTCTCTCCTCTATTTATTGTAAATATTTAGATAGTTCTAATCAATTAATTTACTTCGTGACAAATAGAACAAACGCTTGTTTTTAAATCAAACTCTGCATCCCTGTGTTCGACCTGGGATTTCCATTGCGGTATAAATTTTATTTGTTGAACACGAGTCCTTCGCTTTCAAACTACAACGACAGGTTATCAAAATCAAACACGTGAGCGAAGCAACTCGCGCGTTCAACACCTCCCTCATCTTTCGGCCAGCCTCAACACCTTCTCCACAAATATCTAATCTTCAGTCGTCCTCCCTCAACAAATGAAGCCATATATAGAAAAGGATTTTGAAAATCCCTTGAAGGGCGGATGGGAGGAGTTAAGAGGAGGCTGAGCAAAGGAGAGGGGTCGGTTCTTCTTCGCCACCTGAGGGGATATCCTTCTTCTCCACCAAGGAGAGGGCGGACACTATGAACCAAGCATGCACTGTGCACACCATTGCCCTCTTGCCCTTACTGCAGGCGCTACACCTACCCTCCCAAGCGCCCGCAGGCACTGCACCATATGCCTGCAGGCACCACGCCATCACCAAGCAACACTCCTAGCAGCAGTGTGCGTCAGCGCCCTTGCACCGCAAGCACACTAAAGGCGTGCCCCCTCCAGCGCCCTTGCGCGCCACCTTCCTCCGCCATCACGCTACTGCACCAAGTGCCCTTCACTGCACTGCCACAAAGCATTCCCTCCCCACGCACCTGCAACCTCCACCAACTGTCCACTGCACGCATGTGCCCTTGTAGACACCATCGCCCTCACACCCTCCACTACATGTCCAAAGCATGTGAGCGCCTTTGCAACCACGCCACTCTACACCATGCCTTCCAAGAATGCCTGCAGGCCAACACCTGCCCGTAGGCACTGCATCCATCGTGCCCTTCCAGCCTGCAGGCGCCCCACTCCAACCTGCCCTCGCCACGCAGGCACCCCCATGCTTCATCTTCTCCTGCAGGTGCATCCTCGCCAGCACCCGCAGGCAGCAGACGCCCACGCCCGTAGGTGCCACTCTCGCAGGCCACTCCAGCTGAGCACTAGCACACCTTGCGTGTGTGCCCAGCATGTAGCCACGTGGGCTACAGCAGTGCTGTTCTTCTTCTCCAAGCATGGCCTCCTCCTCCGATAGGGCAACAGGCCGGCGGCCATTCTCCTCCGTCCGACCGCCGTCGAACACGTCCGGCTACTGCGTCACCATCATTGCATAGCCCTCGTTGAGGTGCACCACCTCGTCGACTCTCGCTGCCAACAGTGCTTGGCCGTCTGATGTAAACATTTTTACACTACTTAAGATGTCTATTTATGCATGTTCTTAAGCATAGGATTGCATTGCATACTATAAATATTGCATAACATGCATCATCTTGCATTTAGATTAGCTTAAATAAAATGGAGGTTAATTATCTCCTTTTATGTTCTTGGATAGGGAAAACTTTTTATCAAGGCATTGGATCGAAGATCCAACCATACAGATGTGATCAGGGCGACGATTGGAGTTCAACGACTCCAAGATCGCCCTAATTAGACATCTGTAGCATCAGAGAGAGACCAGGGAACCGTAGAAGATCAAGGGCCAAGATGGTGTGAATCTTCACTTCAAACGACAAATCCGATCGCATGGATGGTTTCAAATCAACGATCGCAGCTTAACGGCGTGAAAATTGACTCAATCCGACAACCGTGGTGCCATCCACTTCATCCAGACGATGGATAGCCAAGATGGCACCACGTGGCGCCATCTCAACCACCCAACCGACCGCTGCACTCACCGCACCATCTCTTCCTCGTCTCTTCTCCACCGTTGGATGCGCATTCAACGGCTGTGGATGCACGCACCTGAATTTGCCTCTGTGACACAAGATCCGCTATAGTGCAGTGGGTGAACATGCTTGCGAGAAAGTGAGGTGTGGGTTCGAATCATGGCGAGCGGCTGTTGGGGCGTGGTGAGAGGGCGCAATTGACCACTCGATTGCGATCGAGCGGTCGTGTGCACGCAATTGCACTCATGGTGTATCGCATGCTGTGCCTCACGTGAGATCGCATACGGGTGGGTGCACGCGTTGTGGAGCAGGCAGAGGCATGAGATAAGCCATCTAATCTCATGATCGGATGGCTGAGATCGGTAGAACGTGTGAGTGCGTTACGCGCAAGGAGGCGAGTGGCCGCGCACTGGAGGTGCCCCACTACGCCCACGATGGGGCTTTAGCAATGGTTTATCTGTTACTAAAGACACCTGATTTAATGATTTTCAAATTAAAATAACCAAATTGCCCTCACTCCTTGCAACTATAAAAGGTGACCCCCTCCACATGAAATTCTCATCCCTTCCTTCTCTTCTCTCTCTCTCCAAAGCTCAAGAGAAGCTTGTCCCACACCCGGGATGCTTCTTGCGAGATAAAGTCAAATTTTTGTTTCCTTTTCGGAAGCAGATCCCACGACGACGATGACGTGTTGCCCCGTTCCAATTGTTCCCGCTTTGTTCTCCTTCGTCCTGCTCCATCCTCCTTTGTTCGGGCACGTCCCATCCGTCTCGTCCTCCAAGTGACCGTCGAGGAGGATATCTCTCTTCCCATTCTTTTTAATGCTTTCTAGAAAAGATTTACTGCTTTCTTGTGTAAACATTTTCCCGCTTTCTACTGTAATAAACAATCTTTCTGATGATGAAATTCCATGTTCATTCTACATCTCCATTTGGTTTTTGTAATATTCTCTCGCTCTCTTATTCTCTCTCTCTCTTCTATTTATTGTAAATAGTTAGATGGTTTCTAATCAATTATTCTACTCCGTGACAAATAAAACAAACGCGTGTTTTTAAATCAAACATCCACGCCCCTGTGTTCGACATGGGATTTTCATTTCGATATAAATTTTATTTGTTGAACACGAGTTCTTCGCTTTCTTACGACGACGACAGGTTTTTCAAAATCAAACACGCTAGCGTAGCAACCCGTGATTTCAACATTTTGGCACCATTGCTGGGGAGGCGATGTTGTTTGATTTTTCTTCGCGTTTTTACAACTTACGAATCATTTACCTCTCTCCTTTCTTAATGTGATTGTAGGTACACTTTTGAGATGAGCAAACGTGGTAGATTGGAGTAAAGTGCTGTGGAAGGTTCTATAAGTTATCCCCCACCACCCACCCAGTAGTTTTCATTTTACCACATAATAACACAAACATCAATCAACATAGGTGTTCTTATAAACTCTAAGGTTAGATTGTTTGTTGTTTGACACCTACACCTACCCCAACCTCCACATTTAAAAAGAAAAATAAAAAAAATCTCACTGAGGTACACAACCTCATCTGATTTTCAAACTCAACCAATAAACCAACCTTTGGAGCCGGTACAGACATCCAAACACATAATTGAGAAGAAATCAGATTAGGTAATCACTTGTGTGCCAAATTAAGTGGTGCAATATGCCAATTGTTTGAGTTGACTGGGCTGCACCACTTCAATTAAAATCAACTCATCAAGTAGCTGCCGATTAGGTTCAACTCGTAGGGATTTACCAGGCACTCCACATTCTTTTATGCTTTAAAGGAAAACATCTTCACCTGTGCTTTTAAAACTTGGTGTGCCAACAAAACTTGTTTGAAAACACCTAAAGTTGAATCTTAAAAGCTACTAAGTAGGATTTGAACCCTAAAATTCACCACATCAAAAGTAATCTTGATTGAAAATCACTGGTTGTGCACACACACACAAATCAATCAATCATTAGGGGCACAACCCATATAAAGGGCCCATCACATTCCAAAGCACATTCAAACCTAGCCCTAAATAAAATAGAGTAGATGTTGGCCTTAAGGATTTGACTCGCTCTTCAGAGCCCAGAACTAGATTATTTTCGATTAGTCTGTTTCTACTGTTCAATCTGATGTCTAGCTAGGGGAGCAAAATCAAATGATCCCGGCTGGAGGGTACAATAGGAACCAGAGGCGCAAGCTGAAGGAAGAACCTTCACCCCAGTCCCTCCTTTTAACTGATTGGATTCAACAGACAGAAGTAGATCAAATCATTCCTTTATCTCAAGATGGGTTTTGGCAGTCTATAGGTCTTTAGGCTAGCCCACTTAAGGACAGGTTTGATTGTTTGTATTGCAGGGAGCCTTCCATCCTCTCGTCTCTCATGAATCCTTCCACATATTACACGCATTCCCGCTCTTTCCCTCCAGTTTTGAATTATCCTCAACATGACGATTATCCCGATTCGTACTGTAATCAACAATCAGTTAGTTGGGATAACTCAGATTGGGGATACAGTTCTGAACCTCCGTGTTTCGGGTCTAACCCTGAACACTATGATTGTGATTTCTATCCTTCTCAGAGCCACATCGATTATAAATCGTCAACCTTTCATGAACAACCTAATACGATCTACAATCAAGAAGGATACATCGACCCTTACCCATCCTTTGATTACACTACCTTTAGGTCATCACCACCTCTTGAATAATCTGAAATGACCTATTATCAGGAAGGTTATAACGAAACTCAATTCGTTAATTCCCTTGCATTAATCCCAAACCTGCCCAACCCTGAACCAACTCATTTGGTTCAGGGTAACCAGGTTCAAGATAAGGTTTTGGCTAACTTGAGGAATGTCATACAATCTTTAGAAGTTCAGCCAATACCTTGCATTGAAAGATTGGAGCCTCTGATTGAAATGATTGATGATTTGAATAAGGATTTTTCGGATTGGCTCCAGGTTGTTAAGGATAAGAACCCAGGTGAGTTTCTACTTGGGAAGTCAGCAAAATTTAGGATGAGATTTGTGGTTGCTTTTGTTCAGTCGTGGGACCATTCCCAAGACGAACTCCCTTCAGCAGAGCCAATGTCAGAACCTACTGGGGCACTTGTTGGGGGGAACACGTGTTGCGGGGCTGACCAGATTGAATTAGAGCAACCAATTAAGGAAGATCTAATTTCTTCACCTGAGATCCCTGAGCCGAGGTACGAGGAAACATATGTCTCGATGGACCAGAATGTGTGTTGGTGCTAGAGCACCACGATCATTTGTTTTGATGATAACAAAACACGTGTTATTTAACATTTGCAATTTGAGTCCTAGATTTCAGGTCAATTGCAAATGTGGACGTGTTTAGACGGAGTTCAAGCTCGCATCCAGGATGGATTGGAGGAGCTTGACGGAAAACAGAGGAGGTTCGCGTGGAGCGACAGATTGAAGATAGAAGACAAGAAGAATAGGATAGATTCTTTTTAATCCTTTCATGTACTTTTATCTTTATTTTCTTGCTCTTTTTGATTCCTTAGAACATTATGTTAAAGAGCCTCAAAGTACCCTAAAAGTAGTCCTAGGAACACTTGCACAACCCTAGGATACTTAGGTTTTCTGTAGAATACTTAGAAAACCAATATAGGGTTCAAACAGCACTTCCAGACGTCTAATTCCCAAATCAGACGTCTGATAAAGAATGTTAAGACGTCTGACTGTTGTTTCAGACGTCTGACTGTTGTTTCAGACGTCTGATAACTGTTAGGCTGGACATAGTTAGTTCTGTCTGATGAAATCAGACGTCCAGACCTTAGACCAGACGTCTTAGAAGACGTCTGATGGATTTGCCAGACGTCCAATTAGTGGACCGTTGGCTGGCTTAGAAAACACTCAAGATTATGAACGTTAGAGCCTTATCAGACGTCCATAGGACTTTACAGACGTCTGATAAATGATCGTTTTGCCTCGGCTGACCCAAAATATCTTCTCAGAGATTTTCTAGCCGTTGCAACGTTTGGAAATCAATTCCCACAGTAAAAGTAGGTTTCCAGACGTCCAGACATAGTGCCAGACGTCCTATATGTCGTCTGATGGACTTGCACAAAAACCCTATTTAGATCTGATTCAAGTCAGGGAGAAACCCGCATAGAATCAGACGTCTGACCTTGAAATCAGACGTCTTAAAGTGGCCTTCCAGACGTCTGATGCCAGAGTTAGACGTCTGATAACCCTGTCAAATGTAATCATTGTCCTGATTTCGGCCTAATTCTCTTGGACTTTGTTCCCAACGGCTATAGAACCCTTTCTAAGCCTTCCAAAGCCTTCCTAAGGCCTCTATAAATAGAGGGGAGCCTTTGCAACACAAAAACACAAGATATACACTTAGAAAAAATACAAGACACACTTGGATACACTTAGCTACACACTTTCACACTCTTGTGTCTAAGAAGCTCTTGCTCTCTAAGCTCAAGTTCTACATCTTGAGAGCATCAAACCGTTGCGCACCCGCTCTCCCGCCGTTATCTACGAGAGCAAAGTTGCGTCGTTGCGTGGCTCACGCACCTGCGTCATCGTCGACGCACTCCTTGCAAAGGGGAGTTTCCTAAATCCTATAGAAGCTTAGGTTTATTACTTTGTTGGCTCTATAGGTTTGTTGTTTTATTTTACCTTTGTAATTTGGTTGGGTATTCGCTTTGCGAATTCCCGTCTCCTTCGTGGGACAAAATCCTTCTCGTGGAGAGAAGGGGTTGAGGAACGCTACCCTCGTACTTGTAGCGTGGTTGTATTGAGGTTGAATCACCCTCGTTTTAAGTGATTCGGTTTAGTGGACTTTGATCAACTAGGTTGATCGGAAAATCCTAACTCGAGACGGTTAGGTGGTGGTTTTCACCCGGTTTGGGTTTCCACCTAAAAATTCCTGTGTACATTTTGTGATTGCTTATTTTTGTGAGATTGCTTTATATATTTTCATTCCTCATTTTTTTTGTTACGCTAATCTCACCCCCTCCTAGTAGTAGGGAAGAACCTTCAATTGGTATCAGAGCAGGTCTTGCTGTTTCGGCGTAACAACCCGGCAAGAGATCAAATGGAGGGAAGCACATCAGCAATCAGGATCTCTGAGGGGCAGTCCACAACCCGTCCGCCGTTCTTCGACGGGAGCAACTACCCCTACTGGAAGTTGCGGATGAAGACCTGGCTTCAAGCCACCGACTTCACGGTCTGGGCCAGATGCGAGATGCCTTTCGACATCCCAGAAAAACCCGCGGGAGGCTACTCGCAGCAACAAATCCGTGAGCTCTCTTTAAACGCAAAGACCATGAACGCCCTTTACTGCGCGCTCAGCTCGGAAGAATTCAACAGAATCTCGCAGTGCGCCACCGCATACGAGATTTGGCACACACTTGAGGTAACTCATGAAGGTACCTCTAAGGTAAAAACCTCAAAAATTAATTTACTTTCTCAAGAATTTGAATCTTTTTCAATGAAATCTAACGAGTCTTTAAGTGAGATGAACACTAGGTTCACTCTCATTGTAAATAACTTGAAAGCTTTAGGAAAGACTTTCATCAAGGGGGAGCTTCAAGGGAAGCTTCTTCGTTCCCTTGGACCGGAGTGGGAACAGAAAGTCACCGCCATCGAGGAGGTGAACGAAATGGAGGAGCTCAACATGGAAGATCTCCTAGGCAATCTGATGGCCTACGAGACTAAGTTGAAGCAGAAGAAGAAGGATACACCGGAGCCTAAACCAAAGAAGACTCTCGCCTTCAGAGCCGCGTCGGATAGCGAGGTAAGTTCCGACGACGAAGACTTTAGAATTTTACTTAAAAATTTTTCCAAGTTTTGTAGGGAATTAAAGAAAAAGAAAAAGGAGAAGAAGGAAAGCCCGAGACGTTGCTACCACTGCAACGGGAAAGGGCATCTGCGACCAGAATGCCCTCTTCTCAAAAAGGAGAAAAAGAAGGAAAAGGAGAAGAAATCTAAGAAGAAGGCGTTCCAAGCCACTTGGGACGATTCTAGCTCGGAGGAAGACGAAGAAAAGACCATAGAAGAAGAAATCGCTTGCTTCGGCTTCATGGCCAGAGGAAGCGACAGCGAAAGCGAAAGCGACTCAGACAACGAGGTAAATCTCGATCTTCAAGAAGCTTTTAATGAACTTTTTGAGATTAGTAAATCACTTAGAATAGAAAATAAAAGCATTAAAAAGAACCTTAGTTTTCTTAAAAATGAAAATGATAGGTTAGAAATAAAACTTAAGGATCTAGAAGCTTGTCCTAAAAATAATAACCTCATCAATGAAAATAATAAGTTGATTGAGGAAAATGATAGTCTTAAGCTAGAAATTTCAGATTTAAAGACTAAGATGCAAACTATAGAAAAAGAAATTGCATGTCTTAGGGAAAATTCTAACAAATTAATCAACAAAGTAGACAAGTTTTATAGCCCTAAGGTCGAGATAGGATCTCCGTCAAGGAGACCCACTAACAAATCCGGATCCAAGCTTACTTGGATACCGAAGAAAAATCTGGAATCTTATTTTGTAGGATTCAGGGATAACTACAATACACAGGACTGGACCTACAAACTCAAGGCTGGTCAACTCGAGTTAGGAGAACTAAGGAGTAGACCAAGGAGGAGAACAAGAAGACCGACGAGATGGCGAACAAACGACGGACCCGCCGCACGTCGACCGCCAGATTGGAGACCGGCGCCAATGCCCGGGCCTCCAAGCTACGGATGGGAGCCCCATCCGATGTGGCATCCACCACCACCATTCGGGCCATTTTATTGGCCATGGTAGGTGAGGTAAAATTCTTAACCCTATCTTTTTATCATAAGCATTTAGATAGGGGGAGTTAAAAAATGATGAGCTAATTGTCAATTTTTAAGGGGGAGATGCAAGTTAGCTAAATTTCCTTTAGTAAGGGGGAGAAAAATAATAGCTATCTTGTTGTTACAAAAAGGGGGAGAATATCACCTTTGTTAAAATAAACTCATAGAAGACCATGTTTTAAGCGGGAGTTACAGGAAATATAAAATCAATTAAACCTTTTTGATAATGTCAAAAAGGGGGAGGATTTTTATGCATTATTATTTACGGTTTTGTCATCATCAAAAAGGGGGAGATTGTTGGTGCTAGAGCACCACGATCATTTGTTTTGATGATAACAAAACACGTGTTATTTAACATTTGCAATTTGAGTCCTAGATTTCAGGTCAATTGCAAATGTGGACGTGTTTAGACGGAGTTCAAGCTCGCATCCAGTACGGATTGGAGGAGCTTGACGGAAAACAGAGGAGGTTCGCGTGGAGCGACAGATTGAAGATAGAAGACAAGAAGAATAGGATAGATTCTTTTTAATCCTTTCATGTACTTTTATCTTTATTTTCTTGCTCTTTTTGATTCCTTAGAACATTATGTTAAAGAGCCTCAAAGTACCCTAAAAGTAGTCCTAGGAACACTTGCACAACCCTAGGATACTTAGGTTTTCTGTAGAATACTTAGAAAACCAATATAGGGTTCAAACAGCACTTCCAGACGTCTAATTCCCAAATCAGACGTCTGATAAAGAATGTTAAGACGTCTGACTGTTGTTTCAGACGTCTGATAACTATTAGGCTGGACATAGTTAGTTCTATCTGATGAAATCAGACGTCCAGACCTTAGACCAGACGTCTTAGAAGACGTCTGATGGATTTGCCAGACGTCCAATTAGTGGACCGTTGGCTGGCTTAGAAAACACTCAAGATTATGAACGTTAGAGCCTTATCAGACGTCCATAGGACTTTACAGACGTCTGATAAATGATCGTTTTGCCTCGGCTGACCCAAAATCTCTTCTCAGAGATTTTCTAGCCGTTGCAACGTTTGGAAATCAATTCCCACAGTAAAAGTAGGTTTCCAGATGTCCAGACATAGTGCCAGACGTCCTATATGTCGTCTGATGGACTTGCACAAAAACCCTGTTTAGATCTGATTCAAGTCAGGGAGAAACCCGCATAGAATCAGACGTCTGACCTTGAAATCAGACGTCTTAAAGTGGCCTTCCAGACGTCTGATGCCAGAGTTAGACGTCTGATAACCCTGTCAAATGTAATCATTGTCCTGATTTCGGCCTGATTCTCTTGGACTTTGTTCCCAACGGCTATAGAACCCTTTCTAAGCCTTCCAAAGCCTTCCTAAGGCCTCTATAAATAGAGGGGAGCCTTTGCAACACAAAAACACAAGATATACACTTAGAAAAAATACAAGACACACTTGGATACACTTAGCTACACACTTTCACACTCTTGTGTCTAAGAAGCTCTTGCTCTCTAAGCTCAAGTTCTACATCTTGAGAGCATCAAACCGTTGCGCACCCGCTCTCCCGCCGTTATCTACGAGAGCAAAGTTACGCCGTTGCGTGGCTCACGCACCCGCGTCATCGTCGACGCACTCCTTGCAAAGGGGAGTTTCCTAAATCCTATAGAAGCTTAGGTTTATTACTTTGTTGGCTCTATAGGTTTGTTGTTTTATTTTACCTTTGTAATTTGGTTGGGTATTCGCTTTGCGAATTCCCGTCTCCTTCGTGGGACAAAATCCTTCTCGTGGAGAGAAGGGGTTGAGGAACGCTACCCTCGTACTTGTAGCGTGGTTGTATTGAGGTTGAATCACCCTCGTTTTAAGTGATTCGGTTTAGTGGACTTTGATCAACTAGGTTGATCGGAAAATCCTAACTCGAGATGGTTAGGTGGTGGTTTTCACCCGGTTTGGGTTTCCACCTAAAAATTCCTGTGTACATTTTGTGATTGCTTATTTTTGTGAGATTGCTTTATATATTTTCATTCCGCATTTTTTTTGTTATGCTAATCTCACCCCCTCCTAGTAGTAGGGAAGAACCTTCAATGTGATGGATGATTTTGAGACATACATTAATATGGATTTCAACCTCTTTGATTCTGATGGTGAAGATTCACGTTAAGAAGTCTCACGTGAGTTTACAGAATATGATTTCTGCGAGACGATTTGGCCTGAGGAATCTAATAGGTCATTTGATTGCCCAATAACCGAGGAAACTGATCTTATTAGGGCTCACATTACGGATCCAGAATTGCATTTTCTGGAGGATTCAATCCAATGCCCTGATTTTCAGTTACACCCCGTTGAGCTTATCAGTGATTCTATTTTTGAGATAACTAGACCCAAGTCAATTCTGATTCAGCCACATCTTTTAGACTTGGAAAGTTCAGACGGGGTGATTAATATGCAGGAGGTTCCGGATTTTGACATTCTGAATGAGGAGGATAAGAGCTAGGAAATTTTGATTTGGGAAGCAAATTCCGGAGGAAGTAGAAGATTAAGTCTAAGGGTTCCAATTCATCTGAAATCATCAAACTAGGACCCTTACGACATTTGTTCTTAGGATGTCGAACCCAAGCACACATTCAATGATTATCTTTTTGAGCTTGATTTCTCTGTAACCTGACTTTTTTGTCTTGGGTTGCATCCTCATAAATCGCAGGCTCGACCATACTTGCATACTGATTTTAGGTTTTGGGTAATTTTTATCCAGAATCGGAGATATTCTCAATTATGGGGTATGGGTCTACATCACAATCTGGTCCACATTTGTTGACATCCGCTGATAGGTCAGAGGTTTCTTCTGTTTATTCTGATTCTGACCTGTACCTGTGAATTCTTTAATTCTCTTCTTTGCATAGTGTGCCTAGCAGAGGGCACTAAATTCAGCACGTATATAGTTCTTTTTAGTTTTTATCTCGAAGCAAATCTGGCATTCACGCAATTAAAGTGCTTTCTATGCTATTCCACTCTATTTTATGTGTTTTTAGTACAATGAGGACATTGCATTAGATAGGCATGGGGGGTGGATATTCATCTCTGAATTTATTCGTTAGCTCTATATATTTGTTTTATTTTCCTAAAAAAAAAATGTAATTAGGAAAGAGAACTTGGGTTTAAGAAAATTTTCAATCTTAGGAAATACTACATGATGATCTGAACGCAAAGACCCTTCAGGTCTTTGGACTTAATTATCCCGTGTATCCATTAAAATGTGGATTTCTTTTTCGAGTCCTCGCTAACCTGAATTCTATTTTAATTGGAGTAAGTAAGTTTGTGTGATAAGTACACGACTTCTCAACCTACCCTTCGATTTGAGGGAATTTTGAGTTTTAAGCATCTACACACATCTTGTCACTGACTCGTTGTTCGGCGATTTTAATGGAAATTGGGTAGCTAATAAACCTTCTAGGGTGATATGGTTGGCAAGTTGTCACGGGTAACAGCCCATTGGTAAGTTGTCCAGAGCCTAGTCACTGGACCTTTCTCTTTTTGCTGGCTTTGGGTAAATTTTAGACCAGGGAAGCCACCAACTTAAGAGAAAGAGAGTCAAAAAGAAAAGAAAAGAAAAGAAAAAAGTGAAATGAAAAAAATAAATAAATCGCACTTCGCCGCACAAGTATGGCTGGCAAGTTGTCGATGGTAACAGCTCATCGATCGGTTGTCCAGAACCCAGCTCAATAAATGCACTAAAAATTCCCAAAACACTTAGGATGAAGCGGAGAAGTGGAATAAACCGGGGAGATATACACTGAATTCACCCTTGTGTTGACCCCGTAAAAAGATAAAAGTAGGGAGAAAGCTACTGGTTGTAAAGATACACCTTTAGGCTGAATTCCCTCTTTTAGGTCACCTAAAGGCGTAGAAATCCGAAGTCTATGTTAATTGCCGGTCAATAAGTCTATCACATTCACAATAAGATGCTTAGAACTTAGGGTTCTCATCAAATCTTGGGTGAGTTGAATGACCGTAGAAAGCCACTCTTAAACCCTAAACTTGAAAATCCAAAAAAAAATTAGAAAAGAGGAAAAAGAGAAAAATAAATTTTTCTTTGAATAAGGCGAGGGCTTGAGGCGATGTGCATTTTGGCAAATACTCGAGCACTGTTGTGTCTTTGAAAGTTTAGATCCTAAGTAGATATTTTTCTTAGTGATTGAAAATAACTCAAGCCTAAATAATCCAACCTGATTCTTTTATAAATAGCATATAGTTTTTGATTGGGACTACCAAAAGATAGGCATGGGGGCATGATGTAAATATGTTTACACTACTTAAGATGTCTATTTATGCATGTTCTTATGCATAGGATTGCATTGCATACTATAAATATTGCATAACATACATCATCTTGCATTTAGAGTAGTTTGAATAAAATGGAGGTTAATTGTCTCCTTTCATGTTCATGGAGAGGAAAAATTTTTTATCGGGGCCTCGGATCAAAGATCCAACCATAAAGATGTGATCAGGGTGATAATTGGAGTTTAATGACTCCAAGATCGTCCTAATCATGCATCTATAGCATCAGATAGAGATCGGGGGACCCTATAAGATCAAGGGCCAAGATGGTGTGAATCTACACTTCAAACAACAAATCCGACTGCATGGATGGATTTAGATCAACGATCGCAACCTAACGGTGTAAAAATCGACTTAATCCGACAACCGTTGCACGATCTACATCATCCAGAAGATGGACGGCCAAGATGGTGCCATGTGGCGCCATCTCGGTGCCCAATCTACTGTATGCATCAGCAAAAGGCCTCTGCGTTAACCCTTCCCCGGTGTTGGATCAAGATCCAATGGCAACGATGCTCCCACGCTTAAGTTAAGCACTCGACACAAACGTGCCCACAGCACATTAGTCGAGCGCTCTAATGCGAAGCGTAAGCACATGTTCGATCCGCGCCGCACAGCAATTGGAGCGGAGGCGCACGCCTGATCGATCGTACGATCACGATCCAACAGCTGCGGGCGCTCGATAGCACCCACGCGCTATTGCACGCCACGCCTCACTCGAGATCGGACCCGGGCAGGCACGTAGAGGAGGCGGGCGGAGGCGCGACTTAAGCCGTCCGATCGTGAGAGCAGCTGAACGTGTGCGCGCGTTACGCGCGAGGTGGTGAGAGAGCACACACGCGCTGCCCACTACACCCACGATGGGGCTTTAGCGGAGGTTTTATCTGTCACTAAAGACCCTTGATTAAATGATTTTCAAATTAAAATGACTAAATTGCCCTCACTCCTTACAACTATAAAAGGAGACCCCCTCCACACGAAATTCTCATCCCTTCTTTCTCTTCTCTCCCTCTCCAAAGCTTAACAGAATCTTGTCACACACCCGGGATGCTTCTCGCAAGATAAAGTCAATTTTTCATCCCCTTTTGGAAGAGGATCCCGCGACGACAACAACGTGCTGCCCCATTCCCATTCTTCCACTTTGTCCTCCTTCGTCCTGCTCCATCCTCCTTTGTACAGGCGTTGTCCCGTTCGGCTCATCCTCCAAGCGACCGTCGAGGAGGATATCTCTCTCCCCATTCATTTTACTGCTTTCTAGAATAGATTTACTACTTTCTAGAGTAGATTTACTACTTTCTAGTGTAATCATTTTTCGACTTTCTAGTGTAATCAACAATCTTTCCGATGATGAAATTCCATGTTCATTCTACATCACTATTTGGTTTTTGTTTGTAATATTCTCTCTCTCTCTTACTCTCTCTATTAATTGTAAATATTTAGATAGTTCTAATCAATTAATTTACTTCGTGACAAATAGATCAAATGCATGTTTTTAAATCAAACGTCTGCCTCCCTGTGTTCAACATGGGATTTCCACTATGATATAAATTTTATTTGTTGAACATGAGTTCCTCGCTTTCAAACTACAACAACAGGCTTTCAAAGCCAAACACCTTAGCGAAGCAACTCGTGCGTTCAACACCTCCTGATGTAAACACATTTACACTACTTAAATTGTCTATTTATGCATGTTCTTAAGCATAGGATTTCATTTCATGATATAAATATTGCATAACATGCATCATCTTGCATTTAGAGTAGTTTGAATAAAATGGAGGTTAATTGTCTCCTTTTATGTGCTTTGACAGGGCAAATATTTTATCGGGACCTCTGATCAAAGATCCAACCATATGGATGTGATCAGGGTGGCGATTAGAGTTCAACGACTCCAAGATCACCCTAATCAGGCATCTGTAGCATCAAATAGTGACCGGGGAACCCTAGAAGATCAAGGGCCAAGATGGTGAAAATCGACACTTCAGATGACAAATCCAACCGTACGGATGAATTCGGATCGACGATCACAGCCCAACGACGCAAAAATCGAGTCAATCCGACATCCATGGCGCCATCTACAACTTCCAGAAGATGGATGGCCAAGATGGCACCACGTGGCGCCATCTCGACCGCCCAAACGGCCGCACGCATTCTACGAAGGCCCCGCACCCGCTCACTCTTCGCCGTTGGATCTTGATCCAACAGCTGTGGTCGGTCGCGCTTAAAAGCGTCCTCTCGACCATCGACGCCCCATAACATAGCGGTCGAGCGCGCTTTCGCGAGTGGCGGGCACGAGTTCGAGCCATAGCGAGGAGCTGGAAGGCGCGGGCAATTGAGGCGCGTGGAGCGTCAGATGGAGATCCAACGGCTACGCACGCCCGATAGCGCCAACGTGCTATTACACGCGCGGCATGGACGCACGATCGCACGCGGGCGGGCACAGCGCAGCGAGCGGAGATGCGTCTTAAGCCGTCCGATCTCGTGATCGGACGGCTGAGAATCAATGAACGTGCGATGGCGTTGAGCACGCGGGCAGCTGAATCGGCGCGCATGGGCGCGGAAGCTACGCCCACGTTGGGGGCTTTAGCGACAGTTTTATCCGTCACTAAAGACCCCTCATTTATTATTTTGAAGTTGTAATGTCCATTTTGACCCCACTCCTTGCAACTATAAAAGGAGACCCACTCCATACGAAATTCTCATCCCTTCCTTCTCTTCTCTACCCCTCCAAAGCTCAAGAGAAGCTTGTCCCACACCCGGGATGTTTCTCGCGAGATAAAGTCCAAATTTTCGTTCCCCTTCGGAAGTGGATCCCGCGATGACGACGGCGTGCTGCTCCATTCCCGTTCTTCTATTTCGTCCTCCTTCATCCTGCTTCGTTCTCCTTCGTCCAAGCATCGTCCCGTCTGGCTCTTCCTCCAACCAATCGTCGAGGAGGATAACTTCTCTCTCCCATTCTTATTTACAGCTTTTCTAGTGTAGAATTTTTCCTGCTTTACAATGTAATTGATTTCCCGTTTTCTAGTGTAACTTTTATTTAGTTTGATTGTATAAATAGTTGAAATATTGAATGCATGTTCTCTTTCTCTCTCTCTCTTTCTTTTAGTCGGATAGCTCCATTGTAATTATATCGCCTTGCTTATCAAAAATCCTAAAAAAATATAATTGCGAATATAGATCAATGTAGCCTCCCTATGTTCGACCCGGAATTATTTTCGGTATAAATTTTATTTGTTGAACACGAATTCTTCGCTTTCAAACTACAATGACAGGCTTTCTAAAACCAAACACGTTAGCGTAGCCATTCGTATACGTTCAACATTTTGGCGCCGTTGCCAGGGAGGCAATGATTTCCGATCTTTCCTTCGCATTTCTTGCACTTTATTTGTTTTCTAACTAGCTTTCTCTTGTGTCTATTGTTTTGCAGAGACCTCCATCAAGGAATCAACAAGCGGTAGACTAGAGTAAAGTGCAGTTGAAGACAACTGTAAGTGTTTCCCCATTCTTTCCCCCTCCATAGATTTCATTCGCCACATTAAATCCAAATTCCAATTAACCTAGGAGTTTGCATAAATCCTAGGAATAGTTTGGTTGTTTGGATTTCCACTCACATTCATTCCACCCTCATTCATAAAAAAATAACAAAAAGATAATCTTGTAGGGTAATTTCCAACAAACACACAACACACACCCACATTCAAGGCACTTGATCAATTTGATTTGTTTTCTACTCAACCGGGTTCTGATCTGTGGAACCGGTACACACAAAGCAACACATAACAGAGTAGAAATTATTCTAGGTTAACCATTTTTGAGTGCCTAACTTAGTGGTGCATTTGTGACCAATTGTTTGAGTTGTTTGGGCCGCACCACTTTATTTAAAACCAACTCATCAAGTAGCTCCTCCTTAGTGTTTTCAATCTAGGTATATTCCAGGCACTCCACTTTCTTTCTGATTTTAAAGGAAAACAATCTTCACCCGTGTTTTACAATTTGGTTTGCCTAGAAACTTGAATGCAATTCACCTAATTTGAAACCCTAAAAGCTAGTTAAGCAAGATTTGAACAATAAAATTCACTCATTATCAATAATCTTGCTTGAAAACCTTGGTTGTGCACGCACTTACATAAATCTCAATCAATCATTAAAGGCACAACCCATTGTAAGGGCCCATCACATCCCATAAGCACCACAATCCCAGGCCTTAATAAAATTGAGTAGACGTTGGCCTTAAGGTTTGATTCGCTCTTCAGGGCCTAGTCTGAGATTGTTTTTGATTAACCTACTTGTACTGATTAATCTGATGTCTAGCTAGGGGAGTAGCGTCAAACGACTGCGGCTGGGGGGTACACTAGGAACTGGAGGCGAAAGCCAAAGGAAGAACCTTCTCTCCAGTCCCTCCTTCTAACTGGTTGGATTAAACAGGCGCAAGTAGAGTAAATCATTTACAGTCTTAAGGCAGGTTTTGGGAGTCAGTAGATCCTTAGGCTACCCCACTTAAGGACAGCCTTGTTTTGTTGTGCTGCAGGGTCCTTATCCCCAGTCCTTCCGACCTTCTCCAAGTTTATGCTGGGAAGACGGTCATTGAATCCTCGATTGGAAGGACCGTTAGAACATTCTAGGATGCACAAGTTAGATTTTGGTCAATTTGATCCCATGGCCGAACAACAGCCTCCTCTGCTTGGAAATCCACAGGAAGAATTTCGAAGGTAGTTGGAACAAATGCAGAGAATGCAGGAATGGTTCCAGAGAATGCAGGGCGCTCAGCCCTTGAAGGATTTTTATGATCCTTCAAATTACGGGGAACGTCCCGACGTCCAGATTCCAGCCGGTGACGTAGAAATCAATCCCCAGGTGTTAAGCCTGATTAAACATTATCATGGGCTTGGCTCCGAAGATCCGTTTCAACACTTGGAAGATTTGACCACTTTGGTCCAGACCACCAAGGCTCGAAACATAAACGAGGAGCAAATGATCATGAGGCTCTTCCCCACTCTCTTAGGGATAAGGCCACGCATTGGTATAGGACAATAGGAAGACCAATTACAACTTGGAATGAGTTGAAATCGGCCTTTATGAAGAAATTCTTCCAAGTCGGTCGTACCAATGCTTTGAGACGAGCAATCACTACCTCTACCCAGCGGCCGGGGGAGCAGTTTCATGTGGCCTGGGAGCGATTCCTGGACTTATTGCGGAGGTGTCCACAGCACGAGGTGCCAAAATGGCAACTCGTGCAAATCTTCTATCATGGGTTGAATGAGCAACTTAGAAACCATGTGTATGCTTCTTGCAGAGGCAATTTCCTCAATAAAGATGCAGATAGTGCACATGATTTATTTGAGGAAATGACTGAGAATTCAATTAATCATGCCTCCATGGATACTTTTAACCGGTCCCAGCAACCCAGATCAAATGTCAATGAAGTGCATGACTTTCATTCATTTGATATGGAATTGATTTGTAATAAACTTGATAAGGTGGACTTGGTTGCTAAAAAAATGGAAGAGTAGATGGCTAGCAATTCTGTTAACAACTCTCAATCCACTCAATCCCAAAATTCGAGATTCCATTCCTCACGAGCTCCTTCTGGATGGGAGTTCATGAATCAACTCGATGCGACTCAACCTATGAGTCAGCATTTTTCTGAACCCCATGGGTTCCCAACTGAGGCCTTTGATCCCAGTTTTTCTGATCTTTCCCTTTCTTTCTCTCCATCCTCACCCTATGAGTATGTCTGTGCTGTACAAGAGAATGTTAGATCCAACCCCTACTCGAATGCCTATAATCCAGGTTGGAGAAACCACCCTAACTTCTCTTGGAAAAATTCGGGGCAACAGACCTAATTCCGACCAGGCAACTATGCTCCGCAACGACCAATGGATCAGGGTCAAGTATATACTTTGTTGCCTCCGAATCAGGTCAATCAGCCAGCTTGGAATGCCGGTTGATGTAAACACATTTACACTACTTAAAATGTCGATTTATGCATGTTCTTAAGCATAGGAATGCATTTCATGATATAAATATTGCATTACATGCATCATCTTGCATTTAGAGTAGTTTGAATAAAATGGAGGTTAATTGTCTCCTTTTATGTCCTTGGACAGGGCAAATATTTTATCGGGGCCTCGGATCAAAGATCCAACCGTATGGATATGATCAGGGCGACGATTGGAGTTCAACGACTCCAAGATCGCCCTAATCAAGCATCCGTAGCATCAGATAGAGACCGGGGAACCCTAGAAGATCAAGGGCAAGGATGGTGTAAATCCGCACTTCAGATGGAAAATCCGACCACACGGATGAATTCGGATCGACGATCGCAGCCGAACGACACAAAAATCGAGTCAATCTGACATCCGTGGCACCATCTACAACTTCCAGAAGATGGACGGCCAAGATGGCGCCACGTGGCGCCATCCCAGCCGCCCAATCGGCCGCAGGAGTCCTGTGAAGACCACGCAACGTCTCCTCTCCGCCGTTGGATCTCGATCCAACGGCTGCGGTCGCGCGCGTTTAAAAACGTCCGTGCGACCATTTCGCCGCGTAGCGCAGCGGCTACGCAGCTGCGGGCGAAGCGGAGGTCGCGGGTTCGAGCCGCGGAGAGGGGGGTCGAAGGCGCGGGCGAGCGGGCGCGCATGAGCGTCGGATGAAGATCCAACGGCCGCGCGCGCCCGATAGCGCCGACGCGCAATTGGACGCTCTGGTGGGCGCGCGATCGCACGCGGGCGGCGCGCTACGCAGCGGGCGCGGACGCGATCTAAGCCGTCCGATCTCGCGATCGGACGGCTGAGACGACGCGGACGTGCGTCTGCGTTACGCGCGCAGGCCAGCCGAGCGGGCGCGCGTGGGTGCGGCGGCGACGGCGACGGCGGGGCTTTAGCGACGGTTTTATCCGTCACTAAAGACCCCTTATTTATTATTTTGAAGATGTAATGTCCATTTTGCCCCCACTCCTTGCAACTATAAAAGGAGACCCCCTCCATACGAAATTTTCATCCCTTCCTTCTCCTCTCTACCTCTCCAAAGCTCAAGAGAAGCTTGTCCCACACCCGGGATGCTTCTCGCGAGATAAAGTCCAAATTTTCGTCCCCCTTCGGAAGTGGATCCCGCGACGACGACGGCGTGCTGCTTCGTTCCCGTTCTTCTGCTTCGTCCTCCTTCGTCCCGCCTCGTTCTCCTTCGTCCAGGCGTCGTCCCGTCCGGCTCGTCCTCCAAGCGACCGTCGAGGAGGATAACTTCTCTCTCCCATTCTTATTTACAGCTTTTCTAGTGTAGAATTTTCCTGCTTTATAGTGTAATTGATTTCCCGCTTTCTAGTGTAACTTTAATTTCGTTTGCTTGTATAAACAATTGAAATATTGAATGCATGTTCTCTTTCTCTCTCTCTCTCTCTCTCAATTTGATAGCTCCATTGTAATTATTTCGCCTTGTTTATCAAAAATCCTAAAAAAAACATAATTGCGAATATAGATCAACGTAGCATCCCTGTGTTCGACCCGGAATTCTTATTTCGGTATAAATTTTATTTGTTGAACACGAATCCTTCGCTTTCGAACTACAACGACGGGTTTTTCCAAAAACCAAACACGTTAGCGTAGATTCTCTCTCAACACCGGTCAACCCGCAGGGTAGGCTGATTTGAACCATCAAATGGTAGAGATGCATGGATCTATGCTCCAGCTCATGCAACAAATGAAAAGCTCGTTGGACAACATGAAATCTGGGCTCATTGCTAAGTCTCGTCAACCTGGATCTCTACTATCCCAACCCGTACCCAACTCGCGAAACATTATAAATTCGGGCAATCAAGCCCAAGGGTGCGAAAATCGGAGGGACCCGCACGCACATGCTCAGGTGGTTGAGCAGGGTTCCTCGTCTTCTTCTTCTGCAAATCAACAATTCATGGTCAATCAAACCCCTCCAATCTTTCCTAATCCTCCACAAGACCCAAATTCTTACGCTTCTGCAAATTCTGTAACTTTAAGGAGAGGTAAGAAGACTCAGGATCCACAACCACACTATTCTGATCTTATGAATCCTAAAGAATCTGAGGAGAGAGAGGAGAATTCTAGAGGAAAAATCAAGGCTCAAGAACCTGATTCCAAAGATCTGACTCATGTTCCTTTTCCTGAAGCCTTAACCAAAGAAGTCTATTGATAGCAATGAGAAGCTTCTGAATTTATTTAAGAATGTTGAGATCAATATCCCGCTCCTTGATGCTATTAAGGACATACCGGCCTACGCAAGATTTTTAAAGGAATTATGTACACAAAAGCGTAAGTCGAGAGAATCTATTCCGAGGAAGGTGGTACTCTCCGAGTAGGCTAGTTCTGTTATCCTGCACTACCTACCTCAGAAAAAGAGATCCTGGTGCTCCTATGATTTCTTGCATTATTGGAGATTACACATTTGATAGAGCACTTTTGGATCTTGGTGCATCCATCAACCTAATTCCGACTTCTCTTTATGAGAAGTTTAGGTTAGGTGAACTTCGGCCAACTTCAGTAACGCTACAGTTAGCGGACCGTTCGGTCACAAAACCGTGAGGCGTTATTGAAGATGTTATAGTTAAGGTCAAGGATTTCTATTTTCCTGTAGATTTCCTTGCCCTTGACATGGATGTACCAGATAATCTGAGGAACATGCCCATCATTCTGGGGCATCCGTTCCTGGCTACCGCAAAGGCCAACATTAATTGTGAAAGTGGTAGTATGGAAATCGCCTTTGGGGACCAACGAATAAAATTGGATATTTTTAAGGTGATCAACAAATTTGAGGATTGTGGATTTATTAAGGAACTTGATGAGGATAATGTTAATATTGAAACTTGTTTGACAGTTTCTTCAATTGAAAGTTCCTCTTTGGTTGATGAATTTGACCCGCAACCCTCTGACCTGACATCTTCGGAAGAGGTTACTGATTTTGTTCACTCACAACCTCTTCCTCTTATTGAATCTTCAGCATCTACCCTACCATCAATCATCACCCCACCCCGGCTTGAATTGAAACCATTGCCCGAGAATTTAAAATATCAATTTTTAGGACCTCAGAATATGCTCCCTATGATTATTAGTGCTAAATTGACAATGGAGCAAGAGATTAAATTGATTATGGTCCTAAAGGAACATAAGGAGGCAATTGGTTGGACCATTCATGACCTCAGGGGGATCGAGCCATCTTACTGTAATCATAGAATATTTTTGGATGATAGATCCCACCCTTCTCGCCAGATGCAGAGGAGATTGAGTCCAAATATGCGAGAAGTGGTAAAAAAGGAAATCATCAAGTGGCTCGATGCAGGAATTATTTATCCAATCTCTGATAGTCCCTGGGTAAGTCCCGTTCAGATTGTTCCAAAGAAAGCCGGGATTACTGTTGTGACTAATGAGAAAGGAGAATCTGTCACAACTCGTTCAGCTTCCTCTTAGAGAGTTTGTATTGATTATAGGAAGCTGAGCACAGCCACTAAAAAGGATCATTTTCCTCTGCCCTTCATTGATCAAATCTTGGAAAAATTAGCCGGGCAGAAGTACTTCTGTTTTCTTGATGGCTACTCGGGATACAACCAAGTTTCTATCCATCCCGAGGATCAGGAAAAAACTACTTTCACCTGTCCCTACGGAACCTTTGCTTTTCGTAGGATGCCTTTCAGGTTATGCAATGCACCTGCACTTTTCAAAGGTGTATGCTAACTATATTCTCCGACATGGTGGGAGAGTTTATGGAAGTCTTCATGGATGATTTCTCTATTTTTGGAGAATCATTTGACTCTTGTTTGGCTAATTTGGAAATGATTCTTAAGCGATGTATCAAGACACGACTGGTCCTTAGCTGGGAAAAGAGTCATTTCATGATCCAAGAGGGCATCGTTTTGGGTCATGTAATCTCTGAACGGGGAATTGAAGTGGACAAAGCTAAGGTTGATGCGTTCACTAAACTTCCTCCTCCCACATCTGTTAAACAAATAAGATCATTTCTTGGCCATGTGGGATTTTATCGAAGATTCATCGAGGATTTCTAGAAGGTTGCTCGTCCTTTGAGCAATCTTCTTGCCAAAGAAACACCGTTTGTTTTTGACGAATCATGCTGAAAGGCATTTGATTTTCTGAAAACGGCAGTCACCTGTGCTCTAATTTTGCAACCACCAATTTGGACAGCCCCATTTGAGATCATGACCGACACTTCTGATTACGCGGTCGAGGTTGTCCTGGGTCAGAAAATTGATTGAATGCCCTCTGTCATTTACTACGGTAGTAAAACTCTGGATGAAGCCCAAAGGAATTACACTGTTACTGAAAAGGAATTACTAGCTGTAGTATTTGCTTTGGAAAAATTCAAGGCTTATCTCTTAGGATCTCATGCTATCGTTTATACCTACCACTCGGCCTTGAGACATCTCTTGGCTAAAAAGGATGCTAAACCCCTGCTTATTCGTTGGATTCTTCTTCAAGAATTTGATCTTGAAATCAAGGATAAAGATGGGGTACAAAATGTGGTGGCGGATCATTTGTCGAGACTCCTAGGTGATTCTTCTTGTCCGGACATTTCGATTGCTGACACTTTTCTGGACGAAACCATTCTTACAGTTTTAGGTGTCCACACCCCATGGTTTGCTGACATTGTTAACTATTTGGCCGTTAGTCGAATCCCCCAGGATTGGACAAAGCAACAACAGGATAGACTCAAATCTGAGGCCAAATACTACTTTTGGGAGGACCCTGAATTGTTTCGCATCGACTCTGATCAGATTATTCGCTGATGCATACCGGAGAATGAATTCAACAGTATACTCGAGTTCTGCCATGCATCTGGGTGTGGTGGACATTTCTCCGGGAGAAAGACGGCTGCAAAAATCTTGCAATCTGGCTTCTATTGGCCGTCTTTATTCAAGGATGCCCAGGAATTCTCAAGGTCATGTTCTCGATGTCAGTCACTCGGGAACATAACTAAGAGAGACATGATGCCCCTAAACCCTATTCTTCCTGTAGAAATTTTCGATGTTTGGGGCATCGATTTCATGGGACCCTTTATCCCTTCATTTGGACATCAGCACATTCTTGTTGCTGTTGATTATGTGTCCAAATTGATTGAGGCGATTCCCACCCAAACCAATGACCACAAGGTGGTCATTAATTTTGTCAAGAACAATATCTTCAGTAGGTTCGGGATTCCGAGGGCTATCATCAGTGATGGTAGCACTCATTTTACTAATGCCCAATTCTAGAATTTATTGGCCAAATACGGGGTTAATCATCGAATTTCCACACCTTACCATCTCCAGACGAATGGACAAGCCGAGATCTCCAATCGAGAGATCAAGAACATTATGCAAAAAATGGTTAGGGCTGATCGCAAGGATTGGACTCAAAAGCTTGAGGATGCTCTTTGGGCATACCGTACGACGTATAAAATGCCCATCGGCATGTCTCCATTCCGTTTGGTGTATGGAAAGGCTTGCCATCTACTCGTAGAAATTGAACATAGGGCATTCTGGGTAATCAAACAATGCAATTTAGATCTGAATCTAGCTGGGAAGACCAGGAAACTCCAACTATCTGAGTTGGAGGATCATAGAAGTGATGCTTATGAGAATGTTAAGATCTACAAGACTCAGACCAAAGCTCTACATGATCAATTGATTTCCCGCAAGAGCTTTGAGCCAAACCAAAAGGTCTAGTTATTCGATTCTAAACTTAAGCTCCTTCCTGGCAAACATAGATCTAAATGGAATGGCCCATTCATAATTGATCAGATTTTTTCAAATGGTACCGTTCAGATTTCTGAACCAAAGATGGGTAACACCTTTAAAGTCAACGGTCAACGTTTGAAGCCTGTTGTTGACCATAATCTTCCAGAACCTATCTTAGACTCTGTTGCTCTAGCCATTCTGTGACTTCTTTGGCTGGACTTTGCCTAGCTGACGGCATTAAACTCAGCAGATGTACATATGACACAAGGCTGATATAAGCTTCTTTTCCAGGTGACATCTTTCTTATTCTACCCTTTCTTTCATGTCTCTTTTTCAATGAGGACACTACATTAGCTAGGCATGCAGGGGTGGATTCATTTTTGAATTATTTGGTCAGCTTTGTGAAATCTATACAAATTATTTTTCTCTTCTTATTTAAATAGAAAAAAAAAAATTAGGAAGGATTAGTTGGACATTAGGACTTTTCAATCCTAAGAGATTTTACATTAGGATCTGAACACAAAGACCCTTCAGGGCTTTGGACTTAATTAGCCTATGTATCCACTAAAATGTGGATTTGTCTTTGAGTCCTCGCCATCTTAATTCTATTATAATTGGAATAGATAAGTTTGGGTGATAAGTATACGACTTATCAACCCACCCTCTGATTTGAGGGAATTTTGAGTCTTAAGCATCTGCACACTTTCTTTGCACTGACTCGTTGTTCGACGATTTTAACGGAAATTGGGTAGCTAATGAGCCTTCTAGGGTGATATGGCTGGCAAGTTATCGTGGGTAACAGCCCATAGGTAGGTTGTCCAATGCCCAGTCACTGAACCTTTCTCTTTTTACTGCCTTTTGGTAAATCTTAGACCAGGGAAGCCACCTACTTAAAAAAAAAAAAAATCAAAGGAGGAAAAAAAAAGAAAAGAGAAAGAAATAAGCCACACTTAGCCGCACGAGTATGGCTGGAAAGTTGTCGGTGGTAACAGCTCATTGACTAGTTGTCCAGAACCCAGCTCAGTAAATGCAGTAAAATTTCACCAAACACTTAGGAAGAAGCGGAGAAGTAGAATAAACTGGGGAGATATACACTGGATTCACTCTTGTGTTGACCCTGTAAAAAATAAAAGTAGGGAGAAAGCTACCGGTTGTAAAGATACACCTTTAGGCAGAAGTTTTTTTTTTTTAGGTCACCTAGAGACGTAGAAATCCGAAGTCTGTTTTAATTGTCGGTCAACGAGTCTATCACAATCACAATAAGATACTTAAAACTTAGGGTTCTCATCAACTCTTGGGTGAGTTGAATGGCCGTAGAAAGCCACTCTTAAACCCTAAAATTTGAAAATCCAAAAAAAAAATTAGAAAAGAGTAAAAAGAGAAAAAGAAATTTTTCTTTGAATAAGGCGAGGGCTTGAGGCGGTCTGCATTTTGCTGATACCCGAGCGCTGTTGTGTCTTTGAAAGTTCAGTTCTTAAGTAGACAATTTCTTAATGATTGAAAATAACTCAGGTCCAAATAATCTAACCTAATTCTTTTATAAATAGCATATAGTTTTTGCTAGGGACTGGCAAAAGATAGGCATGGGGGTATGATGTAAACACATTTACACTACTTAAAATGTCTATTTATGCATGTTCTTAAGCATAGGATTGCATTTCATGATATAAATATTGCATAACATGCATCATCTTGCATTTAGAGTAGTTTGAATAAAATGGGGGTTAATTGTCTCCTTTTATGTGCTTGGACAGGGCAAATATTTTATTGGGACCTCGGATCAAAGATCCAACTGTATGGATGTGATCAGGGTGGCGATTGGAGTTCAACGACTCCAAGATCGCCATAATCAGGCATCCATAGCATCAGATAGTGACTGGGGAACCCTAGAAGATCAAGGGCCAGGATGGTGAAAATCCACACTTCAGATGACAAATCTGATAGAACGGATGAATTTGGATCGATGATCGCAGCCCAACGACACAAAAATCGACTCAATCCGACATCCGTGGCACCATCTACAACTTCCAGAATATGGGCGGCCAAGATGGCACCACGTGGCACCATCTCGACCGCCCAAACGGCTGCACGAATTCTACGAAGGCCCCGCACCCACTCGCTCTCCGCCGTTGGATCTTGATCCAACGGCAGTGGTCGACCGTGCCTAAAAGCATCCGCTCGACCATCCACGGCCCATAGCGCAGCGGTCGAGTGCGCTTTCGCGAGCGGCGGGCACGAGTTCGAGCCGCAGCGAGGGGCTGGAAGGCACGGGAAATTGAGGCACGTGGAGCGTCAGATGGAGATCCAACGGCTGCGTGCACCCACTAGCGTCGACACGCTTTTACACGCGCGCCATGGACGTGCGATCGCACGCGGGCGGGCATAGTGCAGCCGGCGGAGATGCATCTTAAGTCGTCCGATCTCACGATCGGACGGCTGAGAATCAATGAACGTGCGATGGCGTTGAGCGTGCAGGCAGCTGAAGCGACGCGCGTGGGCGCGGAAGCTACGCCCACGTTGAGGGCTTTAGTGATGGTTTTATCTGTCACTAAAGACCCCTCATTTATTATTTTGAAGTTGTAATGTCCATTTTGCCCCCACTCCTTGCAAATATAAAAGGAGACCCCCTCCACACGAAATTCTCATCCCTTCCTTCTCTTCTCTACCCCTCCAAACCTCAAGAGAAGCTTGTCCCACACCCGGGATGCTTCTCGCAAGATAAAGTCCAAATTTTCATTCCCCTTCGGAAGTGGATCCCACGACGACGACGGTGTGCTGCTCCTTTCCTGTTCTTCTGCTTCATCCTCCTTCGTCCTGCTTCGTTCTCATTCATCTAGGCATCGTCCCGTCCAGCTCGTCCTCCAAGCAATCGTCGAGGAGGATAACTTCTCTCTCCCATTCTTATTTACAGCTTTTCTAGTGTAGAATTTTTCCTGCTATATAGTGTAATTGATTTCCCGCTTTCTAGTGTAACTTTTATTTAGTTTGATTGTATAAACAGTTGAAATATTGAATGCATGTTCTCTTTCTCTCTCTCTCTTTCTTTCTCTCTCTCTCTCTCTCTCTTTCTTTCAGTCTGATAGCTCCATTGTAATTATATCGCCTTGCTTATCAAAAATCCTAAAAAAATATAATTGCGAATATAGATCAACATAGCCTCCCTGTGTTCGACCCTGAATTCTTTTCGGTATAAATTTTATTTGTTGAACACGAATTCTTCGCTTTCAAACTACAACGACTGGTTTTCTAAAACCAAACACGTTAGCGTAGCCATTCATATACGTTCAACACCTCCCTCATCTTTCGGCCAGCCTCAACACCTTCCCCACAAATATCTTATCTACGACCATCCTCCCTCAACAAATGAAGCCATATATAGAAAAGGATTTTGAAAATCCCTTGAAGGGTGGAAGAGAGGAGTTAAGAGGAGGCTGAGCAAAGGAGAGGGGTTGGTTCTTCTCCGCCCCCTAAGCGGATATCCTTCTTCTCCACCATGCAGAGGGTGGACACTATGAACCGAGCATGCACTGTGCACACCATTGCCCTCTTGCCCTTACAACAGGTGCTGCACCTACCCTCCCAAGTGCCCGCAGGCACTGCACCATACGACTGCAGGCGCCACGCCATCACCAGGCAATGCTCCTAGCAGTAGTGTGCATTAGCGCCCTTGCAGTGCAAGCGCACTACAGGCGTGCCCCCTCCAGCGCCCTTGCACGCCACCTTCCACCGCCATCATGCTACTACACCAAGTGCCCTTCACCGCACTGCCATAGTGCATTCCCTCACCGCGTACCTGCAACCTCCACCACTTGTCCACGGCACTCACGCGCCCTTGTAGCCACACCATCGCCCTCGTGCCCTCCACTACATGTCCAAAGCACGCGAGCACCTTTGCAACCATGCCACTCTTCACCATGCCTTGCAAGCATGCCTGCAGGCCACCACCTGCCCGTAGGTGTTGCATCCTTCGTGCCCTTCCTGCCTGCAGGCGCCCCACCCTGCCCTCGCCACGCAGGCACACCTGTGCTTCATCTTCTCCTGTAGGTGCACCCTCGCCAGTGCCTGCAGGTAGCAAACGCCGCGCCCGTAGGCGCCAAGCCTGCAGGCCACTCCAGCTAAGCCCTAGCGCACCTTGCGCTTGCGCCCAGCGTGTAGCCGCGTGGGTTGTAGCAGCGCTATTCTGCTTCTCCAAGCACGGCCTCCTCCTCCGATAGGGCCAACAGACCGGCGGCCATTCTCCTTTGTCCGGCTGCCGCCGGCCACCTTCGGCTGCCGTGTCACCACCATTGCATAGCCCTCGTCGAGGCACACCACCCAGTCGACTCTCGCCGCCAACTGTGCTTGGCCGTTTGATGTAAACATGTTTACACTACCTAAGATGTCTATCTATGCATGTTCTTAAGCATAGGATTGCATTGCATACTATAAATATTGCATAACATGCATCATCTTGCATTTAGATGAGTTTAAATAAAATGGAGGTTAATTGTCTCCTTTTATGTTCTTGGATAGGGCAAACCTTTTATCGGGGCCTCAGATTGAAGATCCAACCGTACAAATATGATCAGGGTGACGATTGGAGTTCAAAGACACCGAGATCGCCCTAATCTGACATCTGCAGCATCAGATAGAGATCAGGGAACCCTAGAAGATCAAGGGTCAAGATGGTGTGAATCTGCACTTCAAATGACAAATCTAACCGCATGGATGGATTCAAATCAACAATCGCAGCCTAACGATGCAAAAATCGACTCAATCCGACAACTGTGGTGCCATCTACTTCATCCAGAAGATGGACGGCCAAGATGACGCCACGTGGTGCCATCTCAACCGCCCAACCGGCCGCTGCACTCACCGTACCATCTCTTCCTCATCTCTTCTCTGCCGTTGGATGCGCATCCAATGGCTATGGATGCACGTGCCTGAATTCGCCTCCGCGACACAACATCTGTTGTAGCGTAGCGGGTGAGCACGCTTACGAGAAAGTGAGGTGCAGGTTTGAATCGCGGCGAGCGACTGTTGGGATGCGGTGAGCGGGCACGATTGACCACTCGATTGCGATCGAGCAGCCGCACGCGTGTAATTGCGCTCACGGTGTATAGCACGCCGCGCCTCACGCGAGATCGCACGCGAGCAGGCGCGCGCGTTAAGGAGCGGGCAGAGGCATGAGATAAGCCATCCGATCACACGATCGGACGGCTTAGATCGGTAGAACATGTGTGTGCATTACGTGAGAGGAGGCGAGTGGTCGCGCACGGGCGGTGCCCCACTACGCCAACGATGCGGCTTTAGCGATGGTTTTATCTGTCACTAAAGACCCCTGATTTAATGATTTTCAAATTAAAATGACCAAATTGCCCTCACTCCTTGCAACTATAAAAGGAGACCCCCTCCACACGAAATTCTCATCCCTTCCTTCTCTTCTCTCTCTCCCCAAAGCTCAAGAGAAGCTTGTCCCACACCCGAGATGCTTCTCATGAGATAAAGTCAAATTTTCGTCCCCCTTTTGGAAGCGAATCCCGCGATAATGATGACGTGCTGCCCCATTCCAGTTCTTCCCGCTTTGTTCTCATTCGTCCTGCTCCGTCCTCCTTTGTCCAGGCGTCGTCCCGTCCGGCTCATCCTCCAAGTGACCGTCGAGGAGGATATCTCTTCCCCATTCCTTTTACTACTTTCTAGAATAGATCTACCGCTTTCAAGTGTAATCATTTTCCCGCTTTCTAGTGTAATAAACAATCTTTCTGATGATGAAATTCCATGTTCATTCTACATCTCTTTTTTATTTTTATAATATTCTCTCTCTCTCTTATTCTCTCTCTCTCCTCTATTTATTGTAAATAATTAGATAGTTTCTAATAAATTATTCTGCTTCTGATAAATAAAATAAACACATGCTTTTAAATCAAACTTCCACCTCCCTGTGTTCAACCTGGGATTTTCATTTCGATATAAATTTTATTTGTTGAGCACGAGTTCTTCGCTTTCATACTACAACAACAGGTTGTTCAAAACAAAACACGCTAGCGTAGCAACCCGTGTGTTTAGCATTTTGGCACCGTTGCTGGGGAGGCGACGCTCTTTGATTTTTCTTTGCATTTTTACAACCTAGGAATCATTTACCTCTCTCCTTTCTTATTGTGATTGCAGGTACTATTTTGATACGAGCAAATGCGGTAGATTGGAGTAAAGCGCTGTGGAAGGTTCTGTAAGTTATCCCCCACCACCCACCCATTACTTTTCATTTCACCACATAATAACACAAACATCAATCAACCTATGTGTTCTTATAAACTCTAAGGTTAGATTGTTTGTTGTTTGACACCTACACCTGCCCCAACCTCCACATTTAAAAAGAAAAAAAAAATCTCACTGAGGTACACAACCTCATCTGATTTTCAAACTCAACTAATAAACCAACCTTTGGAGCTGGTACACACATCCAATCACATAATTGAGTAGAAATCAGATTAGGTAATCACTTGTGTGCCTAATTAAGTGGTGCAATAGGCCGATTGTTTGAGTTGACAGGGCCGCACCACTTCAAACAAAATCAACTCATCAAGTAGCTACCGATTAGGTTCAACTCGTAGGGATTTACCAGGCACTCCACATTCTTTTATGCTTTAAAGGAAAACATCTTCACCTGTGCTTTGAAAACTTGGTGTGCCAACAAAACTTGTTTGAAAACACCTAAAGTTGAATCTTAAAAGCTACTAAGCAGGATTTGAACCCTAAAATTCACCACATCAAAAGTAATCTTGCTTGAAAACCACTGGTTGTGCACACACACACAAATCAATCAATCATTAGGGGCACAACCCATATAAAGGACCCATCACATTCCAAAGCACATTCAAACCTAGCCCTAAATAAAATAGATTAGATGTTGGCCTTAAGGATTTGACTCGCTCTTCAGAGCCCAGAACGAGATTATTTTCTATTAGTCTGTTTCTACTGTTCAATCTGATGTCCAGCTAGGGGAGCAAAATCAAACGATCTCGGCTGAGGGGTATAATAGGAACCGGAGGCGCAAGCTGAAGGAAGAACCTTCTCCCCAGTCCCTCCTTTTAACTGATTGGATTCAACAGACTGAAGTAGATCAAATCGTTCCTTTATCTCAAGATGGGTTTTGGGAGTCTGTAGGTCTTTAGCCTAGACCACTTAAGGACAGGTTTGATTGTTTGTATTGCAGGGAGCCTTTCATCCTCCCATCTCTCATGAATCCTTCCACATATTACACGCATTCCCGCTCTTTCCCTCCTGTTTTGAATTATCCTCAACATGATGATTATCCTGATTCGTACTGTAATCAACCATTAGTTTGTTGGGATAACTCAGATTGGGGATACAGTTCCGAACCTCCGTGTTTCGGGTCTAACCCTAAACACTATGATTGTGATTTCTATCCTTCTCAGAGCCACATCGATTATAGATCGTCAAACTTTCATGAACAACCTAATACGATCTACAATCAAGAAGGATACGCTGATCCTTACCCATCCTCTAATTACACTGCCTTTAGGTCATCACCACCTCTTGAACAATCTGAAATGACCTATTATCAGGAAGGGTATAACGAATCTCAATTCATTAATTCCCTTGCATTAATCCCAAACCCGCCCAACCCTGAACCAACTCATTTGGTTCAGGGTAACCAGGTTCAATATAAGGCCTTGGATAACTTGAAGAATGTCATACAATCTTTAGAAGTTCATCCAATACCATGCATGGAAAGATTGGAGCCTCTGATTGAAATGATTGATGATTTGAATAAGTATTTGTTGGATTGGCTCCAGGTTGTTAAGGATAAGAACCCAGGTGAGTTTCTACTTGGGAAGTTAACGAAATTGAGGATGAGATTTGTGGTTGCTTTAGTTCAGTAGTGGGATGATTCCTAAGATGAACTCCCTTCAGTAGAGCCAATGTCAGAACCGGCTGAGGCACTTGTTAGGGGGAACACATGTTATGGGGGTGACCAGATTGAATTAGAGCAACCAATTAAGGAAGATCTGATTTCTTCACTTGAGATCCCTGAGTCGGGGTACGAGAAAACGTATGACTCCATGGACCAGAAAGTGATGGATGATTTTGAGACATACATTAATATGGATTTCGACTTCTTTGACTCTGATGGTGAAGATTCACGTTGCGAAGTCTCACGCGAGTTTACAGAATATGATTTCTGTGAGACGATTGGGCCTGAGGAATCTGATAGATCATCTGATAGCCCAATAATTGAGGAAACTGATCCTATTTGGGCTCACATTACGGATCCGAATCACATTTTCTGGAGGATTCAATCCAATGCCCTGATTGTCAATTACACCCCGTTGAGCTTATCAATGATTCTGTTTTTGAGATAACTAGACCCAAGTCAATTCTGATTCAGCCACATCTTTTAGACTTGGATATTTCAGACGGGGTGATTAATATGCAGGAGGTTCAGGATTTTGACATTCTGAATGAGGAGGATAAGAGCTGGAAAATTTTGATTTCGGAAGCAAATTCCGGAGGAACTAGAAGACTAAGTCTAAGGGTTCCAATTCATCTGAAATCATCAAACCAGGACCCTTACGACATTTGTTCTTAGGATGTCGAACCCAAGCACACATTCAATGATTATCTTTTTGAGCTTGATTTCTCTGTAGCCTGACTTTTTGGTCTTGGGTTGCATCCTCATAAATCGCAGGCTCGACCCCGCTTGCATACTGATTTTAGGTTTTTAATAATTTTTGTCCAGAACCTGAGAAATTCTTGATTATGGGGTATGGTCTACACCACAATCTGGTCCACATTTATTGACATCTGCTGATAGGTCAGAGGTTTCTTCTATTTATTTTGATTCTGACCTGCACCTGTGAATTCTTTAATTCTCTTCTTTGCATAGTGTGCCTAGCTGAAGGCACTAAATTCAGCACGTATACAGTTCCCTTTAGTTTTTATCTCGGTGCGAATCTGACATTCATGCAATTCAGGTTCTTTCTACGCTATTCACTCTATTTTATTTCTTTTTAATACAATGAGGACATTACATTAGATAGGCATGGGGGGGTGGATATTCATCTCTAAATTTATTCGTTAGCTCTGTAGATTTGTTTTATTTTCCAAAAAAAAGAAATGGAATTAGGAAAGAGAACTTGGGTTTAAGTAAATTTTCAATCTTAGGAAATACTGCACTATGATCTGAACACAAAGACCCTTTAGGTCTTTGGACTTAATCAACCCATGTATCTATCAAAATGTGAATTTATTTTTCGAGTCTTCGCCAACTTGAATTCTAATTTAATTGGAGTAAATAAGTTTGGGTGTTAAGTACATGACTTATCAACCTACCCTCTGATTTGAGGAAACTTTGAGTTTTTAGCATCTACATACTTTCTCTGCACTGACTCGTTGTTCAGTGATTTTAACGGAAATTGGGTAGCTAATGAACCTTCTAGGGTGATATGGCTGGCAAGTTATTGTGGGTAACAGCCCATAGGTAGGTTGTCCAGAGCCCAGTCACTGGATCTTTCCCTTTTTACTGCCTTTAGGTAAATCTTACACCAGGGAAGCCACCTACTTCAAAAAAAGAGAGTCAAAAAGAAGAAGAAGAAATAAGCCACACTTCACAGCACGAGTATGGCTGGCAAGTTGTTGGTGGTAATAGCTCATTGACCGGTTGTCCAGAACCCAGGGCAATAAATGCACTGAAAATTCCCAAAACACTTAGGAAGAAGTGGAGAAGTAGAATAAACTGGGGAGATATACATTGGATTCACCCTTGTGTTGACCCCGTAAAAAACAAAAGTAGGGAGAAAGCTATCGGTTATATAGATACACCTTTAGGCAAAATTCTCTTTTTAAGGTCACCTAGAGGTGTAGAAATCCAAAGTCCGTTTTAACTGCCGGTCAACGAGTCTATCACATTCACAATAAGATGCTTGGAACTTAGGGTTCTCATCAAATCTTAGGTGAGTTGAATGGCCGTAGAAAGCCACTCTTAAACCCTAAAACTTGAAAATCCAAAAAAAAAATTAGAAAAGAAGAAAAAGAGAGAAATTTTTCTTTGAATAAGGCGAGGGCTTGAGGCGGTTTGCATTTTGCAGATACTCAGGCACTGTTGTGTCTTTGAAAGTTCAGATCCTAAGAAACATTTTCTTAATGATTGGAAATAACTCGAGCCCAAATAATCAAACCTGATTCTTTTATAAATAGCATATACTTTTTGCTAGGGACCAGCAAAAGGTAGGCATGGGGGTATGATGTAAACACATTTACACCACTTAAGATGTCTATTTATGCATGTTCTTAAGAATAGGATTGCATTGCATATTATAAATATTGCATAACATGCATCATCTTGCATTTAGATTAGTTTAAATAAAATGGAGGTTAATTGTCTCCTTTTATGTTCATGGACAGGGCAAGCTTTTTATTGGTGCCTCGGATCAAAGATCCAACCATACAGATGTGATCAGGGCGACGATTAGAGTTCAACGACTCAAAGATCGCCCTAATCAGACATCTGTAGCAACAGATAGAGACCGGGGAACCTTAGAAGATCAAGGGCCAAGATGGTGTGAATCCACACTTCAAACAACAAATCCGACCACACGAATGGATTCGAATCGATGATGGCAGCCTAACAATGTGAAAATCGACTCAATCTGATAACCGTGGCACCATCTACATCATCTAGAAGATGGACGGCCAAGATGGCGTCATCTCAGCCGCCCAACCGGCCGCTGCACTTGCCGCACCATCTCTTCCTCGTCGCTTCTCCGCCATTGGATGTGCATCCAACGGTTGTGGATGCACACTGATATAGACACATCTATCTAGGTTAAAATGCTTATTCATGCATGTTCCTAGGCTTAGATTTGCATTTCATGCTATAAATATTGCATAACATGCATCATTGTGCATTTAGAGTAGTTGTAAATATTTTGGGTTAATTAGGTTCTTTTTATGGTCAAAAGAGGAGAGGATTTATTTCAAGGACTCGGATGGACGATCAGACCATATGGATCTAATTAATATGACGATCGGAGTCTAACGCCGTTGAAATCGTCCAGATTGGAGTTCCGTAGCATCACATGAAGCCCGAGGAAGATCAACGGCCAAGGGGGCAATGCGACATCCATACAGGTTTTGAATGGAAAATCCAACCGTATGGATGGATCCGGAGCGACGATCACAGTCCGACAACGTGGGAATCATCTCTATCGGAGCACTGTGGCACCCTCTACAAAAGAAAGAAGAATGGGCAGCCCAGGTGGCGCCACGTGGCGCCATCCAGGTCGCCCAATGTCGGCCAGTAGCAGCAGTGCACGTGCACAGCCACAGCCGCACGTAGCTCATCGCACGTAGCAGTAGCACAGCGTATGCCACGTGCACGTGCACAAGGCTCGTGATGCGTGCAAGCGGAGCGCGCCAGCAGGATGGGTGCCAGCGGGGCGGGAGCGGATCTTTAGCGACGCACCTTTAGTGACGCTTGCAGCTGTCACTAATGGTCAGCGCACGCCAGCAAGTGGATTTGAAGGGCGGATCTTCAGCGACAGCTGCAACGATGTTTATGGACGTCAGTAATGACCCAGAAGTGAATTTGTTCTTCCTCCTCCACTATAAAAGGACCTACCCACCACCATTCCAAACCATCTCTTCCTTTCTTCCTCTCACCACCTCCAAGGCTCTAGAGAGAGCTTGTCCTAAGCCCGGGATGCTCCTCTAGAGTAAAACCAAATAGTTTTCCGTCCCTTCTCCCCCCTTCGTTGAGCATCCCGTGGCCGTCCTCTCACCACCCTTCGGGAAGAAAATCCTCGCCGCGACGTCGTCCTACCCCATCCCCTGTCCTCTGGCTCCATCGTCCTTCGTCTCGCTCCTCACCACCTTCCTCCAGGCGACGTCAGAGTGAGTTGTCCTCCGAGCAACCTTCGAGGGGGATTTCTCTCACCTTATTCTATCTTTTTATGCTTTCATAGTGTAGATTTTTCCTGCTTTTGTAGTGTAACAAACAATTCTTGATGAATAGATGATTGTTTCTCTCTCTCTCTCTTATATTTGCAAGTAGATTAGCTAGATAAGCATTTGTCGATCTGATCTCTTGCTTCCTAAAAATACCAAAAAAATTAGAAAAGATAAAATGGACCAAGAACAAATAAAATTGAAGTGCAGTTTTCAATAAAGTAAACATCGCCTCCCTGTGTTCGACCCGAGACTCCCTTGAAGTTTTGGTATAAATTTTATTTGATCGACGTGTTTTGCAACTACAACGACAGGTTACTTGTAACGTCAATTTCTAAACACGCGAAACATGACACAACCATTTTGGCACTGTTGCTGGGGAGGCAACGGAATTTATTTTATCGCTTATTGTGTTTCTTTGCATTTACATAGCACTAACCCTACTTGTCTTTGATCTACTGTCTTGCAGGTACCCTAGCATGGAGATCCAAGTGCGGTAGACCAGAGTAAAGTGCAGGTAGAGTATTTTGTAAGTGTCCCCCACACCACCCCCACCTTAGTTTTCATTCCATAACCGAATAACTCAAACCCAAATCAACTTAGGTGCTTTTTATGAACCTTAGGATAGATTTGGCTATTTGTTTGCCACCTCCACTCACCTCGCCATCCACATAAATAAAAATAAAAAATAAAAATAAAAATAAAAATGTTATCTGATTGTGGGATTTTTTTTTTAAGCTACACACTTAACACCCACAACTTCTCACCCTAAGGCGCACAATCACATCGATTTTACCACTTAACCGGGATCTGACCTGTGGACCGGGTAACCTTAATTCAACACACAAATAAGTGAGTAGAAATCTGAATAGGTCAAAAATTTCTGTGTGCCTTAACTAAGTGGTGCAATAGGCCAATTGATTGAACTGTTTGGGCCGCACCACTTCAGATAAAAGCGATTCATTAAGTAGCTTGCCACTTAGGGTTGACTCTTAGGGTTGAACCAGGCACTCCACATTTTTTTATTTGATTTTTAAAGGAATATATCATCACCAGTGCTTGCAAAACTTGGAGGGTTTTCCTAAACTTGATTGAATATACCTAAGATTAAAACCTAAAAGCTACTAAACAAGGTTGAACTCTAAAAGACACATCATCAAATAACCTTGTTTGCAAACCCTGGTTGCTCACACACACACATTCTAACTGATCATTAAGGGCACAACCCATCTAAAGGGCCCATCACATTACTGAAGCACCATTGTCCCAAGCCTAACTAAAATTGATTAGACGTTGGCCCTAAGGACTGGTTCGCTCGTCGGGATCCAGATTGAGATTATTCATGTTTAACCTGCTTATACTAGTCAATCTGATGTCTAGCTAGGGGAGTAGCGTCAAACGATCGTGGTTGGGGGGTACACTTGGAACCGGAGGTGCAAGCCAAAGGAAGAACCTTCTCCCTAGTCCCTCCTTCTAACTGGTTGGATTGCCTGGACATAAGTAGAGTAAATCGTTCATAATCTTAGGATGGATTCGGAGAGTCTGTAGACCTTTAGGCTACCCAACCTAAGGACAGGCTTATACTTTTGTATTGCAGGGCTCCTTTCTCTTTTGATTTGCCTCCTTACTTCACTATGTACCCTTCCACATCCTACACACATTTCACATCCTATCCTCCTACCACCACTTATCCCCAATATGATTACTATCCCGACTTGACTTGTAATTACCCATCCACTAGCCAGGATGACTTTGATTGGGGATATGAATCCGGACCTCAGTGTCCAGGGCCTAACCTTGGACAACAAGACTATGATTATTATCCTTCCCAGAGCAATAATGATTATGGATCTCTATCCTTTGATGACCAAACCAACCCGATCTACAATCAGGAAGGATATCATGATTATAACACCTACCCTGCCCAGTATTCCACTGAATATAGGTCACCACCATCCTTTGAACAACCTACAATGACCTACTTTCAGGGAGGGACCCGAGAACCTCGACATCTTGACTCCCTTAGATTTAACCTAAACCCACCCAAACCTGAACTGAACCAGTCGGTTCAGGTGAACAAGATCCAGGATAGGGTGTTGGCTAATTTGAGGAACACTATACAATCTTTAGAAGCTCAGCCAACACCATGCACTAAAGCACTGGAGCCTATGATCAAAATGATTAATGAACTTAATAGTTCTCTTTTGGATTTGCTCCAAAGTGTTAAGGATAGGGACTTGGGTGAGTTTCTTCTTGGGAAATTATTGAGGTTGAGGATGAAATTTGTGGCTGCACTAGTCAAATCTTGGGATGATTCTCAAGATGAACCCCCTTCAAGAGAGCCAATGTCTGAACCTACTCTGGCACCTGTTGGGGGGATACATTTTCTGAGACTGGGGATGACCAAGATGGGCTAGAGCAACCATTTGAGGATGAACCGATTGATTCACCTGAGATCCCCGAGCCAGGGAGCGAGGAAAAATATGTCTCCACGGACCATGAAATGACATATGATTTTGAGACATATATGAATGAGGATCATCAATTCTTTGACTCTGAGGGTGAAGAATCTTTAGGTGAAGTCTCACTTGAACAAAAGGAAAATTATTTTAGTGAGACAAACGGGCATGAGGAATCTGATGAACCATTTGATAGCCCGTTCATTGAAGATTTGGATTCGATTGGGGTTAACTTGGTGCATCCGAATCTTGATGATTCAATCAGTGACCCCAGTCCTCATCTACACCCCGAAGAGCTGACTTCTGAGATCTTTGTGCCCAAGCCAATCTTGATTCAGCCACAATTTCTGGACTTGAGAGAATCATATGGGGTTAATAATATGCTAGAGGTCTCAAAGCCTGAGCCCTTGATGTTGGAGGATAGAATTGTTGAAATGAAAATTTGGGAGGTTAATTTTAAGGGAAAAACAAGTTTGGATATAAGGGTTCCTATTGACCTGAAACCACCTATCTTCTATACGGACCCTTATGATATCTTTCACGTGCGACCGAAGCCTGGAATAACTAATTATTTTTCTGAGCTAGATGTTAAGTGGGCAACCACACCTATTGAACCATCTTTACCCGTTGTCCGACACTTTGGTCTTCGGTTGCACACCACTAAGCCGTAGGTGAGGCCTCGCAAACACAGCAACCTTCGATTCTAGGTGATTTTCATCCAAAATCTGAGAACCACTCGACCCTGGGGATGGGTCTACACCATAATCTCATCCACGTCTGTGGACATCTTCTGCAAATGGGTTTCAGGATCAACCTTTTGATTTTGATTCTGACCTGCACTTGTGAATTCTCAATTTCTTCTTTGTATGTATGTTATGCCAAGCTGAAGGCATTAAACTTAGCGCTTGTGTATCACTCTTCTCTTTGCGGAGCTGACTGAATTTTCGCAACACTTAGGTGATATTCTGTTTACTTCGCCCTTTTCAATTCTTTATTTTTACAATGAGGACATTGCATCATTTAGCCATGGGGGGCGGATAATCAATTTCTGAAATCATTATGTTAACTCCATAGAATTTCTTTTAGTTTTTTACAAAATTAAAAAAAAAATTTGAAAATTTGAAAAAAGATAAAAAACGAAAGAAATTAGGAAAAGAGAACTTAGGCATTTGGAAGTTATTAACTTTAGGAAATGATACGAGAGGACCTAAACACTTAGACTCTTCAGGTCTTCAGGCTTAATTAGCCAGGTGTCCACTCGAATGTGGACTTAGTCTCGAGTCCTCGCCAATTAAAATTCATTTTAAGTTGGTAAATAAATTGGGATGATAAGTATACGACTTATCAACCCACCCTCTGATTTGGGGGGATTTTAAGGCTAGCATCTACACACTATTCACACTGACTCACTTTCTAATAGCTTTTACAAAAATTGGGTAGCTAATGGACTGACTTAGGTGGTATGGTTGGCAAGTTGTCGGTGGTAACAGCTCATTGGCTGGTTGTCCAGAGCCCAGCCACAAGACCATTTTCGTTGTACTGCCTTTAGGTAAATCTTAGATCAGGGAAACCACCTACATAGAAAAAAAAAGAAAAAAAAAAGAAACACCCAGAAAGAAAAAAATAGAATAATAAAGCCACACTTCACCACACAAGCATGGCTGGCAAGTGGTTGTGGGTAACAGCCCATTGGCCGATTGTCCAGAGCTCAGCTCATAAAAATGCACAATAATTCCCAAAACACGTAGGGAAGAAGTGGGGAAGTAGAATAAACCGGGGAGATATACACTAGGTTCGCCCTTGTGTTGATCCCATAAATAAAAGAAATAGGGAAAAAGCTACCGATCATAAAGATAAACCTTTAGGCAAGGTCACCTAGGGTCGTAGAAACCTGAAGTCCGTCTTAACGGCCGTTTTGTGAGTCTATCACTTTTTCATAAGGATGCTCAGTACTTAGAGTCCTTTTCGAGTCTTGGGTGGGTCAGGTAGCTGTAAAAAGTTATCCTGGAACTCTCAAACTCCAAAAGTACAAAAAAATTAGAAAAGAAGAAAAATAAAAAAATGTATCTTCCCTTTTCAAATAAGGTGAGGACTTGGGCGGTCTGCATTCTGGCAGATGGTTGCGAAATACGCGTGATTTGTAAAAGCTGGTTTTTAACGTCGTTGTAACACGCGAATCCGCTTTCGCTTTTAAATTTATATCCTAGATAGGGGAGTATCTAGGGTCGTCCAAGGAGGCAAGAATTGCAAAATTAATCCTCTTGCTTGCAGATAGATCTCAACTTTCTTTTTGATATTTTTCAATATGTAATTTTTTTGTATTTTGAAAAGACGAGGGCAAATTGCAGATTGTAGCTAAAAGAATTAACACCTACAAATGATTAACTAAAATCTAAAAGATAGAATTATCTTCTTCCTAAGCTCACTCTAGGAAAGTGGAGGCCTAGGGTAATTTGGAAGAAGAGGTGAAACAAGTGCTAGAACCAAAACAAACAACTGCAATAAAAAGCTAAAAGAAGGCAATTTTGATTGAGTAGAATGAGTGTTCCTTTCAAGGACAAGTAAAGGAATGCTTCTACTAGAATTAAACAATCTAAAAGCAAGAAAAGAAACACAAATCCTCTTGTAACAATGGTGAAGAAGGTTGTCTTCTTGCTCCAAGCCTAGCTGCTCCTTGGCTTGAAAAGAGGGCTTCCTTCTCCTCCTTCCTTGAGAGCTCCTCCAAGGTGGAAGCTTCCACCTTCAATGCTCTCTCCAAGGGGTGGGCGTGCACCACCCTCAAGAATTCCTCCAAGGTGGCATGGACCACCTTCAAGATCTCCTCCAAGATCTTCCTTGCCTGGCTTCTCCTTTGGCTGGCGTGACCCAAGAGAGAAGGGAAGAGGGGAAGGCACCAAGGGGACAGAATATCCCCTTAATCTTCTTCTTCTTCTTCTCTCTTGGACGTGGGCTTCTTGGTGGAATATGAGAGTGAAATTGCTAGCCAAGGATGGCTTGAATGGTGGTGGGTAGTGGTCTTTTTATAGGGTAGGATGGGGGGTTAAGGTGCCCCTTGAAATGGAGGGCTAGGATGGAAGAATGGAGGTGGTTGGTGATCCTATGGCTAAGGAGGGTTGGCGCCAACCCAAGAGGTGTTAAAGGGGGTAGTTATGGTGGTGTTGGTGTCTTTTGGTGGTGGAGAGACACCACCATGTTGGCGCCAACATGGGGCCTTCTAGAAGGAGGGTTAGGTGGATGGTGGAGATGGGTTCAAGGGGGATTGTGTGGTGGAGATGAGGGGAGATTTTGGAGGGAAAAGTGGCACCATTAAGGGGTGGTTATGGGTAGTTTTTGGCGCCACTTTTAGGTGTCTTTTGGAGGTGGTGGGTAGGTTAGGTTGGTGCAAAGTAGGTTAGCTTATGTGGAGCTTAGGTGGAGCTAGTTGGGTGGAGTTAGTAGGTGGGTTTTTGGGGTGGTATAAGCCAAGGAAGTTGGAGCATAGCTAAGCTAAGATAAGCTAGCTTAGCTAATGGAGGAGTAGAGGAGAAGGTAATGGAGCTAGGGTTTAGAGGAAGGAGCTAAGGAGGAGAAGTCTGGAACTGAAATTTGGAGCTGGCTGCTACTGAAGAGGCTAGCATGGAGCTATTCTTGCTGGCTTAGCTTGCTAGTTCTTTGCTAGCTACTAAGCCGAGCTAAGGTAAGCTAGCTTCTACCATAATGAGCTTAGGTGAGCTGGGTCTGGTGCTCCCGGGGAGAATCAAGCTGGTTGAGGCAGCTAAGGTAGCTTAGCTCAACTGAGTTGAGCTAAGATGAGTCCCCGGGAGCTGGACTTGAGCATCCTGAGCTGGGATGAGTTCTTCTTCAGCTGGATGGAGCTGAGTGGAGCTGGATGTAGCTGGATCTGAGCTAGGGTGAACTCCTGTCAACTTAGCTGAGCTAGCTAGAGCTCCCTGTGGATTAGTGGGAGCTGAGATGAGCTAGACTCAGCTAAGTTGAGTTGGATCTGAGCTGACTTGAGCTAGGGTGAGCTAAGGTGAACTCTCTTGAGCTGCCATCCAGCTGAGATTAGCTGAATGGAGCTGGGATGAGCTAACCCTAGTTCAAGTAAGCTAGGTTCCAGTTGCGGTGAGCTGGATCAAGCTGAGGTGAGCTGGATCAAGCTGAGGTGAGCTGGATTAAGCTGAGTTCTAGCTAGTCTGGGCTTCTCCTTCACCATTTGCCTTCTTGAGTGCTAGGGTTTTAGGGATCTATATAACTGTATATCCCTAACACTCACAAAAACATATTAAAAAGACAATAAAAAATGCAATGCATGCCTAACCTATTTTATGCCTAAATGCAGCCCAAAATCCCATTTGCGGAGTAAAATCCTAAGAGCTAGGTTTGTTTTAATGCATAAGAATGATGATAAACTGACGTTTATCAGCAGACACCCAAATACTGTTTAGTCTTCGTAGTTTAGAACCTTAGTTGAAATTTTCTATTGTTAGTAAACGACTTAGGCCTAAGCGATCAAATCCTAATTATGATTTTATACATAGCATGTAGTTTAATTTTGCTAGGGACTAGCAAAAGATAGGCATGGGGGTATGATATAGACACATCTATCTAGGTTAAAATGCTTATTCATGCATGTTCCTAGGCTTAGATTTGCATTTCATGCTATAAATATTGCATAACATGCATCATTGTGCATTTAGAGTAGTTGTAAATATTTTGGGTTAATTAGGTTATTTTTATGGTCAAGAGAGGAGAGGATTTATTTCAGGGCCTTGGATGGACGATTAGACCATACGGATCTAATTAATACGACGATCGGAGTCTAACGCCTCTAAAATCATCTAGATTAGAGTCCTGTAGCATCACATGGAGCCCGAGGAAGATCAATGGCCAGGGGACAATGCAACATCCATACAGGTTTTGAATGGAAAATCCGATCATACGGATGAATCCGATGCGACGATCGCAGTCTGACAACGTAAGAATCATCCCGATCGGAGCACTGTGGCACACTCTACAAAAGAAAGAATGGGCGACCCAAGTGGCGCCACATGGCACCATCCAGGTCGCCCAACGTCGGCCAGCAGAAGCGCACGCGCACAGCTGTAGCTGCGCGTAGCGCACGAGCACAGCCACAGCCGCGCACAGCAGCAGCACAGCGTATGCCACGCGCGTGCGCACAAGGCATGTGATGCACGTAAGCAGAGCGAGCTAGCGGGGCAGGTGCCAGCAGGGCGGGTGCAGATCTTCAGCGATGCACCTTTAGTAATGCTTGCAGCTGTCATTAATGGTCAGCGCATGCCAGCAAGTGGATTTAAAGGGCGGATCTTCAGCGACAGCTGCAGCGACGTTTATGGACGTCAGTAATGACCCAGAAGCGAATTTGTTCTTCCTCCTCCACTATAAAAGGACCTACCCACCACCATTCCAAACCATCTCTTCCTTTCCTCCTCTCACCACCTCCAAGGATCTAGAGAGAGCTTGTCCCAAGCCCGAGATTCTCCTTTAAAGTAAAACCAAATAGTTTTCCATCCTCTCACCCCCTTCGTGGAGCATCCCGTGGCCGTTCTCTCACCGCCCTTCGGGAAGAAGATCCTCGCCGGGACGTCGTCCTACCCTAACCTCTATCCTCCAGCTCCATCCTCCTTCGTCTCGCTCCTCACCACCTTCCTCCAGGCGACGTCAGAGCGAGTCGTCCTCTGAGCAACTGTCGAGGGGGATTTCTCTCACCTCATTCTATCTTTTTATGCTTTCATAGTGTAGATTTTTCCTGCTTTTGTAGTGCAACAAATAATTCTTGACGAATAGATGATTGTTTCTCTCTCTCTCTCTCTTATATTTGCAAGTAGATTAGCTAGATAAGCATTTATCGATCTGATCTCTTGCTTCCTAAAAATACCAAAAAAATTAGAAAAGATAAAACGACGAAGAACAAATAAAATCGAAGTGCGATTTTCAATAAAGTAAATGTTGCCTCCCTGTGTTCGGCACGAGACTCTCTTGGAGTTTCGGTATTAAATTTTATTTAATCGACTTGTTTTGCAACTACGTCGATGGGTTACTTGTAACCTCGATTTCTAAACACTCAAAACACGACACGACCATGCGTGCCTGAATTTGTCACCGCAACACAAGAGCCGTTGTAGCACCGTGGGTGAACACGCTTACGAGAAGGCGAGGTGCAGGTTCGAATCGTGTCGAGCGGCCGCTAGAGTGCGGTTAGCGAGCACGATTTACCTCTTGATTGTGATTGAGCAGTCGTGCGCACGCAGTTGTGCTCACACCGTATCGCATGTCACGCCTCACGCGAGATCGTACGCGGGCGCGCGCGCGCGCTGAGGAGCTGGCAGAGGCACGAGATAAGAGATCGGACGGTTGAGATTGGTAGAACGTGTGCGAGCGTTACGTGCAAGGAGGTGAGCGGCCGCATGCGGACGTGCCCCATTATGCTCACGATGGGGCTTTAGCGACGGTTTTATCCATCACTAAAGACCCCTAATTCATCACTCCTTGCAACTATAAAAGGAGACCTCCTCCACACGAAATTCTCATCCCTTCCTTCTCTTCTCTCCCTCGCCAAAGCTCAAGAGAAGCTTGTCCCACACCTGGGATGCTTCTCACGAGATAAAGTCAAATTTTTGTCCCCCTTTTGGAAGTGGATCTTGCCCATTCTTCCCACTTTGTTCTCCTTCGTCTAGCTCCATCCTCCTTTGTCCAGGAGTCGTCCCGTCCGGCTCGTCCTCCAAGCGACCGTTGAGGAGAATATCTCTCCCCATTCTTTTTACTACTTTCTAGAATATATTTACTGCTTTCTAGTGTAATCATTTTCTCGCTTTCTAGTGTAATGAACAATCTTTCTGATGATGAAATTCCAAGTTCATTCTACATCTTTTTTTGGTTTTTGTAATATTCTCTCTCTCTCTCTCTCTCTCTCTCTTCTATTTATTGTAAATAGTTAGATAGTTTCTAGTCAATTATTCTGCTTCGTGACAAATAAAACAAATGCGTGTTTTTAAAGCAAACGTCCACCACCTTGTGTTCGACCCAGGATTTTCATTCCGGTATAAATTTTATTTGTTGAACACGAGTCTTCGCTTTCATACTACGATGACAGGTTTTTCAAAACCAAACATGCTAGAGTAGCAACCCGTGCATTCAACATCGTCCATGCAAGGAAGAGAGAGGAGAAATCCTTTGTTTTCTCCTCAATTAATATTTACATTTAATGCCATTGTCATTTAGATATTAATATTTTATTCAGGCCACATTATGTAGTTTCCTAAAATTACATCACTTGTGCTATGTGCATGATTTAACTTTGAATTTCAAATCAGATTTGCACACAAGTTAAATTTACATGATATGCCATTACACATGCACCATACACATATTTTTGGAGCTTAATTCCTGAAATGAAAACTGCATAAATACCCCTGAACTTTTAGGGAAATTGCAAGCTTCATTTAAAATAGCAAATTCCTATCAGGTAAGGGTGTGAGGAGTGCTGCACGTGGCGGCTGAAGTGCAGCCGGGCGTGGTTGTGTGCTTGCGTTGTGTGTGATGCGCAGGCAGGCATGGTGGCATGCTTGCACTGTGGCAGTGCCCGACAGTAATGGGTGCGACGCTTGCGGGGAGCGCAAGGGCACAAGGGTGGTTGGAGGTGAAGGCTCAGCTGTGGCAATGCGGTGGAAGGTGCTAGGGCGATGGTGTGGCAAGGGTAGGCTGGCGTGGTTGCAAGTGCATGCATGCGTGGTTGACAAGCGGTGGAAGTTGCAGGCGCGCAGTGAGGGAAGGCTCTGATGCTACTAGGAGCACTGGAGGGGGTGCGCAAGGGTGTTGGAGGGGCACGGAAGGGCTGTGGATGGCGCAGCTGTGGCTTGCAAGGGATTGGTGAAGGCGCTAGTGTGCACAGTGCACACTTGGTTCCACAGTGTCTACCCTCTCCATGGTGGGGAAGGTGGGGAAGAAAGATATTCCCTCAGGGGGAAGAAGAACCGAAGCCTCCTCTCTTTTGCCAAGCCTCCTCTTAACTCCTTTCCTCGTGCGAGTTAAGGGATTTTCAAAATCCCTTACTAAATATGGCCTTCAGCTATTGGGGAGATGTTGAGGTCGGTCAAAAGACTTAGTCGAGCCCGGCAGTTGTTGGGGGAGGGGAGAATTTAATTCACCCCCCTAATCTCTTAAAATTTATTCCTATAATGATGAAACATAAAATAATTACATACTAAGTTATAGAATGCGATAAAATAGATAGACTCAAGTAATGATGCATGCACTTATTTAATGACCTAATATGAGTATTAACAAACATACTATGTTAGAATTAAAGTACTTAGGCGTAACAATAGTCCATTAAAATGGACTCATCACACCCCCCCATGCCTAAAACCTGCAATGTCCCCATTGAATAGAAGGATATTACTTACGTCAGAGTTGGGCTGCCGTTGTTTTGTTAGCAGCTGAGTAGCCAAGGAACTTGCAAATCAGCTTCAAGGATCACAAAAATAGGCCCTAAAATTGAGCAAAGTAATGATGGCCTAGAAAACAGGTAACCTAGAATGTTGGTGAGCTGATGATGAATCCCAATAGCAAATGCTTGCCCAACCAAGATGGGAATGAAATCATTCCAAGTCACCAGAGGAGGTTCTAAAGGATAAACTGGCATAACAACCTCCAAAGGGGTAGGGGGAGGATGACAAGGATCCTCCAAAAGGAATGGGGAAAGAATGGTGCAGAGATAAACCCCTAGGGTGATGGACTAACTAAAGAAATATCAATCCAAACCCGATACTCCTTTACTGTAGATATTGGTCAGTTAAGCCCCCCGGTCAATATAGTAGTGAGCATGTCTTTAAACCAAGGATTGTCTAGGTTGTCTAAGTTTTGAGGTTGCAGAATGGCCGTAAGATCTAAGTTGGGTTTCATCGACTCAGTGTCCACCCCTAACACTCTTCCTAATTCCTCAATCCCTAGCATCCCTAGTACTATAACAAGTATCTTCCTTCACTTCATCAGGAGACAAAATTTCACCTTCAGAGATAGGCGAATCAGAAGGTGACTTCGAATCAAACGAAGGCCGGTTGAAAGTGACAGATTTAGGGATTATCCTATCGACGACATCCCCGGATTCTTGTTCTTTACTTAAATCCTCCCCGCAGTCTATATGTGAATCCACATAAATCTCAGAAGTTGCTTCCACATTTTCCATTATTTCATTATGAGGAGGGATATCATCAATTGGTGTGCTAAGGAAACCTAATTTTGTCAAATTTGTGACATCCTCAGGGGTTAATTCTTCAAATGAGACATAATCACAGTGTCACTGCAAATTTTGAATGTAGGTTCCTCATATAATTCGTCTTTCTCCTCATCATATGATTCATCATATACCTGAGGTCTAGAATCATTTAATATCTCAGCAGATCCGCTAGGGTGCTCTATCTGAGGTAAATGGTTTACACTGGTAACATCGGACTCCTCAGATAGGTCAATTTCTTGAGGGTTAGGTTCCCTAAGTGTGGGCTTGAGTTCCATCTTGTGATCAGAAGGGAGGGTAGAATTAACAACTTGACTTCGACCCACTTCATCAAATGTCATGAAAATACTATCATCTGGGTCGAGGTCTTCCAATGGTACCATCATTCCCATCTTTTGACTCCAATATAATTCAGGTGGATACTCAACCTTATCATCATCTTCCTTGGGTTGCCACCTTTCTTCATCCAACGCATAGCTACTTTCATATGCATCTTCCTCCCACTTAAGGCGTGGATCTCTCAAGGAAGTGTCATCTAATGGGGAGGTTTCAAAATTGATCCTCGAAAATTAGCTATTCCCCCTTACGTAATCCCCAAAATTTCCCTCCAACTTAAAGTGTAGCTCTCCCACGGGAGATGCGTCTCGCGTAGAGGGGTGCATTTCATCTTCAATGGGGTAGGTTGGGTGGCTAATGGCTTCTTTTTCTTGTTGGCATGCTCTCAATGATTCTCCTAATAAATCAATCATTTCATCTTGCATTTTCTATATTTGCATCTTCAAGGAGGAGAGGTCAACATTTCTTTCAGAATAGAAGTCAGGCTCAGTGTTATAGTACCTAGGAGTTTCTGTCCAAACATTATAATCATTCAGGGAGGGTGGGTTGGGTATTTGCATGGTGTATGGGATATTAGGCAAGACAAATCCCAGTCCTAAGTTCTGCTCACTAATTTGGGGCTTAACTAGGCCAATACTCCTATAATAGGAGTAAAACGGATCCTACTGATTATCATTATGTCCATCAAAGGATGGACCATCTCGGTGTATGGGATCAAAGATTGCAAAATGGGGGTAAGGGTGTGGGAAAAATGTGAAAGGATGAAAGTCAATGTGATCCATTCTAACTCACACCTCAAGCAAAATTCCCCAAGCAAAACACACTTCAAAAAGGACTTTTTAGGTCTTTCCCAATTTAGGCTTTTGATTTTAAGTCAGATTGTAGGTGACAATACAATTTGTTCAATCAATTTACATGCTTATTGTCGACCTATGGATATCCTAAGAAGATCTAACTGGGACTTAGGTGATCCTCCCTAAAGCCCAAAATGTTTAGTCACCACTAAACAGGGCAAAGAAGGATGCAAGTAGGGTTAAACCCTTCCTTTGAAGCATTGCTTTCGCGGTGCTTCTTAACTACCCTCAATCTGCAAGGTTTGGAGGCAACTTCACCTCTGAACTCAAGTTTGGGCTACTTTAGACCTCAGTAATAGGAGGCTCTAGTCCTAGCGGTTCCAAACTTGAGGAGTGTCTAAATGCATGCCTTGGTGCAAGAGATATAAGTGTGCATACACCGTAAAAGATTTTGAATTTTGAATCGCACGCCAAGTTTGAAAATCAAGTCCTTTATTTTTAAATGTCCCTCCTTTAATTAGTCCTTTTTCAAAAATTAAATGTGACCACTTTATTGGATCACTTTAAGACAGATTATGTGGTCTAAAAATTAATCCAAATGCATTTGCATGGCAAGTAGAAATGCAAATTTAGAAATGCATACCTAATTCCAGCATTTTTCATGCAATATGCAAGATAGGAAGTTAGATCTAGATGCTGCTCATTCAATCATAAATGATTCGACCTATGGGCAGGTAGCTTCTAGCAGGTAGCTCGTGTCCTTTTTTTTTTGTTTAGCTACTTATGCACAAGCAAAGAAAATGATAAACAACCACAAAATAAAATAAAAGCCTAGATCTAAAGAAAAGGGAATAGGCTCCCGAAAATTATCCACCCAACATGGGCTTAAAAGAAAATCGGGAAACAAACCCCTAAAAATGTACCCCAGAACAAGGGTCTCAAACCAAATGTGCAATGAAAATTAAGTTCTAAAGTCTTAATCCTACTCTAATCAAATCAACGACTAAATGTGCGGAGATGATCGTCACGTCCTCATCCTTCCCCTCCTGGCAATCTAGTTCCTTGCAAGGTGGCTCAAACAATTTCTCCTTTGGCGACGTCAAGGGTTGCCTCTCATGATGGCTAGTGTGATTGCGAGTCATAGAATGTGTGTCGTAGATCGTTGCACTTGCACCAGAATACAAAAAAATAATCCAAAGTTAAATATGATTCAAAATTTAAACTATTGTGAACGAATGAATGAATGAGATTTAATTAAGCTTGTTGCCTCCCCGGCAACGGCACCGATTGACGAGTTGATTTTTCCCTTTCGAAAATTATGATTAAGAAGATTTATCGTTGTATTTCTAAGTGGTGGAAAAACGACTAACCAAAATAATTAGAATTAAAATTAAACCACTCACAGGAGAGAGGGTCGTATGTACAGGGAGGTAATGACCTATTTAAACTCACATCGGTTAAAAACCTATGTTCACGATTAGTTTCGTTAAGAAATCGAATCGAAATCACTTTTCAATTGAGATAATAAGATAATATCATTCTGATATTGTAGTTATGCAAAATAAGCGGGTGATGCTCATAAAATCAATCGAATAGAATATTATTAACTAAAAATACCTTCCCCCTCAATGGTAAAAAATTGTAAATTTTAATTAACTTTAAAATAGGCGATTTGTTGCAGTGGATTGTGCGCATAGGAGGAGGGGAGACGGGCATCGAGGCTGCAGTTGATGGTCACCTTGCTTGGGCCGCAGTAGATGGTGGTGACGACGTAGTAGATTGCAGCCTATGGTGGCCTTAAGAAGGATAGGAAGGTGGCTAGTGGCAGCTCTGCTTGCCACTATTGAGCACACGAAGGCACGGTTGAGGGATGTGCACGCGCGGTGGTAGAGCGGGGATTGCCTGTGATGTTGTTGCAGGAGCGCGCTCTGCAGCGCGTGGGCGGAGGGTCCGCGGTAGTGGCTGCGAGAAGCGCGTGCTCTAATGCTGGAGGGCACACAGCGGGTGCTACAAGAAGAGGTGCAGCAAGGGAGGCACAGGCGGAGGTGTGGATGCATGCAAGGAGGAGCATGTGGGCTAGAAGTGGGGTGCTTGGGCAGAGGTGCAGGAGGGCATGCGCTTAGCTACTGGTGGGCGTGCGCCAGCTGCGGTGGAGGTGCAGCATGCGCTGGTGGGCTACTATGAGGGGCAGGCTTGCGAGAATGGAGATGGAAGGTGGTGCCTGCGCTTGGTGCGTGCGGCAGGAGATGAGGTGCGGGGATGGTGAGGGTGGTTGAGGAGAAGCCAGCTGTTGTTGGCCGCTTTGACGTGAAGGTGGTCTGCGGTGATGGTGGACTCATTGAGGCCTGCAAATAGAGTAACAAAGGTGATGATGAATAATATCATGCAAAAGAAAAGAAAAGAAAGAATAAAGGGAAAGAAGAAAGGAGTTCTTTGCATGGCTGATGAGGCACATGCTCACAGTAAGTGGCCGAGCTCACCGGCTTGGTGTGGCGGCATATCACTCCGCCAGCCCACTGTGTAGCGAGTCTCGGCTGTGGAGACCATGGTGGTGGAGTGGAGTGCACAGTGGTGGAGTGGGGCGGTGTCTCTAGGAGCATGGCAGCCTCCATCTTTTCCTTATCCCAGTCGAGGAAACCAGATCCACTTCTGGCACACGTCCTTGGCTGGGATCTTCAATGTGGCAACTGGAGGAAGAAATGTAGCAGTTACTCATAGTGGAAGAAGAATAAAATAATAATAAAATATTATGGTTATTTATACACAAACCCTTAACCTTTATGTTAACTTAAAATAATGCATGTAATGCACCTAATTAGTTAGCTAATTAAATGAATGCAATTCTAAGTTAATTCTGAATGCATTTAGATATGGATTCCACACATGAATTATACACTTAAGCTAAAAATATGAATTAATTTAATTACATCCTAACGTATGCTATCTAAATGTTAAAATTAACTTAATGTCGAGACACTTAAATACTTAAACAGCCCGTAAATATGGGCTGATCACCTTCTGATGGGAACACCATCATGAGCAATAACTAGCTCAATTTGGTCTTATAAAGTGATGATAACATCATCATCAGCCATATCTAGCTTTATTTTGTTAATTTCCATTAATAAATGCTCCAACATAATGGTCAGAAGGCCATAATTCATTGCAAATCAATTTTGAGGGAAATACAAGAAACGAGGGTTAAAATTGTAATTTTACCATGATACCATGAATGTATAACAATCATGGGTTTTCTCAAAGGTTAATTAAGAGTCAAATAATCTTAAGAGTCTAACAAGTGGGTTAGTACAGATAGAAAAGGGTTTTCGCATGTTTTGAGAAATAAATGACTTTCAAAATCCTAAAAATAGACCTGGTTAATTAATTGTGGTCTTGGTTAGGATAAAATTAACCTAAACCCAATAAAATTTATATAAAAATATTCTTTAGGATTTGGTGCCTTCAATTTGACCATCAGAACCCATCTTGACCCAAAATAGAGCCACAAATAAACTTTTGCCCTAATTTTGGTTTCTGCATAAATTTCCTAATCAAAATTGATCAAAACCTAAATCTAACTTCACCATTAGATTCCTTGGGTTCAAATTAGGTTTGTACCAAAATTTAGGCCCAATTTGAGATCATCTTGACCTAGTTTCCAATTTGGTTATGTCTGACTCTTTTATCCCACACACATGCCCCTAACTTTTGAATCCTTTACAAACAAGTTGCCAACTTTATCGTCTCATTCTCCAAATAGGTCCTTTCCACCATGAAATCCTAATCCTACAACTCTGGCGAGTTTGATTTGGCATTTTCTCCTTGATTCCTTGACGGATCCCTCTCAGATTTGAAAAGGAAGTTCATCAAGGAATTCCCTTCCTTTTGAGCCATATTCGAAGCTCTAAAATTGGCCCAAATCCTGCTGCAAACCTTTTAAAGATTCAGGTCCCCATCTCCGGTGACCTTCCAAGCTAGGGATGCTTGCTTCCCAAGCTCAAATCATCCTCTAGAGGCCTATAAAAGAACCCCCAGACATCGCCTTCCATCCGAGACTCGATTTCAGCCAGAAATTTCCCAAATTCCTCTCTCCTATTCGGTCGAATAGCTCCTCAAGCTCCGACGGCTCCCTCTGCCTATACTCATCATCCGACCGCAATATCGACAATAGATTCTTCTTCCTCACCTTCCTTCGCGTCATGCAATACTAGCTACCATCGCTCTACCTCTATTGTCTTCGCCGTCCCCCACTACCGAAGTGTCTTCTTCGTCGACACCAGCCTACCAACTTCGGTGCCATTCTCTCCCCCTTTGTCTATTAGATTTGGGTTTATTTAGTTCGTTTACATCCTTAGGTTAGTTTTATACACAAAAATCCCAAAAATAACCCTCGATGGCACTGTTCATCTCTATCTTCTCCATCTCTGACCAAAACTCTGGAGAGGTGCCTCCATCGCTACACCCCTCCATCTTCCTCGCCAACCACCTAACGACCTTCACCAGGACTCCACTAATCAGGCCCTCTCCTATTTTGCTCCGCCGCACACCTGAACATGCCCCAGAGCAAACCCACCTTCTCCGACCTATCTGATGATAACCTCATCATGAGACCTAACTAGCTCATTTTGACCTAAGAAAGAGAATATGAGCTCCTACATAACCTAGAGAAGGGCCTAATTCAAGGAATTAATATTCTGAGAAGAAAACATGAAACAAAGGTTAAAGCTGCAATTTTACCATTGCAGTACATAAATAGGATTTCTCAGTGGCAAACATAGGTCAAATGGTCTGAATAAGATAAAAAGTGGTTGGTTTGGTCAGAAATGGGTTCATGTGCAGTCTAGGAATTAAATGACATCTTGTTACCCTAAAATAGACCCGCTTAATTCAACAAGGTTTTGGTCAAGATAAAAATCAACGAAACCCTCTAAAATTCATGGAAAAATATCCCCTAGGGTTTATAACGTTCAATTTGTCTTTTGGAACCTATTTTGACCTAGATTGGGGTCCGAGCTCATTATTTAACCTAACTTGCATTTTTATGTAAAATGTCCAATCAAACATGGTCAAACCTAAAATCTAACTTCACCATTGGATTCCTTAGGTGGAAATTAGGTCTGTACCAAAATTTGGACCGAAGGGGAGGTCATCTTGACCTACTTTACAAAATAGTCCACCTAATTACATTTTGGCCCCTATCTTTTGAAAACTCTTGCTCAGACCCACCTAACATCCTCGCCACTCTTACAATTGGGTCCCTCCACCATTAAAGTAGAGGAATCCTACTCTGATGAGGAATGGAGGGGGATTACTCCCTGATTCCTTAGAGATCTCTGAGATTTGGAAGGGAGATTCTCTGAGGAATTCCCTTCCATCTGAGCATGATTGCAAGGTTTGATTTACACCCAATCTCTCGTGCGAACGCACAAGAGATGTGGGTATCTTCCACATTCCATCTCCTGTGAGGACTTGTGTGCTTGGAAGCATATCTTCCAAGCATAAGAGTCCCTGCCAGTGACTATAAAAGGTCCACCACCTCCGGCTGCACCTATTTTGCTTGACTTGGCTGGAGAAATACCCCCAATTTCATCTCCTCTCCTCCGACCAAGTGTCCAGCGAGCTCCGACAAGCCCTCCTCCTCTTTCTCTTCGCTCTACCACAATACCAGTGGCAGAGCTGCCTTCACCACCATCCTCCAGGTCGCGCAACACCCGTGCGCGCATCTCCAGCCCCTTCATCGTCGCCGCTCTCCCTCCACTAGACATCTTCTTCTCCAGCGACGGTAGGTAAGGCCAGCCGCCTCCTCTCCCCCTTCGTCCACTTAGCTAGGTTAGAATTATTCCCCTCTCTCCCCTCTGCATTTCCCCTCTTTCTATTTCCACTTTCGACCCCTCGTAGCCACAGAGCACGTCCACCTTCTCCATCTCTGGCCGACCACCAAAGAGGCGCATCCACCGCTCCGCACCTCCACACGCCTCGCCAGACACCTCATCACCTCTACCATCACCCATTGAGCATCAATTGCCCCTCCATCTATTGCCAACACTTCCCTAAACACCCCCCGACCTAACCCACATTCACGGCCACAGAGTGACCTAGGCACGCACGCCTAGGCCGCCCTGCGGCCAGCCACCCACCGCCTCACCTTCACCGTGACACGACGAAGCTCCTCATGTGTTTTAATGGTGTCAACAGGCCGTATTGAGTGAAATGCAGGTTGACCCCCTTCCGCCATTGACACTGAAGAAAGCTTGCTTGCAAGGTTGCCCCAGGTTGCTGCACTCTAGGCAAACAAGCCCAGGTGATGTGCGTTGAGTGCACGAATGCATCAAGCCAGAGAGCAGGCTCTGTGAGGAGTCTTGCTGCTGCAATTGAGAGGAGGTCTCCTGCAGGCGTGAGCGTAGAAGCAGGTGGAACTTTTAGTTCCACCTCGTAAACTCAGGAGTAAGGTGTGTTGTTTAAATTGTTTTTGTGTTCTTAGTTGTTCGCCTCAAGTGACACGGAGTGAGGTCCATCGCCCACTGATGGCGAAAATACGCGGTTTGTTAAAATACGTCGTTGTAACGCGTAAATCCGCTTTCGCTCTTAAATTTATAATCCTAGATAGGGAAGTATCTAGGGTCGTCCAAGGAGGCAATATGGTTGCAAAATTGATTCTCTTGCTTGGAATATATCTCAACTTTCTTTTGGTAACTTTCAATATACCATTTTTTTTTTTTTTTTTGAACTAAGGCAACATGCGAAATTATGGCGGGAAAAGTGTTTACACTTCCAATTAAGTAAACTACTCTAAAGTGGCAAGTAGAGCCTCTCCCTAAGCTCACTCTAAGCAAGTGGAGGCCTAGAATAATTAGGGAGAGGAAGTGAAGAATGCTGAAAATAAGCAAATAGAAATGCAAACAAGATATGCGAAGAAGGCAACTAGATAATTGATAAAGTGTTTAACAAAAATGCCTAGTAGAGGAATGCTTCTACTACTAGATAATTGAAATAAAGAAAGAAAACACAAATCCTCTAAATAGATGGTGAAGAAGAGGGCTTCTTGCTCCAAGGTTGGTGGCTCCCAAGCTTGAAAAGAATCCTTCAACTCCTTCCTTGCAGAACTCCGCCAAGGTGATGACCTCCAAGGCAAGCCCTAAGGGGGCGTGCCCTAAGTTTCTCTCCAAGGGTGGACGTCCACCCTAAGCTTTTCTCCTTTGCCTGGCCGTCCTCCTTGAAGTGGGAGAGTCCTCCTCCTTGGCGTGGCTCAAGTTGAAGAGAGTGGGGAGAAGAAGGCACCAAAAGGGCTGGTGATGTGCCCCTTTAATCTCCTTCTCTACTCCTTCTTCTTGGCCGTAGGTATAGGTGGCTTATGTAGAAAATATACTAATGGAGGATGCCCAAAAAATGGTGGTAGGTGGTGGCCTTTTATAGAATAGGAGGGGGGCTATGGTGACCTTTGAAATGGATGGCTAGGATGGAAGGAGGGAGGTGGTTAAGGATCCAATGGCCAAGGGTGTTTGGCGCCACCTTAAGGGACACCTAAGGGGTGGTTATGTGTGTTGACACCCCTTGATATTGGCGCCAAAATGGCTTCTAGAAGAGGGTCTAAGTTGGCGCCAAGAAGGATTCTAGAAGGGGGGTTAGGTGGATGGCTAGGATGGCTTATGTGGGTAGGTGTAGGGTGGATTAAGGGGCTGAAAGTGGTGCCAATATAGAGGTGGTTAGGGGTGGTTTTTGGCGCCAACTTGAAGTGTCTTTTGGTGGAGATAATGGGGTGAAGGGATGGCTAGGAGGTGGTGCCAACTTGAGTAGGGTAGCTAGCTTAGGTAGGCTTGAGTTGGTGGAGCTAGCTAGGGTTGATTTTGGAGGTAATGAATGGCCAAGGAGCTGGTTGTTAGCTAAGCTAAGCTAAGATAAGATAAGCTAAGCTAGCTTAGCTAAAGGTGGAGTAGAGGAGAAGGTGTTGGAGCTAGGGTTTGGAGGAAGGAGCTGAGGAGAAGAAGTCCGGAGCTGGAGCTGGAGCTGGCTGCTGCTGAAGAGGCTGGCATGGGGCTACTATAGCTGGCTTAGCTTGCTAGTTCTTTGCTAGCTACTAAGCCAAGCTAAAGTGAGCTAGCTTCTACCAAAATGAGCTGAGGTGAGCTAGGTCTGGTGCTCCCGGGGAGAATCAAGCTGGTTGGGGCAGCTAAGGTAGCTTAGCTCAACTGAGTTGAGCTAAGCTGAGTCCCCGGGAGCTGGACTTGAGCTTCCTGAGCTGGGATGAATTCTTCTTCAGCTGGTTGGAGCTGAGTGGAGCTGGATGTAGCTGGATCTGAGCTGGGGTGAACTCCTGTCAACTCAGCTGATCTAGCTAGAGCTCCCTGTGAACTAGTGGGAGCTGAGGTAAGCTAGACTCAGCTAAGTTGAGCTGGATCTGAGCTGACTTGAGCTAGGGTGAGCTAAGGTGAACTCTCTTGAGCTGCCATCCAGCTGAGATTAGCTGAATGGAGCTGGGATGAGCTAACCCTAGTTTAAGTAAGCTAGGTTCCAGCTGCGGTGAGGTAGATCAAGCTGAGGTGAGCTGGATCAAGCTGAGGTGAGCTGGATTAGGCTGAGTTCGAGCTAGTCTGGGCTTCTCCTTCACCAATTGCCTTCTTGAGTGCTAGGGTTTTAGGGATCTGTGCATCTGTACATCCCTAACACTCACAAAAACTCATTAAAATGACAATAAAAATGCAATGCATGCCTATCCTAATTTATGCCTAAATGCAGCCCAAAAACCCGTTTGCAGAGTAAAATCCTAAGAGCTAGGTTAGTTTTAAAGCATAAAAATGATGATAAACTGGCGTTTATCACACCCCCATGCTTATCTTTTGCTAGTCTCTTAGCAAAACATTAATTTTTTTGGAAAATGGAATTTTTGGGAAATCTTTTTTTTTTTTTTTTTTTTTTTTTTTTGACTTTTGAGGAGAAAAAGAGATTAAGGGACCTTGGTAGATTAAAACATAGGAGATACGGGATTTGTTGAAGATAAACATCAGGATTTGTTTTTGGATCCAACCATTAGATAGAACGGGATCAATATATCCTCAGAAAATTCACAAATTAACCCTTGTTAATTCAGATGACTTGAAATGTTTGTTTTTAGGATTTTTCTGGCTCGTGAATCTGATTCGCAACTTGCAAATTCCTTTAAAACCTTGTGTCTGTGCTTGTGAAAAGCCAACCTTTATAAGGACGTGTTATTATTATTATTATTATTATTTTTTTTTTTTTTTCATGCTTATTTTTAGCTTAGTCTTACAACAGATGTGTCGGTATCATCATTCCCGTTACCATTCCTCGAGGGGGCTCTGGCGCCAGTACTTCGGGATAGCACTGTCCATGACACCACCCAGGAGCTCACAACCCCAAAACACGATGCGGTGAAAAGGGGCGCTCCAAGCAAACTCAAGCTCTTGCTCCGACGCTATAGGTAGAGCACCGTCCAAGACACTTGAGCTGCTGAAATGCGCTTTAATGCTCTGTCTAAAGATATGAAATATAGATATAGAGCAGCACCGAGGCGGTAACATGTTGACATCGTGTCCTCAAAGAAGGTTTTTTTCCTTCTTCTCGACGGTGGGAACTCAAACCAATGATCTGCTTTAGACTTTTACTAAATCCAAACAAGGGAGTTTTTTCAAATTTTTAGTTATTTTTAAGTGTTGGCTTGTGTGTGAAAATTGACACAAAAAGTTTCTCGAGAACCACAGGTTTTTGAATCAAAAACTAAGTCAAATACTTTCCATATTACAAAATAGGATCAAGTCACCTGAACTATCATGAGTTCAGGTGGAATTTTAGAGAAGGATATCTGATCTAGTCTAAAATAGACCCTGGAATTCTAATGATCAGATCCATATCCTCATCCTTAGTTTGTTAAAGATTAAATCCCATTGTACCAGAAGTGAATTTTTCGACCGTAGTCCCGATTTCAAAATTTTTCCTCAAAAAAGTTTTCAATATATATATATATATTTTTTTGTTTTTGGGTATTCAAGCAGGAAATAAATTAAAGAAAATTGCATGTTTTTAGGTTTTAAACATCCTAAATCGATCGTAAAAATTTAAAAACACCCCCCCATGCTTAAGATATGCCATGTCCTCATGCATTAGGAGGGAAAAGGAATCACCTTAGTGAAGAACGGTCAGGTTTAGGATGAATAAAACCTGGAAAAAGAAGAAAAAAGGAAAGCAAGAAAGAAGAAAAAAAAATGATGGGTTACCTCCCATCCAGTGCTATCTTTTACGCCATTCAGCCGGGCGTGAAGGTATGCACAGAAGACGGAAAATCATGTAAATAATTGGACACTTGAATGTCCGCAATAAATGTGTCTTCCTCAAGATCCCTAAAAAGATGAGTGGTAAAGATAAAGGGATCAAAATAAAATAGAGAAATGGAAAAATGACCCGGATCTGGCCATGGTTTAAGTGCTTGTAAATTGCCAGATTCTGGTGGGTCGAGTGATAGGTCCAATGGAAAGGGATGGGGAATGGAGTCAATGAGATGTAGGGTGTGTGAAGTTAGTGTGGATATTTTTGGTGAAAAATCAGGAAGATGAAAAGGGGGGAAGTCAAACCCTAGTCGATCTGGAAAGTCTTGGACCACATAATTATCCTTAGAATAAGAATCAATAAAATCTAGATTAATAGTGGTCAAAGCTGAATGAGATTGGATCAACATATACTTTTCAAATACTGCTTCCATTTTATTATTAGTATCCTCAAAAATTTTATGATCAGTGGACCTCTTGGAAGCTAGAAATAAATCTAATGAGAAGGTCTGGTTACTACAACTTATATTCATTTTCCCAGAATGAGAATGGATATTAGATGTTGCGGTAATCAAAAGGGGTCTTCCAAGAATGGTATTAATGAGAGCCTTAGGTACCTCTATGTCAAGGACTAGAAAATTTACCGGAAATAGACAATTTCCGACCTTGATAATACTATCCTCAACAACTCCCCGCGGTTGAATGGTAGATCGATCTTCCAATTGAAATTGAACCTTGGTAGGTTTTAAATCACTGAATCGAAATTCCTCGAATAAGACAGGGGGGATGAGATTACTAGAGGTACCTAAGTCGAGAGGGGCACGAAAAATGGTGTCAGTTACGACAATTGAGATAAGTGATGTGCCCTGGTGCTTTTTTGTGAAAGGCAGCTTGCTCTGAAAAACTGAGTTGGCTGTCTTTGAAAGGACCAACCTTTCTAGATTCTGATCATGCCCTTTTGCAGTAAATTCTTTAGAGGCATGGGGGGAATCTAGGAAGGGAATATTCCTCTCGACTTGCTCAAATAAATCGAAAGAATTGTGGTCAGAGGGCTCTGATTTTGGATTGTTGGATTGCAGTTTTTGAGAGTGGGAAATAGGGTTTGAATCAAGTGTTTTTGGGGTTTCTTTTTCTTCTTCCTTATTAAGGTTAGGGGGGTCAATCTGCATTGGTTGAGAATCAGTTTCATCATTTGATTGAGAAGGCCTTAAATCCATGGTGGTTTCCTCACTCCTCATAGTCTCTGCATATGCAGCTTGGTGTTCACTGAGAGGAGGTAGGGGGGCCTGATGTTGAAAGAAACTGTGTAGGTGCTGTGATATTGGGTTAATAGGAGGCTGAATCATGTGGTTCTGATGTTGGTAGACACCCGGGTGTTGGTTCCTGTGATTAATAAAGTTTGGTGTGGGTTGGGATGGTGAGTGTCCTGCAGGTCTTTGAGTCGGAATATCCCCAATTTGATCATTGAGATTGTTAATAAGATGGGTTGTTTCCTTTGTTTTTCTTTGTAACTCCTGCAAGGTTTTCATCATCTGGGCATTAATGTCTTCTTGAGATTGCCCAGATTGATAAGTCTGATTTGAACCATACCCTCCAAACGGGTTCTGTTGTTGGTGTGGAACCGAATTGGTCCAGGAGTGGGTCGGATAATCCCCCCCATTAGAGGAATTTTTCAATTTCTCCTGGATGGTAGGGACATTTTGGGTGGGGTGATGATTGGGATAAACATAATTCCCTGTTGAACCATAGAAAGCCTCAGAATAACAATTATACTCAGCATGGAATTTATGCAGATTTTCTCTCTTGTGGGTGTTAAAAGGGGTGAGATGTGGAATGTGTGGAGCTTGGGTAGGTGTGGCAGGATTCCCTTGGTTGGCCAGGTTTGTTAAATCCTTATGCAACTGTTGTAGCTGAGCCATGATAGAGTAGAAATTAGGTGGAGGGGCCTGATTAAGAAGCTCCTGGGTGGAAGAATAGGGGAAAGAAAAATTAGCATGCGGGTTAGAGGACCAATTTTTATTTTCCATTTTAAAAGAATAGGAAGAATGCAGAAAAGTCTTTTCTTGGGGAGGCAAAATCAAGTGGTCCCTCCAAGTGTGGAGTTTTGGACCGCCGCCCGTGCAAAATGGAAGAAACGGGAGGGGAGGAGAAGAGATGGAGATGAGAGAAAGTGTGCAAATCAAACAGACAAAACTAGACCTAACTTAAATGTGACTCCCTAATAATAACCTAAGACTTGGTCTATATAGGAAATAAGTAGTCAATAGTGAATACCCGTTCTATCAACAAATCTAGCCAAGTTGCTTAAGGGGAGGTTTGGGCCCAAACGTTTCCCAGGGAAAACCCCAGGTGCTTGTACAAACCCGCGCCTGGTCGTTTGACACGGCCCCTCAGCCTGAACACCAGATACAGATGACAGAACTGGTACTAACTAAAGAAAACTTAAGACCTAAATAGCAAGCCTAAGTTGATAAAGCCTTAGGGGTCAAGTTGCTACAAATTTTAATTAGGTCTAGGATTCTATAGTGCACACGGAATGTGGAGGGCATTTATTGGGTTGTTGCCTTATTATTTGATTTTTTTGTGTGTGTGCAGGAATTGGAGAGTGGCTCCAATGAAAATCAAGTTGTCACACAATTTTTTTATATTTTTGTCTTTTAGGATGTGATTTAATTAAATGAATTTGAGGGTTTTTCTCTTTAAGTTTTCAAACAAGTTTGAAAGTTCACAATCAAAGGAAAGACAAGTTGTATGTGTGATTGTATATTTCCTTTTAATTGAGTCTCTAAAGAGAAAGAAGAAACCCTAAACCAATTATCCCTGAGACAGAAATTTAACTACCAATGAATTATTTTTAGCTTTCAGAATTAAGTAGTGGTCCAAACAAATCAAACAAGGATTCCAGAAAAGATTTTTGTAAGATTTTAGGAATTTGTTTGATAATAGTTTTGAATTTTTAATTGTACTGGTGTCAAAGTCCAGAAATAATACCCGTGGGTATTATAGACTTTTCAGTATTACCACCGACCTCAGAAAATTTTTATGATTTTATATGATATGTAAAATTTCACAGGGATTCCAACAAGATAAATTTCACAAAAATTGGATGAGTATAAAAATTCTGAAAATTCGCGGACAGTAGCAAAACAGGAAGATTAGAGGGTGTGACCCCTCTGTAATCCATGAATTTTTAAAAATTAAATACAAATCCAATTGATCTGAAATTTGCAACAGATGTTCCAAACTTAATTGGGAATCACTCTATGAAATTTTATGATTTTAGGAGGCCTGTGGTGTTAGGAATCGATTTTTCAAGTCTGGACAGAAATCTAGACCCGAAAAACAGAACACCAATACTTGCAATGGAATGGTGCTAAAGAAGCATACAAGCAAACAATGGATTTTAAAATGCACCACTCCACTTAATTTAAGTGTTTATGGTCCTGAAAGCCAAGTTTAATATATTTTTGGTAGTTTTAATTATTTATGTGACCAGAAAGAGGAACCAACCTGAATTTTCGCGGGAAGAAAAGGATCTTTAAGCTCTCGCTTCCAGATTCCCGCTTTCCCGCTGTAGTTCCTGCACACACAAAAGAAAGAAAGAGAAGGGGATGAGATCCACTTCAAGCAAGAGAAAATGAATTAATGCAAAGCCGTGCCTCCCCGGCAGCGGCGCCAAAAAGTGACAGCGAAAATACGCGGTTTGTTAAAATACGTCGTTGTAACGCGTAAATCCGCTTTCGCTCTTAAATTTATAATCCTAGATAGGGAAGTATCTAGGGTCGTCCAAGGAGGCAATATGGTTGCAAAATTGATTCTCTTGCTTGGAATATATCTCAACTTTCTTTTGGTAATTTTCAATATACCATTTTTTTTTTTTGTTTTTGAACTAAGGCAACATGCGAAATTATGGCGGGAAAAGTGTTTACACTTCCAATTAAGTAAACTACTCTAAAGTGGCAAGTAGAGCCTCTCCCTAAGCTCACTCTAAGCAAGTGGAGGCCTAGAATAATTAGGGAGAGGAAGTGAAGAATGCTGAAAATAAGCAAATAGAAATGCAAACAAGATATGCGAAGAAGGCAACTAGATAATTGATAAAGTGTTTAACAAAAATGCCTAGTAGAGGAATGCTTCTACTACTAGATAATTGAAATAAAGAAAGAAAACACAAATCCTCTAAATAGATGGTGAAGAAGAGGGCTTCTTGCTCCAAGGTTGGTGGCTCCCAAGCTTGAAAAGAATCCTTCAACTCCTTCCTTGCAGAACTCCGCCAAGGTGATGACCTCCAAGGCAAGCCCTAATGGGGCGTGCCCTAAGTTTCTCTCCAAGGGTGGACGTCCACCCTAAGCTTTTCTCCTTTGCCTGGCCGTCCTCCTTGAAGTGGGAGAGTCCTCCTCCTTGGCGTGGCTCAAGTTGAAGAGAGTGGGGAGAAGAAGGCACCAAAAGGGCTGGTGATGTGCCCCTTTAATCTCCTTCTCTACTCCTTCTTCTTGGCCGTAGGTATAGGTGGTTTATGTAGAAAATATACTAATGGAGGATGCCCAAAAATGGTGGTAGGTGGTGGCCTTTTATAGAATAGGAGGGGGGCTATGGTGACCTTTGAAATGGATGGCTAGGATGGAAGGAGGGAGGTGGTTAAGGATCCAATGGCCAAGGGTGTTTGGCGCCACCTTAAGGGACACCTAAGGGGTGGTTATGTGTGTTGACACCCCTTGATATTGGCGCCAAAATGGCTTCTAGAAGAGGGTCTAAGTTGGCGCCAAGAAGGATTCTAGAAGGGGGGTTAGGTGGATGGCTAGGATGGCTTATGTGGGTAGGTGTAGGGTGGATTAAGGGGCTGAAAGTGGCGCCAATATAGAGGTGGTTAGGGGTGGTTTTTGGCGCCAACTTGAAGTGTCTTTTGGTGGAGATAATGGGGTGAAGGGATGGCTAGGAGGTGGTGCCAACTTGAGTAGGGTAGCTAGCTTAGGTAGGCTTGAGTTGGTGGAGCTAGCTAGGGTTGATTTTGGAGGTAATGAATGGCCAAGGAGCTGGTTGTTAGCTAAGCTAAGCTAAGATAAGATAAGCTAAGCTAGCTTAGCTAAAGGTGGAGTAGAGGAAAAGGTGTTGGAGCTAGGGTTTGGAGGAAGGAGCTGAGGAGAAGAAGTCTGGAGCTGGAGCTGGAGCTGGCCGCTGCTGAAGAGGCTGGCATGGGGCTACTCTAGCTGGCTTAGCTTGCTAGTTCTTTGCTAGCTACTAAGCCAAGCTAAAGTGAGCTAGCTTCTACCAAAATGAGCTGAGGTGAGCTAGGTCTGGTGCTCCCGGGGAGAATCAAGCTGGTTGGGGCAGCTAAGGTAGCTTAGCTCAACTGAGTTGAGCTAAGCTGAGTCCCCGGGAGCTGGACTTGAGCTTCCTGAGCTGGGATGAATTCTTCTTCAGCTGGTTGGAGCTGAGTGGAGCTGGATGTAGCTGGATCTGAGCTAGGGTGAACTCCTGTCAACTCAGCTGAGCTAGCTAGAGCTCCCTGTGAACTAGTGGGAGCTGAGGTGAGCTAGACTCAGCTAAGTTGAGCTGGATCTGAGCTGACTTGAGCTAGGGTGAGCTAAGGTGAACTCTCTTGAGCTGCCATCCAGCTGAGATTAGCTGAATGGAGCTGGGATGAGCTAACCCTAGTTTAAGTAAGCTAGGTTCCAGCTGCGGTGAGCTAGATCAAGCTGAGGTGAGCTGGATCAAGCTAAGGTGAGCTGGATTAGGCTGAGTTCCAGCTAGTCTGGGCTTCTCCTTCACCAATTGCCTTCTTGAGTGCTAGGGTTTTAGGGATCTGTGCATCTGTACATCCCTAACACTCACAAAAACTCATTAAAATGACAATAAAAAATGCAATGCATGCCTATCCTAATTTATGCCTAAATGCAGCCCAAAAACCCGTTTGCAGAGTAAAATCCTAAGAGCTAGGTTAGTTTTAAAGCATAAAAATGATGATAAACTGGCGTTTATCACCCACACACACGCACGCCTCATCCGTGACCTATGCATCACAGATCTGGCTAATCGGCCCAATTATCCCTTGCACTCCTCACGCACTACACCATGCCAGTGCGCCTAGACCCGGGTGCATGAAACCTGACTCGATTACCCAGCTTTGGGAGAGCTTATCGTAGAGAGAAATAGAGAGAGCGATGAGGGGGAGGTAGGGGATAGGTTTTGCTCTTTAGTGTGTACAGGGAAGAGAGGAAGGAAGAAGCTAAGGCAGAAGCACTGTAGCCGCAGAGGAGAGCTAAGGAAGAAGCACTATAGCAAAGGTGCGGTAGAAGGAGAGGCAAGCCAAAGAAGGAAGAAGACAAAGAGAAGAATCAAGGAAGAAGAGAAGTAAAAGAAGGAAGAAGAACTTAAAGGGTGAAGAAGGAAAGCAAGGTAGAAGTCAAGGAAGAAGATCGCAGAGAAAGAAGGAGAAAGGCATAGTGCGAAAGAAGAAAGAGAAAGAAGAAAGGCAAGGCTAGAGCAAAGAAAGAAACTGCAAAGAAGAGATAAGGATGAAGAAGTAAACGGCCAAAGTCAATGAAGAATAGAAGAAAAAGAGCTAAGGAAAGAGGAAAGTCAGAGAAAGAAACAAAGAAGAAGAAAAGAAAGAAGATAAAGCAAAAAGGAGAAGGAAATAAGAGCTAAAAGAAACATATCTTTTTAGGATGTCTGATTATAGAATTAGACGTCCAATTCTATTTTTGCTACATTTCAATTCATAGACTCATGCATGATATTCTGAGTTAGATTTTAAGTAGATTTAAGTGTTCAATTACATTGATTGAGATTAGTAAATAAATTCCATTTGCTCCCTGTGTTCAACCTCAGATACTTGGTTTTTGAGTAATAAAAATTGTTATTTGTTTTTGAGGCGATTTCATCTATACTACAATGAACATCTCTTTTAAAACCACGATCTCGCCTCGTCAACATTTTTGCACCGTTGCCGGGAGCAACACGCAATTTATCCCTAATCTCTGCATTCTTTTGAACACTAACTTGCCCTATTTTGATTGTTGTGATCTTGCAAGGTATTTCACGAGAAGATCTCCCAAGCAAGTCAACCACTCCAGGGCATGTAATCCCTCTTCTTCCCTAATCCACCTCCTAATCCTGGGAAGACAAAAGGAAGCAATCAATTTAGGAATCAATTGCCTTCTTTCTATAGTAATTACCATCTTTAAGGCAAAGGTTTCTTGATTTGGCAAAAATTTTTCAAAACATATTGAAGTAGAAGCGATTTTTCAGAGATCTTATCCCACAATATTCTTGTGCCTAATAGAAATCATGCTTAATCTCCACGGAGAACACACTTCTTATTTTAAGTCCAAAGAGAACTTTTTGTGAAAAGAAAAGAGGATTGGAAATAGAACCAAATTAGGGTTTCTACAATAGGGTTTTTGGAGTGCTAGTCACACATGCTTGTTTAAAAGGAAATAAACCCACCTGCATTTATGTGCTACCCAAGCCCTTGATTGAAGAGATCTAAACAAGATAGACCCTAAAAATTGAGCTCTAAAATCACTTGAATCTTAAAATCTTGGACCTAATAACCTGGGAGTCAAATCAGGGTGATCTCTAGGTCATAACCTAGAATCATTCTGCCATCTTTAGGATAGGTTAGGTGAAGTTGACCCCTTGGGTCAACCAACCTCCAAATTAGGTCACAAAACCAAAACATCTAAAGTTCACGTGAAAACCCTAAAAAGCACATTTGATCTTAAAAGTGGTAGATTTAAGAGGTCAAGGTCCCCATTCTGGTCTACTTGGAATCTCAGTGACAAGAGAGGTCGGGTGGGGGAAACCCTATAACCTATGGGGATGCTTTACCTTGTTGGGGCCTTTGTGGGACTCTCCTCTGGCAGCCCAGGTACTTCTTAGGTGGATGACCTTTTGATCCAGGGGTATCATCTGCCCCGAACCTCCATAGTCATCCAACATCTTTGGGTACCTTGATTGGGTCAAAAGCACCTCCAGTCCCTCATCTCTTCTCTTTAGAGCACACACATAAAACTTTAGTGGGACTCCTTATTCATATCTAATTGCTTCATAACTTGATTCTACATCTTGATTCAAACTTTGATTCTACATCTTGATTCCACCACCTGATCCAAATATGCAGCCAAACCACTTAGGACTACCGTTCAAGAAACCTAAATCCCAGAGATCCACGAGAGATAAGATGATTGAGGATGCCCTAAAATTCTATGAAAAAGAAGACAAAACCTCAACACCAGTAGAAAACATTCAGGTTGATGTCCCAACAACCACAACCTTCATCATAGCCAATGCCCAAGTGCTATTGGTAGAAGCCACAAAAGGATCAACCAGAGACATGCTCATCACAAGATACATTGAGATAGAAAAATTGCACAATCTTGAATACATTCAATGCATGACAAATCATGTACTTTGGGAGCAACACCAAGATGATCATGAAAAACGGGAAGAAATGATACGATTATTGAAACAAATTATCGATCAACAATACCCGTACATTACACGAACAGAGGATGAACCATCTTGGAACAATATCAAGGATCAATCTGATTTCCCAGATCTCGGGCTTGAGGCACAGAGTGGTTGTGGATTCCCAACCCAGATAGAAGACAACATGCCAAATATTGAATTAGGTTGGGAAATTGTAGGAGAACACAATGTTGAGCCAACCCTAGACCATGAATCACCAAGCATAGAATTCCGAAACTCCTACAATGATGAGAGTAGAACTGAACCTCTCGAGGGTGTAAATTCCTCCCCTAATTCTGATAAGGTGACCCATGAAAGTAATTCGGACCTAGATCCTAGTGATTTCACCCACATCCCAAGCCTAGAATCTGGATCTGAAACCTATTGGGAAAAATACGAGGCCCCGTATGAAGAAAATCAAATTTTCAATGAAGAATATGATTTTGAGCCTCTATTTGATGAATATCCCTCGCCAACATCCTCAGAGAGACAAATCAATTTTTCAGAAGTCACGCCAATTTACGATACAGAAAGCAAGGATTTGGACGAGTGGGGTTTCAATTGGGTCTTGCCTACCAACATAGAACTTGAGCCTAGAAAAAATAAGAACACCTTTTTGAGCTTAGAATTTACATATAGGCTAGACCCCAGTCAGGCTGCTGAATCTACATCATATGATTTATTTTATGGTGGAACTCATGATCTTGAATCTCATTCAGATTTTTATTTTCGTAAACTCTCCGACAATTTCGAATCGGACCATAACATTTGAGAAAATTTGCTTCCTGATTACAATAAACCAATCTACGACCTTAGCTCACATGACTCAGTCTACGACTCCAATTCTGAGGTCCCAATTCCCAAGATCACTGATTTCAATTCAGGTTCCAATGACACGAAATCATTTCTTTTCGATCCTTAGGAACCAAAACCAGAACATACTGAGAGTGATTGCAACCCAGAATACGAATCTTTTCTCAATTCAGATTTCCCGCATCCTATAGACACTCTCCAGACATTCATTTTTTATTTTGAAAGTTACTATGAGGACTCTCTACATGAGACCACCTGTCATTCCTTTCTAGAAGAACCCTAATACACAATTCTCATTGAAGCCACCTCTTCTACACATACAGAGCCGATCAAAACCCGTTCTCCACCCAGAGCCGCAATCGAACTCAATTTCTATTCTGATTCACCTCTCACTGAGCCGTTTGCAGTTGATTCAACTCCACATCTATACTAGGCATCGGACATCGATCAGACTAGAAATCATGATCCATCATTCTCTGATCTCCCTTGTAGGCTTTCCACACCATTCACTGATCATTTTTCGTAGCCTTACTCTGACCAAGCTGATTTGACTCAGCCTAAACCCAAGTTTTCATTTCCACACCCATCAGAGCTTCATTGCAAACGGTGGGTTTCGCATCTATTGATCTACATCTATCAACCCACCAGACTGATTGGGTTTGGGGTGCATCATCAGCCTATTGATTTTAACAAGCACCTGGTTGGACGAACCAGGCTCTTAATCAAGGTGCTTGTTTTACAAAATTCCATGGATTTGACCACTCCCTCTCCATCCCCTTTTCCACTTGACTGAAGGCGTTGAATTTAGCACTTAACGGGAGGCAGCCCGTCATTCCAAAAATAGAGACCCATCTGATTATCTGTCTGTACTCCACATCTATTGCACCTTGAGTTCAGCCTTAGACAGTCAGTCCCACCTCTGGTACACATACTAGAGCTTGAAATCATCAGCATCAGTCACTTCCCGACCCATTCACCCACCCAATATATCTTGTACTAAGTCCCTGAACAAAATACTATTTCACACCCTCCATTTACAATGAGGACATTGCAAAACTTAGTCATGGGGGGTGGTAAAGTGCATACATACAGAACCATGAAAAAGTAAGAAGGATTCTCACAAAAAAATACACATATCACAAAAAACACAAAAGAATAGAAAATTATGAAAAAGAACAAAAAAAATGGAGGGAGGAAATTTTGTGAGCCACATAATCATGAGGAGGAGAAAAAGGGAAAAATGACAAAAAGGAGCACAAAATGAAAAAGCAAAAGAGATATTCATTAGTAAGAGATTAAGGTAATAACCAAAGTTCTAGACCTCATCAAGAAGAAGATAAAGAATGAAGAAAAGTGCTAATGAGACACAAAAGGAGATTAGCAGGAATGCTGATCTTAGGCCTTTTGGGCTAGACTCTTAGGCTTAGAAAATTCAAGTATCCACTAAGATCAGGATAATCCTCAAGAGGTTGGGAAAAATGCGAAGCTTAAGTATTAGGTCTAAGGCTTAGGGAGTTTTCGACCTCATTAACTGACCTTCAGTTTGTGGGATTCGGTAACCTAAGCACCCCAATCCACACACAGTCTGATTCAGTGTGCATAACTATCAAAATCACGCAAAAGAGTTTAATGTTCTGAAAAAAAGTCGCCTAGATTAGGAGTGGCCGATCAACACAAGTTGATTTGGATGAGTTCCCAATGCAGAGAGGCGGGAAATTCCCCTTAAAGATTCGTAACAACATATCGTCTACTCGGTGCTTGTCTCTTAGGATATTTAAATATCCTATCGAGGCATGTAAGCACTCTACTGATTCAGATACCATGGGTGACATTATCATGAAATGTCGATTCCCAAGGTCTGGATTCGACCACGGAACTCCATGGGCAAGATTATCTCAAAATCTCGAAAGCTAGGGTTCTTGGGGTTGCCATGGGTAGTGCTATCACGAAGCATCGATTACCAGAGACCCTTGAGGATTGATGATGGGGACGAGGAATCCGATACAGACCGTGTTGAGAAGCCAATCCAAAGCTAGGAATAAAAAGAAAAGAGAGAGAAAACTCTCCAAACAAATAAATCCTCTGTCTCGCTCTTACGAAAATGCACTGCAAACTAAACCAAGGCTAAAAATGTCTCAAGCACGGGTGCTTTAACCGTAGAGTCCAACAAACCCTAGGATAGTTTCTGCAGGCCATAAAAACCTTTACAGAGGACCGAGGCCAAAGATGGTCAGGTCAAGATTTTGGTTGGTACTTGAGTACCTCCAGGCCTACTGTCAGCATTCTGACCTAATCAAAAGAAAAAGAAGAGCACTTATCATAACGGGTGATAGAAACTTAGGGTCTAGAACAAAAGTTGAAACCTTGAAATTTTGCAAAGGGACTAGCAAAAGTGGAGGAATCCTACTCCACCATTAAAGTGGAGGAATCCTACTCCGACGATGAATGGAGGGGGATTACTCCCTGATTCCTCAGAGATCTCCTCCCAGATTTGGAAGGGAGATTCTCTGAGGAATTCCCTTCCATCTGAGAATGATTGCAAGGTCTGATTTGCACCCAATCTCTCATGCGAATGCACAAGAGATGTGGGTATCTTCCGCATTCCATCTCCGGCGAGGACTCGTGTGCTTGGAAGCTTGTCTTCCAAGCATAAGAGTCCCTACCAGTAACTAAAAAAGGTCCACCACCTTCGGTCGCACCTATTTATCTTTACTTGGATTGAGAAATACCCCTAATTTCGTCTCCTCTTCTCTGGCCAAGTGTCCAGTGTGCTCCGGTGAGCCCTCCTCTTTCTCGTTGATCTGCCACAATACTAGTGGCAGAGCAGCCTTCACCACCTTCCTCCGTGTCGTGCAACAACTGCACATGTGTCTCCAGCCCCTTTTTTGTCGTCGCTCTCCCTCCACTGGACATCTTCTCCGACAGTGGTAGGTACGGCCAGCTGCCTCCTCTCCCCCATCATCCAGTTAGCTAGGTTAGAATTATTCCCCTCTCTCCCCTCTGCATTTCCCCTCTTTCTATTTCCACTTTCAACCCCTTGTAGCCACAGACCACCTCCACCTTCTCCATCTCCGGCCAACCACCAGTGAGGTGCATCCACCACTCCGCACCTCCACATGCCTTGCCAGACACCTCATCACCTATGCCATCACAGACTAAGCATCATCCGCCCTTCCATCGACTGCCAACACCTCCCTAAACGCTCCCTGACCTAACCCACATTCACGGCCACAGAGTGACCTAGGCACGCATGCCTAGGCCACCCCACGGCCAGCCACCCACCACCACACCTTCATCGTGACACGACGAAGCTCCTTATGTGTTTTAATGGGGCCAACAGGCTGTATTGAGTGAAATGCAGGTTGATCCCCCTTCTGCCATTGATGCTGAAGCAAGCTTGCTTGCAAGGTTGCCCTAAGTTGCTGCACTCTAGGCAAACAAGCCCAGGTGACGTGCGTTGAGTGTGCGAATGCATCCAACCAGAGAGCAGGCTCTGTGAGGAGTCTTGCTACCCCAATTGAGCGGAGCTCTCCTGCGGGTGAGAGCACAAAAGCAGGTGGGACTTTCAGTCCCACCTCGTAAACTCAGGAGCAAGGCACATTGTTTGAATTCTTTTTGTGTTCTTAGCTGTTTGCATCAAGTGACATAGGGTGAGGTCCGTCACCCACACACATGCTTGCCTCGTCCATGACCTATGCCCCGCGGATTTGGCTGACAGACTCGATTATCCCTCGCACTCCTCGTGCGCTACACCATGCCGGTGCGCCTGGACCCGGGCACGCGAAACCCGACCCGATTACCCGACTCTGGGAGACGTACTGTAGAGAGAAATAGAGGGAGTGACGAGGGCAGGGTTGGGATAGGTTTTGCTCTTCAGTGTGTGTATGGAAGAGAGGAAGGAAAAAGCTAAGGCAAAAGTACTGTAGCCGCAGAGGAGAGCTAAGGAAGAAGCACTGTAACAGAGGTGCGATAGAAGGAGAGGCAAGCCAAAGAAGGAAGAAGACAGAGAGAAGAATCAAGGAAGAAGAGAAGTAAAAGAAGGAAGAAGAACTTAAAGGCTGAAGAAGGAAAACAAGGTAGAAGGCAAGGAAGAAGACTGCAGAGAAAGAAGGAAAAAGGTACTGTACGAAAGAAGAAAGAGAAAGAAGAAAGGCAAGGCTAGAGCAAAGGAAGGAGCTGTAAAGAAGAGACAAGGAAGAAGAAGCAGATGGCCAAAGTCAAAGAAGAATAGAAGAAAAGGAGCTAAGGAAAGAGGAAAGTCAGAGAAAGAAAGAAAGAAGAAGAAGAAAAGAAAGAGAAAGTAGAATGGAGAAGGAAATAAGAGCTAAAGGAAACATATCTTTTTAAGATGTTAGAATATAAAATCAGACGTCCAATTCTATTTTTGCTATATTTCAATTCATAGACTCATGCATGATATTCTGAATTAGATTTTAAGTAGATTTAAGTGTTCAATTACATTGATTGAGATTAGTGAATAAATTCCATTTGCTCCCTGTGTTCAACCTCGGATACTTAGGCTTTCGAGTAATAAAAATTCTTATTTATTTTTGTGGTGATTTCATCTATACTACAATGAACATCTTTTTAAAACCCCGATCTCATCCTCATCAACACTATCCCAACTCTGTCTGGCCACCACACATGTCCATCCTCCACACAACCACCACCAACGCACTCCATGCCCTACGACGAAGCTCTTGAGTGCTTCTGTTGTGGCTGCAAGGCTGTGTTTATGTTTTCAGGAATAGGACTTGCAACCGCTATTACTGAAGAGCTTCAAGGAAGCTTCAAGCTCACACCAGGTCTTGATAGCCCCAGGTGGAAGTCCCAGGTTGTGTGGAATTGCCTCAGGAACTACCCCAGGTGGTCAATTGGATGGATGGACCTCGCAAGCTACAGTAATTGAAGGAAGGAGTCCTGCCTGTTATGCATAAAGGAAGGTGTGGGACTTTAGTCCCACATCGATTGCTGAAGACTAGACGTAGTGACTTAAATTGATCATTTGCATAAGGCTATTCGCCTCCTAACACAGAGGGTGAGGTCCTCTGCACCCATCACCTGCCTCTCCCGTGACACGCATCACGTGGGCCTGGCTCTGACCCGACCCACCTAACCTGCACACAGCTCGGCTGGGACCCACGTCGGTAGCCTTGGTTTCAGGTGCGCATATGCCCATTTACTTGATAACTCGGACAATGGCCTTGGAAAGGCGAGAAAGAAGGAAAACCCAGAGAGAGAAGGAGAGAGAGTGCAGGGGTAGGGGGATTTTGCTCTCTTGAGAGTTGGCTGACACTTAGTCGCTGGAGGGATTACCTCCCTTTGTGTGTGAAGAACAAAAGCCAAAGAGAGAAAGAAGGCAGAAGAGGCACACAGAGAAGAGAAGAAAGAAGTCAAGGCAGAAGAGAAGAGGAAGAAGAAGTACAGTGTCCTCTTAGCACTGTAGCATGACACCTAAGCCGTCTGATTGAGTATCCTGTCATCTGATTAAGTGCACTGTGCACTAAAGTTTGCATGGTTGAATCTGTTCATTTATTTAGATGATTAAGTAATTATTATATGTGTATCTAAGCTAATAATTGGTGATTCAAATCACCATTATTTTGCCTTAGATGACTTTTCGCCTCAATAGATTCTTGATATACTCATGTACTACATTGAATATTAGCTTTGAGTAATTGTTATCAATAATTGTGCTCATTTCCATTATTTATTGAGATTAGCGATTGAATTCCTATTTGCTCCCAGTTAACGACCTCGAACATTCATTTGAGTTATAAATTTTACTTGTTTTCAAGCAACTTCGACCTATAATGCAACGCAGCTTTTAAAACCTCGATCTCTCTTGTAAGCATTTTGGCACCGTTGTCGAGGAGCAACGTGCAATTCACCACTATTTCTTGCTATATTTTGATTATATTTGAGCACTAACTTGCTTTATTTGCTTTATTATGATGTTGCGAGGTACTTCACGAAGAGATCTTCCGCATAAATCAACCACTCTAGGGTAAGTAACTTCTCTATTCTTCCCTAATCAACCTCCTAATCTTGGGAAGATAAAAAGGGGAACAATCAATTAGAAATCACCTGCCTTATTTTTATAGTAATCATCATTTAAAAAGGCAAGTTTCTCGATTTACGAATTTTTTTTCAAATCTGATTGAAGCTTGAGATGATTCTATTAGAGATTCTCTACCTTATTTGCCTGCTCCTATTAGGGACTACACATAATTTCTAAATAACTTTGGGCTAACATCTTTCTTACTTAAACCCCAAAGCAAACAAGTTAAGATCAAATTGGATGCAGAATAGAGCCAATTAGGGTTTCAATTTTAGGATTTTTGGAGTGCTAGTTCACACTTACCTGCATAGAAGGAAACAAACCGACCCGCATTTTGTTTACTACCCATGCCCTTGGTTGAAAAGACCTAATAAAAAAAGCCCTAAAATTAGCCTCTAATTTCACTTGAACCCTAAAATCCTTGGATCTAATAACCTGAGAGTCAATCAGGGTGATTTCTAGGTCTTGACCTAGATCTCATCCTGCCATTTTTAGGGTAGGTCAGGTGAAGTTGATCTACATTGTAGGCCAACCAACCTCCAAATTAGGTCACAAGTTGAAATAACTTCTAATCAAGTGAAATTAAGGGCACAAATTAGGACATAAAATTGGTAGACTTAAGGTCTTAAGTTCATACATTCTGATCTACTTGGACTGTCAGTGACAAGGAAGGTCGGGTGGGGGAAACCCTGTAACTCATGAGGATGCTCTACCATGTAGGGGTCTTTGCGGGGCTCTCCTTTCCTGGCTATCCAAGTACTTCTCGGGTGTGCGAATTTCTGATTCAGAGGCATCATCCACCTCAAAATTGCCTTAGTCATCCAAAAATCTTTGGGTGCCTTGATTGGGTCAAAAATTTACATCTAGTCCCTCATCCCTTCTATTTAGAACACATACACAGGAAGGATATTAGGTTTTTAACCTAAGAAGCCCCTCTAGATTAGCTTAGGAATTTATTTCAGACCTGATCAACTTCCAATCTAATCTTGAGTTTTGATTGTACATCTTGATTCCACCATTTGATTCAAAAATGCAGCCTAGCTATATAGGAAGACTATTTAGAAAACTAGAATCCCAAATGAGCATGAAAGAAAAGTTAATCGAGAATGCCAGGTGACGTTTCCCAACCGCGGCTAGTCTTTGTTTGTTTTAATCCTTATTACAGTAATGTCGTTCTGGTATAAAATAAGACAGCTACTGTTGTCGTTACCATTAAAATTTTACTTGGAAATAGTTTCCCGAGGTTGAACTCAGGGAGCTACTGGAATTCTAAAAGTGCAATGTTTCTTTATTACAAAAATAAGAGAGAGAGAGAGAGGGAGAAATAGATTTCTGTCTTTTGGCTTTTTCTTATTCTCTTCTTTCTCTCTTTGCTTGTCTTCTTCTTATCTTCTTTCTCTTTTCTTTATCTTTATAGGTCTTCTTCCTTGGCTCTGATTGCCTTTAGTTCCTCTTCTTGTTCTGCTTGTCTGCTAGTTCTTTTCTTCTTCAGTTCTTCTTTTTCTTGTCGTTATCTTCTTTCTTCTTCTCTTTTCTTTCTCTTCAGCTACGAAGCCTTTTCTTTTCTTTTTCTTCTTCTCTGCTTTATCTCCTCTGAAGCTTCATCCGTCGTCTAATATCACAGTCAGACGACTTAAATGGCGGTCTGCTACAGTGCTTCCCCTCTTTTCTTCCTTTGCTGCTTCTTCTTCTTCTCTTCGTCTTCCTTGGTTTTCTGCCTTGCTCAGCTGCAGAGCCTTTTCAGAGTTTCTTCTTCCGCTCCTCTTCTTCTTCCTGCGGCCAAGTGGTGAACCTTCTTCATTCATGCCCTGTTCCTGCACAAGGCACAGCAAAACCTAGCCCTTCCCTCTACCCGCACGTCTCTCTCTCTGTAAATCGCTCATAGGAAGCCCTCCCAGGCTAGGTTATCGGGTCGGGTAGCGTACCCGTGACCAGGCGCACCGGCGTGGGTGGTGCGCGAGGAGAGCAGGGTAAACGGGTCGGCCAGGTCCGCATGGCGTGGGTTGCGGGCGAGTGGGAGAGGGGACCTCACCCCGTGTTCTGAGGCGCTTAGGTAAAAACACAAAATCAATTTAAATGGGTGCGGCGCTTCGAATTCTTACGATGTGGGACTAAACTTCGTCCCTTCTCGCGTGCGCCCGCAGGAAGAATCGCGACCTTGCCTCAGCAGCTGTGTCCTCGCTTCCCTTCGCATGCCAACTGCCTACCTTCACCTAGGTCTCTCCAATTCGCCTCGGCTGGAGTCCTGCTGCTTCGAGTCCTGGAGCTCGCTTGGAAGCTCCTTACTTCGTTGCTAATGGTGGCCGGGGCTGAAAATCTGCCTAACACAAACAGGGCCTCTTGGCCTAATCAGACCACAGGGAAACCTTCGCCATGGCGTAGCGAAGGTAGTGCGGGGTGCAGCAGGTTGCGGGGCGGTGTCTGGCGGCAGCCCTAGGTCGGACTGCAACCGGAGAAATGGGTTTGATCGGGGGAGTGTTGTGGAGGTGTGGAGTGGCTGTGGAGGGGTGGGGGGTGTTGGGTGGAGTGAGGCGGAGCTTTTGGGACAGCTGGCGAGTTGTGTGGAGCGGCAGATCGATGGGGGCAACTCGTCGGAGGGTTGCGGGAGGGATGGAAGATGATGGTGGTCGGGCACAGTCGAGGGGTAATCAACTGAAAGGCAGTGGGGAAAAGAAAGAGGGGACGATGGGAAATAATAGTAACCTACCTATAGGGACGAAGGGGGCCGGAACAGGGTGGCAGTCGTATCGACTGTCGCCGAAGAAGAAACACCTAGAGGGAGAGAGCGGCGGCGAGGAAGAGGGCAGGGAGGCACGCGCTTGGTACGGCGCGACGTGGGGAGATTAGGCGAAGGTGGCTCTGCTGCTGGTATTGCAGCAGAGTAATGAGACGGAGGAGGAGGAGCTGCCGGAGCTGGTGGGTTCCTGTTGGAGTGGGGAGAGAGGAAGGGTTGGGGTTTTCTCCATCAAGACCAGCCTGCCCGAACCGGCTGGCGACACTGGTCTTTATAAAGGTGGTGGCGGAGGGGTGCACGTAGGGAGGCGACGTGCCTCCCTCGCCGGAGAATGGCCAGAGGTGTGACCCATACCTTCTGCGCATTCGCACGGAAGGTGTGGGCGTCGTTAGGCGGCATGGCGGTGTCCCTGCGACAGCAGACGTCGCAGGGAACACCAGGTTCAATTTGCAGGACATTCCCCTCACCATGCGCGGCGCCATGCTCTGCGCAAAGTCGCCGGAGCATGGCGCTGTGCTGAGACTTGCAGGAGGGACCTAAATGCAAAGAATGACGAGGAAACTAGGGGCCAAAATGCAATGGTTTCAAAAGTTGAGGGTCAAAAAGTAATAGATGAGGACCAAATTGCAAAGTCGGTCAAGAAGGTCTCTTCCTAGGCACAAGTTTTTATGCATGACTAAATTAGACCTAAGGATTTTAATGGTGAATTTTGTTTCTAGGTCAGACCTTGTTTGACTGGCCAACTTACATAAAAACCCAAATTTAATCATTAATTAGGCATGGTTCACAATGTAGGTCAAAATGGGTTTCTATTTCCAAATTGAAGGTTCTAAACCTTAGAGATTATCTTTCTATGAATTTTAGAGGGTTTATTCGATTTTTACCTTGCCTCGAACCTCATGAATTGAAGTGGGTTTGTTTTAGGGTTACAGAATATTATTTAATTCCTTGGAGTTGCTGTAGCCCTTGTTGAATCAGATCATCCCACTTTCCTTCTTGTTAGGTTAGTTTGACATATGTTTGGACCCTAAGTTACCCTGTTTGCAGATTGTGTTGGTGAAATTGCATTTTTACCCCTTATGACATGTTTTCTTCTTAAACTCAGAATTCTCTGAGTCAAGCCTTTTTTTGAGTTATGTAGGAGCTTTTTCTCGCATATCTAGGTTAGATTGTGCTAGTTAGGGTTCATGATGAGATTCTTATCACACCCCTATGCCTAGCTTTTGCTAGTCCCTTAGCAAAAACTTAAGGTTTTAACCTTTATTTTAGACCATGATGTTTTTAATAATTTCAGATAAGTGCTTTTTTCATTTGAACTTAGATTAGGTTAGAATGCTGACCATAGGTCTAAAAGGTACTCTAGTACCAACCAAGATCCTGATCTGTCTAGCCTCAGCCTCAGTCCTTAGCAAAGGTTTTTAAGGCCCACAAGAACTAACCTAAGGTCTATTGGACTTTGTGGTTAAAGCACCCGTGCTTGAAATGATTTTAGCCCTGGCTCAGTTCGCAGTGCGCTTTGTAAGAGAGAGAGATAGAAGATTTTTCTATTTGGAGAGCTTTCTCTCTCTTTTTCTTTTTAATTCTAGCTTAGGATTGGCTTTTCAACACGGTCTGTATTAGATTCCTTGTTTCCATCATCAATCCTCAAGGGTTCCTGGCAATCGATGCTTCGAGATAGCACCGCCCATGGCAATCCCCGAAACCCTGGCTATTGAGATTTTGAGATAATCCCATCCATGGTGTTCCGTGGCCGAATCCAGACCTTGGCAATTGACACTTCGTGATAATGCCATCCATGGAATCTGAACCAGCAGAGTGCTTACATGCCTCCAGTAGGATATGAAAATATCCTAAGAGATAAGCACCGAGGAGATGATATTTTGTTACGCATCTTTGAGGGGAATTTCCCACCTCTCCGCACTGGGAACTCATCCAAATCAACTTGTGTTGATCGGCCGCTCCTACTCTAGGTGTACTTTTCAGAATTTTGCGACGCTTCTGCGTGATTTTGATTTTTATGCTTACTGAACCAGGCTGTGTGTGAGGTTAGGGTGCTTAGGTTACTGAGTCCCGTAAACCAAAAGTTAGTTAATGAGGCCAAATACCCTCTAAGCCTTGGACCTAATACTTAAGCTTTTCATTTTCCTCAACCTCTTGATGAGTGTCCAGATCTTAATGGGTACTAAGAGTCTATCCAAGAATGCCAAAGGTTTGCGTTCTTACTAATCTCACCATGCACTTTTCATTTCTTTTCTTGAATGAGGTCTAGAACTTAGGTCAATTCCTTAGTTTCTTACTAATGACTATCACTCTTTTCTTTCATTTTTGCGCTCCTTTTTCGTTTTGTTTCTTTTCCTTCTCCCACAAAATTTCCTTTCTCCTCTTATTCTTTTTTTTTTTAATTTTTAATTTTTATGTTGTTTTTGGCATATGTGAATTTTTTTTGTTTAAAACCTTTTCTTACAAGTTTTGCACTTTTATACCCCCCTTGCCTAAGGTTTGCAATGTCCTCATTGTGACTTAGGGGTTTTTATTTACTTAGTTCATTCCTTAAGACAGATGTTTTGATGAGTGAATGGATCGGGATGATTGTTGCGGATGATTTCTAATCCCAGATGCAAGCATCTGAGGTGGAGTCGGTTGTCTAGAAGGGTGAACCTTAAGTGCACAAAGTGTCAAAAAGGTTTTAGGTTTTCAAGGAAAATGACGGGCTACCTGCCGTTAAGCGCTGAGTTTTACGCCATCGGCTGGGCGCAATAAGCTCAAGGGGAATGGAGGATATAAGATGATTCATCCAAATCAGTAGAAGTTACATCAATGAACGACTTGAGTCTCTGACCGTTCACGATGAAAGGTTCGGAATCGTGGCTGAGCGGACTGATTTCGATGGCTCCATTTCTAAAAACCTGTCAGACTAAGTATGGTCCGACCCACTTGGATCGCAACTTTCCAGGAAAAAGCTTGAGTCGGGCATCAAAGAGTAGGACCTTCTGACCAGGATGAAAGATCTTTCTCGAGATATGCTTGTCATGGAAGGCTTTAACCCGCTCCTTGTAGATTCGCGAGTTCTCATACGTGTCTAGGCGTAATTCATCGATCTCGCTGATTTGAAGTTTTCTGTGGGTTCCAGCCTTCGAAAGATCTAGATTACAGTTCCATACTACCTAATAGGCTTTATGCTCCAGTTCGACAGGAAGGTGACACGCCTTCCCATACACTAGTCTAAAGGGAGACATTCCTAATTGGGTTTTGTGGGAGGTCCTATAGGCCCACAAGGCTTCCGGAAGTCGGGACGACCAGTCCTTCCTATCAGGCCGAACAGTAACCTGCAGGATTTTCTTGATCTCTCGATTTGATAGCTCTGCTAGACCATTAGTTTGGGGGTGGTAAGGAGTAGAGATTCGGTGAGACACTCCGTATTTGGTCATCAGTGACCTAAACTGAGCGTTAGTGAAATGGGTCCCCCCATCAGAGATTATAGCACAAGGAGTCCCGAACCTTGAGAAAATATTTTGATGAATGAATTTAAGAACGATTTTGTGATCACAGGTTCGGGTCGGTATGGCTTCGATCCATTTGGACACGTAGTCCACAGCCAGCAGAATGTATTCGAAACCATCCAAAACAGGAAAGGGGCCCATAAAATCAATCCCCCAAACATCAAAGATTTCGCATACGAGAATCGGCTGCAAAGGCATCATGTCGCGATGGCTCATGTTGCCCAAAGTCTGGCAACGACTGCATGCCTTGCAGTGACTGTATTCGTCTTTGAACAGTGTGGGCCAGTAAAAGCCGCACTGGAGGACTTTTGATGCGATTTTATGCCCAGAGAAATGGCCACCGCATGCCTGGTCATGGCAGAAAGAGAGAATATTGTTGATTTCCTCTTCCGGGACACATCTCCGGATGATTTGATCAGCACCTATGCGGAAAAGGTACGAGTCTTCGCAGATGTAATACTTGGTATCAGAGCGCAATTTGTCTTTCTTGGCCTTCGGCCAATCAGACAGGATCTGATGAGATGCCAAGTAGTTTACTATATCAGCAAGCCATGGAAGTCTAGTACCAAGAGTCAGCAGGTGTTCATTAGGAAAATGTTCCGTGATGGGTCTGGAAGGGTTGATAATCTCAGAAGGAAGACGAGACAAATGGTCGTCTACCACATTCTGCCTTCCCACCTTGTCGCGAATCTCGAGATCGAATTCTTGCAACAGCAAGATCCATCGGATTAGTCAGGGCTTCACATCCTTCCTGGCAAGGAGATGCCTTACAGCCATGTGATCTGAGTAGATGATGATGTGGGAACCCAAGAGATATGATCGGAATTTTTCAAGGGCAAATACTACGGCTAGCAGCTCTTTCTCCGTAACCATGTAGTTACGCTGAGCCTCGTCAAGTGTCTTGCTAACGTAGTAGATGACCACGGGTTTCCCATCAGCTTTCTGCCTCAGGACCGCTCCTACAGCGAAATCAGACGCATCGCACATGATCTCAAAGGGTTGAGACCAGTCAGGGGATTGTAGGATAGGTGCCTGGGTGACTCGATCATGAAGGTTTTCAAAGGCTAGTGTGCATTCCTTGGAGATTTCAAAGGGTACATCCTTAGAGAGAAGAGAAGTCAGGGGCACACGATTTTCAAGAAATCAGGAATGAAATGACGGTAAAAACCGACGTGCCCCAAAAAAGAACGGATGTCCCTGATCGAGCTAGGCATAGGAAGGCGATAGATTAGATCAACCTTAGCTCGATCCACTTGGATGCCCTTCTCCATGATTAAATGTCCCAGGACAATTCCCTCAGGCACCATGAAATGGCTCTTTTCCCAGGAAAGAACCAAATTCACATCGATGCACCGCCTGAGTAATTGGACCAAGTGTTGGAGGCAATCGTCAAAAGTCATCGATGCTCCAAAAACTGAAAAGTCATCCATGAAGACTTCCAGATAGTCACCTACCATATCTGAGAATATGACAAGCATGCACCGCTGAAAAGTAGCGGGTGCATTGCAAAGATCGAAAGGCATCCTTCGGAATGCGTATGTTCCGAAGGGGCAGGTGAACATGGTCTTCTCTTGGTCCACAGGATGGATTGCAACCTGGTTGTAACCGGAGTACCCGTCAAGAAAGCAGAAGAATCTATTTCCCGCTAATTTCTCGAGAATCTGATCAATGAAAGGCAGTGGGAAATGATCCTTCTTCGTGGAGGAATTGAGTCGGTGGTAATCTATACAGACTCTCCACGAGTTGGCTAATCGGGTAGGAATGACTTCTCCAATTTCAGTAGTTATAGTGGTGAGTCCTGCCTTCTTAGGCACGACCTGAATTGGGCTCACCCAATGACTATCGGAGATCGGGTAGATGATCCCGGCATCTAACCACTTGATGATCTCCTTTTTCACGACCTCCTGTAGATTGGGGTTCAAGCGTCTCTGCATTTCACGAGAAGGTCGTGCGCCCTCTTCTGAATAGATACGATGAGTACAATACGAGGGAATTATTCCAATCAGATCATCGAGAGTCCACCCGATGGCTCTGCAATGTTGCTGGAGGACAGCAATGAAATGGGATTCCTGTTCGGGATTGAGTTTGGAATTGATAATCACAGGAAGGGTCTGATTAGAACCCAGAAAGATGTATTTCAAGTGAGTAGGAAGGGGCTTTAGATCGAGGATGGGGTTATCAGCAGTGGCGGGTGGTTTAGAATAGATGTGAGGTTCAAGGGTAAGAGCTATTGGGTTGTCTAAATCTGGATTCGACTCCTTTATTTGCAAGTCAAGATCTTTCTACAGTTGATAAGGTATAATCAGGTCATTCTGAAAGTGTGTTTCATCAACCAAAGCCCTAATGTCACAAATCTGTTCGATGACACCGCAATTGATTCCTTGTTGGGCCTTAAATATATCAATTTTCAGGGTTTGATTCCCAAATTTGAGCTCTATTTGGCCCTCCTCACAACTAATGTTGGCTCTAGCAGTAGCCAAGAAAGGTCTCCCTAGAATGATTGGTGTATCCCTAGGGTTTTCAGGTGCATCCATGTCTAAGACTATAAAGTCTACAGGAAAGTAGAAATTCCGCACTCTTATAATAACATCCTCGAGAATCCCTTTTGGTGACTTTATAGATCGATCTGCTAATTGTAATGTCACCTCAGTTGGTTTTAGCTCAGATTCTTCTAGATGGTTAAGTAAGGATGTGGGTATCAGATTTATGGAAGGTCCCAAGTCTAGCAATTCTCTATCGAACTGAGTATCACCTATCTTGCAGGAAATCAGGGGAGTACCAGGATCTTTAGCCTTGGGTGGGAGTCTACTTAGGATTACAGGGCTGGCTTGCTCTGACAGAACAATTGGACTCCCACTCTTGGTTCGCGGCTTACGCTGGGGTGTACACATATTCTTTAAGAATCGTGCATAAGCCGGTACGGGGTGGATTGCATCCATCAAGGGGATGTTTATGTGGACCTGCTCAAAGAACTTGACCAGGTCCTCCTCAGGTGCCACAGGCTTGGTAGTCTTCTTTCCCTTGGTCAAGGCCTTGGGAAATGGAACCTTGGTTGGTTCTTCTCGGATAGGTCCAGGTCTTTTATCTGGGATAGGGATACGAACATCCTGGATTGCCGTCCTAGGCTTGGGATCACTACCAGGCTTGGAGTGGTTTGGATAAGGTGGATCTTGGGTTTCCTTACCCCTACGGGTTGTCACGGAATTAAGTCCTGCCTGGTTTTGGTTGGGATTGGGTAAGATGGGTTGCTACTGATAGCCCGCAAGAGAAGTAGAAGCCTCCATCCCGTCGGGTGATGGAACAGAGGGGGCCTGATAAATCATATGGGCTTGGCCCGGGTTTGGGTTCATAACGCAGCACTGTGTTAGCACGTTATTCGGATTAAGAAGAGGTTGGGAAAGAAGTGTGCCTGGCTGGATAGAATTTGCCAACTGGACAAGTTGATTTCGGACCTCTGTAAGTTCGTCCTTGTGCTGTTTTTGGATAGCCGCATTCATTCTTTGAATGTCAGCCAGAGTCTGAAGGATAAGGGACATTTGATCCTGATTTGGCCTTGATGGATAAGTAGGGTTGGGCCAAGGCTGAAGCAGCTGGTAAGGATGAGGGGGTTGTGGGCGGGACTGAAAGGGTGGTCTTTGGGTTTGGGAATTTCCCGCCCATTGAAAGTTGGGATGGTTTCGCCATCCAGGATTATAGGTGTTGGAGAATGGGTTGTTCTGGATGGCGTTGAGGTCCTCGCAGGTCTGAGGAACCTCCAGAGAGTCAGAGAAAGGGGGAATGGAATTCCCTGAGCTGGCATAGAAAGGATCGGATGGCCTCCAATCCGAGAATCAGATGATGGATATGGATCCATCCTAGGAGAAGATCGATGGAGAATGTTTTGCACAGTCTCCCGTGTGGAAGGAGGCTGTGCAAAGGAGCTATGCGTAGAGGTGGCTCGCTGCAAGTGCTGAGTCAGCTCATCCACCTTCTTTTCAATGATTGAGACCTTGTCCAATCGACTGGTCATTAATTGTAGGTCGACTGATGCGGACAGGCCCTGCGTCTCATGTGCTCCCCTAAGATTCATTGATGTGCGGGTATTCATCCTGTCGAATAATCCCATGGAGTCATTGTTGATGGAGTTCTCGCACATGTTTTCGAGAATCTCCCACACGGTGTCCTCATGTTGACCCATGATATTCCCTCCGCAGGTTGCATTGAGGAAAAGACGGATGTCCTCATGGAGTCCCTGGTAAAAAGATTGGACTTGTTCCCATTTAGGAACTCCGTGATGGGGGCACTTTCTCATGAGATCCTGAAAGCGATCCCATGCCTCATGGAGAGGTTCCCCTGTTTGCTGAGTGAAGTGAGTAATCTGATGGCGCAAGGCATTGGTCCGACCAACAGGAAAGAACTTTTTCAAAAATTTGGATTGAAGTTCTTCCCAAGTGTTGATCGGCAGGGTCTGAGTTTGATACCAATGAGCGGCCTTGTCCGTAAGAGAGGAGAACATCTTCAGGAGAAGAATATCCCAATTTTGTGCATCTGACCCAAAAGTTTGGGCCAGAGGCACAAAATTGGGATATTCTTCTCCTGAAGATGTTCTCCTTCTCTCTTACGGACAAGGCCGCTCTGATGCTTCAGCTGTTTGATGTGCTGGAAGGGATCTTCGGAATTAAGCCCATGGAATTTAAGTATAGCGTGAATCATATTGGGCTTTAATTCGAAATCAGGTCCTCCAGTCGGGATTCTGACTCGAGGCTCAATGGCCATCGCAGCAGGATTATAATGGTCCCGCATCATAGGACGCTACGGTGGGTGCACAAAGTTCTGGAAGAGGTCATTGAGTCGCTGGAGTCGGTGCTCCAGATTATTTTCTTCCTCAACTGGCTGAGCCATGATGGGGGAAGAAGAAGAGCTTGGTTCTGAATCAGATGAGAGAATAATGTGGTGGGGTTGCTGCACAAACACGGGCATCGTGGCTTGGCCTTGGCAAGAGTGAATTTCTAAAGGAGGTCTTAAGGGTGGTCTTAAGGACCTCCTACCGTACATGCACTGTAGGAATAGATGAGTTTAAAAGGTGCTGGACCCAATCGAGACACCCAAAAATTGTTGGGTGACTATAGAGGTGCGGGGCAGATGGACCCCTTGATCAAAAAGATCGTCCACCTGAGAATTACCTGGGTAGCCAAAGAGGGTGAGTCCCGCGAAGACCCCTACACGGTAGAGTGTCCCCACGGGTTACAGGGTTTCCCCCACCCGACCTCTCTTGTCACTGCGATTCCAGGTAGACCAGAATAGGGATCCTGACCTCTTAAGTCTACCTCTTTTACTTTAAGATCAAGGTGCTTAAGGTTCCACTTGAACTTTTAAGTATTTTGAGTGAAAAAGAGACCTAATTTGAAGGTTGGTTGACCCAAGGGGTCAACTTCACCTCTTGTTCTTTTGAGAGCTTTTGGGTCCTTTCTTTTAAGGTTCAAATGGATTTAAGAGCTTGATTTGCTTAGGGTTCCTCTTGTATAGATCTTCTTCAAACAAGGTTTAGGCACACCTCTTTTTGGGAAGGTCTTTTCTTTGTTAATAGAAGGTGTGTCTCTAGAAACCCTAGATTTTCAATCCTTGGATTGGCTCTAGTTGGTCCATTTTAGTTGCCTCAAAATTTTAGTATCTAGGGCTCAATCAAGAAGGTTTTAGCTCTAGTTACCTTAGTTGGATGAACAGTTAAGCATGTGTTGAAATAGGCAATTTTGACGAATTACTATGTATAATACAGGTAGCCCTAAGTTGATTCTTCTATTTATTCCTTTATAGATTTTAAGGGACTTAAGAAAGGGCTAATAGAGATTACCTGTTTGTTGGAGTGTTTGTCGTGCGGCTGCTCTTCTTTTCCTTTTCCTTACCTACACACAAGAGATAAAAAGATTAGCAATTATTTAAAAGAATTTCAAAGCTTCTAGAATAGCCGTTGCTCCCGGGCAATGGCGCCAAGAAAATGGTAAGGTTTCCCAATAGCGGCTAGTCTTTGTTTGTTTTAATGCTTATTACAGTAATGTCGTTCTGGTATAAAATAAGACAGCTACGGTTGTCGTTACCATTAAAATTTTACTCGGAAATAGTTTCCCGAGGTTGAACTCAGGGAGCTACTGGAATTCTAAAAGTACAATGTTTCTTTATTACAAAAATAAGAGAGAGAGAGAGAGGGAGAAATAGATTTCTGTCTTTTGGCTTTTTCTTATTCTCTTCTTTCTCTCTTTGCTTGTCTTCTTCTTCTCTTCTTTCTCTTTTCTTTATCTTTATAGGTCTTCTTCCTTGGCTCTGATTGCCTTCAGTTCCTCTTCTTCTTCTGCTTGTCTTCTAGTTCATTTCTTCTTCAGTTCTTCTTCTTTTTCTTGTAGTTATCTTCTTTCTTCCTTCTCTTTTCTTTCTCTTCAGCTGTGAAGCCTTTTCTTTTGTTTTTCTTCTTCTCTGTTTTATCTCCTCTGAAGCTTCATCCATCGTTTGATATCACAGTCAGATGACTTAAACAACGGTCTGCTACAGTGCTTCCCTATTTTCTTCCTTTGCTACTTCTTCTTCTCTTCGTCTTCCTTGGTCTTCTGCCTTGCTCAGCTGTAGATCCTTTTCAGAGTTTCTTCTTCCGCTCCTCTTCTTCCTGCGGCTAAGTGGTGAACCTTCTTCCTTCGCGCCCTGTTCCTGCAAAAGGCACAGCAAAACCTAGCCCTTCCCTCTACCCGCACGTCTCTCTCTCTCTGTAAACCGCTCATAGGAAGCTCTCCCAGAGCTGGGTTATGGGGTCGGGTAGCATACCCGTGATCAGGCGCACCGGCGTGGGTGCTAAGCGAGGAGTGCAAGGTAAACGGGTCGGCCGGGTCTGCGTGTCGTGGGTCACGGACGAGGCGGGCCAGTGGGCGAGGGGACCTCACCCCGAGTTCTGAGGCGCTTAGGTAAAGACACAAAATCAATTTAAATGGGTGCGGCACTTCGAAATCTTACGATGTGGGACTAAACTTCGTCCCTTCTCGCGCACGCCCTCAGGAAGAATCACGACCTTGCCTCAACAGCTGTGTCCTCGCTTCCCTTCGCATGCCAGCTGCCTGCCTTCACCTGGGTCTCTCCAATTCGCCTCGGCTGGAATCCTGCTGCTTCGAGGCCTGGAGCTCGCTTGGAAGCTCCTTGCTTCGTCGCCAATGGTGGTTGGGGCTGAAAATCTGCCTAACACAAACAGGGCCTCTCAGCCTAATAAGACCACAGGGAAACCTTTGCCGTGGCACGGTGAAGGTAGTGCGGGGTGCAGCAGGTTGCGGGGCGGTGTCTGGCGGCAGCCGTAGGTCGGATTGCAATCGGAAAAATGGGTTTGATCGGGGGAGTGTTGTGGAGGTGTGGAGTGGCCGTGGAGGGATGGGGGGTGTTGGGTAGGGTGACGCGGAGCTTTTGGGACAGTTGGCGAGTTGTGTGGAGAAGCGGATTGATGGGGGCAACTCGCCGGAGGGTTGCTGGAGGGATGGAAGATGATGGTGGTCGGGCGTAGTCGAGGGGTAATCAACTGAAAGGCAGTGGGGAAAAGAAAGAGGGGATGAAGGGAAATAATAGTAACCTACCTACAGGGACGAAGGGGGCCGAAGCAGGGCGGCAGTCGTATCGACTGTCGTCAGAGAAGAAACACCCAGAGGGAGAGAGCGGCGGCGAGGAAGAGGGCAGGGAGGCGCGGGCTTGGTACGGCGCGACGCGGGGAGATCAGGAAAAGGTGGCTCTGCTGCTGGTATTGCAGCAGAGTGACAAGACAGAGGAGGAGGAGCTGCCGGAGCTGGTGGGTTCCTGTCGGAATGGGGAGAGAGGAAGGGTTGGGGTTTTCTCCGTCAAGACCAAGCTGCCCGAACCGGCTGGTGACGCTGGTCTTTATAAAGGCGGTGCAGGGAGACGACGTGCCTCCCTCGCTGGAGAATGGCTGGAGGTGTGACCCATACCTTCTACGCGTTCGCACTGAAGGTGTGGGCGTCGTTAGCCTACATGGCGGTGTCCCTGCGACAGCAGACGTCGCAGGGAACACCAGGTTCAATTTGCAGGACATCCCCGTCACCTGTGCGGCGCCATGCTCCGCGCAAAGTCGCCGGAGCATGGCGCTGCGCAGAGACTTGCAGAAGGGACATAAACATAAAGATTAACGAGGAAACTAGGCGTCAAAATGCAAGAGTTTCGAAAGTTGAGGGTCAAAAAGTAATAGATGAGGACCAAATTGCAAAGTCGGTCAAGAAGGTCCCTTCTTAGGCTCAAGTTTTTATGCATGACTAAATTGGACCTAAGGATTTTAATGGTAAATTTTGTTTCTAGGTCAGACCTTGTTTGACTAGCCAATTTATGTAAAAATCCAAATTAAATCATTAATTGGGCATGGTTCTCAATGTAGGTCAAAATGGGTTTCTAAGGCCAAATTGAAGGTTCTAAACCCTAGAGATTATTTTTCTATGAATTTTAGAGGGTTTAGTCGATTTTTACCCTGCCTCAAACCTCGTGAATTGAAGTGAATTTGTTTTAGGGTTACAGAATGTCATTTAATTCCTTGGAGTTGCTGTAGCCCTTGTTGGATCGGATCATCCCACTTTCCTTCTTATTAGGTTAGTTTGACCAATGTTTGGACCCTGAGTTACCCTGTTTGCAGATTGTGTTGGTGAAATTGCATTTTTACCCTTTATGACTTATTTTCTTCTTAAACTCAGAATTCTTTGAGTCAAGCCTTTCTTTGAGTTATGTAGGAGCTTTTTCTCACATATCTAGGTTAGATTGTGCTAGTTAGGGTTCATGACGAGGTTCTTATCAATTCCTATAGAAAACATGAAGAATATTATAAAAGGGACATGCTGGAAAAATTTGCATAAACAACAAACCTCATCACAAATTGTGTAGGGACAATATGGACACAAATGAAACACGGTTCAACTTGGGATCATCTATTAGCAAAACATAGTGAATTGGTGAAATTACACAACAATGATTGTCTGCAATATTGGTCAAATCCTTCAGTTCCAGAAGAACTCCAGATTTTTTCGAAAGAACGGGGAGAATTACTGAATGGGTTATATAGAACCATCGATCAAAAATACCTGTTAGAAGTTAAGATGACATCTTGGAGTAATTCCAGTAATCCATGTAATTTTCCAAATTCTGGGTGTGATGGTCAAGGTTGTTATGGACCTCCAACCCAAATGGAATCTACTTCAAATTATGAACAAATTGATACACTTGATCTTGAGATGAGTTGGGAATATCCGATTGCAGGTGATCACGATTTTAATCCAACCCTAGAAAATCAAAAGACTGGTTCAACAAGCTTAGATTTCTTAGTCACTTATGATACTACGATTGAATCAGAACCTCTCGAGGGTGTAAATTCCATCCCTTATGGACCTCCAACCCAAATGGAATCTAATTCAAATTATGAACAAATTGATACACTTGATCTTGAGACGAGTTGGGAAGATCCGATTGCAGGTGATCACGATTTTAATCCAACCCTAGAAAATCAAAAGACTGGTTCAACAAGCTTAGATTTCTCAGTCACTTGTGATAATACGATTGAATCAGAACCTCTCGAGGGTGTAAATTCCATCCCTTATTCAAATAAGTTGGCTCTCAAGAGTAATTCTGACATCCCTATAGAACCCAATCTAGATTCTAATGATCCAACTCACACTCTTAACCTAGAATATAGATCTGAGCTTTATTGGGAGGATTACAAGGCCCTCGTGTGATGGAAATCTGATTTTAAATCTGAATTATGATTCTAGGCCTTTATTTAATGAATGCACCACTCCAACCTCCTCAGAAACACATATTGATTTTTCGAAAGTCATGCCAATCTACGATACAGAAATAGAGGAGTTGGAAGAGTTGGGTTTTGATTGGGTCTTCCCTACAAGCCAAGAACTCAAGCCCACACCTAATAAGGACACCTTTTTGAGCCCAAACTCTGAGTATAGGTTAGACCCAAGTCAGATTGTTGAGTCCACATCTCTTGATTTACTCTGTGGTGGAACCGTTGATCCGGAATCAAATTCAGGACATGATTCTCTCAAGTTCTCTGATGATTTTGAATCTTACTCTGATTTCAGAGAACTGTTGTTTCCTGATGACTATGAGCCAATCTACGACCTCAGCATACATAATCCAATCTTCGACTCTAACTCTAAGTTCCCTAATCCCGAGATCATTTATTCAAAATCACGTTCCATTGAGATGGAATCATTTCTTTTTGATCCTCAGGAATCAGAAACAGTAATTGTCGAGAGTGTCTACAATCTAGAGTTTGAATCTTTTCTTGACTCAAATTTCCTTGATCCTACAAACACTCTTCAAGCATTTACATTTGATTTTTATGGGCTCTATGAGGACTCTTTAAATGGACCCACCTTTGAATCCTTCCTAGAGGAGCCCTCACACACAATTCTTATTGATGCCACCTCTTCTACACATGTAGAACCTTCCCAAACCCATTTTCAACCTTGACCCTCAACCGAACTCAATTTCTACTTTGATTCTCCTTTCAATGAGTCGATTGCACATGATTCTCCTTCACATTTAAATCGAGTTTTGGACTTTGATTAGACTACAAATCACACCCCATCCCTCACTGATCACTTTCATAGGGTTCCTACATCCTCCACTGATTCATTTTCATTTGAGGATCCCTACTATGACCAAGCCGACTCGACTCAGCCAAACCCTAGCAATACACTTCCACATCCTTTTGAGCTCCACAGTATCTGGTGGGCACCGCATCTACTGATTCACATCTACCAATCCACCAAATTTATTGGGTTTGGGCAGCATCATAAGCCTGTAGATTTGAACAAGCACTTGGTTGTACCAATTAGGCTATTGATCAAGGTGCTTATTCTACAAAACTCGTATGATTTGACCACTCCTTCTCCATACCATGTTCTGCTCAGCTGAAGGCATTGAGTTTAGTGCTTAACGGGAGGCAACCCGTCATTCGAAAAAACCTGAGATCCTTCTGATTATCTTTTCTGTACTTCACGTCTATTAGACTCTGAGTTCAGTTTTAGAACAGTTGACTCCACCTCAGGTACTCGTACCAGAGCTTGAAATCGTCCGCAACAATCATCCCGACCCATTCACTCACCTGATAATCATGTTGTAAATCCTGAAACAAAAATTGTTTCATACCCTCTATTTACAATGAGGACATGGCAAAACTTAGGCATGGTGGGGTGTTAAAATGCAAACACATAAAAATTCACAATTCAAAGGGTTCTCACAAAAAAAGATATACATATTACAAAAAACCAAAAAAATAGAAACTTGAAAAAGAACAAAAGAAATAGAGAAAGGGGAGGAAATTTTGAAAGAATTAAATACAAATCATTCTTAAGAAGAGTAAACGAGAGGAGGTGATTTAAATGTTAAAAAGGAGAAATCAACTTGAAACAAGAAGAGTTAGTCATTAATAAGAGATTAAGGAATCTACTTAGTTCTAGATAAAATTAAAAGAAAGAAATAAAAGACAAAAGTGCTAATAGACAAAAGAGATTAGTATGAACGCTGATCTTAGGCCTCTTGGGCTTGTTTTAGGTTTAAAAATTCAAGTATTCATTAAGAACTAGATAGCCGTCACGAGGTTGAGCAAAATGCAAAGCTTAAGTACTAGGTTTAAGGCCTAGGGATTATTCAGCCTCGTTAACTGACCTTGAGTTTATGGGACTCGGTAACGTATGCACCCTAATCCACACACAGTCTGGTTCAGTGCACTTAATTATCAAAATCTCACAAATGCGTTAATTCTGTTATGAAAAAGCTACCTAGATTAGGAGCGGCTAATCAATACAAGTTGATTTGGATGAGTTCCCGACATAGAGAGGTGGGAAATTCCCCTCGAAGATGTGCAATAACATATCGTCTCCTCAGTGCTTGTCTCCTAGGATATCTAAATATCCTACTGGGGACATGTAAGAACCTTGTTCTAGTTCAGGTGCAATGGGTGGGATTGTCCCAAAATGTCGATTGCTAGGGCCTAAATTTAGCTATAGAATGCCATGGGCCACACTATCTCAAAGTTTCAAAAGCAGGGTTTTGGGGGTTGCCATGGGCAATGCTATCTCGAAGCATCGACAGTCAAGGACCCTGTGAGGATTGATGGTGGGAGCTAGGAATCTGATACCTACTATGTTGTAAAGCCAATCTGAAGCTAGAAATAAAAAATAAAAAGAGAGAGAAAACTCTCCAAAAAGTGGCAAAAAAAAAATCTTCTATCTCTCTCTTACAAAAATGCACTGCAAACTAAACCTAGTCTAAAAATGTTTTAAGCACCGGTGCTTTAACCGTGGAGTTCAACAAACCTTAGGTTTTTTCCTGTGGGCCTTAGAAACCTTCACAGCAGACTGAGGATAAAGTTGGTCAGGTCCAGATCTTGGTTGGTACTTGAGTACCTCTAGGCCTACTATTGGCATTCTGACCTAATCTACAAAAGAAAGCACACATCAGAAATCTAAGCATAAAAACACATGGTCTAGAATGTGAGTTAATTCAGTAAGATTTTACTAAGGAACCAAAAAAAGTTTGGCATGAGGGTATGATCATAACGTCATCATCAGCCATATCTAGCTTTTTTAGTCAATTTTCATTAATAAATGCTCTTACATAACCATCAGAAGCTCATAATTCATTGCAAATCCATTCTAAGAGAAAAATAAGAAACCAGGGTTAGAACTGCAACTTTACCATCATATCATGAATGTATAACAATCACTGGTTTTCTCAGGGGTTAATTAAGGGTCAAATGATCTTACGAGTCTTACAAGTGGGTTAGTACAGACAGAAAAAGGTTTTCGCATGTTTTGAGAATTAAATGACGTTCGAAATCCTAAAAATAGATCTGCTTAATTAATTGAGGTCCTAGTCAGGATAAAATTCACCTAAACCCTCTAAAATTTATATACAAATATTCAATTTGACCATCAAAACCCGTCTTGACCCAACATAGAGCCACAGATAGACTTTTGCCCGAATTTGGGTTTTTGCATAAATTTCATAGTCAAAATTGGTCAAAACCTAAATCTAACTTCACCATTAGATTCCTTGGGTTCAAATTAGGTCTGTACCAAAATTTGGGCCCAATTTGAGATCATCTTGACCTAGTTTGCAATTTGGTCCTATCAGACTCTATTATCTCACACACATGCCCCTAACTTTTGAATCCTTTTCAAGTAGATCCCCAACTTTATCGTCTCATTCTTTAAATAGGTCCTTGCCTCCATAAAATCCTAATCCTACAACTCCGGCAAGCTTGATTTGGCATTTTTTCCTTAATTCCTTGATGAATTCCTCTCATATTTAAAAGGGAAGTTCATCAAGAAATTCCCTTCCTTTTGCGCCAGATTCGAAGCTCTAAAATTGGCCCAAATCTTGGTGCAGGCAATTGAAAGATTCGGGTCCTCATCTCTGATGACCTTCCAAGCTTGAGAAGCTTGCTTCCCAAGCTTAAATCGTCATCTAGAGAGAGGCCTATAAAAGAACCCCCAGACATCGTCGTCCATCTGAGACTCGATTTTGGCTGGAAACTTCCCAAATTCCTCTCTCCTATTTCTACTGAATAGCTCCTCGGGCTCCGACAACTCCCTTTGCCTATCCTCATCATCTGACCGCAATACCAACTGCAGTTTCTTCTTCCTCACCTTCCTCCGCGTCGTGCAACACCAGCCGCCATCGCTCTACCTCAGTCGTCATCACCATCCCCCTCTGTCGGAGTGTCTTCTTTGCCAACGCCAGCCTACCAACTCTGGTGAGATTCTCTCCCCCTTCGTCTATTAGATTTAGTTTAGTTTAGTTAGTTTACATCCTTAGGTTAGTTTTATACCCAAAAATCCCAAAAATAACCCTCGACGTCGCCGTTCATCTCCGTCTTCTCCATCTCAGACCGAACCTCCACCGAGGTGCCTCCGTCACTACACCCCTCCATCTGCCTCACCAACCACCTCACGACCTCTGCCATGACTCCACCAATCAAACCCCTCTCCTATTTCGCTCCACCGCACACCCGAACATGACCCCGAGCAAACCCACCTTCTCCAACCTATCCCCACTCCGTCTCGCCACCATACACGTCCATCCACCACACAACCACCACCAACACACTCCACACCCTACGGCAAAGCTCCTAAGCGCTTCTGATGTGGCCACGAGGCTGTGTTTATGTTTTCAGGAGTAGGGCCTGCAACCGCCATTACCGAAGAGCTTCAAGAAAGTTTCAAGCTCATGCCAGGTCTCGATAGCCCCAAGTGGAAGTCCAAGGTTGTGCGGAATTACCTCAGGCAATGCCCCAGGTGGTTAATTGGATGCCTGGACCTCGTGAGCTGCAGTAATTGAAGGAAGGAATCCTACTTGTTGTGCGCAAAGGAAGGTGTGGGACTTTAGTCCCACATCAGTTGCTGAAGACCAAATGCAGCGACTTAAATTGATCTTCTGCATAAGGCTATTCGCCTCCTAACATAGAGGGTGAGGTCCTCCACACCATCACCTACCTCGCCCGTGACACACATCATGCTGGCCTGGCTCCAACCCAACCTGCCTAACCCACACACACCTCAGTTGTGACCCATGTCGACATCCCTAGTCCCAACTGTGCGTATGCCAGTTTACCTGATAACCTTGACATTGGCCTTAGAAAGGCGGGAAAGAAGGAAAACCCAGATAGAGAAGGAGAGAGAGTGCAAGGGCAAGGGGGTTTTGCTCTCTTGAGAGTCGACTGACACTTAGCCGCTGGAGGGATTGCCTCCCTTTGTGCGTGAAGAACAAAAGCCAAGGAGAAAGAAAGTAGAAGAGGCACACAAAGAAGAGAAGAAAAAAGTCAAGGCAGAAGAGAAGAGGAAGAAGTACAGTGTCCTCTTAGCACTGCAGCATGACACTTAAGCCGTCTGATTGAGTACCCTATTGTCTGATGAAGTGCACTTTAGACTAATGTTTGCATGGTTGAAACTATTCGTTTATTTAGATGACTAAGTAATTAATATATATGTATCTAAGCTAATAATTGGTGATTCAAATCACCATTATTTTGCCCTAGATTACTTTTTTCCTCAATAGATTCTTGATATACTCATGTGTTACATTAAATATTGGCATTGAGTAATTGTTATCATTAATTATGCTCATTTCCATTATTTATTGAGATTAACGATTGAATTCATAATTGCTTCCAGTGAATGACCTTGGACTTTCATTCGAGTTATAAATTTTATCTGTTTTCAAGCAATTTCGACCTATACTACAATGCAGCTTTTAAAACCTCGATCTTGCTTGTAAGCATAAAGTCAATAAAAGCTCCTACATATCAATCAGTTGGTCTCTTGAATCGGGTGAGTTTTAAGAAGAAAAGGTGAAAATAGGGTTATTTATGAAATTTTACCATCTTATCACAAATATAGAATAACCATGGGGGATGTCAGGGGTTTATCAAAGGTCATTTAGTCATTAATGCCTAATAAGTGGATCCATGCATGTAGAAACGGGTTTTCACGCATTTCAAGAGTTAATGGACATCTTTGATATTAAAAATAGACCCGCTTAATTAACTGAGGTCCTGGTCAAGATAAAATTCACATAAACCCTCTAAAATTCATAGAAAAATATTCTCTAGGGTTTAGCATCTTTGAATTGACCATCAGAACCCATTTTGACCTAAAATAGAGTCATAGACAGACTATTACACTAATTTGGGTTTTTACATAAATTACCCAGTCAAACTTGGTCAAAAATAAATCCAACTGCACCATTATAATCCTTGGGTCCAAATTAGGTTTATACCAAAATTTAGGGCCAATCAGAGATTGTCTTGACTTAATTTAAATTTCAGTCTTGTCTATTTCACAAGTACCCCTAGCTTTTGAAATTTATTACAAATAGGCACCTATCTTTCTCGTGACTCTTTGAAAAAAGGTCCCTCTGCCATTATTGACAAGGAATCCTACTCCGGTGAGCTTCTTTTGGTAAGAACACAGTGATTTCTTGACGAATCCTTCTCAAAATTTAATAGAAGATTAGTCAAATAATCTCCTTCCTGTTGAGCCATGTTCAAGTCTCTAATTCTTTCACAATCTCTCGTGCGAACGCATGAGAGATATGGGTGTCCTACTCCTACGAACTTACTAAGCTTGGAAGCTTAGCCTCCAAGCTTCAAACCTCCCTCTAAGGCCTATTTAAACACTCCTGAGGACAAACTGTTCTCTTCACACTCGTTTTTGGCTGAAATACCTCTCTTTCCTCCCTCCTTTAAGGCCGAAAAGCTCCATCATGTCCAGCAAACTTCTCCAACCACACTCGTCGTCTGCTCGCAATACCCACGATGGATTCCTCTTCCTCTCCCTCTTCTGCGTTACGCCATACCAGCGAGCATTGATAACACCACGCAAGGGGGTAGTAATTAGGTTGAATATGGCCTATCTTTAGAATAAAAGGCACAACATAAAGTAGAATAGGAGCATTGCATGCATCAAGTACCAAGATTTCTTATAAACTGCATTAATGGCCATTTGTGTAAAGCATGTGTCAAAGCAGGCCTCAGATGAGCAATCGGACCGCACGGATGGAGTCAGAACGACGAACAGAGTCCAATGGACTCAAGATCAGCCAAATCCGACATCCGGAGCTCCCACAATGGGCCCAAGAAATTCTGACCGTTGATCTAGAGATCAACGGTCAGAATTTCTTGGGCCCATTGTGGGAGCTCCGGATGTCGGATTTGGCTGATCAACGGCCCAGAAAGCGCCACGTCGCCCCGCCCCCACCGCTCGCACTCCCTCAGGCCAGCCAAGGACGAATCTCGGCCGTTGATCTTCGATCGAACGGCCGAGATCCGCGCGCTTGCCCGCGGTCGCCGCGACAAAGTGCGGGCGTGGCGCAACGGCTAGCGCGCACGCCCGCATCGCAGCGACGCGCGTTCGAATCGCGTGGAGCGGAAATCAAGCGAGAGCGAAGGGTGCGGCAAAATTGGACCGCCTGATCAGCAGCGGGCGGCCAAGATCGCGCCACGCGGCGCGATGACAGCTCCCGAGCGCCCACGCGCGCGCGAATGCCGGGCGGAAACGCGCGCGCACGCGCGCCCGAGGCGCTATCTCAGCGCGGGCGCAGGAGGATCTCAGCCGTCCGATCTTCGATTGGGCAGCTCTCGTTCAACGTCCACGGATCGCGCATGGAGAGAGAGCGGGGCGGGCAGCTGACCGGCGGCATGAGGGCTTCACCGACGTATCTGGAAGCGATTTTAGCGACGTTCTGGATGTCGCTAAAGCACAGTCTTCTTTTAGGAAGCCCTTAACTCTATTTAAACCCCCTTCTACCACCATTCAAGGCATCCTCTCCTACTTGCAACTACTCCACTCCTCTCCTAGATAGTTTTAGGTACTCTTGTAATCGCCGGAGACGATGAGCCGCCGACGGAGCCTCCTCCACCGCCGTGGCTACCTTGTCGCTCTCCACTCTCTCTCTACCTCTCTCTCTCTCTCTTTTAAGCTTTCATTTACTTTTGTTGAAGCATGTATTTAATGTTGTAAACCATGAACTATGAATGCATGTTTAATGAAATTATTTTCCATTTAGTCGCCATTTTAATTTTTGCTTAAAGTGCATGATCAAAACCAAGAGCTTTCTAACCCTAAACTCTCTCTATCTCTCGCTTTTCAAAATCGCCTCTTTCGCAAGCACAACTCTGCCTTTTTCGTGACAATAAGTGGTAAACAAAATCCGATTTCCACGCCTCCCTGAGATCGACACTCGGACTCACCTCCGTTTACTTCTTTTAAAACCGACGTATCAAGTGCAACTATAACGACACCTCTTAACACACACGCCCGAGACCACGTCAGTGTTTGCCGCCGTTGCCGGGGAGACAACGGATTTGTTTTATCACCTCCATTCCACACTCATTCTCACATCGTCTAATGCCCTATTTTCCTTTCTACTTGACGGTTGCAGGAATTCGATGCATGGACAGTGAAGCGATGCATTCCACGACGGTAGCAAGGGAGTAGGCACCTTGAGGACCGATAGTGAGCAATCTCTCTCTCATTGTTTGCTTGCATGAAAAAGCTAAAAAAATTGTAAAAACTGAAAAAAATTGGCGTGGTGTATGATTGCTTGACCCACATCCATAACACATCACCCCACAAAAAAAATGTGCACTCTAACATTCTGAACGAATTCTTGGAGTGTTCTTTTCTTTTTCTTGAGTGGTGTTTGCGAAGCCACCGTGAATTGACCTGGGTCGCACCACTCAACCCTAAAACTGACTCATCTAATAGAAGCTGCATGATCATTAGGATGAGTACACTAGGGTTTTAGAGCCTCTACAAAATAAAAGGAAATCTACTTTCACTAAGTTGTGTGCAGAACTTGATCTGCCCACTGAAACTTGTTTGAAAACATTAAGACACATCAACCCTAAAAAGTACTCAAGTAAGGATGAAACACTAAAAGACACTATATCTTAACAAATCCTTGCTTGAAAATCATGTTTTGCTAGAAGCACACACTTTGAAAGTGGAAAATTAAGAGGCACCAACCCAATCAACGCCTCATCACATCACCTTAAGCACAAGCACTATCCTAACCCTTTAAAATTAAGTAGACGTGCCCTAGGCAGGATTGAGTTAAGTCTCAAAAGGTGAGGTTTTGTCTGCTAGGCACTTGGCTTTCATTCCCTTGGTAGAATCTGGTGACTAGGCTGCGGGGCTGTGTCAAACGACCGCGGTTGTGGGGTCTATGGAACCGGAGGCACAAGCCAAAGGAAGAACCTTCCCTGCAATCTCCTCGTAATCAACCTGGCCAGATTAGCCTTGGGAAGGGGAGTCCAGTGCTTACGGACTTAATCACCCTTTGTGAGATTTCTAGGTCTCCTATGGAATACACCAAAAGGATTAGGCTTGCGTGCTTGATTGAAACACATTTCTCGCATCTGTCGCCCTCCGCATCCCCTCCTGTTCTTCTCTAGTGTATGCACGGGAGGAGCTCACTGCATCCCGAATTGTGTGTTTTGGGGCAGGAATCTAGGCGACGTAATTCTGTTGAAAACATGGCTGAACCTAGGGTAGATGAGGCTGAAGATCAACCCCCACCAGATGCTATGGCTATCATCCAGGCTCAAATCAATGCTAACCATCGGCTTCAGCAACAACAAATCCACACCATCATGCAAGCCATACAACAGTTACAGAACCCACAAGAACAACCACCACCTTTCAATGACATACCAGGACAACCACCACTTGATTTACCGCCATTTCAGGACCAGACAAGACCCCTCCGTGATTTCTATAACCCTTCGGCCATTAGAGTCGAGCCACACCTTAGGATCCCCGAAGGGGGAGACAATTTTGAGCTAAAACCTAATGTATTAAGTCTAATCCAGAGCCACTTTCATGGAAGCTCAAATGAAGACCCCTTTCAGCACCTAGAAGATCTCGACCGCATAGCAAGAACAGTAAAACCTAGGAACATTAGCCTTGACATTGTTCTAATCAAGATGTTCCCTTTCTCATTAAGAGACAAGGCTTCTCATTGGCTTAGAACCCTAGGTAGACCCATCACCACCTGGGAAGAACTGAGGCATGCATTTTTAAAGAAATTCTTCCCCATAGGAAAGACCAATGCCCTCAGAAGAGCTATCACTACCTTCACACTCCAGGGTAGGGAACAATTTCATGAGGCGTGGGAAAGATTCAATGAACTTTCGAGGAAATGCCCACACCACGAAGTTCCAAGGTGGCAATTGGCCCAAATCTTCTACCACGGTTTGGAAAACAACCTACGGAACTTCATCGATGCCTCATGCGGGGGAAACTTCCTAAACAAAGATGAGGAGAGCGCGTTTGAGCTCTTTGAGTCTATGAGCGAGAATTCGCTCAACAATGCCTCCATGAACCAGTTTAACAGGTCCAGTCAACCCCGTGGCGGGATTTATGAGGTGCAAGCAAATTCTGGAATGGTTGACATGGACATTGGTAGTGGTGGTTGAAATGTGTTGTTGTAAATGTTTGTTGGTAATAATTGTTGATTATGTCGTTGTAGTATAGGGTGTATAATATAACATTAAAGATGTCGTATAGTGGTGAGTATGGGTGAGTTCCAGTCATTACAACCATTATTATCATTTGCTTATTTATCTAATTTTTACTGGTTTTGTTCCAGGTCGTTCACTGGGAGGCAATTTATTGAATTTAATTCGGTCACTCTTTGATTATCTCAAAATTGTCTTCTTATTCAAAAAAAAAACTTTACATTTTATTAAAGAATGAATGAATGTGTGTTTTATTTACCTAATTACTAAGAAATGCTTGCAAAAAATACTAACTATGAACAAGCATCAAACAATCTATTATTATACTCTAAACTATGTATTTACAAGTTATCCTATTAGTACTATCATAATAGTATATAATACATTAGAATGCAATGGTGTAGAAATTTAACTTATTAGTCTGTTATGTATAGTAACATATACAGCAGTTTCAGCGACAGATATAAGCGTCGCTAAATCTCAGAAAACACTATATACAACCTAAAGAGGCAAAACTGAGATCTTTAGCGACGTTTATAGTGTCACTTTATTCTGTTAGTAATTATATAGATTTACCTATACGTATGTATACTACTTATTCTTTTTCTTTGTTTCTCTTTCTTTCTTCATTAAGTCTCTATTCTTTGTATTCTTAACTCCTGTTCTTCTTGTGTTCATATTTCTGTTTTCTTCTAAGTATTCATCTTCTTTCTCTTTTTATTACTCTTGTTCTTTTCTCTGTTGTTAACTCTTCTGTCTTAGCATATTTCAGAGGCTGCGGTGGGGAGGGGATTAGGCTAATATCATTAGTTTAAAACGTGTTTAGTTTGCGGGCACGCTTTTCGAGGGATACACATCACCCTAAGGGTGGGACCAGACCTCTACTAAGCGCGCCCTAATCTCAGATTAGGTGGCTTAATTATGTCTTTAATCTCAGCGCCAGGCCTCAGCCCAACGCCATATGCTCGCACACGCTCGGGCCCCCGGCCACACACACACGTCACATATTTATCGCAAATCAGACAGAGTACTCAGACCAGAGCTCAATGGGTAATCGGGTCACATGTTCAAAGGCAGTGATTCGGGCGCCCGGCGCCCGTGACGACTGGCCTATAAGAAACACAAATTACATTTATGTGGCTGCGCTTGACTTGCAGCACACGATGTGGTGCTATTCCAGCGCCACATCGTGCGCTGGAGATCAGGCGCAGCTGCGTCTGTTCGGGCTTTTGGCCCTTGATTTGGGGGCCATAAATTATTAAATAAAATAAAATAAAATATGGTTAATAAAGTATTTACATAATACTACATAATTGATTAATTAATTTTGAATTTTAAATATGTTTACTATACAAATAAATTCGCTAAACTAGGCTGATTGTACAGGTTGATTTAGGTGATTAAATAGTTAATTACTTATAAAATAGTTAGTAAATGGTCTAATTGACCTTATACAGATTTAATTTACATACTTAAGTATTTTATACATATTTTTATTGTATATTTACGAATTTATTTCTATTTTATTTAAGTTAAACTAGCTGTTCTGGGTGTTTTAAATAAAACTAAGTTACAGTAAGCTATACTAGGTATAATTGCACTTTAACTAACTTAAATTACTTACTATATATGTTAACCTAAGTCTATAGATTTATTTACTTAATTATAGCTCTAAATTATTAATTTAGCTAATTTATTCTATAATATAGCTACTAAATATGTAAATATGAATCTGTATATATACATATACATATATCAGTAAATACATACATAATAGTTCAGTATTTATACATATATTTACATAGATTACATATGTATATAGATTTATGTACAAGTTTATACAGTATTTACAGTATATCTATGTATGTCTACGTACATAATCAGGCTGTATATTATAGTTATAATAGTATGGATATGTATATTTACAGTGTGAAATTAAGTATGTATAATTAGGTTTTAGTAGGAATTTAGGGAATGAGGGTTAATTAAGTTTTTATTTCATTTTAAACAGCAGATAAGCTACTGTCAGAGAAGATGGAGAGGGAAGAGAATGTGCTGTTCAGGGTGTTTTAGCAGTGTCAGTGGCTTAAGCCACTGTCAAATGGGCTAACTGCTGCTGCAGTTAGTCCATTTGAAGAGGGGGAAAGTATTCACAGATGAGAGGGGAATTTAGAGAAGAGGGGAATGTAGCTGCAGTTTGCAGCATTTTACTGTATAACTGGGAATAAGAGAAAATTCAGAACAAACTAAAAATTAAAGAGTTGAAATCCAAATCTGATAAGGGTATAAATCTCACGAAAATCACATAAGAATTCAGTTCAAATACCCACAAGGAAAAGCCCTTATCAAAAGCATCATTTCAGATCAAAACACAAATGGCATTGAGTTAGTCTTCCTAATGCCATAGACAGCATGAAGGAAGACTTAACTCAATCAATTAAAACCAAAAACATACAATCCCAGTTTCTTGCAACCTTAAGGAGTATGGAAAACTCCTTAGGTTAGAGAATCACCATACAAAAATAATTATCAAACAGGTGGTGTATGGCAGTTCTGAAATGACAAATCAGAAAAAGAATGCATTAAAGGAATTTATAAAAGCTAGCGAATGCATTCAGATCAAGGCAGAAGCAAATTCATGAAAGGCTCTTCTGATTTGTTCTCTGTCACCAGAGAACTTCTCAGAATCCTTGCCCTCAAGGAAAACCAAAATCCCTTCAATTTGTCAGATCTGTCAAGACATTTCAGAAAGCAAAATCTCTTCAAAACCCATGTTAAAGTGAATCTGACAAACTGAGGCAATCAATCTAAAATAAAAGGGGCTTTTGTGAACACAAATGGGGTGAGTGAGAAGCCCCAAATGGTGCTTGTGACGCCAATTTCAGATCTGAGGCAGTACACCATCAGATCTGGAATTGGGTCCGGATGTGTGGGTGATTGGTGAAAAATTCGTCGTTAAAAGGAAAAAAAACAAGAATCAGAATCTGGATGATGGGAAAAACAAAACATGAAGAGGGTGATAAATTGAATAGTGAACAGATGATTCTTCCCCTCTGATCTGGATTGATCAGAGGAGGTGAGGGAGGGGATCTAATACTAATTCTACTCCTAAGACTAATCTAACTACAGCTAACATTAAACACTAACAATTAAAACTAAATCTATTGTAAACTACTGTAAACTAAATCTAACACTACTTGTGCAGAATTAAAAACTAAACTAAAAGGAAGAATGGGACCTATGGGTCCTTAGCCGGCGGCTAAGGAGGAAGAAAGGAGGAGGGTGGCTCCAGCGGAGGGAAGAGTCTGCTAGTGAGACTCCAGGGTCGTCCTCAGGTGCTACGAGGTCCTTAGCGACGAGGAGGGTCGAGAGCAGGCGATGATTCCACAGCCGGTGGCTGTGAAATCAGGGTCTAGGTGAGGAGGAGAGACTGGAGTGGAAGAATTGATCGCTAAGAGATGTAGGAGGGAGCGATCCCCTGCGCGCGACACCACTGAGGTGCTTAAATAGCAGCTCAGTGACTGGAATCACCGCAAGGGTGAGGTTAATCAGAATCAGGCCGGCGGTGAGGATGAGATGGGTAGAGCGCGCGGCGAGTCAAGAGAGAGATCTGACCATCAGATGAGATCTGGGAAGAGAGGTGAACGCACGCACCGAATCTCGCGAAGGTTCCATTTGATTCCAGCCGCAGATCGAGATCAAAAGTGCGATGGACGGTCGAGAATGGCTGTGTTCTTCGCGCGCTACAGTGCGCGTGAAGAACACATGCTTCTCTCTGAAATGAGGGAAAATTTGCAGGAAGACCCTTAAACGAAGGGGTAGAAGAATAGCGTGCAGGTCCAAAAGTGAGAAGAATAGCAGCTGGAAGGGCCCTGCAGTCTTACAAAAGGGTCCAAAAAGGAGTTTTGAAAGGTAGAAATGTAATGCATGAAGGACCTAATTGTAATCTATTTATTTCTAAGCCTAAATGATGTCCAATTGCTTTCAAATTTTTACATGTGCTTAATTGAACATTTACAACATTGATTTTACTTCTGATTTGGCTTTTCAAACTTGTTTATGTGTTCAATTTATGCATGGATCATCATTTATTCTTTTATTTTCAGAATATCTCACTTTTGTGACCTAATTATGAAGTTTTAACACACGTTAAAAGTTTTAGGTCTTTTCTTTAATTCCCACACTTAACCCTTTTTATATGTTAATTTGATATTGTTTTGCTTAGTATCTAGCTTAATTTCGGCCTTTTAGCTATGATGAGTAGCCACTCATCATACCCCCATGCTTACGTTTTGCTAGTCCCTTAGCAAACAATCTATTGAAGTGTAAGGAAATTTAAGTATCAACAAGGTAAGTGTGTAGAGATATCTTTTTCTTCTTTCAAAAATTTTTAAGTGTTTATGATGATGATCTTTAAGCTGAAACATTTTCCAATACCAACTGTGTTTTTGGACATTGTGAGAACCTGGTTACTGAGGATAACCTACCAGAACTCGAGGCTTAAATGACATAGACCATCTCTCAACCAACAAGGACTCTTGATATTTAAACCTTAAGTCGAATTCCAGGACTCAGGAGGTTTTACAGAGACTCAGAATACTACGAAGTTATGGCTGTGCTTTGTGATAAGTCAGGACTAACCAGGTGAATTCTAAAGCTCAATCCCGGGGTTTCACTTCTTTTTAAGTCCAGGTTGGTCCTAACTTCAGCTCTTGTTTTCGGATGACTCAAAAAAAATTGATGGTATTCAAACCCAACCCTTATTGTATTTGTGGCTCAGAGAAGATTTTTTTGGTGGAAAAATAGGGTATTTATTTTGAACCCTGAAAACATTTTTGGTGGAAGAGTTGTTTTTCAGACTTTTTGGAGAACATACTTAACTTTTTTTTTTTTTTTTTGAACAGTATGTCTCCAAAACTTATTTGGTAGAGCGCAATGTATTTGGTGGGTGAATTTTTTGTGGAAAGAGCTTCTCCTAGACACAAGACTAAAGATTAGGACAAAGAGTCTACCTGCACGCACAGGTAAGGACTCCACCTTCCCTAATGAACACAAGGGTTGAGGTTTAGGTTCAAGTGGTCTTTCCTGACATTGTGTAGTGTAAGCCAAGGTTACTTAGACTCCTAAGTCAAAGCAAACCAACGAATCCTGTACTGGTGACTCAGGTACAAGAATTGTCCTAAAGTTAGGAGAGACTGTGGTCTATCTTGTCAAGGCTCAAAGTGTATTAAGCCTAAGCTTGTTTCAAGCTCCTATGGCCCGGCAGGTCAAACCAGTAACGGTTGAATGTCCATAGACACTTATTCTATTTTTTTGTTTTCAGCTATAAGATCACTTATCTTTTCTTTTTTTTCTTTTTCTCCCTCCTCTCTTGAAATGAATATCCTCCTTTGACAATGAAGTACATGTCCCTTATTGTATTTTTGGAATTTTTCTGATTTGTTATTTTTTTGTATTTTTAGCTTTGTAATTTTTTTCAAAAAATTTTTTTCAAAATTTTTCAGTTTTTTTGAAGTATATAATTTTTTGATAATACTATATGTACTATAGTTGTGTCTACAATTGCATTTTGGTTTAAATGGTTTACCATTTACACCCCCCCATGCTTAAATGTTTCAATGTCCTCATTGAATGAAAGGGTGGATGCAAATGCATGCTCTGCTTTTCACTATCCTAGGCTGGGTGATGGAAGGAAGTCGGAATGAGGAGATAAAATCTCTGTGCGGACGATTTTAAGTCTGATCTAAGATCAGAGTGAACAGTCGGGCTAGGAAGTGAAATGCATGACATGTGTGCAATGAATGTATGCTCAGAATGCAAGGGTAGACACTATATGCAAATAAAGGTAAGAGTAAGAAAAGTGTAAAACAACTATATACAAGGGTAGGTGTTGCTAAGTTTAACGCCTTCAGCTAGGCGAAAACTTACATGGTAATTCAAAATGTAGGAGCGAAATGGTGGAATTGACAAGTCTGAGATCATGCGGCTCAATGAAAGGTTTCAGTCTTTGTCCATTAACAATAAAGGGTTCAGATTTGTCAAGTTCAGTGATCTCAACGGCTCCATTATCAAATAATCTCAAGATCATGTTGATTCAGTGTTATGCACTGGTTGTGAAATGTCATGTGTTTGGTCTTGCAGTGCTGGTCTAGGTTGGACATACCTTTGAGCAGGTATGTTCCTAGGGTTGGGTTGTGCTTGGGATGGGAGTGAATGTGGTTGACGGGACTCCGTCAAGTGTGATAGCTGGGCTCTCATCTCAGCTAAGGCCGCGTCCTGTCTCTGCTGCATAGCAATATTCTGTTGTTGCATATCAGCAAGAGCATTCATGATAGACCCCAACTGGTCATCTCGTGTAGGCCCAGATTGAGAGTATTGGGTGGGCCTGGGTTGGGGTTGCTGGTAGGTACGCGGTGGATATCCGTGTGATTGTGGAGGTGGTGCTCGGATCGGGTTGTGCAATGGTGGTGCAGAAGGTTGTTGAAAAGGAGGTCTTTGTGAATTTCCCGACCACGAGAAATTTGGATGATTACGCCATCCAGGGTTATAGGTTTGTGTGAAAGGATCATTGTGAATGGCATGAAGCTCCTCCGAAACTCCAGAAGGTGCAGGGAAGTCAGTGAAGGGAGGAACAAAGGTTCCTCCAACCGGTGAAGGATATGGAAATGGAAAATCCGGTAATGCAGTTTGTGTCACAGAAAGGTTATTCACAGTTTCCCTCCCTGTGGGAAACTGAGAAGAAGTGTTTTGTGCTGGTGACTGAGAAGAAGAAGATGGGTGTTTTGAGAGAAATTTCCATACTTCATCTACTTTCTTCTCGATTAAGCCCACTTTATCCAGTTGACTAGCCACTATCTCTAAGTCTTTGCTACTGGATTGGGCTTCATGTACCCCCGTGTGTGAGTGGGAATGTGAGGACTTTCTATTAAACACGCTCATTGAAGCATTGTTAATAGAGTTTTCGGCCATGCCTTCAAAGAGCTCAAAGGCTGAGTCCTCATCCCGACACAGGAAATTGCCTCCACAAGCGGCATCTACAAAATTCCGTGTGTCATCATGGAGCCCATGGTAGAAGATCTGAACCTGTTGCCAGCGTGGGACACCATGGTGGGGACATTTTCTCAAAAGCTCATGGAATCTCTCCCAAGCCTCGTGCATAGGTTCTCCTAAATTCTAGGTGAAGGTGGTGATGGCACGCCTTAAGGCATTAGTGCGGCCTACAGGAAAGTACTTCTTTAAGAACTCATGTTCTAAAGAAGCCCAGGAATCTATAGGTGTAGTCCGTGCAAGTGTTCTAAACCAAAAGGCTGCCTTATCTTTTAATGAAAAGGAGAACATTTTCATCAAAAGCGTGTGCTGATCATGTCCTTGCGGACCCAATGTTTGGGCAAGATTCTTCAGCTCCTCTAAATGCTGAAAAGGGTCCTCAGAAGCAAGTCCATGGAAGTGAGGAATGAGTGCTATAATGTTCGGCTTCAGTTCAGCAGCACGACCCCCATTGGGATAACGTACCACAGGCATTGGTTGGGCAACTGCGGGATTATAATAATCTCGTAGTTGAGGTCTACGGGGTTGGGGTGGTGCCTGAGGATTTCTAGGTTGAAGTGGTTGTGGTTGGGGGTTAGCTAATAGATTTACAGCTTGAGCAAGCTGTTGCACCTGTTGGGTTAAGGTATTCATTTGTAGTTGTGTATCGAAAAGGTGCTGAAGATGAGGCATAGGTCCTCTCTCCGGGGGTGGATTAGGATGATTAGGATAAGGTGGAGGTTGGAACCTAGGGATAGGTGGTTGCTGTGGTAGAGGATGTGCAACTAAGTCTGGAGGAAGTTCTTCAAAATCCTCAAAGTGTGAAGAATCAAGATCATCCTTTTGGCGAGGGGGATTGTGGAAAGTATTTTGAGACTCAGGAGGTAAGGGATTAGAAGTGGAAGGCAAAGAAGATGATGCAGTAGCTTGGGTAGCAGTACCCAAGGGGAGTACAAGTTCTGGGTTTTGGGATCTCCTACCTTCCATTGAGTTGATTTTTTGAAATCCCGTTTACTCTAATTCGATCCAACTCAATGGAAAAAAAAAATTTTTAACGTTCACAATAAAACAGAAGAATCCCAAAAATCTCAATTCAAGAAGACCAATCAATCGAAATGAATCGGAGAAAAATTTTTCCTAGAGGCTGCTACGCAAAGTATGTTATACGCAAACAATTGTTTCAAGCAATTGTATGTATCCTAAGATAAACCTAGCGACGTGCAGACCTCTAAAATCCACTGGGAATCTGGATAAGACTGAGCGTGCGAATCCAGATCCTGTGGTTGCAGAAAGATGAGGTAGAAACCCGTGTATTGTGGCCTTAAGTGATCGTGCTGTGTGCACGATAACATTCAACACAAGGCGATTAAAATCTTAAACATGGTTTCACCCAATTTTGCTATCTCCTTTTTGATTTAATTGAAGTGATTAAAATGTGTTTTCTATGCTGCTCGTTTCACTTTTTTACTAAATTCAGAACAAGTAGTGGTCTTCTTTAATTTTAAGTCAAATGCAAATATGGCAGGAGTTAGAGTTAGGTAAGAAATGCGTACCTGACTCCAGCAATCTTCTAATGCAGATTTGACTTGAATTAAAATCTAGCAGGAATGAAATGCAATCCTAAAAATGGATGCCTGAGGTTATGCTGCTGCTAGATAAGTATGAGGTCTTTTTTATTTTTTTCTGAAAAAATTTTATATGCAATTCAAAAGTAAGGAAAGAAATTAAGAAGATAAAGAAATAAAGTCCAGATAGTCCAGAATTATTACAAAAATTGTGTGAGAACAAGCTCTCACAACTTATGACTAACAATTGCTCCTAATCAATAAACCTAAAACTATCTATACTAAAACTAATACTAAAATCCTACAGCGACTTCGAGGCAAAACTCCACCAGGAAGACGGATCTGGAGCGCAGCGGCTCCACCAGGAAGACGACACTCCTCCTCAAGTGCTGTGGAAAAAACAAATGATTAGTAAAAGAATAAAGGAATGTATACACAATTAATTCAATGGAAAATAAAAGCAATTATAATGAATGAATGAAGAATTTCTATATACAAAAGAATGAAAAGAAAATTTTGGTGCAAAGAGCGTTGCCTCCCCGACAACGGCGCCAAAATAATGATGGAGGTTGTTGAAATAATGGTTGTTGTAAATGTTTGTTGGTAATAATTGTTGATTATGTCGTTGTAGTATAGGGTGTATAATATAACATTAAAGATGTCGTATAGTGGTGAGTATGGGTGAGTTCCAGTCATTACAACCATTATTATTATTTGCTTATTTATCTAATTTTTACTGGTTTTTGTTCCAGGTCGTTCACTGGGAGGCAATTTATTGAATTTAATTCGGTCACTCTTTGATTATCTCAAAATTGTCTTCTTATTCAAAAAAAAAAACTTTACATTTTATTAAAGAATGAATGAATGTGTGTTTTATTTACCTAATTACTAAGAAATGCTTGCAAAAAATACTAACTATGAACAAGCATCAAACAATCTATTATTATACTCTAAACTATGTATTTACAAGTTATCCTATTAGTACTATCATAATAGTATATAATACATTAGAATGCAATGGTGTAGAAATTTAACTTATTAGTCTGTTATGTATAGTAACATATACAGCAGTTTCAGCGACAGATATAAGCGTCGCTAAATCTCAGAAAACACTATATACAACCTAAAGAGGCAAAACTGAGATCTTTAGCGACGTTTATAGTGTCACTTTATTCTGTTAGTAATTATATAGATTTACTTATACGTATGTATACTACTTATTCTTTTTCTTTGTTTCTCTTTCTTTCTTCATTAAGTCTCTGTTCTTTGTATTCTTAACTCCTGTTCTTCTTGTGTTCATATTTCTGTTTTCTTCTAAGTATTCATCTTCTTCTTTCTCTTTTTATTACTCTTGTTCTTTTCTCTGTTGTTAACTCTTCTGTCTTAGCATATTTCAGAGGCTGCGGTGGGGAGGGGATTAGGCTAATATCATTAGTTTAAAACGTGTTTAGTTTGCGGGCACGCTTTTCGAGGGATACACAGCACCCTAAGGGTGGGACCAGACCTCTACTAAGCGCGCCCTAATCTCAGATTAGGTGGCTTAATTATGTCTTTAATCTCAGCGCCAGGCCTCAGCCCAACGCCATATGCTCGCACACGCTCGGGCCCCCGGCCACACACACACGTCACATATTTATCGCAAATCAGACAGAGTACTCAGACCAGAGCTCAATGGGTAATCGGGTCACATGTTCAAAGGCAGTGATTCGGGCGCCCGACGCCCGTGACGACTGGCCTATAAGAAACACAAATTACATTTATGTGGCTGCGCTTGACTTGCAGCACACGATGTGGTGCTATTCCAGCGCCACATCGTGCGCTGGAGATCAGGCGCAGCTGCGTCTGTTCGGGCTTTTGGCCCTTGATTTGGGGGCCATAAATTATTAAATAAAATAAAATAAAATATGGTTAATAAAGTATTTACATAATACTACATAATTGATTAATTAATTTTGAATTTTAAATATGTTTACTATACAAATAAATTCGCTAAACTAGGCTGATTGTACAGGTTGATTTAGGTGATTAAATAGTTAATTACTTATAAAATAGTTAGTAAATGGTCTAATTGACCTTATACAGATTTAATTTACATACTTAAGTATTTTATACATATTTTTATTGTATATTTACGAATTTATTTCTATTTTATTTAAGTTAAACTAGCTGTTCTGGGTGTTTTAAATAAAACTAAGTTACAGTAAGCTATACTAGGTATAATTGCACTTTAACTAACTTAAATTACTTACTATATATGTTAACCTAAGTCTATAGATTTATTTACTTAATTATAGCTCTAAATTATTAATTTAGCTAATTTATTCTATAATATAGCTACTAAATATGTAAATATGAATCTGTATATATACATATACATATATCAGTAAATACATACATAATATTTCGGTATTTATACATATATTTACATAGATTACATATGTATATAGATTTATGTACAAGTTTATACAGTATTTACAGTATATCTATGTATGTCTACGTACATAATCAGGCTGTATATTATAGTTATAATAGTATGGATATGTATATTTACAGTGTGAAATTAAGTATGTATAATTAGGTTTTAGTAGGAATTTAGGGAATGAGGGTTAATTAAGTTTTTATTTCATTTTAAACAGCAGCTAAGCTACTGTCAGAGAAGATGGAGAGGGAAGAGAATGTGCTGTTCAGGGTGTTTTAGCAGTGTCAGTGGCTTAAGCCACTGTCAAATGGGCTAACTGCTGCTGCAGTTAGTCCATTTGAAGAGGGGGAAAGTATTCACAGATGAGAGGGGAATTTAGAGAAGAGGGGAATGTAGCTGCAGTTTGCAGCATTTTACTGTATAACTGGGAATAAGAGAAAATTCAGAACAAACTAAAAATTAAAGAGTTGAAATCCAAATCTGATAAGGGTATAAATCTCACGAAAATCACATAAGAATTCAGTTCAAATACCCACAAGGAAAAGCCCTTATCAAAAGCATCATTTCAGATCAAAACACAAATGGCATTGAGTTAGTCTTCCTAATGCCATAGACAGCATGAAGGAAGACTTAACTCAATCAATTAAAACCAAAAACATACAATCCCAGTTTCTTGCAACCTTAAGGAGTATGGAAAACTCCTTAGGTTAGAGAATCACCATACAAAAATAATTATCAAACAGGTGGTGTATGGCAGTTCTGAAATGACAAATCAGAAAAAGAATGCATTAAAGGAATTTATAAAAGCTAGCGAATGCATTCAGATCAAGGCAGAAGCAAATTCATGAAAGGCTCTTCTGATTTGTTCTCTGTCACCAGAGAACTTCTCAGAATCCTTGCCCTCAAGGAAAACCAAAATCCCTTCAATTTGTCAGATCTGTCAAGACATTTCAGAAAGCAAAATCTCTTCAAAACCCATGTTAAAGTGAATCTGACAAACTGAGGCAATCAATCTAAAATAAAAGGGGCTTTTGTGAACACAAATGGGGTGAGTGAGAAGCCCCAAATGGTGCTTGTGACGCCAATTTCAGATCTGAGGCAGTACACCATCAGATCTGGAATTGGGTCCGGATGCGTGGGTGATTGGTGAAAAATTCGTCGTTAAAAGGAAAAAAAACAAGAATCAGAATCTGGATGATGGGAAAAACAAAACATGAAGAGGGAGATAAATTGAATAGTGAACAGATGATTCTTCCCCTCTGATCTGGACTGATCAGAGGAGGTGAGGGAGGGGATCTAATACTAATTCTACTCCTAAGACTAATCTAACTACAGCTAACATTAAACACTAACAATTAAAACTAAATCTATTCTAAACTACTGTAAACTAAATCTAACACTACTTGTGCAGAATTAAAAACTAAACTAAAAGGAAGAATGGGACCTATGGGTCCTTAGCCAGCGGCTAAGGAGGAAGAAAGGAGGAGGGTGGCTCCAGCGGAGGGAAGAGTCTGCTAGTGAGACTCCAGGGTCGTCCTCAGGTGCTACGAGGTCCTTAGCGACGAGGAGGGTCGAGAGCAGGCGATGATTCCACAGCCGGTGGCTGTGAAATCAGGGTCTAGGTGAGGAGTAGAGACTGGAGTGGAAGAATTGATCGCTAAGAGATGTAGGAGGGAGCGATCCCCTGCGCGCGACACCACTGAGGTGCTTAAATAGAAGCTCAGTGACTGGAATCACCGCAAGGGTGAGGTTAATCAGAATCAGGCCGGCGGTGAGGATGAGATGGGTAGAGCGCGCGGTGAGTCAAGAGAGAGATCTGACCGTCAGATGAGATCTGGGAAGAGAGGTGAACGCACGCACCGAATCGCGCGAAGGTTCCATTTGATTCCAGCCGCAGATCGAGATCAAAAGTGCGATGGACGGTTGAGAATGGCTGTGTTCTTCGCGCGCTACAGTGCGCGTGAAGAACACAGGCTTCTCTCTGAAATGAGGGAAAATTTGCAGGAAGACCCTTAAACGAAGGGGTAGAAGAATAGCGTGCAGGTCCAAAAGTGAGAAGAATAGCAGCTGGAAGGGCCCTGCAGTCTTACAAAAGGGTCCAAAAAGGAGTTTTGAAAGGTAGAAATGTAATGCATGAAGGACCTAATTGTAATCTATTTATTTCTAAGCCTAAATGATGTCCAATTGCTTTCAAATTTTTACATGTGCTTAATTGAACATTTACGACATTGATTTTACTTCTGATTTGGCTTTTCAAACTTGTTTATGTGTTCAATTTATGCATGGATCATCATTTATTCTTTTATTTTCAGAATATCTCACTTTTGTGACCTAATTATGAAGTTTTAACACACGTTAAAAGTTTTAGGTCTTTTCTTTAATTCCCACACTTAACCCTTTTTATATGTTAATTTGATATTGTTTTGCTTAGTATCTAGCTTAATTTCGGCCTTTTAGCTATGATGAGTAGCCACTCATCAGACATCATTGCCAAAAAGTTGGATCGAGTGGAATTGGTGGACAAAAAGATTGATGAGCTTCTAAACCAGACCAGGAACCCCTTGCAGACTTTCTCCCTAGCAAAGGGAGCACATAATATTGACCTGGTCCAACCCTTCACCCAACTGAACCTGGAACAACCCCCAACCACGTTCCAGGGAGGGACCTTTGCTCCCTCGACCCTTGATTACTCCCTTCCCTCTTCATCAACTTCGGCTATTTTAGAAGATGTGCAAGCCGTCCAAGGATATGCAAAACCTAACCCTTTCTCCAACACTTACAACACCGGCTGGCGTAATCACCCCAACTTTGGTTGGACAAACCAGAAACCACCGCAATTCCAAAACCAGCCTAGGCCAAACCAACAGCCACACTTGCCCCCCTATCAGCAAGGACCACCAGTTAGACCCCAATATAACCAGAATAGGGCGGCCCCTCCCCCACAAAACCAAATGGACACCCTAATAAAGATGATGGCTGACATGAACCAAAAACACCAGGAAGAAATGGCCTTGGTAAAGGGACAGTTAAGCCAACTCTTGGACTGTAAACAACAAGGATCTCTACCTTCCCAACCGCAACCGAACCCGCGAAACATAATTAAAAGAGGCCACAATTCGCAAGGGTTCCAAGGCAACCCCAGGCAGGCTCATATGGTCCAGTCGGCCCCACAAACACCTCCTGGGTTTGGCGCTTCTTCATCCTCGTCTTCCCAAGGATCACCCCATGGCCCCAATGCCTCTACGAATGCGGTGACCTTGAGAAGCGGCACCAAAACCCAGGATCCCAAACGGCCGACTCTCCCTGAGACTTTACCTGCTGAGATACCCGACTTAGAAGAAGCACCAACCAAGGACCCAGACATGGAACCAATTCAGACACCCTATCCCGAGGCCTTGGAAACAATCAAGAGAAAAAAGAATACTGTGGAAACTGAGGAGCTGATGGAAATTTTTAAACAAGTACAGACTAATATTCCGCTTCTAGAAGCTGTCAAACACATCCCCGCTTACTCCAAGTTCTTAAAGGATGCCTGTACACCCAAGCGTAAGCCGAAAGCTCAAGCACCTAGGAAGGTTGTACTCTCTGAGAAAGCCAGTTCCGTGATATCAAGCAACCTTCCACTTAAACTAACTGACCCAGGAGAGCCCCTGATTTCCTGCAACATCGGGGACATGACATTTAATAGAGCACTCCTGGACCTAGGTGCTTCTATCAACCTAATTCCCACAACCTTGTACCACCAATTTGGTTTTGGGGAGCTGGCACCAACCCCTGTCACCATCCAGCTGGCGGATAGATCAGTGAAAACCCCAAAGGGGGTTGTCGAGGACGTGATTGTACGGGTCAAGGACTTCTATTTCCCAGTCGACTTTTTGGTGCTCGACATGGAAGTCCCTGAAAAATTACAGAATGCACCCATAATCTTAGGCAGACCTTTCTTAGCTACGGCTAAAGCAAACATTGATTGTGACACGGGATGTATGGAAATCGCCTTCGGAGACAGGAAAATGCAATTGGATATCTTTCGGGCAACAAAGTCTTTTGATTGTGATTACATTGAGGAACATGATCCTGTGGAAACTTTAATCGAGGAATGCCTTACCCTCAGTTCTGTCTCAGACCACCAAACCAGTAGTTCTGACCCATCACCATCATTACCCGTAGACCTCTGTAAGGCTGAGTATCATCACATGACACCATTTGAAGAGATCGATGTTGATCAACTACCGCCCTTTCCATTCCCATCGACTGTGGTCCCACCAGCACCTGAACTTAAACCATTGCCCGAGAATCTCAAGTACGTCTTCTTGGGACCTGACCAGAACTTCCCAGTGATTATTAATTCCCATCTAACCAAGGATCAGGAACTAAGGTTGACTGCAACTCTTTCAGAACATCGGGCCACCATTGGTTGGACCATCTCGGATCTAAGAGGAATTAGCCCCACCTATTGCACCCACAAGATTTACCTGGAAGATGGGGCCCGACCTTCCCGCCAGATGCAGAGACGGTTAAACCCTAACATGCGGGAGGTCGTTAAAAAAGAAATTATCAAGTGGCTCGACGCCGACATCATCTACCCTATCTCTGATAGCCCCTGGGTGAGCCCCACTCAAGTGGTTCCAAAGAAGGCTGGGCTCACCGTTGTCACTAATGATCATGGCGAATCCATCCCCACCTGCACCACCACCGCATGGCGGGTGTGTATTGATTATAGGAAGATTAATGAAGCCACTAAGAAGGACCACTTCCCCTTGCCATTCATTGACCAAATCCTTGAAAGATTGGTAGGGCAGAAGTATTTTTGCTTCCTGGATGGATATTCAGGATATAACCAAGTCGCAATTGCTCCAGAAGATCAGGAAAAGACCACATTCCCATGCCCGTATGGCACGTTTGCATTCCGTCGAATGCCGTTCGGGTTATGCAACGCACCTGCGACCTTCCAGCGTTGCATGCAAGCCATTTTTTCAGAAATGGTGGGTGAATACTTAGAGGGCTTTATAGATGATTTCTCTATATTCGGGAATTCATTCGACCATTGTTTGAGCAACTTGGAGAAAATCCTGAAACGATGTATCGAGGTTAACTTGGTATTAAGTTGGGAAAAGAGCCATTTTATGGTTCAAGAAGGAATTGTCCTCGGACACATCGTTTCGCATAGGGGCATCGAGGTAGATCGAGCTAAGGTTGATTTAATTTCCAAACTTCCTCCACCTAGTTCGGTCCGACAGATTCGCTCTTTCCTAGGACATGTTGGCTTCTACCGAAGGTTCATCAAAGACTTTTCCAAACCTTCCAAACCCTTGACCGACCTTCTAGCCAACGATGCCACTTTCCACATGTCTCCTGATTGCATCCAGGCTTATCATACCCTCCGGGACTTGGTCTCCACCGCACCTGTACTTCAACCCCCAAACTGGTCCCAGGATTTTTAGATTATGTGTGACGCATCAGATTTTGCCATAGGCGCTGTCCTGGGACAAAGGCAAGACAAGAAGCCTGTGGTGATCTACTACGCGAGCAAAATGTTGGACGAGGCCCAACGTAATTATACGGTCACAGAAAAAGAGTTGCTCGCTGTAGTCTTTGGACTGGAAAAATTCCGATCATACTTGCTGGGATCCCACGTGACTATCTACACCGACCATTCAGCCATCCAGCACCTGTTGGCCAAAAAGGACGCAAAACCCAGGCTCATCAGATGGATCCTGCTTTTGCAGGAATTTGACCTGGAAATCCGAGACAAGGCCGGATCGAAAAATGTGGTGGCTGACCACCTGTCAAGACTTCATCCAGACCACATTAGACCCTCCCTACCTCTATCTGATACCTTCCCTGATGAACACATCTTAGACGTGCAAGACAAGAAAATGCCATGGTATGCTGACTATGTCAACTACCTGGTTATAGGACAAACCCCGCACAGCTGGTCCAGACAGCAACGAGACAGGTTCTTGGCTGAGGCCAAGCACTATTTCTGGGATGATCCCATGTTGTTTCGCCTCTGTGCTGATCAGATCATCAGGAGGTGTCTCCCCGAAGACGAAGTTCAGAGTGTGCTTCCCTTTTGTCATGACCAAGCGTGTGGCGGCCATTTCTCTAGCAAGAAAACAGCTGCAAAAGTTTTGCAGTCTGGATTTTATTGGCCGTCCCTATTCAAGGATGCACACATCTTTGCCAAGACTTGCTCACGATGCCAAACACTAGGGACAATGACCAAAAAAGATATGATGCCCCTTTAGCCCATTTTGATTGTCGAAATTTTCGACGTTTGGGGTATCGATTTTATGGGCCCCTTTCCACCATCCAACGGCTTCGAGTACATCCTGGTCTCGGTAGACTATGTTTCCAAATGGATTGAAGCCGTCACCACCCGACGATGCGATCACAAGACGGTCATGGACTTTGCAAAGAAGAACATCTTTTCCCGATTTGGAATACCCAAGGCCATGATCAGTGATGGTGGAAGCCATTTTATCCATTCCCAGTTCTGTGCCCTACTTAGAAAATACGGGGTAAACCACCGCATTGCCACCCCGTATCATCCACAAACAAATGGGCAGACTGAGGTCTCAAACAGACAAATCAAGAACATTTTACAGAAGACTGTGAGACCTGACAGGAAAGACTGGTCCACACGACTTGATGATGCCCTGTGGGCATACAGGACCGCTTTTAAGACCCTGATAGGCATGTCACCTTACCGCTTGGTCTTTGGCAAAGCTTGCCATCTCCCTGTCGAATTGGAACACCGAGCTTACTGGGCTATTAAGCAATGTAACATGGATCCCCAGTTAGCTGGTGCGCAAAGGACTCTTCAATTATCTGAGCTTGAAGAAATTCGTCGGGACGCCTTTGACAATAGTCGGCTATATAAGGAGAAAATGAAAGCCGTCCACGACCGACTCATTCATAGGAAAACCTTTGAGCCAAACCAACAAGTTTGGCTATTTGATGCACGCCTGAAACTCTTCCCAGGGAAACTTAGGTCCAAATGGACAGGACCATTTCGGGTGGTCAAACCCTATTCCAATGGGGCAGTCGAAATCGCCGATCTTAATACCGGGCACACCTTTACAGTCAATGGTCAAAGATTGAAGCATTTGCTGGCCCAGGTACCCCCCAAGGAAAGTGTCACCCTTGTTGAGGGCTGACACCAAGCACCGCCCAGCTGGAAGCGTTAAACTCAGCGCTTCCTGGTAGGCAACCCAGCAGATTCAGACTGATCTGGTAGTTTATGTCACTCAGGTACTATCTTTTTGAACGCTTTTGCATCCATGCATCTGCCAATGAGGACATTGTCCAACTTAAGCATGGGGGGATGGTAAATTGCATAATCCTGAGCTTAATTAATCAGTCTGAATGAATAAATTAATTGATTAAAAAAAAAAAATTGAATTTAGGAAGAAAAACTTAGGCATTAGAAACTTGTCAATAGTGGGAAATAATACAAAAAGAACTTAAACACTTAGACTTTTCAGGCCTTCAGGCCTAATCAGCCCTGGTGTCCATTAAAATATGGATTTAGCGGCGAATCCTTGCAACTTTAAGCTATTCTAATCCACCTAATAAATAAGGTAATAAGTATACGACTTATCAACTCACCCTCTAACTCAGGAAAACTTTGAGTCTAAGCATCTACACACATTTTTGCACAGACTCACTTCTCGGAGATTTTGACAGAAATTGGGTAGCTAATGAACTCTCTAGGGTGGTATGGCTGGCAAGTTGTTGTGGGTAACAGCCCATTGGCAGGTTGTCTAGAACCCAGCCACCGGCCATTTCTTTTTCGCTGCCTCTAGGTACATTTGAGATTAGGGAAGCCACCTACGAAAAAAAAAAAGAAAAGAAAATAAACCACACTTCACCGCACAAGTATGGCTGGCAATTGATCGTGGGTAACAGCCCATTGGTCGGTTGTCCAGAGCCCAGCTCAATAATTGCACAAAAAAGACCAAAATACCAAAGGACGAAGAGGGGAAGTAGTACAAGCCGGGGAGATATACACTAGAAAATCCTTGTGTTGACCCCAAGTAAAATGAACGTAGGGAGAAAGCTACCAATCGAACAAATACACCTTCAGGCAAAAATTTATTTTCTTTTCCGGTCACCTAGAGGCGTAGAAACTCGAAGTCTGTCTCAATTACCGTTAAGTGAGTCTATCACAACATTCACACCAAGATGCTTAGCACTTAGGGTTTTGACCGAGTTTTGGGTGGGTTGGGTAGCCGTAAAAAGTTACCAACCCACACTGAATTCCGAAAATTCTAAAACGACATATATAGATATATACGTATACATATGTATAGTTATATATACAAAGCAAGAATTCGGGTGATTCGTATTTTGGAAGACACCCGGGCACTGCTTAGTCTTTGTAGATTAAGATCTTCGTATATTTCCTCTTATTGACGAGTAATGAAGTGCCTAAGCAATTACTTCTTGAATTCTCCAAAGAAATAAAGGCTAGAATAAACCTTGCTAGGGACTATCAAGGAGTAAGCATGGGGGTATGATAACACCACGCAAGGGGGTAGCAATTAGGTTGAATATGGCCCATCTTTAGAATAAAAGGCACAACATAAAGTAGAATAGGAGCATTGCATGCATCAAGTACCAAGATTGCTTATAAACTGCATTAATGGCCATTTGTGTAAAGCATGTGTCAAAGCAGGCCTCAGATGAGCAATCGGACCACACGGATGGATTCAGAACAATGAACAGAGTCCAACGGATTCAAGATCGGCCAAATCCGACATCCGGAGCTCCCACAATGGGCCCAAGAAATTCTGACCGTTGATCTGGAGATCAACGACCCAGAAAGCGCCACGTCGCCCGGCCCCCACCTCTCACACGCCCTCAAGCCAGCCAAGGACGAATCTCGGCCATTGATCTTCGATCGAACGGCCGAGATCCGCGCGCTCGCCCGCGGTCGCCGCGACAAAGCGTGGGCGTGGCGCAACGGCTAGCGCACACGGCCGCATCGCAGCGACGCGCGTTCGAATCGCGCGGAGCGGAAATCAAGCGAGGGAGAAGGGCGCGGCAAAATTGGACCGCCCGATCAGCAGTGGGCAGCCAAGATCGCACCACGCGGTGCGATGATAGCTCCCGAGCACCCACGCACGCGCGCACGCCGGGCGGAAACGCGCGCGCGCGCACGCGCGCCCGAGGCGCGATCTCAGCGTGGGCGCAGGAGGATCTCAGCCGTCTGATCTTCGATCGGACAGCTCTCGTTCAATGTCCACGGATCGCGCATGGAGAGAGAGCGGGGCGGGCAGCTAACCGGCGGTAGGAGGGCTTCACCGATGTATCTGGAAGCGGTTTTAGCGACGTTTTGGATGTCGCTAAAGCACATTCTTCTTTTAGGAAGCCCTTAACTCTATTTAAACCCCCTTCTACC